>CM022537.1:1720989-2443889 GCA_012273795.1 Dendrolimus punctatus
GCATATAGTAGATCATTTTTGGAAAAATAAGGTCATAAAGAAGTTTCACTTGTTACGTGTATACACTAGTACACGCACACATTTTTTTATGTGGTATCAGGTACATTTTAATGCATGCATTTTTTTATTTAAACATATTTATTTTATCAATCAAAAACTGAATTGAATTCAAAACAAAAAAAAGTCTACTCTAAAATTATGCCGTTTCTCACCATCCCTACTCTAAAATTACGCCGCTTCTCACCACCCTTACTCTAAAATTACGCGGCTTCTCCCACCCTACTCTAAAATTACGCCGCTTCTCACCACCCCTACTCTAAATTACGCTGCTTCTCACCACCTACTCAAAATTACGCCGCTTCTCACCACCCTACCTAAAATTACGCTGCTTCTCACCACCCCTACTCAAATACGCCGCTTCTCACCACCCCTACTCTAAAATTACGCCGCTTCTCACCACCCCTACTCTAAAAATTATGCCCGCTTCTCACCACCCTACTCTAAAATTACGCCGCTTCTCACCACCCCTACTCTAAAATTATGCCGCTTCTCACCACCCCTACTCTAAAATTACGGCCGCTTCTCACCACCCCTACTCTAAAATTACGTCGACTCTCACCACCTCTACTCTAAAATTATGTCGACTCACCATCCCTACTCTAAACTTATGCCGCCCCTCCACGCGGCCGTAACGCTTTTTCGTGACAGAAAAAATCATACTTATACGGTCTATATACAAGTTTCATTTCAAAAATAATGGTTTCTCAGGTGACTCGCCAGTCCGAGAGAGTGCCGGCGAGACGACGACGACGACGGACCCCAGGGTCGAGGACGGCAAGCTCTTGTACGAGAGGAAGTGGTACCACCGGGGCCAGAGTGTGTACGTCGAGGGCAAAGGCAGGGAGCTGCCCAAGTTCCCCGGCCACATACACGCCATCACCGACGAAGCGGTAAGAAAACATTTATTAATTAATATTATTATTATTATTAAAAAGTTAAACAACTGGCCCATAATAGAGAAGATTGGAGGAGGCTCCATCAACAAGAGCAAACATCTTAAATGATAGGTAGATAGTTTCAGATTATGGTAATTTTCATGTATATTGAAGGTAGTTCGTGATTTAGCAGTCTGGATCAAGTAACCAACAAGCTTAGATCATATAAACGTCTAGATCACGCATCAATTGCACAAAAACGGCCCCAATACAGTGCACCAAATTTGGTGCACGCGCTCCTCACGCCGGTCACGCCTGTTAGTGTCGTTTTGGCTACTTTACTGGCTGGAGCTCTCACGAAAAAATTCTTATACCGTCCTGCGCTATTAAAATGTGTCGAAACTATTTTAAAAGAGGAAAGGATAAGGACATTATGTTATTTCAACGAAAAACTTATCACCTTTTTCATGATTTCTTAGTAAAAACATGAAATTTAATTTCGATATTTCCAAGGTTATCGAATTGACTAATGTTGCCAGGTGAGAAGTGGAACTTATTTTCCAAAATTTGGGGAGTTTGTTACGATTTTTTTTTGTAAAATACGAATAATTTGAAAAATCTATAGAAAACAGACATGTAATGTTTGTGGGTCCGTCCGGATTTCTTAAACCAGTTTATATTACGTTTTGAATTTTCTATGAATCCAATTGTAGCAATTCGTTGGATAAAAGAAATCTGGGAATCGCAAGATGTCCACCACTGGAATCCAAACAAAAGGTCGTTTGTGTTTCCAATTATTTTGAGGAATATATATATACATTATTTTAGAATATATAATAATATTTTCTATTTATTAGTTTGGGAAATGAACCAATTTACCATGAATCTCGACAATACAAACTTATTTTAATACTGTCATATGTATATACTTGCGGTAATGGAAATAAACATAATATACTTTTTAAAACAGAAAATACGGGATATTTTAAGTATCATGCAAGCAAATTTTAAATAACCAATTATATATTGTTGCAATAGTGCTTGTTTTTGCTGGATAGAAAATTTACAACAAATTAACAAAGAGTAAATTTTTGGTGCTCTAAAATTTTAATTAACTTTTACTGTTTAGTTTCTTCTAATGCAATTTTAGTTATCGCTAAAGAAGAGAAGTAGTGAGAGAGAGGGAAGGATTCGAAACTTATTTTTTGTATAGCTTTATTTTATGTTACCTAAAAATATGTAATGAATTTATGGAGATATGGTGTATTGACATTTTTTAGTAGATTATTGTCATAATTAAGAAATTAATTTTGTCTATATTCTGTTACCTGCATTTCCATTAATTCCTAATCAACAATAATTTAATATATTGATATGTTAGAAAACAAATTTTAGTTTATGAAATAATCAAATCGTAAAGTTTGAATAAAAACTTTTGGATATGAATATTTTTATTTTAATAATAGCCCTTTTTAAGTGGTTTAGTTGCTCTTAAGTCGCTGCATTAAACTATTCCGTGTACTTACCCCTTAGTTCTTACTACTGATATAAATTTACATTACATATAACACACCCAGTATGAACCCATCGAATCATCCCAAGTCCACTATTAGAAATTATTTCATTGATTTTTAGGGTAGAATAATCTTTGGGCCATAACTAGTCGTCTAATAACCATCGTGGACATATTGTGTAACACAAAAATAATTTGCCATTATGGAAATTTTTTTTAGATTCGTTAAATTAGTATTGGTAATTACAGACTTATAAAAATGTACTAATATCTGTACAGACATTTAATTGCGAATTAAAATTACTACATATACTAAAATGTGTTATGAATTTTTTATTGAAATTCGGTCCAAGACACACAACTTGTTGCTAATTTTATAGATTTTTATTCTTTAATTATAGAAGAAAAACTGAAACCTCTGAGTAATATTAACTTATAACACAAAGAGGGATTAAATCATTACGATCATTTAAACTTTTCACTTATATAAAAATATTTAATTATAAAATATAAAAAATGGGGTGATTTTTTTTAGCTGATATCCCGAAATCACGCACACATTGATAGTTTTTCTAGAGTGAATATAGCAACGCTTCGCGTTTTTGATGCCGTTTTTGGCGATGTTGCTTGTTCGCAATGCTCTCTCTAGACATGTTATACCAACAAGAGAACAGTGAGTGCTTTCAAATTCGTAATATGGACCGTTTATTTTGAAAGTGGTGTAAATCCATTTTTGAGGAAAATGCCATGTTTTGTACAACTTAAAATCTGTCGGTAAATGAAATTGCATAATCATCGATTATGAAAGTGGTGTAAGTCCAATCGACAGAGGTAGGTGGCATAGCAGACGGATGCCGATCAGTGTTTTGTTATTTTTCATTTATGTTATACTAGCTGTGTCCCGCGGTTTCACCCGCGGACGATTTGCATTGTTTCCCCTCCGTGTTTCCACTACTCGTAAGTTAAAAGATAGATATTAAAAAATTAGAGAAATGTATTAGAAAATGTACAGCGCATAACCTGTGAGAAGAAAATAAATAAGACAAGGCTGAATGACTTTGAATCTTTGCCCGTATTTTGGCGAATTAAAAAGAACAACAAAAACAACAGTAGCGTCATCTTTTTACAGAAAAATCCGCAATCTTATTACGATTTTTCTAATTTTATATTATTTAAGAGTTGAATTTTTAAATAAAATGTAGCCTATGTACATACTATTCCGATTCATACTCTGTGTTCCTCAAAATTGCACCATGTACCATTTTTTATAAAACAACGATGACGGACGCAGAATTTAAAATTATCAATTTATTACCTCTACGCCTTGGAAGATCGTTAAAATTTGAAAACATCGCCCTGGAGCCTTTGTACCAAAATGCCAGACCTATTATTTACGAAAAATATAAAGACATGAAGCAGCTACTACCCTATATACCTCCGGTGCATCATGCATATTTTGAAACACTACCACATGCAGAGAATAAGTAAATTCTTGTAATCAGTCTCTTGTAATGACAATGTAATTGCCGTCTAAAATAAAATTTTATGTGTTGTTATGCGTATTTGTTAACAAAATTATATTAAAATGAAGTATATTTAAGCGATATTTGATTTTTCAAAATTGAAATTAAACGATTTTTACAATTGTCTAATTTGAAAGTGGTGTAAGTCCATTTACAGCACATAAATATGTGTTATCGTAGTCTAATTAGCCGAAAACAAATTTATATAAACAAATTAAATGTTGATAAAACAATAGAAACAATGCCAGACCTCATATGATTTGCCTGTATTTTTAAATCAAAAAATATAGTAACCTTTAATTTTCTCGAAACAAAAGAAAATGGACTTACACCACTTTCAAAATAAACGGTCCATATAACAGTGGCGACGAGGAAGATAAGTGATATTATATACAATTAAAATAATTAAATACATCATGGGAATAAAATTAAATGGGTACTTATGGGGGTTGGAAAAATTATATCCAAAGATTGAGTAATTGCCTAGAAGCAGGTGAAATAAAGGAAGATGTAATGATAAAAGCGAATTTGCTTGCAGTATGTGGCCCTGAATTGTTTGATTTAATAACTTCTTTAATTTCACCTAAATAAGTAAGTGAGGTTAAGTTCGACTTTATTGTTGAAATTTTGAACAGTCATTTCCATCCAAAATCAAACGAGATTGTCGAATCGTATACATTCCACACTAGTAATCAAGAAGATGGAGAGAGAAGAAGTACATGGCACAATTAAGGAAATTAAGTATAGGTTGTAATATTTCTGATTTAACTGCACCCTTAGAGATAAATTAGTGATTTCTAGGAAATCTGTCTAAGCTCCGTTTTCTAACTATACCTTGGTTTTGTGGTATAGAGACCTAAGCAATATGATTTCATGGAAACAAACACGGAACAAAGCCCAAGGTTGACAGTTTGACGCCGATACCTGTGAGAGTGTGGTATCACACCGATTGAACTAGTCTAAAGAACTTTAATGAAGGTATTGATTCTCAGCATGGCTCTCCCATCCCAATGCAACATTGTGGTACAAGTATCACACAATATTTTTTTTCTTTTTGTTATTGCCTGGAGCAGGTAAACAGGCTCACCTGATGGAAAGTGTTTTTTTTTAATTCCCCTCCGCCAAACGAACATGATTTGTCCGGCCTTTTTATCTTGTTTTTTTTTACATTTTTACAAAAAAGTCCTTAATCTATTATATTTTGGTTTTTTACTTTTTCGCTATTACAATTGGCTTATTTTCTAATTATCTTTACTACTTCTACTTATCTTTATGATGGAAAGTGGTTACTTACTGCTTAAAGAACCCCATGACATAGCGCAAAGGGAAATCCACGTCCGGGAAGTTCCCTCCAGATCATTGTTGTAGGCGGAATAAATGTTCTAAGAACCGTTGCATGGTTAGTGTGGGGGAAACTAACTATTGTTAACTTTTAACTAAATTTCGGTTTTAAGTGAAAGAGTTTATTTTTTGCTAGCTGTCCCGGCAGACGTTCGTCCTGCCCGGAAAATGCAGCGCCACCTACCGGGTCATATTTCAATACTATCGCGACTTCGTCCGCGTGGTGCGGTTTTTTAACGATCCCACGGGAACTCTTTAATTTTTTGGGATCAAAAGTAGCCTATATGTTGACCAGGGGTATAAGCTACCACCATACAAAATTTCATTTAAATCGGTCCAGTCATTTCGGAGATTAGCCGGTACAAACAGACAGACAAACAGAGAAACAAAAAAATTGAAAAAAATCTAAATTAGTTCTATTTCACTTCTTATTTTTTCTTTCTCCTGACCCGGTTTTTAGCATTTTTTTTCATTGTACAGAAATTCGACCTCTACAATTTTACTATATTATTATTTATATTAGATTATTTGGTTAGTGTTTTAATTTTTTTTTCTTTTCTGCAGATATGGGTGAGGAAAACAAACTTCGAGCGAATAAGGATATACATATCGCAGTTAGCGCGCGGCAAAGTGACGTTAAAAAGACGGGCGTCGTAATTTATTAAAAAAAACAATACATTTGTAAATATAATGTGACTCGGGTTGTTTTTGTGTGTGTACAGACGTTAGTACAAACGCTAGAGTGTGTTTATTGTTGTGTTACTCGGTACAGACGTCGTATTACGGAAGGTATTGTGATCGTTCTATTAATGTGTTTATATCAGATAATTATGTTTTATAGTTTTTTGCAATGCACTGAAATATATGTAAAATAGCTGTTATGTTTACTACAAAAACTCGAAACAATTGCTAAAGTTATAGAAACCGTATTAAAAAAAGCTGCGAATTTTGTGCACGCCATTTACTCTTATGGAGTTTAAAGTGTGTTAGAAAGAGATGAGTATATAATCGTACCTTCGTTATTTATATTGTTACTAGTCTACACAGCAATATGTGACTTATTATGGATTACTAAAAACAGTGTTCCACATTAGAAAGAAACTTGATTGACAGTATGTTTTTTCGTTCATTATTATAAGAGGGATGTGGACACATGTTAGAATAAATTTTAATATTTTTACATATAAAACAACAGACATTAGAATAATGTATTGTCATCCAGCTTTTTAATTCGTTTTTAAACAATAATCAATGCGCTATTTGACTCTTTTTACTTGTACTTATTTTTTAAAATGTTTATGGCTTGGCAACTAGGCCTTTAAGCCAGAAACTTGTACCTACTTATGCCTGCTCTCTTGTGTAGGCATACAAAATCTACGACTTCTGTAACTTAAAAAAAAAGGGTAGTAGTTGATAACACACGAGGGAGGTTGGAATGTTTGGTATGTTTTCCCTTTCACTCACACTTTAAAGTGCATACCTTTGTGTGAATAAAATAGCTGTAATTCGGCTTTTATTTTAGCACGGTTTCTATAGTTTTACGTGTTCTGTGATATAGACTTTCTTCACATGTTTTACATGAGAGGAAACTTTCAATTAATTTGTAAATGATTTTTAAAATATATAATGAAATAAGCATATTCCTTTATCTAGAATGCAACCTTTGATAATTAACATAAAAAATTACTATGATGTTTTATTTCACACTTGAATTTTCACAATTACATCTTCTATTCTATACTTGTAACATTAAAAACTATATTTTTCAGAAAAGCAAATGAAATTATTTTTTTGTTTTTTTAAAGTCATAATTACTTGCTTTTGTAACCAAATTCTAAATGATATTATTGATACAATTTTGTTATAAGTGCAAAAGTTATACAATTATAATAGTTAAAAAAGTCTATCTGCTATTCTTCAGCTACAAAACATACTCTCACGTATATATATTAATATTATTATGGATTTCATTATTTTTATTTATTTGAAACTTACATAAACGAATGCTCTTATTTATAGAGAATTACAAGTAAGTTTGAACGCTTCTTTTACCCTCGAAAGGGGCCAAATTTAGTATTATTTGTCCATAATCGGCCAGCGGCAATTTTGATAATTGCCGGCGCCAAAACCAAGAGAATTATATAGTCTCTTTTACTCTAATACAAATTCTCTGTAGTTAGAGGGAGAAAGCATGAGTTCAACGTTCGTTTCTATTATCTGTATCTGACCACAAATTTGTGGTGGTTCCATCTTTAAAGGTTAAGAACCATAAAGCAGCGTTCAAATTTACACTAACTCAATATAAATAAGACCATAAATAGACAGTCATTTATTGATTTTAGTAGTCTCTAAACAACTTCGCACTATATTTTATAATATCCATATTGTATTTTTGTATTCTTATTGAAAAAATGGTCGGAAATACAATGTCCTAAATAACACATTGCAGATGTCAAACTGTACAATATATTTCTGATATAAATACAAAGGGTGTATGCAATGTTATAATTTTATGTGGTGAAATTAATATAGCAAAATAAAATTCCATATGCAATAGCAATTGAATCATGTAAATTACTTTTTAAATTCATTTCATGAAAATGATTATAGTCTTACAAGTTGGCTTAACTGCACCAACATTATTGTAGTGTCTATCTGTGATTTCGAAATAAATGCCCTACATTTAAGCGAAAATTTATTATTAGTTCGCGACAAGTCGAAATGGCAATCAGGGTATGAAGCGAATGTTTATTGACGTCGTCGTCTTATTTTAGTGCTGCACGAGTCCGCATCGACCACGTTTATCGATATCGACCTCGCTTATATTATGGCTTGTGTAATACATCAGAACTATATACTAATAATAATATAACTAGTCCATAAAAGTCCCACTACTAAGCTCGGGTCTCCTATAGCGGAACGGACAGTAAACCCGCCACGCTTGTCCAAAGTTTGACACATCGGTAATCTCGATGTGCAGGTTGCAGCACGGTGTTTTTCTTCACCGTTGATAGCACGTGGTAATTGTATGAATATATGCATTAGGTCAGAACACTGCCTAAGTGGTGCATGCGTTCCGGCCAGTCTTTACTATACCACGAATTGCATAATAATAACCATAATAACCCATGTTGCCCCTGCCTTTAATGGCATTTTTTGGGGCCCATGCAGGGAGTGGTGAGTCACCGTCTGCCCATTTTTCCATGTTCCCCGAACATTGCGACGGGCAGACGCCATAGTCCCCATATTCCCAGAACCCCAGTACCACTAGCAGTTCACCCCAATAGCCCGGTACTTTTTGTCCTCATTTTCCACAATAGCCCTACACTGGCCGGGGCTTGTTCCTGGGTGCATTACTATATGGTGTAGACAGGGGTAATCGCCGGTCAGTGTCACGCCACATTTACATTAAATTTGTCAAAAGGCCTCTACGTGTTGGTCTTTCTATGGCCCCGCGCAAGCCCTCCAAAAGTCCGGGCCATTTTTATGGCCCGTGGTCTTGAAAGACATACACCATAATAAACACTTAATGTTGTTAACAATTCCTTGTCTCTGCTCCTGTTTTTGATATAACATTAATATGATTTGAATTCATTTTCAAAATGTCACTATGTACCATAACGTCATGTATTCACAACTCTTTGCGGCACGAATAAACCCATACAGTTTCTGTGTCACAGTCGAATATATTTTATGTATAGGAAATAAAATTCTGTCTTATTGGAAAAAAATAATAATTGGGTATTGAAAATAACTTGAGTTGCCTCTTCGTTTCCAGTTTAACCACCATTCGTTATCATTTAAAATAAATAAAAGCAATGAATCCTTCCACATTATACTTAGCTAAAGAAAAATAAATAAAAGCAATGAATCCTTCCACATTATACTTAGCTAAAGAATATTAATAATACAAATATCCTGTGAATTGGATTTGAAATGATTACTTGAGTAATAATTTTACTCTCACTTTGTTGCATACCCAATAAGCTATCGATATCGACTACCTGGTGTGGTGTCGTACATCACTAGAGAATTTAAATCTCGACCTGTCGCGGAATATATGATGACTAAGGGTAGTTCAGAAATTACGTCACACGTTAAGGGAAGACGGGGGGTTGTTAACGAAATGTGACAAGGGGTGGGAGGGGGTACTAAATTCCGTGACGTCACGTTTTAAAATCTAATATATTTAAGCTAATTACGGAACACTAGTCACACTAGGGAGGAGTGTGAGGCGTTCGAAAATCATGAAATTCGTGTGACATAGTTTGTGGATGGCTGCTAATCGCAAATGAACATGTTTTTTTTAAATCTGTCAATGTGACAGTTTGTCTCGAATTAATTCCGAAACAGCTTAACAGATTTTAATGAACTTTTAAGGAGTTAAATTTTTGTGTGTTCCATTTGAATATTTGTAATGCGGTGGGAACGGCGGGCATAGCTAGTCTAACATATGAGTATCGGGCATGCTCCAATACAACACTGTTAATACTGTTAATACAATACTGTTTTTCCCGAAACCTACAACCTGGGTGTCTTCAAGTCTCGTGTGAATAGGTACCTTCTAGGTAAGCGTGCTCGATCTTAGACCATATCTCCGCTCAAATCGTGCGAGATAATGGTCAAACGCGAACCTATACGTGATAAAAAAAAAAAAAAAAAACAAGTCAAAACTGAATGAATTTAATTTTTCGAATGAAAAAGCTATATACTAAGTATTTAACGTTTTGAATAACTTTATATTGTGTTTGTATATAGCCATAGATAGCCGAATTTTGTTCCGACAGATATTTGAGTTGTATTTGACAGTTTTATTTGTTGCGAAGCTTGCCTTGAATATTTATTGATGTTATTTATTTTAAAAAGTGACTTTAACAATGTACTTATATTAATTTACCGGATTTCAATGATTTAATCTGTCTGAGAAGTAATTTTGCGAAATATGGCATAAGGTTTCACGTCATTTTGACACTTGTAATAAATAGCCTATGCTTGAGTGGGTTAAGCCTTTGCTGAAATACCTCACTGCAGCACAGAGGCTCCGGGTTTGATTCTGAACATGGTAAATTTTGTGAACGAAATTTCGGTTATTTACTATTTTCCAGGTGACCGTGGTTGCTCCCAGAGTGATCCGTTGTATATTACTTATACACAACCCGCAAGAGTTAACTTGAGACTTCGCTCGGATGACGTAAACGCGAGGTAGTGACGCGTCGATGGCGAGAGCGGTAAGAAGGCGGGGGTCGGGAGGGGAGCGCGCATTCCGCTCAGGTCTCAAGTTAACTCTTGCAGAAGTACACTGAAGTAGTAAGTTGAGTTTTTAGGTCAACTTGAAAAATGGCATTTAAAAAATATATTGGCTAAAAATTAAAGATGAAGGGATTTTAAGTAAGAATTGTGTTTGTGTCGAAAATTTTAACTGTTTCGTTAAACATGCTTTTCAAGTTATCACAATTATTGGTAATGCGCTGGACCCTTGTTAAATTAACATTCACGTGACGTCACCCGCAACTCGATATGTACGCGTACTCGCCGGCCAATGATGCTAACAGTACTGAGTGTTCGGCTACGGTTACATCACCAAAATGGCGGCCAGGCGCAATAGCAATTTGCGGGGATAATATCTCAAGGTTCTTTCTTTTGACATCAGTCAAAGACCTCATATTTGGTTGGCCCATATGTTACATGTGGTCTGGCTGCTCCTAGCGCCTCTGCTTGAAGTTTATATTGAAGCTTAAATATTCATGAATAATTATCGTCAAGTATTCATGAATATGTGTTTGCATAATAGCCAATGGCTTGTATACACAATTCGTGAAGATCAGGTCTATACACACATGTTACTTGAGATCATGTTGTCCTGATAGTTTTGGAAATCTCCCAATTGTATGAAATTATTATGCGAGAAGTAACATCCAGACTGGTCATTATTAGATACAAATCGAAGGTTTAATAACAAATGGACGTACAGACAAAAGTGCAGTTTTACACAAGGGACAAAATTGTAAATAAAACAAAATTAGTTGATTGTATAAGGCTGATTTTTGGAATACCCTTTAGGTACAACTTGCATACTGGAATTTGTAACATGCATAATTTTAGTTTTTTAAAAAACAGAAAAATGGCATTTTTGCGTATACACCCATATGTTATGAAGCCCTTGATATAAAAGCCTTAGCTCGATTTTTATATCCCATAGCAAAACACACCTATCCCAATTTTTTTGACCAAACAATATTAGGGAATTACTGCTCAATATGGAGCCCTGCTTGCAATTCGCCTACCAATCTCACAATGCAACAGTATTGCTATTTGTAAATAAAATATTTCTAATGTAATATACCGATCAAATCAAATGTATAATGTGTACATGAGATTTTAGTTTTGGAGCATTTTAGATTTGTTTTATTATGTGATTATCTTGTAAGAGTGACTCGTGGTATTTTGTAAATAATAGTATGCGAGATATTTACATAAAATGTGTAAAGATGATATTGAGAGATCTTCTAATTATATGTATATTAAGAATAAGAATTTTGTAGTTTTATTCACACATATATTGTCATGCCTTTCCCATTGGGGTAGGCAGAGACGATGGATATCCACCTGCTACGATCCTGACACTTTTCGCTTCATCGACTTTCATTAATCCTTTCATACTCTTGAATTAATGAATGAACGAATATGCTTAATTGTGTTTTAAAGATACAGTTAACAGAAACAAAATTTTACAATACAATAGGCGGTCTTATAGCTATTAGCGATTTCTTTCAGACAACCTTTGGATGGACAAAAGATATGATAAGAACAAGGGTATGTTGCATTATTCTCACTATCGAATCAGTATCTTATAAATATATACATGATATAATATACATACATAATAAAAATATAAATAATATATACTAATATAGACAAGAAAAATATGACTGTTCTCTTTTCTTTCAACATATACCAATTATTTGGGGTCGGCACAATATGTCTTTTCCTTCCACACTCCTCTATTCTGACACATCTTCAGTCACAACACAAATCATCATATCATCCTTCACAGAATCCTTTTTTTCTACTTTTACATTCGGTCCCATCCATCTTGTAGTTTAACATTATTGTTGTCACGTGACTTTTATCCCTCATTATATGCCCATAGCAACTTAGTCTTCTTTGTCTCAATTTTTCATTCACAGGTGCAACTTTCATCCTTTCATATATACACTCTTATTTAAACTAATTTTGTATCTGATCTACCTTCAAATATCTTCAATTTGACCATGGTGAGTACGTCTTGATCTACCAGGCACCGACTCTATCAGTCACATTGCTTATTTAAGTTATTTATTATTTATAGTTTTATTTAAATGGTTAAAATCTTATGATCAAGGTCAGCCATTCATCTGTTGATTTAAGCTTAGGCCCGTGAAAGCTAAGCCTTTTGACTGAGAAGTACTGTGACTTGTTTGATTAATAATAATATAATACTTTCTATCAGGCAGACGGCCCATTTGATGGAAAGCGGTTACCATCGCCTATGGACATTTGCACCACCAAAGGTGCTACAAAAGGCGCTGCTGCTCTCTTAAGGGAGACTGGAACCTGGTCACTAATGACGGAACACAACACAAGGTTGTTATGGCGGTATATTCTAGACCAAGGGTGGTCGCAATCCAGTCGAGCAAATGCCTTATCACCTGGCTGTGGGTTGTTTTGTCGCCTCTTACGACAGGCCGCCCGGCCGCAGGAAATTGTATTCTTTCTCTGTTCCTGCACGGATAGTAATTGTTTATTTGGTGAATAATAAGGTCTTTTTAATTCTATTCTAATATTAAAGACGGAGCGGCCGTCAGCAAAACGCTGTACGTAAAACCGGTACATTCAGTAGCACAAATATTATCACCGGTGCAACAGGAGCATTATACTGAGTTAATTAAAAGAATATTGAGACGGATGTGTGGTGTTACTGGAATGTATAAGGTAAGAAATGAATTCACAAGAGTCATTGATAGTTGCACCCGTGGCTAATACATTTAGGGGATGAAGCTGTATGAGAATGTAATAACGAGGAATAAAAGACAAGAAATGGTTAAACTACAAAATTAATAGATATAAGTGAAAAGATAGAACAAAGGGATGAATCGATTCTGTGAAAGTTGATTTGTGCTGTGACAGAAGACATACTAGAGTAGAGGAGTATCGAACGAAAACACTGCGGATCCCAAGTGGTGAGGACTAAGCAAAAGAAAAGTAGAATAATAAATTAATGTTTGGTATGCAAAACCAAGATTACGGATAGATAGTCGTATAATATAAGGTATCAAAATATTAAGGGACTAAATGTGATTATCTATTTTCTATCTAGCGCTCCAAGGGTTCGGACACAAAGATACCAGAGGTTGCTGGCCATCAAGAGTAGTGAGACCAGTTACATCACTAAACGGGGAATAAAATGCTAAGGGTGTGCTACGGCGATTGATAATCCAGGAAAGATCTTATTTCTATCAAATACGCCTTTTGTTAGTCTAGTCTACTTTAGCAATAAATAAAATCCTGATTTATACAAACAAATTAAACTAGATGACGCTTTACAGACATAAAACATATCGGCACTTATCATGCTTGCAAAGAGTGAGAGTGTGGAACCGATTCTCACAATCTCGCCAAAAATGTGACGCGCCTAATAAAATAACTATTTTGCGCACTTTGGCGTCTTTAGGACTATAACCAACTATAGAGAGAAGCGTCGCTACAATCCGTTGCCTTTCCAAGTAATCAGGCACCTAAATATCTTCGATGCCGTAGCAGCTCGTTGGTAATAAATAGGTGACAGTAACCAATCCATCGATATCTACAATAAAAAAAAATGGTATGAAATAACTACATCGCATATGTAAACAAACACATCGAATTAGACAAATTCGACCCGTTAATAACACCGTGTTGGAAATCTTCCTTTTATGCTAGAGAAGCAATAGAATCTCGGTTCTAGACCCCTTCATTATTCCACTTTCATATTTCGCTGCTCAACTTAACACCTTATTCATTGACTCGAAAGACTGAAAGGAGCATAATAGGAATAAGGGGTGATAAGAATCACCCCTTATTCCTTTACATGCCCACTTATATAGCAGCAAGTAGGGATGTGGGAAACGCGAACATCAAATGTTCCTGTTGTTCTTGTAACTTAAACATCTTTTATTGAATATTTTAGTTAAGATACAATGTAAATATTGTAAAGAATTTTATTTGAAATGCAAATCTTGAAACGCTCGAATGTTGAGCTGGATGAAACTAGTTTTCTTTAGTAATTAACTCAGACCAATACCCAATAGGTAATCAAATTAATGATAAAAGAATGCTAAACTTTTAAAATCATCGAAAGTTCTCAAGGCATGTCTTTTTATATAAAGTAATGTCAAACCGGCCAGTCTAGATTCTGTACATTATTAACCAAACATTTCGATCCCGTGGTATTATTAGATAAATACTATTATTATTGGATATGCAGATAGAAACAGGTAGGTATAAGTATATTTATAGCATATTCTTTTACGTTTTTACTACCTACCTTTGACACAGTATTGAGACATTTTGTAGAAAATGGATTGATCTTAGTGACAATGCGATCGTTCTGAAACCTGCTTACTTAGAAAATAACTACAACGATATTAACCAGTATCTTAAATAATCCTAAACTGTATGCTCCTCCTAGAAAAAAATAACGAAGAGATTAATAGATTATGATCATTATAATTATGTTGATTCGATGATATTCAGTTTTACATAGTTTCCTACCCCGACATTGGCGAAATTAACGCAAAAAGCGTTGGAGCCATCACCAAACATGAATAGAATGTAATATTTGTGTTAAAGTATTATTGTAAATAATGTTTACGTGTAACTTTTACTTTATTCGTAACTAAAATGAGAAAATTCATAGTAGTTATCCATAATGGTCCACTTTTATATCTTACCAACCGTTTATTTGGTTTAGCCTTTTTTTAGTTAAAGAAGGGGTTCGTTTGCTACAGGGTTTTTTGCTGGGGAATTAGACCAAAGACTGACTAACTGAAGATGGCGTGTGGAGATTTGGCAAGATACAGACGCTCCCCATATGCCACTACTCCACTAAACCTACCTGCTTCCCATGTGCCCCGCGTTTATAGTAGGAAAATCATGAGAATTAGAATGTAGTTACGCCCACGCTAATCCTGCGCGTTAGTGCCCGAGAGTGCCCCGGGAAACAGAGCAAACTCACTTCGTCAACAGAGGTTAGTTTTTCCGCATCCCCAGATGCTGGAGGAACCCTGCTGTAGCGGAATTACGGACACCCGCGCAGTACCCGCGAGTCACATGCGCACCTCTCTCCTCTCGTTCATTTGGCTGAGCCTTATGCTAATCGTGTTTCGTGCGATGAATGAAAGTTCCGATGGACTATTCCTTCCGTCTGATTCCTGTATTCCATTTTAAAGGCTGGCAATGCGTTGGTTTCGCCCCCGGTGTTGCAAATTGTTAATAGACGGTAATATCTTTCCATGAGTTCCTGCCTGTTTGCCAGCTTTCCAGTATAAAAAATAAAGGTATTGAGTAAACTCGTATAGGAGTAGTGTATTTGTATAACCGAAATTGTATGTCATGCGAAAAGGCATTTAACAAGATGTGTTCGAAATATCAAGGATAATAATTATTTCTTATCTTTCAAGAGGAATAGATTTTTGAGGCTCGTGTACACGATAGGCGGTCTTCCAAGAACAAACTAGTAATTCCTAATTAGCATACTTAGGTTCAAGGCAACAAAAAGATCTTTGAATTAATTATTTGTCATCTTGTTTATTAAGTTATAGTCTCGCGTGGATGCATCACGCACTAGGGTCAAGCCACCTATCGAGGTTGATTGGTAATTTTTTTTATTTTTGAACGTAGACAAAGAAACCTAGGTTTTTCTGTCAACGTTCTAAAATACATAATATATGTTGGAAAATACCTTTGTTATTTAAAATATTACATTTGTTAAAAAGTCTTTTTTTCTATAAAATGTTGTGCGGACCGCGATGGTCATTTCATTTCTTAAAATGGACCCCTTACGAGACTAATTAGTAACCCTTGAGATATACGAACGGTCCATCAATCAGACTACTTTATTCCAGATCTCTCTGAAGTAATAGAGCAGTGTACCTTGACGAAACAGCGTCATACACCCCACTTTTTTTGTTAACGCAGAGGAATGTCGGTCGTGGATACAGGAGGAGGCCAAAAGCAGCGCCTCATGCCACCAGCTCGTGTGCATGTGGGACTTTTGTACTTAACGGTAACCAGTATCTCTTCCTTTGAGGGCGAGGCCGACAAAGTACCCACTAAACCTACCTGCGTCCCTTCAAGAGAATGCACATAGTCAGTACTTTACAGGGATACGCCGCAGTAAGTGCACTGTGACGCCTTGTACGCCAGATTTAGTACTAAGCCCAGGGAAGCAAGGCCGTACCACTACGCACAGTAGAGGTGATTCTACTGATACCGCCATTAACAGTGGACACTACCCTATTTGCAATTAATGCAAATATGTAAAACCCAAGGTACCTATATGCATTTTCTTTCAAACATTGTAACAAATTAAATATTAGTTCAGTTATGTCAAGACAAAGTATTGTGTACGATTACGCAATCACTGTCCACTTGTGCCAACAATGCGCTTATTAGGCCACTGGGCGTCTGTTCCCAATACATAATAATTAATCTTTAGGTCTGCGATTGTTTCGTTTGTAAATATTTTACTTTCTTTCGCAGATATTTGCCGAGGAGTGTAAAGCATTGCCAAATCATTTTTAAATGACAAACATAATAACTATGGTCTTAAAAAATCTATCTATCATGTTTGATAAATAATTTTTGTAGACGCAACTCGCCCTTAACATCATGTCACCCTTGGCCACAACACTCACAGGATAAATTAACCTCCAGGTTTTCAAAGTGTCAAAAAGAAAAGAGTTTTCAGGAGCCGAGCTTTCTTTAACAGTCTATTATACTGCTTGTATCCCTATCGTGAAAATTTTAGCTATAGTTTGTAACTGTTTCTTTTATTCCACATGACAAAAATAATGATGGAAATAACAAAGTAAGTGGTTGTTTTAATGATAACGTTCTCACCACCTCCACAAGGTATTTGATTTGATAGCAATTACTTGCGTCATCATTTTAAGACTATAGCAATTACATACGTCAGCCTGTTTGGTACTTTGATCGGTCAATACCCTACTAATAAGTTTTTATGAAGTGAAACTTCACGGGAATCGTTGTGATTTGAAACTATAAGACTAAGCCTGCGAGAGAATGAGATACGAGTTTTACATTGTACAGCACAGATTAGAGAGTTTATGCGACCGTTGATTAACCATAGGTTCAGTTTGGACCGAAATAAATCTCAAAATATTCTTTTTTTACACCAATACAGTGAAAAATTGAAAGTTAATACGTAAGAAGTTATAATAAAATTACGTTTTAACTGTTTTAAGCGCGGTAATTTATTAGAGTTTGATTTGTCCGACGTTTCGGCCGCTTTTCAGTGGCCGTGGTCGCGGACGACAAAGATGACAATTGTCCAACGAGTATTGTTAAAGTTTTATTTAACCTACCGCCAACTTGTTCATTTTAATTATTTAATTTGAATTTTGTTTATGTTTATTATTTACTCTATGGGAGCCTAATCTAATTTACCACCGCTTCGCAACAAGTTGTGGCTTGAAGAGAAGAAGCGGCGCAAGAAACTCTTCAGCAAACATGCCTAGTTCTAAAAATTGTACATAATATTAAAATGGGTGGAAGGAAAAATAAAAGAAATGATCAGTCAAGTTGGTTTGTTTCGTTGCACGCAGAAAGAGCTCATGGTGTCTTGAGGTCTAGCAGTTGGTTTTTGCTGGGTTTGGGTCTTAATAGTTTTGATGACCGGATCCCAATCAGGTGTTGCTTGCCAACCATCTTCTCTATTGAAATTTGGGTGCTTTCTTAACGAAAGATTGACTTCGGACAAACCAAAACCTAATAAATTACCGCGCTTAAAACCGTTAAAACGTAGTTTTTATTATGTATACAAGTCGCGAAAACTTAAGAAAATATTACGCAAGAAGTTTATTTTGAATTATAGTATGTTGACGGCTAGTATGTCATAGGCTAAAGGAATTATATTTATATTAATAAAAGTTAGAGAAGAATTATCTATGAGTATATTCTCTGAAGTGTCACTTGTACTGCATGTGTATTGCACACACACACACAAACATTTTTTTTATTGCGATGTTGGCTAACAAGCAGACAGCCCACTTTATAAGATACGGTTTTCTTCGCCTAAACGATATTAAGCGTGCTTTTTTATTTGAATATATATATTTCTAGAATATTGACTATTTTATTTTTGTAAACAATGTTAGTCACAAGTTGGAATGCTGTTGACGCATTTGTTTATTTTTGTTGTTGTGCCTTCACGTGTGATCTGATGTCTTGTAAACAATAATATTGCTTTATTAAAAAAACCACGATAGTATGGTTTAAAATATCGTATATTCGAGTCCTGGCCGGGAAGCAAGCACAACTTAAATAGTTTCCTGGCCTAATGTGCAATGATTACAATTAATGGTATACCGCTTAGATCTTACTAAACTAAAGATTTATTTTTAAACTCTAAAACTAAAAAATGACATGTTTGAAGGTGTGCAGTTACTTAAAAAATTGCCAAACGAGTTACAAAACTGTAAAATTAGAAACTTTTTCAAAATTAAACTCAATTTTTTTATTAAAATAATAAACCTGCGTTAAACATGTCAAGCAACATTTAAAAGAGACTGTATAGCACCACTTTAATGTTAAAATTTATATTGTTTTAGTTATATTAATATATTTTTAATCGATGTATCAATCTAACCAGCATTGGGCAGCTGGAATTCAGATTTGTGATATTACTGATATTTTTGTTATTAGCCGATAAACGGCCCAATGCTGCGTTCAGTTCTCTACATTTTCGAGGACAGGTAATATAGATACATATTACCTGTCCTCGATACAGTAGATACTGTATTTGTTCAAGGTGAATAAAGGAGTAACATAGACTGGTAATCGATGTGTAGAGGCGCATACTGTTTAAGATTCGATTGTCATTATCAACTAAGAATCATCAATCAATGAATCGCTGCTGTCTTAATGACTTGGATTTTGTATTTTTAATAAAAATAATAATAATTAAGAAGTTTTAATCTGCGACAAAATCAACTGTGTGACAAAATCACTCAATACTCCTTGTATCCTTTCTTCAAAATAGAAAGAACCTATTTTACAGTTTGGTATTAAAATTCTCAAAATATTTAATAATTTAGAACACAATGTTAATAAATAATATTGTGGACCTAAAAGTGTCAATTTATGAGCTGCAAGCGATGTATTGGCGACTGCTGTGGTCTGATAGTGGTAAGTATATTGATTGATTCTTATGATGACTGCCAAATACTACTTGGGTTTTCTTGATATACCTGGAAGTGTATGCCTTTATTATCTTTTTTTTAATGCGTTTTCCTCTATCGCGAGACAGGCTTTAATTATTTCTGTATTTATTTTATTTATTTATTGTGTACGGGCTACGACGCTACACCCGTACAAATGGTGGTGAAAAAATGATGTTGATGGAATGTGGTGATAAATAAATGATAGGATGGCTATAGTAATGCACATATATTAAATCAATATTAATGATAAACTGATACACTTATTGGTGGTAATAATGTAGTGACTTTTTCTTATTTTTATCTTTAGTGTACAACAAAGCGGCTGATGCCCTGATGATAACTGCAATACCAGAGATGCTGCCGGTCTCGAAGGGAGTTTGGAACCTGGCCACTAATGCCAGAACACAAGTCAAGTTTCTAAGGCGGCATAGTCTGAGCCAGGGGCGGTATTTATAAAGACGTGAAATGCCTAACAGGCTGGCTGGTGTTGCTTGGTGACTCAAGATGGTTGGGATATGTAACTGGGTAGTATAGGACGCCTCTACTCGATTGGTACCCATTTAAAAAAAATGTCGGCATCCCTCTTTTGCACGTAGGTCAAGGTTACAGGAATGAAGGGGTTGTCAACTCGAGCTGACGTATACGCAGCCATGATAGATGGCGAGCCTGTCTTTGAATCGTAAAGAATCTAAACCCCAGTTTTGACAGCCAGATGTCTGAAGACCCTACCCTGTGACTTGGGCCAAGCGTAAATTTAAATACGCAATAATTAAAGATAATATTCATGGGATGTATTAATTTTCCACTTTTATTTATTTACTCCACGTGTACACAATGAATAAATTAGCAACAACTTTCATGAGTTGTACACATACGTTTTCTTAATCGATTTGTTTAGATATCAAGAATTGTTTACTTTGGAAATTTTATATTAATTCCTTATTTTGACGTTATTGATGACTTCTACCGATAAATAATGGTGGTTGCATAAATTATGTGTCTATTTATGCCGCACACTACCTTTACTATTTCTCGATAGGAGAGAAAACATGTACTCCCCACAAAACTTGTCAGTTTCCGAGAAACATAGCTGTGCCGAAATGAAGGCTGCCGCGGATACGGGAGCTTCTGACATGGTCCTCCCGTGTGACGGAACATAACCACTGCAACATATTCGCCTCAATATAATATGATAAACATTGGGGTCAGAATTGAATATATTGTATAAATTTTATTCACATACTAGTCATAATTATTTTTCCATAACAGAGTAGGGTAATAGCCTAACGATGTTTGAATATCTTATGTATTTTCTCGATACTATCTGTGACTTCGTTTGCGCCAGTCCTAAGAATTCGCAATATGAACACAACAGTCACCAATTTCTGCCCTCACGCATCTGTCCACCTTTCCTAAATTACAGTGGCAACTTAGTGTTTAGTGCGTTTGCGTTCCAAACTCAAAGGACGCGGATGCAAATGCTGCCTGAATAGCATGTACCAGTTAGGCACTTTTCCGACTACCACGTGCTAACGGTGAATGAAAACATCAGCCGATCCACCTTTGTCCAAGTAGTAGAACGATTATGGGATATTGTATGTCTTTTAAGACCACGGGCCATAAAAATGGCCCGGACTCTTGGAGGGCTTGCGTGGGGGCCATGAGGAGGCCAACACGTAAAGGCCCCTTAATAAATTTAATGTAAATGTGGCGTGACACTGACGGGCGATTGTCCTTGTCTACGCTATATACTAATGCATCCAAGGACAAGCTCCGGCCAGTGTAGCACTATTGTGGGAAATGAGAACAAAAAGTACCGGGCTATAGGGGTGAACTGCTAGTGGCTCTAGGGGTCTGGGAATATGGGGACTATGGCTCCTGCTCGTCGCAATGTTCGGGGAACATGGAAAAATGGGCAGACGGTGTTTCGGCACTCCCTGCATGGGCCTCAAAAAATGCCATAGAAGACAGGGGCAACATGGCTGTGAGTGGCTAAGGGGTGTAGAGAGGTGGGCTGCAGGTTCACCGAAGCTACTTCTCACGTGATGCCATTTATCAATTCCACCCCCAAGGGTGGAAGAGCTAGAGCTAAGACTCAAGCTCCTGAGCTTGTGTCTTAGCTCTAGAGATCTCCACTCCGTGCCGGCTGGTTAAGGCAAGCACAGGGGTGGGGGCCTTGCCTTGGCCCCCGGAGTCGGGCACGAGGTGTCGCTACTCACCTAAGGCTTCTCCACAAAGCTATAATTACAACATATGCAGTTACAAATTAAAAGATCTGTAAAATTTGGTTTAGTAAATGGAAGATGGTACAATCATGTTTAAAATAACTTCTATAGATAATTATTATACTCTTAGAAATTGTGGAGACAGTATGGTGTCAAACGTTTAAGATCTGTTAAAGCGTTGACATCCCAATTCAAGTTTTAAAGCACAAGACGTTATAACAGTATATATATTTATGAGTCTTTTAAATTATTTATAGCCCATAAAACTCATAAATATTCATAGAAATTTCTGTTTTATACATTATAACCTGTGCCAGAGGTTTGTTTGTAGGAGAGTCGCTAAATTTATTAACTGTAGAACAGTTTAATTCTATTCTTGTTCTGCTTATAAAAGAGACAACATATTCGAAACTCAGCTACATACGGAATGGTTTTATGTTTTTTTAATACTAACCGTATTTTTTCATATATTTTATATTATGTACAATTTTCTAATCTATACTATATATACATAGAAAAATACACAAAAAACTTACTAAAAGCCACTACAATGGGCGGCCTTATTGCTAAAAGCAATCTCTTCCAGGCAACCTTTGGATGGACAAGATCTCATTACATAGATAGCGTTGGCGTGCAGTTGAAATAGATATTGCACACATAAACTATAAACAAGTTATAAAGTTAAATAGTGCTCCTGCATAAATCTGTTAAAGGAATGGATAGATTTAGCAAATCGGACATCTGCCGGCAGAACATTGTCGAGATGCACAGCCTGAACAGAGAATGATCTTGCGTAAATCTCCTGTATGAATCGGTATCCTAAGTCGCAACCTCTTTGACTCAAAGACCACGATCTATCTTCTATCTATATGTAGGATTTGTAAGAACCTTAAGAAGCCTACAAACTAGACTGTAAGATTCTGTGATTAGATCATATCTTGCTAATTATTTTATGTAACCTATAATTTTATGTCAAGAGGCCAAAACAATATGTTTGTTTAGACATAAATACATTAGCAGATCAGTCGAAGACCTACCGAACATTGTCTACCCGGTACAGTTACGCAGGGCAATATCAATTTATAAAGTCGATGTCCTGCCTAATGAGGCAGTGTAGGAGCAATCGCGGCGCGCGCCATTCAAATCCTCGCCACCGGATAGACGACCGCTCCCAAAAAAGTATTTCGAAAATTTTTGGATCCATTGGATATTTATTATTCCACTCGTGCAGTTAGTGCCTAGGCCGTCCGCGGTGCGCGCCACTGACACATTTCTGTTTCGCGCGCCATTTGAATTCATAAGTTTGACATTTGTTATTTTTTTTTAATTCGAATCGGAATTCGACTCGGTGTATATTTGACTGTTTTGTGCCGGTGCGTGTATTGACCGGGAATATTGTGCTTTGAAAGTTTTGTCCTTGGAGTTTTAAATGGTGAGTTCTTAAGATTTTTACTGTCCAAAAATTTTTTTATTCTACCTAGCAAAGTCTAGTAAGCAATTTTCGATTCACTTTTCATTTTAATTTCTTGAACTGATTTTTTTATAATCATTTATTTAGTAGAACGGTTTTATTCCATATTTTAAAAAAATCTTTAAAACTTTTTTTTCATCCATCATTATATCATTATTAAACAAAAAATATGTCATAAATATATTTAAAATATATTTTTTCTTAAATTTTCGCGACAAGTACACAATTCAAACTACGCTTTAACAGTTTTAAGCGTTTTATTTATTTGCATTTTATTTCTTACGTTTCAGACACTTTTCAGTTACCTTGATCACGGAAGACAAAGATGTCAATATTAATTTATTATTTAATCCACCATTAATACCGCTGCTGAAAAGTTGTCCAAACGTAGAAATAAAAATCATACAAAATGCTGCGCTTAAAACTGTCACGTCGCAGTTTCAATTAAGTAACTTCTTTTTCACAAGTTTGAAATGCTTCATACCTATCGGCTTGCGTGTGGATCGTATTGCTAAAATATTCTTTAATTACTTATAGTCACTTTTTAATCATACCGAAAATGTTAATAGGTATGCATAAAGTTCACATAAATTATTTCTTAAGATAATAGCAAATTGTTGACAGCAGTTAATTCTCTTAATAACATTTTTCATTGTTAACTGGTCCCATCTCATAACTGCCGTGTCAATTTCAATGAGGAAAAATAATGTCGTTGTCACAGGTATGTAAATAATTACAAAAAACAATATGATCCTTCCAAGTAATTAAGTAGGTGAGAACAACACATAATATTTTCAATTTAAATTTCTGAAATGATATTTTGATACTAGGATATGTCCGCGACTACGTCCACGCTTGACTTGAAATTCCCGCAGGATTCCAGGGACACAAAGTACCATAGTCCTTAACAAGGAATGTAAGCTATAGTTTTAGTGAAAAGGGTGTCGGATGAGCTAATTTTTACCCACCCTAATAGCTACGAACCACTCCCGGGATAAAAAATGTCGCACCTTTTATTACATAAAATTTGCTATCAATCAGTGAAAACATCACATTGGAACTCGATATTTTTTAATGCGGCCATTAGAAATTATTACCAAAAAAATTCCCGTGGGATTCTCGGGATAAAAAGTAGCGCACATTTTAGTTCATGAATTTGTTGTCGATCACCGAAAACCGCATCGAAATTGGCATTGTTAATGACGTCAAACTTTGACAGATAAATCATGTCTAAACACTAATTACTAACGCGTTATAACAAAGACTCATTTGGATAAAGCCACCGCGGAACAGCGGCATAAAAGATATGCAGAATCTTGTCTTTAAACACACTTTTTTAAGTCGGGGGAATGCATTGCACTCATTACCGGGTCGTTTGCTAGGGATTGGACCAAAGCGATGAGAGGTGAAGCCACGAATAGCCACCAGAGTTAATCGCCGGCTTGTAGACTCGACTACTTAATCCACTAAAACCACCCTCCTACGTGAGGTGCGGTAATAAAAGGATGACGAATGCACCATTGTGAACAGTCGAGCCTGAAAAAATCACCCGTCTCCTCGCTATCATGAACCCCCCCTAGGCTCAGAACATCAGCCTGGCATAACAAACGCCGGAGAGCCCCCGACTCGGATCCTCTCACACAAAGTTAAGACCCACCAATCACACCCACTCATTACAGACGCAAGTAGCCATACAAGTTTAGCTTAGGCGTGTTGCTGGAGATAGTAATGATAGACTATGATCGGCTCCGCCGGCGGAGTCGATAACGA
Organism: Dendrolimus punctatus; assembly: GCA_012273795.1. Lineage (NCBI taxonomy): Eukaryota > Metazoa > Arthropoda > Insecta > Lepidoptera > Lasiocampidae > Dendrolimus > Dendrolimus punctatus. Next base: position 1,746,248 of record CM022537.1, read on the forward strand.
CTCTCCAAACAATCACTTAAACCTGTTGGTTTGGCTCATTCAGCCTTTTACGGCTAAATTCCAATATAGAGTCAATCCCCCGCAGCGGTCGAGCCGGGGTCAAACCTCACAGGAGGTGCCTCTTCGAGCGCGCTGCTTCCGGGCTGAACGCCTCCGCTCCCACGGAGTTGGGAAGCCCCCAAAGACCGGTATCGCTGAAACAGCCATCTGCGGCTATTCAGCTGGGTCAAGCTCCAAAAAAGGTTCAGTTCTTCGGAACACTCCCCATTGTACAGTCGATAGATTACGCAGAGCGACGCGAAATCTCTCCGAAGGCCAAGCGAATCTAAGCCGTCTGTGAGTATGGGGTCGTCGACAATGGGAACTTTGCGATTAGATGCTTTTTATCTAATGAGAGGAATAGACGTAAATTCTGCAGTTTCCTTAATAGTTTATGACCTACCAGTTCTTCGCTCGATTTATTTCAATAGCCCGCCATTAAATGTGAATAAAAAATGGAACCTACACTTTTTATGCGACGCTCACAGACTTCATATTTACGGCAACAATAAAGTATATGAGAAACATATTTATTTCAAGTTTTTCAATATCCATCAATACTGTTTTTTTCTTAAAGTCAAGAACCGAATAAGTGCCGATTCTGGGGCTAACAAAAGAACGCATGGAGTGTGACAAACACACACGAACTGGTAATATCGGGACAAGATATAGTTGCTGACATTTTAGCTCGGAAAAAAGATGATATGCAGCTCATGTTTTTATTTTAATCGGATATTTAGGGCTTAAGCAGACTGGATTTATTTTAATAACAGTAAATCTATCTTCAAATGGTTGTAATCAAAGCATGCTGAAGTGTGAAGTACTAGGTGATGATTTGATGGAGGTGTTGGTTCTCGCGATTGATACAATTGAATTAAACAACTATGAACGGATTCATCGCATATATTTTAACATTTTTTGTTATTTCCTGACGTTTCAAACACGTTGTGTTGTCAAGTGTTATGTAGGACCTATTTACTCTGCGCGCTCTCAATTTCCTTAATGAGCGCAAAATTCAAAATGGTTTGAAATAAAGTAACAATAGGTGGGCCAACCACGTGAGGCCCAAACCTGCCAGGGCTCAAACGGATTTCACCTGGAGAAAAAAAAAGTTGCGCCATCCACAAAAGCCCGCGGGCCGCAGGTTGCGCAGCTGCTATAGCTGCTATAGAACGTTCGTTAGCATTCTTAGGATCTATGTGCACTCGGCCTAACTGTATTTATTATTATTGTGTTTACCACTACTGTTATTGATATTGATTAATAATTCTTATATAATTATTAATCACTAACCAATTGTCGAGAAAGCACAGTTGCATTTTTCGCAATGAAATGCCTGTACACAAAGTATACGATATAATTTCATTATTGAGTTCATCTATTTATATAATAAAATTGTACAGGTAAAATTTCTGTAAAATTAAAAAAAAATGCTAAAAACCGAGTCAGGGGGTGTGAGAAGTGAAATAGAACTAATTTAGATTTTTTCAATGTTTTTGTTTCTCTGTTTGTACCGGGTAATCTTCGAAACGACTGAACCGATTTAAATAAAATATTGCACGGGGGTAGCTTATATCTCTGGTCAACATATAGGATACCTTTGATCCCGAAAAATTAAAGAGTTCCCACGGGATAGTTAAAAAACCACCACGCGGACGATGTCGCGGGCAGAAGCTAGTAGTTACATAATACACAAACTAATTACTGAAATGTTAAATGTCAATGTTATTAATTTTTTAATGCATATATAATCTATAGTTTCAAATAATTTTATTATATTAAGGCAACGTGGATAATAATAAATTGGTGTTTAATAGACCAAGCATATGTTATTTAGCATTGATTAATTATTATTAAAGATCTAACAAATTCTTCGATTAGCTTATCGACCAAATGGAAGCATTTTACACATTCAAATATCCAATATTCTATTTTATAATATAGCAGCTGGTGCTGCTGAAGCCCGACGAGAGAATCTAAAACGCCACAAATATATAAATAAACTCAAGACCTTTGCTCCGATCATGACGATGATACGAATGTGGACACGGACTTATTCATACTCCTACCAGCGTATTGCGTTTAATTGGGAAAAATTTTCATTACACTCAGAATATTTTTTTTCAGTTAAATAAAATATAAGATTATTTTTTAATTTAATTCTATTCTAGTTATAGATAACTAATTCTAGTTAATTCTTAGACGATACAGGGGAAGACCAAAAGCGTCGCCTAATGCCGCGCGCTTCGTGTGCGAGTAGGAATCTCGCACCAAACGGCCGACGGAATGGAGGACATTAAAGGAAGAGGCTGAACATAATACCCACTAAACCTACCTGGGTCCCTCTGAGAGCATATATGTAGAATTTCAGGGACGTATAATGTAGTAACGTATAAAAGCCCCGGGAAGCAGGACTTCGTACAGTAGACCTATAAAGAGTGGCCCTTTATCTCGGATAATGAGGGGTATATCACAATACCCAGCAAACTTTTTAGTTAAGGTTTAAATCATTTATTTCTCAAAAGAATAAATTCACTTATAGAGTGATAGCCAGTTAATTAGGGATGTTCATATAATAAAATTATCGATATTTTTTTCGATATAATATATCGTAGTGTTTTATCGATACTTTGTGATATATCGTAGAAATATATAGATATCTTCGATATATCGCAAAAAATATTTTTCGTAACTAATGTCATAAGAAAGAAAGAAAGAAGAAAGAATTTCATTAGTATAGTATATCTTATAATCGGCCACCGCTATAAATCTACTAAAACATAAAATTGAGAGTTTATTCGAGAGACTCGGGAGTCGCTCTTTAGATGTTGAGGCGATTATACATTGTAGGCTAGGTTTGTAGTGGAGATCGATTTGAAGTAATTTAGAGTATTTTGTTAACAACGAAACTTTCGTTACTGCGAAGGCTAGTTATTAAATAATTCGGGGTTTAACGTTGTATTTTTACTCAAGTTGCCAATCATAAACCAGTATAAAAAAGTAAAACTATGTCCTTTAATTTCTAACGATATTTCGTGTATTGGATAAAATATATCGATTATACATATCGATACTAGATTATTCGATAATATCGGGTGTAGGCGATATATCGTGTGCATATATCAATATTTAATGTAATATCGATTTGTATTGTGCATTCCTAGGTCAGTTACAATGAATACACATTCAACTCAGTCTTTCTTTCTTAGCCATATTAGCGTATCTGTTCATTTATTATTGTAATATAAAACATTTTACATTTCGCAATCAAAATAATTTCATATTAAGTAAAGCACTTCGCGTATCATATCTCAGATGATTTTGTGTCACGACTTTTATAAAATCCAGTCACTTAAACATAATCCCTTTTTAATCCGCCCTTTAAGTGACAGGCTGTCCATTTCCTCGCAGTGTCCTCGTCACTCGTGACACGTGAAAAGACCACAAAATGGCACATGTTAATTTCACGCTTTGTAATGTAAATTTTGTATAAGCTCTTCTGCTTACATTAGCAGAGTCAAATAGGTTTTTTATATGTTGACTTTTTACTTATTTCTATTTTCTGTGTTGACATAACGCTATAATTTAATGGCTGTTGACCTTTCCATATTGTTATCGAGTTGCCAACGAATTTTCTGTATAGAGCGGACTAGGCTAGCAACTTCTCAGCTTATACATGTGTACCTACATCTTGTTTATGGTGAATGTTGATCATTTTAAAATTTTAACGGAAATATTTTAGTCACTTATAATGCCACGAGCTCCGCGTTAAGCGGGCATTATATTATGCAACTAGCTTGTATAGCATCCTGGCACCATCCGATAGGGGATATCAAAATTATAAAATCAGAATTAAACACTAGAATGATGATAACCATTGCTCACGTCTGCTCCTATTTATTAAAATAACAATATTGTGTACACGACTCCCTGCAGCACGAATAAACCCATGAGGTTTTTGTGCCACAGTTCAAATGTGATTTGTAATATATATGATTAATATTGGATAATAAATTTATAAAAAGCATATATATGCCAGGATACTATTACATGCACCAATTTCGTCTAAGTCACGTCCTAAAACATCTCTTTCAATATCATTACGTATATTACAATAAAATTACTATACATCGTCTGTAACCTGACACTTTTTGGAATGAGGTGTTACTGATGTTTTCATTAAAAATGTGAACCTGTTTAGTGGTATGTGTACGGAGCGAATTTGAAAAGCTGTCACTATTTCAGTTCCTGTTCATACAATTTGTGTAAGGGTAATAGATAAATAACTCTTTATTGTAAACCAATACAAACATGAACTTAAAACTAAAATTATATCTAGTTATGTACAAAGGGCGGTCTCATCGTTAAAAAGCGATCTCTTCCAAACAACCCCAGGAATGAATTTAGATGATAATGGCGATGGTGGCATACGTAACATATAGTACAAAGTAGTAATATGCAACTGATCATTCTGGTGTCGATTCCAGATTCCCAGATCATAGTTAATAACTAGAAGTTCGTTTACGAATTTTACAATACCAGCAATCGAATCCGGAGCCTCTGCGCTCTACTGAGAAAGGAAGGAAGGAAGGAAGAAGAAAGAAAAACTTAGCCCACTCAAGAGGCAGTCAAGTATGAGTTTGGTAGTTTTACTGATTGTAAGAATGTTATTAAATGAAGTTCTCTGGCAGGGGCCTAGCTACCGCCGTATCAGCCGTACAATGATACGGAGCCCCCGGGCTACAGGGGCCCCGAAAATGTCTAAGCATAAATTCTTAAAATGTTATCTATTTATAATCTTTTATAGATTAACAACATGTTTGGGAATAACTGCTGGACCAACAGAAATGGCTATCAGACTAGTCATTATTGTCTAAAGACACAATTTAGAAGAACTAAAATCGTCTTCAGCTATGGATGATTTGATAAATAAGTATGTCGAAAAATAGGCGAGAAAAGTGTTTCTTGGTTTGATTGTTTGTCTAACTTAGCTCCTAGGAGCACTAAGTATGAGTAATAACTTATAATCAATATATAATTATTTAAATTCGACTCGAGCATTTTTTGTTTGTTTTATAAAACAATACCTACCCTTCCTTTGGGTCACGCATTACATTTTGATACAGGGCCCGTCTAAGGCAAGCTACGCCACTTATCCCTGGTACAAAAGCGTCTAGACGATGGAAACAGCTGTAGAAGAAAATTATGCTTATTATTGTATGAATATAGGAATTAGAAAGAGTCGGCTGTATGAGGTATAATTCAATAATACCGATTCTAGGGTACTTTTAGCCTAGTCCAACAAAGCAAAATGTATTAAATTATGCTATAGACAAGGAGAACATTTATTTGAAAATATGTTTTTGTATATAGATGATTCAACACTAGGAGTTTGTTTTGAAAGCAAAATTAATTCCTACGCAACTATTTCGCATTTGATTCTTAGTGATAAATAATAATATTGCGTTGTAGGATATTTTAAATACTTTGTTATTTTATCTGCCACTCTGCTAGTTCTACGAAAGTTGAAACATTACAATCAGAAACCAATTCACAGATCACACTTGACTTACACAGATTAATCCGTGCAGGAACTTAGAAAGAATACAATTTCCTGCGGCCCGGCGGCCTGTCGTAAGAGGCGACAAAACAACCCACAGCCAGGTGGTAGGGCATTTGCCCGACTGGATGGCGACCACCCCTGGTCTAGAGTATGCCGCCATAATAACTCTGTGTTGTGTTCCGGCATTAGTGACCAGGTTCCAGGCTCCCTAAAGAGAGCAGCAGCGCATTCGTAGCACCTTTGGTGTTGCAAATGTCCATAGGCGATGGTAACCGCTGTCCATCAAGCGGGCCGTCTGCCTGTCTGCTGATCTCCTGCATAAAAAAAATATACGTTAACATTACGGCTATTTTCTACTCTATGTATGCATAGCAGATACCGCTTCGCAGCGAGCTATAGCAGAAGAACCGGCAAGATACTTCTGAACAACACGTCGAGATATGATTCTTTTATCTTAATATTCATCTATCTTATAAAGCAACTATATATAAATCTGATGTTTGATTGCTTGTTTGATTGAACGCGCTAATCTCAGGAACTACTGGTCTGATTTGAAAAATTATTTCAGTGTTAGATAGCCCATTTATCGAAGAAGGCTTATTATCACTCTAAGACCAATAGGAGCGGAGCACCAATGTAGAATGTTTCAAAACCGGGGATTTTGACGTCGCGGGCACAGCAGTCTTATTTTATATAAGTATATCATACAATTTATTTTCCAAAAAAAAAATGGAGGTTCAGTTGACCGAAAAGAAAGTAAGGATAGGTAAGTAGGATAAGGTAGTCACATTATTATAATAATGGTAGAGACCAACTAAAAATTCTCAGCGCGACATTTAATAATATCTACCTAACAAGTTTTAGTTCACATAATCCTCGAGTAATTCGTAGGTATCACCTGTTCGCCTAAAAAGTAAATAAGTCTCTTCGACGGCTGCCTATAAAAGGTCATTTTGTATTGCGAACTTTTATTAATTTATTTTAAATTCCATACCAATATCCAGCGTAAATAAAATTCAAAACAAGTGCACTTAGTAATCTTTTTGTTCAGTAGTAAATACTGCTCCGTTTTTGTCTGCATTGAGCAAATATTTTGCTCTCGCGGCTAAGGCACGGGCGTTTAAATATTTGATCTTTTTGTTTTTAAAAGGGAATGCAAACAATTTTAGCGCTTCTGATCCCCACCTGGTGGTATACTTTTTTATAATTCATTTATTATTTACGAGGAAATGTACCATTATAAAGAAATAAATTATTTAATGCTTCTTTTGCGTTTTAAGTCATAATTCTAGGAAGCAATAAAACGTGTCTGAGTTATATTTTTACAATTTAAGTTGGTGTTCACTATTAATTAATATAGTTGACAAGATAGCATAAATGTTGTCCTGTTTACATATTTGTCCAACGCTGTAACCTCAGACTATTTCCAATTACCCATCTGTCACTTTTAAGTGGAAAGTTGGAATAAGACAAGAACTCAAGGATAACCCTGTGAGGCCCTTCAAGTAGTTTTATAAACAACATGCTGAAGTGATAAGTGATTTTTAAAATCATAATAAAAAATGCAAAACACACATTTACGACATATTTCCAAAACATTCCTGTTTATAAAAAAGAGGTTCCAAATAACTAGATACACATATTTATTTATGTATGTCTAGATCAAAGGCACATACTGCGATTCCTTGGGCGCTTAATTAAAGCAATCAAATTAACAGGTATTTCGGTGTTGGGTAGAATCGCCACATACAAATGTTGAAAGTCATCGTTATATGGTGTTTAAATGTATGGAGCGAAGAGATCTGTGATAAGCTGCTTGTTGTAAAAAATTAAGTGCCAATTGATTTAAAATTAGTTGTCGACACGATTTCCATCTTGTCTGAGGTGCCATTAAAAATAAACCAGCAAAGTTAATTTTATTTACAGACCTGTTTATCTTACTTTCTGTCTTGCAGTTATTAATTTTAGCTATTGCTGATATGTGCATTTCTACTGAATCAACTTCTTATTATGCATCATCAATTGGAGGTTGAATGGCTTGCATATCCTGCTTGATTACGTCTAAGTCTAACTATTATTTTTTAACATATCCGAACTTCTGGTGGTTGCTTCTGAATCAACTATATTGAGTATTCTTCTACCAACATAGTTCTCAGGCTGACACATAACATGGTCAAACCACATTAGTGACGGTCTAGAAATTATGGATACTAAGAAAGCCTCTGACAAATGTGTTGTGATGCAGCTAGCCTACTTTACGACGCACACCCATCTTCCTATTCTCAATGCCGACCTTATGTTGATAAATTTAAAATTTGTTCAAATATTTTTTATGCCCACGACTTCGTAAAGGCTTTGAAATTTCCGCGAGATTCCCGGAACACAAAGTCCCGCAGTATTTAAAAAAAGAATGTTAACTATTCTATCGTTTTAGTGAAAACTGTGTCGGATTAAGCTAATTTTTATGCACCCGAACAATTACAAACCACTCCCGGGAAAATTCTGGTTGATTCGATAGGTGTCCTACTTAAGTATTCATCACGTAGATGATTGAATTGAAGAATGAAAAACAAATGAAGTTCCGTAGGTAAGTACTACTCTGAAGTTGAACTCAAAATTTACATAGCTCTTGACTCCTAGGACTATTCACTTGTTTAATGTCTTGAGTATTATTTTCACAGTATTCTTACCTAATGTTTGTGTCTAAAAACTGAAGCAGTGTACTATATAGTACAAAATTGATTTCTATGAATTATCTTCTATGATTTATGGTTACAATTACATTACAAGGAGGAATAAACTTTTAAAGTTATTTCTTTGTTTATTGAACATAATAATAGCGATTAATTTTATTCAGGTTCCCGCTGGTTTTTTCTCCACTTATTACTTTACGTAAAGGTCAAACTAGACTTGTAAAATATGGAGCAAGTTTCGTCGAGTGATTTAGGGTTGACACGAACCATACAAAAAATTATAAAACTATTCTTTATTGACCTTTGAAATTAACGTTGTATTCGTATTTATTTGCTTAATTAGTTATAGCCGTCATCAAGGAGGATATTACCATTATATTAGGTAAAAACTGCCCTATTATGATTTTGATAAACGATTCATTCGCAAAACCGTAGAAAATGAACATTCAAATAAATCCTTTGTCTCATTTATATATTAGTAAGATTTACTATGTATAGCACTTCTCTTCATAAAATTATGAAAAAAATATTAATTATTTAAAAAAAGGAACACATATTAAATTGGAAAGAGAAACTTAAATGTTAATGGAATATGCTTTCCACGACCCTGGTTTAGGGCTGCAAGGATATCGGGGTACTTTTACTAGAATCCGACATTATCTCTTATATGTCCTCGAGTAGTGGGGAGTGCATAGAGTATTTCCATTTCACAAAAAAAAACTACTACGAAACGAATACTTGGCAACCCTCGAAATAATGCCTTTGAGTCCGATTCGATTCCTACGATTTAAAAATTCTTTAGGTAATTGTCCAACATCAAAAATAATTTGCAACATAAATCTGTCAATCGATCTTCATGTTGTGATCTTCGATATTTAATCAAAGGTTGTACATTCCTTTTTTATTGAATTGAGATTGTAAGGTGAAGGTTAGTTACGAAAATAGAATTAATTATTTGTCACAAATCGGTATTAGTGATATGCACTGGGTATTATTGTTATATCTATTTCAATACGATTCGAATTCAGTCAAAATAGTCAGACAACATGCGTGCATACTAAGGTACAATTTTTTCTTTTAATTGTAATATACATGTGTCATAATTGTGTGTAATGTGGTCTATATTAACACTTAGTTTCATATGACACAATAACACATACACAATAGTAATTTCAACAGATAAATTTTATTTAAAATTTTCCAATTAATTTTATTTTAATTAACTCATGGTAAAAAGATGACACAATGTACAATAAAAGTTAATAATGCCCAAAAAGGATTGCAAGAATTTTCATTACTATTATTGGTTGTCTCTTAAATCAGTAAGCAACTATAAGTAGTAATTGCCTTTTTTATCAATTATATTGATAGTCATGTCTTGCTTGCGGTTCTTCCCGTACAATTTCAATACATAATTAGAGTTGCAACGAATACTGTATTTGAACAAAATCGAATAATCGATCTAACTATTCGGCGATGTGTACGAAGAGAAGAGAAATAGACTACTCCCTGGTGATATAGAACAAAAACATATATTTGCACTATAACCTAACCCTATTGTATTATACTTAAATTACTGGAAATTTAACATAATTTTTATATATAAAATTATACGTGATCTTACATGAGTAAATTTTATATTTCATTCTAAAAGTTTCAAATAGTGATTTGATCTAAATCGAACAAAATTTTAGTATACGTATTCAGCCAAATAAAATAAGCCGAATAAAAAATAGATTTCCGTATATTTGTTGCTACACTATAAATTACATAATATTCACATTAGATAATTAAAGTACACCAAAATACAACTATATATCAAATTTCATAAAAAGTCATCATATTTCCATAATGTAGGCGTTAGTTTACATAATTTTCCTGGTAGAAACGAACCTCGCATTCTTTCTTATAGTCGTAGAGATTGACCAAAAGGAATGGAATCCATAACATAAAGAATAACGGCTTCCTATATCGCTTGGGTTGGTTTAACATATCGGTATGGACCTTTTGAGGCGATTTAAATTGTTATTTTATCATATTTCAAGCGAAATATGATATCATATGAGATTATGGTTTTTTTTACATCTGTATGATAAACGACCTTATTTAATGGGATGGTATGGAAGGGACAATAATTTATTACTTTATTGTTAGAATTCAAAAGGTATGTATGAATTTGATTTATTATTATATCAGACCGACTCCGCCCTTTTGTGCATATGCATTTTTAGGGTTTATCATAATAGTTTCATCGTTTTCTCCGTCATCATAATTGTTTCACGTGAAGACTAGATTTTCAAGTATGGTTTAAAAATAATAAAAAAGTCGCTTTAGTAGAACTAAATAAATACAGTGTAAACTTCATGTAACGTCACTCTACTAAACAACAAACTCCCTTAAGCGTCGATGTCGTTTGGCTCTGCTTGTTTAGCTTTTCTTCCATACAATGATCCACTCTATATAGCATTAGATCCACTCTTAATAACGACAACAATTAAGTAATAAAATGGACCTTTTAAGTTGCCAAAACTGCGCAGCTATGTACGTTTTTTAATCACTTTATTATCCCGTAATAAAATCGACTATCGGCATCATGCATACCGAAATTTCTAAGTACTTCCTGTATCACCAAGATGCCTCAATATCTCAAGACATGAAAAAATAAGGAAATAAATACAACAAAATTACTGGTGCAGCAAAAGACGTCAGACAAAAATAACAGACTTCTCTCCATTTAACAACAACACGCTATAAAATGCACAATCCCTTCAGTGTCGTTATACAGAGTTTACATTGTCATCATCATCATCACTACATAGTATAAAATAAAGTCGCCTTTTCTGTCCCTATGTGCGCTTAAATCTTTAAAACTACCCAACGAATTTTGATGTGGTTTTTTCCAATGGATAGAGTGATTCAAGAGGAAGGTTTATATGTATAACGTTCATAGTTTTTCTATAGTGTATTTAATTTTGTATCAGCATTGCACCCGTGCGAAGCCGGGGCGGGTCGCTAGTATATAATAAATAAAAACACTTTCTACAACTAATTAATTATCATATTTAGCATATAATTATTAGTAATGTTTATATTATATTAATCATAACCCTTTGTTATCGGATGTTGCCCATTACTAGTATTTGAAAATTTGCTTTATAAAAAGCGCGTTATAGTTTAATGTTTAGTATGGATTTTTCTTTTGCAAAAGCGAATCGAATTGCTAAATACTGCGTATTTAAGAACAATTCAACAACGTGTAATTGCTGTAATGAAATCATAAGCTTGTATTTTACGTAATAAGTGCTTTCAAACTGCTCGAAGGATGAAGAATGGCTGGAGAATACCTCCGGCAAAGTTGTAATTGATTCGTTTTCGAGAAATTAAACTTGATTTTTGATTAAGTGCTAGTTAAGTTGTCATGGGCGACTGTCATGAAAGTTTATATTGGAACATGTTACAGAGATTCTTCCTCTTAAAATGTGACGGTGGATGATGGAATAAAACCATGCTAGTCCAATGGTTACCGCACTCGTGTCCCAAACTCAAATGACGCGGGTTCGAATTTTATCCGGAAAATCAAGCACCTATTAGGTGTTTTTCTGACCTAATATGCATATTATAACAATTATCACGTGCTGACGGTAAAGAAAAACATCGAGATGAAACTTGCTAATCTAGATAATCGATATGTGATGTGGTGGGCATTATTGTCTGGTCCCCTAAAACTAGTGCTTTTCAAGCTTTTTGAGTACGCGACCCCTTTACAGGTTGAAAATTTTTGATGAACTTTTTTGGTGGTAGACAGACAAAAAGTTAGTAATTTAAAAGACTACATTTATGTTTTTTCCTATTTTGTTATACATGTTCATTAGTAGGGCCTTATACTCTGCTAAAAGCCGCTGAACTTACCTAAGTACGAGGAAGAAATTTTAGTTGCCTTTTTCCGGCGACTCACCCCCCCCCCGAGTAAAGCTCTGCGACCGCCCCTCGAACCTACAGATTGAAAAACACTGCCCTAAGCAAAGTGATTGATTGATTCAATGTTTCGTGCCAAGCCATTTATTATTGAACAAAGAAGAAGAAGAAGATTCAATATTTATGGGCTGATAGCGGACCTTGAATTTTGCGAAGGGCCCTAAGGGGCCTTAGTTTGCCTATATTTTTACCTTTATCGTCATCATCATCATTTCAGCCATCAGACGCCTACTGATGGACATAGGCTTCTCGGAAAGAACGACACAATGACCGGTCTAGCGCTGCTCTGTGGTTTTTAACCTATGCCCCACTAAAAGTAATTCATGTGATTAAAGTAGTACTGTAAGTCCCAGGGGCCGAAGTTGCGTTAGTAATGAGTTGTATATTTGTTTGCGAAGTTTGAATTGTGCTCGGCTTGCCCCCACCTCCCCCTAGATTTTTCTATAACTGGGGCAGATAGGCTGACAGCCCACCTGATGGAAAGCGGTTACCGTCGAAGAAATTTTATGACACCCTTTTTGAAAAATCATATCGTATATCAAAATGTTCATATCCTAGCGCTGTGGGAAAACCTCCGCTTATCTTAGCCAGGCCCTAACGTCACGATCTCTCCTTATAAAATTAAAGACCTTACTAAAAGGTAGTAAATATACAAGAAAATAATTATAAAGAATTGTTGATTTATAAGTGTAGGTACCAAATAAGGCAATTGCTAAATAACGAGGTACCCAACTTATTCATCTGTGGCTCGGCAAATAAGCAGAATCATGTGTTGACAGATAGATTAATTGAATTAAGATAATACTTTTAGCAGCAACATTTTTAGGATGAATTATTTTATACAAACGTAGCAATAGTACATGTAAATACGTCGCTCGTAATGGAATCTCTTGTCTAATTTGGCGAGCTTTGAAAAATGCTAGAATAAATAAAGCCTGAAGGAGTTTGCGGATATACAAATTGACACGAAACACGAATTGTTTTATACTATATAAGAAGATAAACATAATTTATCCTAAAATTATAAATAATAATTAATTCTTCTCTTATTTCTGATTCCAATTATTTTCTCAAGTGGCAACATTAGAATAGCTCTTAACTAACTGACTTTTTGGCGGGAAGTCGATCTTGGCGCGCGCTTTAAAATTTCTTTTAACATTTAAATTAATTTTATCCCTTATTTATTACGAAAAGCCCCTATTTTCATCTAATATTACAATTTACGGTCCCCCGTCATAATGGGGGCCCAGAGTGACGGGGCAGATGAACTTTCAGACAGAAAGCGAAAATACAAGAAGATCTCTGGCGTCTCTGATGAAGATAAGTATAAAATTTATTTCAAGAGTGGTTACACTAGACTGTTTTTGGAAAACTCGTCTAATGACTACACAGTTTACGTTGAATCTAAAGAAAAGGAAAAACTAGGCAATAAAAACCCCATTAAATTCACACAACTTTTAACTGAGAATGTTAAGGGCATTTCAAGTGTGTCCAGACTAAACGCTTTCAAATTTGGAGTACATTTTAATAAAGCTGCAGAGGCGAACAGCTTCTTGAAATTGGAAAACTTTCTGAACAAAAATAAGTTGCGAGCGTTCATCCCTGCTCATTTAGTAGAGAAGGTCGGCATCATCCGACATGTTCCTCACGAGTTGTCCAATGAAGAGATATACAAAAATATTTCATGTGATGCGGATGTTATATCAGTAAAAAGATTTATGAAAAAAGACGATGATAAGAAACTAGTACCATTGACTACCGTAGTAATTACTTTTTCATCTGCTACACTACCAAGTATGGTTTTCCTGAATAAATATCGATGTCCTGTATATAATTATATTCCTCCTGTCATCCAGTGCTTTAAATGCTTCAAATTTAATCACTCAGCCAAAGTGTGCAGAGGTACACAAATGTGCTCATCATGTGCTGGCGAACACCTTTACAAGGAATGTACTTCCGATATTATAGTATGCATCAACTGTGGCGGAGGTCATCTTGCCATTTCTCGGGAATGTCCAATTAAAAAACAAAAAATTGATCAGAAACGTTCACAAATAGTTAACCAAAGTAATACATTTGCCTCTATAGCAAAGACTGATAAGAATTTTCCTAGTTTAAAACCTAAGATAAATAACAGCTCTTCTGTAAATAACCCTGTAAATATTAATGTACCTAAAGCTAGTGTTTCATCTAGCAAAAAAGATTTTGTGTCGACACTAACCAACTTAGATGTAAAGCAAATTGCTAACAATGATATTATACTAAATGCTATTATTAAGTCCTTAGTAAAGTTAGGCAATACAAGTAATAATGATGATCCAATAACACACAAGAAAATAAAAGAAATATTTTTGTCAAATTTGATTTAATGGACACATATTTAAATTTATTACAGTACAATATACAAAGTTTACAGAGCAAAAAAAGCCTATTACAAAATCTATTAATTGAAAAAAATATAGATGTTTGCCTTCTTAATGAGACCTGGCTTAAACCTAATTCTATAGTTCCACATTTTCCAACTTATAATTTATTATATAAAAATTCTAAAAATTCCCATAATGGTGTTGCCATTTTGGTGAATCATCGTTTAAAGTATAAATTAATTAACACAATTTTCTCCGAGTCCATACAAAACATATGCATCACTGTAGAAACACAATTAGGACAAATAGCAATACTTTGTGTTTACAGCCCACCAAGTAACAGATTTGATTCCTCAAAGCTAAGAGATCTAATCAACAGCATACCAAAGCCATGTTTAATAATGGGTGATTTTAATGCTCATAATATAGCTTTTGGATGCCATAATGATAACAATAGAGGTAGATGTTTGTATAGCATTATTGATGAATTTGACTTGTGTGTTTTAAATGATGGTTCGCCAACAACTGTCCCATACCCCAATAGACAAGCTTCAGCAATAGATCTTGCTCTTGTTAGTCCGTCACTTGCTCATTTATGCAATTGGTATGTTCATGATGATCCCATGGGTAGTTATCACCTTCCAACATTACTTGAGATAAACATTCAACCTTCTATGTATGATCTGTCACCTGCTGTGAATCAAGAAAAATATATTTATAGTCGGGCAGATTGGGATATGTATTATAATTTATCAGAAAATCACTTTTCACAAATAGATTTGATAAATGATCCACCCATCACCTCTTACAATAATTTTGTAAATGCACTGTATTCATTGAGAGATAAAACCATTCCTAAATATAAGACAAGTTCTAATACACTTGTCAGAAAGCCAGTACCATGGTGGAACAAAAACTGTAATAAAGCTGTTCGTGACTCAAAAAATGCATTAAAGTATTACTTTTCTAAACCCACAATAGAAAACTGGATGAAATATAAAAAATTAGATGCAATTAAAAAAAGAGTATTAAAAGAAGAAAGAAATCTATCTTGGCAAAATTTATGTAGTAGCTTTAATAGATTAACACCAGTCTCTCGAATATGGGGTTACATTAAAAAATTTAAAAAGATAGGTACTAATAGAAATAGACATCATAATGATGAGTGGGTTTTAAGTTTCCTCAATAATTTAGCTGATACGACTGCAGTTGACAGGACTAGGCTTGATTATTTGTTTGCAAATTCTGCTGAAAATGACATGAATATATTTCTTAAGAACCAATTCACTATAGAAGAATTAAAAATATCCATTAAAAGTAGAAGGGATACCACACCGGGATTGGATGACATACCATACATGTTGATTAAAAAATTACATTTAAATGCATTGTTAATATTACTTAATATTTATAACAGATTATGGGAAGAGTTGATAGTGCCAGAGTCATGGAAAACACAATGTGTTATACCCATTTTAAAACCTAATAAGCCTGAAAATAATGCTTCTTCTTATAGGCCCATTTCTTTATCATCTTGTTTAGGTAAACTTTTTGAAAATATGTTGAAAATAAGATTAGATTACTTCATTGAATCCCACAGCTTGATTCCTGATATACAGTTCGGCTTTAGAAAAGGCAGAAGTTGTGCTGAAAGCTTTGTACATTTACTATCAGATTTGAGGCAGGTTAAATTAAGTCATTCTCATGCTGTATGTGTCTTTTTAGATGTGAAAGGTGCTTTTGACAATGTAAATTTAGAGGAACTTATTCAAGTATGTCATGATGCTGGCTTACCAACACACATCCTAATGTGGCTTTATTCCTTTTTAAATAATAGAACAGTTTTTGTAAAGTATAACAACAAAATACATGGGCCTAAATCTGTGAATAAAGGCACAATGCAGGGGGCAACCTTATCTCCTTTACTTTATAACTTGTATGTTTCTCAGATATTAACTTATGTAGAAGCAACAGATGTACATATTTTACAATTTGCTGATGACTTACTTTTATATAGCATAAACCAAGACATAGAAAGAGCAACAGCTAGTATTAATAATGCTTTAACGCAACTATACAACTATTATCATCATAAGCTTAAATTAGATGTAAGTCCAGAAAAGAGTTCAGTTTTAATTGTAAGTAAAAATTCAAATGTTATAAAGGATGTTAAGATTTTTTATGACAATGCAGAAATACCAATAGTTCATCAACATAAATTCCTTGGAGTTATTATTGATGATAAATTAAAATTTGATAAACATGTCAAACACATAAGTAAAAAGGCTCTAAATGGAATCAACATATTGAGATATTTAGCAGGAACTTACTGGGGCTCTGATCCCATAGTTTTGAGTATGTTATATAAAAGTATAGTTAGAAGCCATTTCGATTACAGCAGTTTAGCTTACATGCATGTTAACAGCACCTTACTGAAAAAATTAGATGTAATTCAAAATATGGGACTAAGACTTATTTGTGGAGCTATGCGTTCCACACCAATTAATTCTCTAGAAATTGAAACATGTATACCCCCATTGATTCTTCGTAGGTTGATGTTGGCTGAGCGGTTTTTCTTGAAAGTTCTAGCATCAACTAACAGTCCTTTGCATAAGAAATTAATAATACACCCTCAAATCACTCTTACAATTTCTCCAAATAATTTAACTGCTGCCTCTTTGATTAATGGAACTTTACCAGAAATACCAATATTATTTAAACATGTTAAAGATAATTCTAAAAACTTAAACCAACATGATATTTGGCCTGTCTATAAAATTCCTTTTAATAGTCTTATCAATAGTTCTACTAACATCCATTTAGATACAGTGCACAATAAATTTGATTTTTTGCAATTTAAGGATGATAGACCAACACATTATACTATATATACAGATGGGTCTAAAACAAATCAATATGTAAAAGCAGCATATTATGATCCACAAACTAGTTACACCAAGTGCATTAAAATAAGCATAAATTGCAGTATTTTTACTGCCGAATGCTATGCTGTATATTGTGCATTAGAATATGTAAATAATTATGTGAATAATGTACATAGTATCCTGATAGTTACAGATTCTAGGAGTGTTCTAAGCGCAATAGAAAATGTAAATATATCTTTTAAACTAAATTATATATTGTATGATATTAGAAATTGTATAAAAGAGCTGTATAGTAAGAATATACATGTAGAATTTGTGTGGGTACCTTCACATAGTGGCATTCCTGGGAATGAATTAGTTGATACTGCAACAAGGTCAGAGCATGACGAAGACAAGTCTGAACTTTTAAAGGTTCCATTTACTGATTACCACAGGCATTTCAAAGAACTTAACCGGCACTTGTGGAAAGATCACTGGAGGATAACCCTAGAAAACAAAGGCAAATGGTATGCTGAGATACAGAAAGACATACCGGTAAAACCATGGCATTATAACTTCAAAGACATAAGCAGAAGATTTACTAGCATAATAACACGCATGCGGCTAGGGCACTGTTTGACCCCAGCTCATTTGAACCGAATTAATATATTTGATAGTAGCCGTTGCCCTAACTGTAACTCCAGAGATGCTGATTTGGACCATATTATTTTTAAATGTTCAAGTTTTAATATGCAAAGATTGATTTTAGTAGCTGAAATTTGTGATTGTGACATTTCTGATGCAGACAATGATAGCCTCAACTTATTCAGTGACAGTGAAAGTCCACAAAGTGTTCCCCGCCGTGTACAGGATCTATTAAAACACAAACGTTACTATAGATCATTGTACGACTATATTTGTAACACAATAGGAAAAATTTAATTTGTTTTGTGTTTACAGTGTAAATAAGTTTTTTTTTGTTTGTTTTTAGAATGTATTGTACTTACTTGATTACTTGATAAGGGTTATATAATATGTAAATAATTATGTAATAAGTAGATAAGTTATATTAGTTAATATTTTTTCTTGTATTTATAAATTCTTTTTAACATGTTTCCGACTGAAAGACTTTGTATCTATGGTCATGAATAAATTAATAAAAAAAAAAAAAATCTTAACTAACTATAAACAGAGGTATATTATTACATAGACGGCCTACGTGGTTGAGTGGGCTAAGCCTTTGTCAGTTTACCCACTGCAACGCAGAAGCTCCGGGGTTCCATTCCTGGTACGGTAAATTGCGGAAAAGAATTTTCTCCGTTATTTACTATGGTCTGGATGTCTGGGATCGGCCCCAGAGTAGTCCGTTGTATATTACCGATAACACAAGTGTAACTTGCTTAATTTGGGGTATTGCCGACGCGAGTATCTGGCGCCGCCTTTAAATTCCCAAAAAAGTGTATCTGTTGCCTTATGTCAAAATGTCATGTAAAAAAAGAAAAGAAAACCCTCTTCCGTTTTCACACTCAATGGCGTCGTTTCATTTCTTACAAAGAAAAATCACTATTTCTCTTCGTAGAGACTTAAAACAATATTCAAAAGCACGAACCAGCTACATGGGGATTACAACAATAACTGTGTTTGTCTGCCATTATTTATTTCAGTTCTATACATTAGTTGCACCTTTATGATTCATGTAATTTAATATCAACGCCCAAAACCTGAACCCTTTTGACAATAAAAAAAATTATAATGTATTAAGGTATCATCCCATTTTGTGTTCGAAATCTTAATAATGCATCCGTGCATTGACAAATTATGCAAAAACAGCAATTTAAAGTGCGTTAACCCCTTTTAAAATATTTCGCATGAATATTCACACTTAATTGAGTAGACCGAGTAAGTTTGATCCATTTTTTACGAATCTTAATGAAGCGGCGGTAGTATTTAATGTTTTTATTATATAGCTACAAGTATTCATACCTACTTTTTGTATTTGTAGCAATCTGCAAATATTTTTTAATCTTCTATATATATGTGAACTAAGAGCCGGTGATCGCCAGACCTACATCTGGTAGGTCTATAAAGGCTAAAACAGTTTCTGTGCAAGGATCCTACAGCAGGTAAGAAGGTTTGGGTATTATGAATCTCGAACCGTGGTGGCTTTGATAGATAACAGGTGGCAAAGGTGAGCATAATTGCTGCCCAAAAACATTATGGCATAATGCGCAATTTTTTAGTATGTTCCACAGGACACCATTAGAATATCATACCATCCGTTGTCAGACACTTTGTAGGGTGGCAAACCTCTGCCAGACGCCTTTAAAGTTTAATAAATAATAATTCTACTTATGTCATAATATAAAATCTGAGTTTTATATATGTTACTTGGTCAACTATCCAAAGATGTTTCCCAAATGGCCAGATAGTTTCTTTCGTTTCTTCAGTTTTTATATAAACCGCCTCTGCGCTCGCCCCTACAGCTGACCTTCAACTATATCTGGGAGAGTGTTAGAACTTTTGAAACTGTCTGGCCGTGCGACAAAAAAATGTACTACCACTTCGCAGAACATAATATAGTTGTCTACAAAAAATATCGCTTAACCATATGTCTAACTATTGTAGTTATCTCACAATAAGTGTTTTCTTTTATTTTTTAATTAATTAAAATGCCGTCGCTTCAAAAACTCTTTCTTTTGTACCTTGGTATTAATCGTTATCAAAATAAATTATCCATATTCAAGACGAATTCAATATCTTTCTAAAACTTTTTGAATTATTCAATTCGGACGTTTCATTCAAAAGATATCGCGATATTTAAAATGTAAGTATTTAGTAGTGTTGTAGCCAAATAAGTATTAAGTATTGCGCGTAAGTATGATGTGGTATGCGGTCATGAGGGGCGATACCAGGAGACGGACATAGGATACTTTTTATCCCGCTGGAAACGGCAGGTGGTGCTGAGATCGGGTACTAGAATCTTCCTAATCACTCGGACCGATTTTGGTGATTTTGTTTTATTTTTTAATTACATTATTATTATTACATTATTACATTTTTATTTTTTCATAGCAGGACAACGACTGCCGGGCCGCTAGTAAGGAATAAACAGCATCGATATTGAAAAATTGCATTAAAATTAACGACTATAATTGGCGGACATTCCTTATAATGTGATAAATTCTCCGATTGAGCAAAAAGATAGGACACCCGCCTCTCGAAATATAATAACATGGTCATATATAGATTTAAATTAATGTACAATATTAAAAATAATTTATGAACTTGTGTTTCATATACAATCAGAAGCATTGAAGTTGTCTTACGATATTTTATGTTCATAGCTTCATCCTCGGTTGTCTTTCGGTTTGTTTAATTGATTGCTTAATTAGCGGAATAAACAATGGAATTAAACCTATTATATCAAATTAAGTTCATTGGGTTAGTTTAATCATTAATTAGTTATTAATCTATTTCTAATCATGTACATCAGTATACGTATTAAGTATACATACCTACCCGTGCAGGAACGGAGAAAGAATACAACTTCCTGCGGCCGTGCGGCCTGTCGTAAGAGGCGACAAAACAACCCATACCCAGGTAGTAGGGCATTTGCCTGACTGGATGGCTACCACCCCTGGTCTGAAGTATTTCGCCATAACCACCTTGAGTTGTGTTCCGGCATTAGTGACCTAGCTCCAGTCTCCCTTAAGAGAGCAGCAGGGCATTTGTATCACCTTTGGTGTTGCAAATGTCCATAGGCGATGGTAACCACTTTCCATCAAGTGGGCCGTCTGCTTGTCTGCTGAACTCCTGCAATTAAAAAAACATACAATAACACTTATTAATAAATAGTTTTAAAATGTAGGGGAAGCAGGGGAAAAGCTGTTCACTTATTTCCTTAATATGTGATGTTGATTCCATAATAACAAAATAATACAATTGGTCATTTATTCGTTTATCACTACTTTGATATGAGACGTACTCGCATGAAATTTTCAATTTAACAATTGGTAATTAAGCAAAAAAAGAAAGCCATTCTTGGGCGCTGATACTTGACTATGTAGTAACACGTAACACGTTCATTTAAAACAATACTGACGCCTAAACGTATGCGAATGTGAACGTATGTTAATAAGTGATTAGTAGTAATAAAAAAATATTGAGCTTACCGGTAAAAACGTTTAGCCAGCAGTTTTGTTGGCGGGACCGCAAAAAAATAAATGTTCTTCTCTTTCTCTTGCTGCCAGCAGGTTTGCTGAACTTGTTAATGTTTACTGTTGCACGGTACCACCCCAAGCTGTACTATGTCCCGTAATACAACGCACTGAATTTGCCATTTTGCCAAGTTATAATTGTGAGTGTCATTACTTATTGAGCGTTATTACCCTTGATTCTCCGCAGTGTATACTCGTATAAGCATTATGTTCTCCTCGTTCTGTTCCTTCAATTATTTATAGATTTTCAACTTTTAACTTAATCTTCAAATAAAACAGCCAAATTGTAGGTCTTTGACTGACGCCAATAATGAATTTCAATACAGATATCTATACAATAATATTTTTGTTAAAAAATAATTAATGTTCTATGATTATTATTCAGTTATACCAATACGTTATTGTTTTAAAATCAAAATGTGCATATCAACACTTCATCCTTCAACTATTTTTCATAATTCATTTTTCTTAGCTTATGGTCTGGTTACAAGTCCTATCATTGTTTCTCAGCGAGGAGGATATATTTTAGCTGAACATATTCTGTAATATTATTCTGAGGCTTCGTAAATATTCTCAAGATGCCCTGATCTAATTTCTCCATTGAAATCGATCCCTGCACCATTAGCTCGCGGAACCGGCGCCGGCCGCAGGTAATGTCAGGGTCGCGCCGTTCTAACTGGTCCCGATTGACATTTCCATTGTGTGGGTGTCATGTCTTACACCAAAACAAATCATGTTAAGAATGCTGTTCTGATTAGAATTAACATTTCCTGATATGGGCTCATCAAAATTATTAGAGAAAGTGTTTTTAGGGTTCCGTAGTAATTTTGGAGGACAGGAGTGGAGACCGTGTCTCAGTAAACGTCGTGTTTGATGTCCTCCAAGTGCTGGGCGCTGGATGAGGAAGGTGGACGATAGGGATGTGTGGTGCCGCACCGGCTTGGGAAAACCTACGTCCAGCAGTGGACTGCAATTGGCTGACGATAAGCCGTTATTGTGTCGTTACGTCAGTTCTTTTGTCTGTCACTCTGTTCATTTGTTATTATATTATTATGTTAATGTAAATTTTCTCGGAAAATACAGGGATGTGTGGATGAAATTTGACAATTAAATGCATGAAACGGAATGGCTCTACTCATGCAGAGACAATTTAGATAGTGTAGGCACGTCTTTCGCTTGGAAGACCATCGTTTAACCAAATCCAGTCTTGTTATCGGAGTTGGCAGACGAAAACGAGGTGGTCCGCATTTGCGTTACAAGAACGTATTCAAGCGTCATCTAAATGTATGCAACATCAAACCGGCAAATGAAAGGACCTTGTTAAGGAAAAGTCCAAAATGTCTAAAAAGTTCAAAGCTATAGCTGATACAAAACGTCAAATTCGCAAAGAGCGACCCAAAGTCTTCTATAGCTACATTTATGATGCCTTTGGCAAACTACATTATGCGATGTATGCCCAGAAATTTAAAAACAAATTCGTCCTGGCCTGCCACATGAGGCCGCGCAACAATAACATTTGAGGAATCGCTGTTACTGCAATCGATAAGGAGGACTATAGTGATACTTAAAACAACTTAAATTTAGGGGATGGCGTTACATATGTAACTTAGGGTTGAAATTTTTTTCAAAAATAAAAACGATGTATTCAAAATGGAATATTACGATTAATTTTAGAAGGTTATGAGTCTAATATTGCATTCAAAGCAATTTTATTTATTATTAAAAAAGAAGAAGCGGCGTAGCAACGTCCCGTATGTTTATCTCCAACAAATCTCAGTGTCATAAATGTTTAGTGACCTTCCTGTTAAATTTTATTTTAGTAGTAAACTTTAGTTTAGTGGGTCTACCCCAGTAGATTCCAATAAAAATCACCGTGACATGTGAATACAGATAGCTGTACAGACTTACGGACGGAGATAAAGATTTCGTAAGGCTATTTGCCAAAATGGTTAAAAGGAACCCTAAAAATGTACTTAATAATAAGTCAGATTGATTGTGTGCTGTGCCTGATCAGCGTCAGAGAGATATACGTGAGTTGTGCGTCGCAAACGTTCATTGTTTTACAATTATTTACCACACCTTTATATAAGACACATATATATTTACATGGTATATGTATACCTATTTTACCTTTCACTTTAATTTTACGCCAACGCCAACATATTGAAATAGCAGAATTAAGCTCCAGGTTTGTTAGTAATACCAGATGTGTCAGCAACGTGTCACAGTAAAATAATTATTTCAATCGTAATACGCGATTGAAATAATTATTGTGTTATTTCTTATTCTTTTAAACAAATTTGGGCCTTTGTTTAATTTGTTTTTTTTTTCAAGTAAAAGAGCGCTCTTGTCTTTTTTATTTCTGCACTAAGGGTGTAGGGTTCACAGGTAACTGAAATTGTATTTATGAAAATTAGCAAAAACCCAAGGTTATCTTGCATCGCATATTTTTTTATTTACGCACTATTCTGCACCGAGAAAAATAGTTTCAATTTCATCCCGGAGACTATCCTATTTTCAGGAAGACAAAGTTCCATGTTGTGCTTATTCTTTCAGCCAAAACAGTACTGTGGTATTTCCGTGGAAGCGTAACAGACAGTCACTTTCGCATTTATAACATTATGGATATTTAACTTAAGATCAATATTAAAATTAAACAAGAAATAAGAACATCTAGAAAAATCTTGAATATATTACGTGAGGCAAATCTAAAAAACGAGTTGTAAATTAATATTATCAAATACAGATGTATTCGTTTGATGCTCAAATAAAAATAAAAAGCCTGTGAACTTTCCAACCGATTTCAAAGCAATAAATTAAAAACAAAATACTTTGTGAGAAACGATTCAGAGATTCCTTGGATTAATGCCAAGGACCTAATTTAAAGTTAACGGTTTAACATGCTTTTTCATGAATGACTTGATTACTATCTTAAATATATTGAAAATTCAAATAAATACATCTACTCATATTTATCCATAAAACCAGTAATAAATCTATATAGGAAACAGGAGTAATGACGCTCACAAATATAACTTGGGTAACTCAGTTACATTATGGGGCATAGGCAAACAGTAGCTAATTTTACAAATCCGCTAGTAGTAAGAGAGAGAGAAGTACGACTGTTTGTTTTTGATCACGCTTGCCAAATTATTGGTTGAACTTTTTACTCTAACTTTTTAATGCTTATATTTCAGTATTTTTTTATTATTACTACTATTAATTTAGATATTTATTTGTTGTATTTAGCAATAATTCATTAACACAATAGTATATTATGCGTTCTTTTTTATTACACACGTAGCTTTTGGCGTCGATATGCTACTACTATATAGGTTAATTACGCATAGTCCGCCCAAGAACACCTTTTTTTGCTTGGTTATCATATTACATTTAATTAAGGAAAGATTCATACGCTTCGAGCCAAAGTAGTGATTACTGATTAAATGAACAACTGTATTATTTTGTCAAACTTTTAATATAAAGATATTCAGAATAAACATAAAAGATTTTCTTTAAGTAACCGGCATTCCCCCTGCTCCTCAATAGAGTTCGAGTTTGTACAATACATTTATAGGAAACAAGGTGGGATTTCGGGGATTCGGACCAGCAATCCATACATACAATGATTACAATTTTTGCCCGTCTGTCCTGATAGAGGATTTCGTGAAAACTTCTGAACAGATTTAGATGAAACTAGACACAGAGCTAGCTTATATTCCGGGTCATTAGGATAGTATTTATCCCTATAAACGACGTCATTTTCAAAAGGGTGGCTCTGCGGTCACGTCTTTTGGTGTCACCGTTGCAAATCACTAACAAGTACGTTATTGTCATGGCTATGAGAATGAAGTTTTTAAGTTAGAATCATCAAGAATTATAAATTATTGTTAATTTTAATACTTATTATAATAATAATAACAGCCCTTATATGTCCCACTGCTGGGCTCAGTCCTCCCATTACAGGGGATCGGACAGTATACGGCCACGCTTGTCCAAAGAGGCTTGGCAGGTTTGACACATCGATTATTTCGATGTGCAGGTTGTATCACGATGTTTACCTTCAGCGTTGTTTGTACGTGTTAATAGTGCACTTTAGGAAACTACTTAAGTAGTGCATGCGTTCCGGTCAGTTTCGAACCCGCGCCGTTATGCTACCAAGACTTCTGTCTTTCATATTTATTAAAAGGTAATACATAAAAAGCGAACCAATAGAAACGTTTTAAATAGCAATAACAATAAATAAAGTAATATATTATTTTATCTGCAATGTTTTGACTGGAGATGTGCAATATATATTATGTATAATGCATTGTTGGAGAATGCACTTCATTTAAAGTCACCTTGACATATCATTAAACAGGATCTAACTATTAAAAAATATGGATTTAATTATATCATATTAAGATTTTATTGTTATTAATAAGTTCGTAACCTTTCAATGTTTTTTATTTGCGTAGGTTAGGTACAAATGGCCTTTATTTTAAATAACACTCAAGACTAGAGGAAAGAAAACTACAAAAGCAAATGTATCTAAACTGCGTAGCGTAATGGCTAGCGCTCGCGTCCCAAACTCAAGGGGCGCGGGTTCGATCCTGGCCGGAACGCATGCACCACTTAGTAAATTTTCTGATCTAATGTGCATATTGTTACAATTACCCCGTACTAATAAGGGTGAAGGGAAACATCGTGATGCAACCTGCACATCGAGATAACCGATATGTCAAACCTGCCAAGCCGCCTTGGACAAGCGTGGCGGGTATACTGTCAGTTCTCCCCCTATAATGGGAGGCCCGAGTGCAACAGTGGGACAATTATGGGCTATTATTATATATTATTACGTACGATTGAGACGATCGTGTTCGGTGAGTTTGAAACGATATTAATAGTAGAATTGGGCTCTTGGTCATGTTGGCAACGCGAACGAATTTTCATTGGGAATACTAATATTAATCGTCCATCGTTAAAAGTTTAAAACATTTTTATTTTTTTGCTCATTGATGTTAAGTTTAGCTAGCTGTACCTGACAGACGTTGTCTCGCCCTTAAAAATAAAAACCGATTGTAGCGCCATTAACCGGGGCCAATTGTTAATCTAAACCATTCTCGAATCTATTTGAAAAAATACAAAAAAAATCATTAAAATCGGTCCCAACGTTAAAGAGGTGTTCAGTAGCGCTACCTACCGGGTCCAATCGCCAGTCCAAACCATCCCGAGATCCACTTGAACACACACAAAAATACTTGACCTAAATCAGACAAATGAGTTTAAATGCAGTCACCATTGCCGAAATCAGCCGGGAAAGATTATAACAAAGTATGGCTAATTTTTCTTATTGCTAAATATCATGTTTTAATACTTATTATACTATTCCGGACGAAGATAATTTCAAAAACACGAAAATAATAAAAATTGGTCCAGCCGTTCTTGAGTTCAATCAGGCCATCGTTTTATACTGAACAAATGCAATGTGCCCGTATCGTAGTCGACATAGGCCGAAACACCTGGCTAATGAGTCGGCCGCGGCGGCCATAAATTAGTATAATAAAACAATGGGCTTTTCTCTTTCTTTTCAAATAAATAAGTAAACAAGAAGAAGACGATAAAGAAAAAGAATAATAGAAGATAAAAGAATTACAATTAGTTCAAATGCGGACAGGTAATAAAATGTGTTTTGTTTCAGATATGCAGGTGGGTTTTGTTTTTATCGGGACCAGAGTTGTAACAATATATAGATTAAATAAACAATATTTACCTAAGGATAATGAAACATTATCAGACTATGTGACAGAAGTATATTATATGTTTTCATTAAGCTATCTCCACTTGTGTTTCTTGCTTATTATACTAAAATTAAAAGCTTCTGAAATGTGTTATTAGTATACCTCTCATTTATTTTCCACAAATATTTCCCTATGTCAACAATATTCGTATATTAATCACATTGTAAGGCGACAAAAAACAATAATTTAAATGATATGATGCGATTTCGCATAAATTTTATACCCCTTTAAATGGTTCGTAATGTATTAAATTACTTTTTTCAGTTTATTAATGCGAATTTGTTGTTTATTCATTACGAGTCGGTAAACAGTAGACTGTATACGACGAGGTCTTATGAATAAGATGTTTTTAAAAGTATGTTAATTTATTGCTGGATTTCTTTTACTTGTTTACCTATCTTTGTAATATGTTAAATGATTCATAAATAAACAAGAAACATGAATTTAAAGAGGACGTTACAAAAAAAATCCTAAATTTAATTATCACATTTTTACATTTATTTGGTGTGATTATTAACTCTAGAAGTATACGTAAGTCTAGCGGTCTGTCCTGTCTTGAAAAGAACATTTAGAATCCAATTGAAGCGCCATCCATCGGGTCAATGTAAACTATTCTCGAATCTACTTAAACACAAACAAACAATTTCATAAAAATCGGTCCAGCCATTTAGGAGGAGTTCAGTTACGCACACGTGCCGAAGAATTATATATATAAAGACTAGCTGTCCCGGCAGACATCGTCCCGCCCGAAAAAGCTTAAATCGATATGCTAATAGCAGCGCCACCTACCGGGTCCAATTGTGAACCAACTCAGAAACCTTCTTTGGCTCACGCACAATAAATAACTTTGCTAAAGATCATCACATGATCAAATGTATAGTTTACGATTCTATAAAGGACATACAGAGCAACATTCATTTTTATGAATAAAGACTCAGATATGATGTCCAATTAGGCCGTTAAACCCTATTTCAATTAAAATTTTACTATTACTTTATTACCATTATCATCTTAGCATTAAATTCTGGTTGCGTTTCCAGTGTCTGCTTCGGGGTTTGAGGACTGCTTCTCTACTTTTTCTTCTTTATTTCTTAAGGCCTTTGGCATCTTTTTATGAGACTAATCGCAGGCATATTATCCTTCATGATTTTAAGGCAACATTTCTTGGGCGTACACTTTTGTCTGCCAGTCAGCGCAACATTTATTATCACCAATAAGTTTTTACCCCAAGCAGAATGGCATATAGAAACTTGAACCTTGCTGTCACTTAATGGCTAATTAGATTTTTACTAAATGCTGTCGTCGTCAGCCATTCGCGTCCACTGCTGGACGTCTGCCTCCCTAAGATGGCGCCACTCATCTTTGTCCTCCGATTTCGTCATCCAGCTAAATGCTGAACTAGTGACAAATAGTTTTGTAAATACTTAAACAACCTAACTCTGTAATTTCTTTACATAATCATTTGGAGTTAATTACAATACCATAAACGAAAAAACCCATCAAAGTATATGCATTTTAAGGAACTAGGCAAAGATTGTATAATATCTTTTCTTATCGTTTTCAGGGAATTGTAAACTTTAGTTTCTCAATGTTTCTAAAGATATTGTCGTCTGTATAATATGCTTAAGCGATATATCCTGTCACCCAGTAGTCGCTTGTCCACTGCAAGAGATATCGTTTCACGCTTGAAAAACCATTATTTCTGCGGATACGTAATATTTTATTGTAACAGTAGCCTTGGTGGGTTGATGACGCGTTAATGGAGGACAATATAAATATTTTTTGTTTACCACTTATATGGTGTTAGGTGTGATATGTTATTCAAATTTGTCAAATTCAATGATTGACTCTATTAATAAAGACATATACATACCCACATATTAATAAAGAAGATAATAAATGAAAATAATAACTATAAACTATCGGTTAGAATTACGACCTACCAAGTAACCGGTGTGACGTGCGACTAACTAATGCCACTGAAACTAAAAGGTCAAATATATAAATCTGTCATACGACCTGTCATGTTTTCCGGGTCCGAATTTTGGGCTACTAAAGTGATAAACCACAAACGTCTTCACTCAGCCGAGATAAGAATGTTTAGATGGATGTGTGGTGTTACGAGAATGGATAAGGTGAGAAATGAGTACATAAGGGGATCTTTGAAAGTTGCATCCGTGACTAAAAGATTGAGAGGAAGAAGACTAAGCTGCTATGGGCATATATTGAGGAGGGGTGAAAGTCACGTGACAAAAGAATGTTAAACTACAAGATGGATGGTACATATGTAAAGGTAGACCAAAAAAAGATGGATGGACTGCGTGAAGAATGATATGATGATTTGTGGTGTGACAGAAGATGTATGTCAGAATAGAGGAGTGTGGAAGGAAAAGACATATTGTGCCAACCCCAATTAATTGGGATATGGTGAAAGAAAAGATAGAGGAAATATAACTGCATCAAAGTCTACTACGAAATATTTAAAGAAAAACCATTATGAAGTTGTGCAGTTATTTATAGTCGGTTCCTATATATTAACGACCGTTTATTTGCCTTACTGTCAGTGAAAATTTGACATAAGCTCCATACCAATTCAACCGATGATAGGGCAAGTGAATAAATATTAAGATATAGGGCCCTATGAGCCGTCGCCGACGGGACCCTTGGATGTGTCTTTGGTTCCCAAGGTCCTGACATACGACGTCGAGATGGAATAAAGAGTGGTTTAGTTGGTAGGTCCGAGTGTGCCATCCGGAGTCCAACACTAGCCTACTATTGTCCCCGAGCGGTAGGGTGTCTATGATAGATTACACTTTGTAAAAAAAGGGCAGCCTCCACTCTTTTCTTTTGGGACGGCCGACCGGACCTCCGATTCGATAATAGATTAATAATAACGTAGGGATTTAATAAAATGTTAAATTATATGAACAAAAAATATATATCAGAAAACTAACCCTAATGGTTCAAAACGCCCCGATTTTAAAACATTCTTCATTGGTGCTCCGCTCCTGTTGGTCTTAGCGTGATGATATGTCTATAGTGTTCCTCGATAAATGCGCCACCTAACACTGAAATAATTTTTCAAATCAGACTAGTAGCTAGTTCCTGAGATTACCGCCTTCAAGCAAAGAAACACTCTTCAGCTTTATATATATTACTATAAGATTTCTGTAATGTCAAACGTCATCTAAATCAGAACGTCACAAAAATAAAATAATCTGTGTAAAATGTTAAAATTAATTACTCTTTTGATATACTCGACAAAAAAAGTATGTAGATTTGAATAATGAATGACTACAGAACCAGTTTATCCAAAACAAGGGGTATTATGAAAAAGTGGATGATAAATCTTATAATAATGTTTTTTAAATGCCATCGAAATATAAAGTAGTTTTTATTAGCTCCTAGTTTTAGTCCTTGTGTAAACGTCATAGCCAATATGGCGCTCGAGGCTCCAACCTCATCAATACCTCAAATGATTATGGCTACATTCCATTAGAGGCCCACAACGACCACGTTCACGAACGCGATTTTTCCGATTCCACTTGTTTGCTGGCGTTACAATCGTAAACTAAATTGGAACGGTTATTCGACGCACTTCTTTACATGGGTCATTGTGAGCGTTGTAAGATCGAAAATTATGACGTCATTAGTGACGTTTTCGCCACGATAACAACGACCGCGGTCGTCTTGTGAAACGGCTAACGGAGCATTTTGGGCATTGCGAGCTACTAATAGAACGTCAATATGCGCGTGTGTGTCAAATACACATTGATTTAAGGTATTCATTATGCATAATTTTTAAAATATTAGCATTCTGCACTCTTTCTTCTCTTTCTTTCTCTATATAAACTATAAGTGTGCGAAATTTCATACTCCTCCGTCCAGGCAATTTTCGTAAAAATGGGTACAACAATTTTGATTCACGTATTAGTGTAATTATGTAGATAGTTTTTTTATCCAGTTTTGATAAAACTTGAAACAGTAAAATGGTTTCATATTTATAATTTGGAGCTTATTTGGTAAAAAAAATCTTAATTTAAAATCACTACGGCCTCTGTGGTTGAGCGGGCTAGGCCTTTGCCGGCCTACCTCACTGCAACGCGGAGGCTCCGGGTTCGATTCCCGGTATAGTAAATTTCGGAAACGTATTTTCTCCGTTATTTACTATGGACTGGGTGTCTGGGATCGGCCCCAGAGTGGTCCGTTGTATATTACCCATAACACAAGCGTAACTTGCTTAATTTGGGGATATACAATGTGTGTTTGTCTGCCGATTATTATTATTATTACTATAGAAAAATTACGAAAAACCACGTTACGTCTCAAATCGTGCATATTTATGATAATTGTTGATCAGTAATTACCAACGATAATTTGTTTCGTTTGCACCCCACTTACGGTCTTTTACGACAATAGGAGTCTTAATACTCTTCACACGATACGAATTATCCTGCTATAAACGATGAATAGGGCATACTTTCAAAGTGTCGGTCGCGCGTGCGCATTTAAATCGGACACCTTCGCGGACAAGGTGAACGTGAGGACGATCCGTGACTCGCCCCAGTGAATCACCTTCTCAGAAGACTGGGGAGCTTGAGAAAGGTGTTTTGGACTGGGGTTCAACGAGGAAGTTTGTTGCAAAACTACAAAATATCACGCACTGTCAATGTACTCGTATATAACAACATAAAAATAGACATTTATCTATCTATCTACTATCATGAAGCGTTCAAGTAAAAACTTCTAACAATGGTTGCTATGAGAGTGCAAAAATAAACTATAATCTTAGATGAATATTATATACTATAACTATATTATAATAAATCTGTGTACTACAATTAATTTAAAAATGAGAAAAAAACAGGGGCTTTCAAACCAACAGATTCTGAATAATAAACCTTTAATTTTTTTTGTTTGAATCGCGTGATAAGTGTATTTGAACGAAACTCGAGATGGAACCTGCTTATATATTCGGTGGCAACACGCAGATTATTTTTGATCCTGATAAATGACTTCGTTTCCGTATGATAGATGTATAGGGAAATAATTGCTCTGAAAGGATGTTCTTGGTGTTGCCATCGTTGAAGTTCTCTACGAGTTATGTAGTTTTATCTAGATACATCACTGGCCGCGTTCCACATGAGGCTCACAACTACCACACTCACGACCTTTTTTCCTGTTCCATTACCTTGCAAGCGTTCTAACCATAAACTCAAATGGAACGGATTATGGAGCGTTGATGTCATTAAAGATATATATATTATATATATCTTTAATGACTTATGATTTATGATTGCATTGGTGACATTTTCACGGAAACCATAACGACTGTGGTCTCTATATAGAAAGGCTGTAAGAGCATTTGGAGCGTTGTACGGTATAAAGAATAGAGCTGTCTGTCTTTTTGTTGTAAATATGTTTAGAGTGTCTAGTTTCGTTTATGAAATATCTTTTATATGTTCCTGTATATGGGTAGTAATTTAGAATGGCATATGTTTTAGATGTTGTAGGCCTAATTGCTAGTTTAACTTCTTTTTCCTATCCTTATCCCATCTGACTTTTCAATACCACATTTATTGGCAAAATCCATGCACAAACGGCATTGCCGCCATAATAAGTTTTATTTTTGGCCAAAATGCCCGATTCCCAATTAAGTAAGAAATTTGATATTTCTTAGCTGTTTGCAATGTCGTTTCTTTGGCATAGTCCATTTGCTTAATTTGTTACCATTATAAGATATGAACGACATTGAACTTGACTTGCGAATGCAAATGAAGCAGATTAGCCGGGGTCAAGTTTATGAATGTTCTGCTTTAAAATTAGCATTTTTTTTTTACTCCGTGATTTATGATCCGATTTACATGATTCTTTTTTGTTTGACGCGGATTAGGTGCCATGTGGACCCCTAAAAATTTGACATAGTTTGGCCCAGTAGTTTTCATTTTACAAACATTCTTTTGTTCCCGTTTCTTGGGACCTATATTGTTTAAGAAGCGCGGCACCATTCGTAGGTCCACCCATACATAGTTAGACACTAAAAAGTAACAAATAAAAAACATTTTTTTTAGATAATATATATTAATAATAATAGCTCTAGAAATAAGTTTTTGGAACCGCAAGAAACGCCGGTACGACGTTGTAGTTATTGAAGGTTCCTTTATTCTTATACTACAAATATAACATAATTAATAACAACTCATTAACAATAACTCTGTTTTGTGGCGGGACTTGTGTCGTGTCGCTTGTCAGAAAAATGTCGTGTTGCCTCATATCTGTCTCAGTGTTGTCAGTGCTAAAATTTTATAGGTGCGTTCAATGACACCACACCACCCCCCCGCGGGGAAGGGAACCCCATACCCAAGAAATTCAAACTCGCTTATTCAAAGATCTAGGATGTTTCGGGATTTTACTGTTCTACCGGTTCTAGTTACGACAGGGGATGGCGAGGTACATATAGGGGTTGGAAGTAGAGAAGGTTGTGCCACAGGGGGTGGCAAGTTATACGGAGGGCTGTTAACTGGGGGATGATCAGTGAAGGCTGGTTTCACGCGATCTATACTGACAGTTACGGGGCGCCCTTTAATATCTAACGTGATTACTTTACCATCGTTTGTGCGGTTGAGAACGAGGTATGGACCTCTATAAGGCGATTGCAAGGGATGTTTGATGGCGTCCTCTCGGAGAAACACGTGAGTTGCCGAAGAAAGTTCTTTGAATATAAAGCAGGACGGTTGACTATGTCGAGACGCGGGGACAGGTCGGATATTTGCCATTTTTTGGCGAAGTTTCACAACAAAGTCAGCGGGATCATCAACGGTGGCTTGATTTGTTGTAGTAGTAAGAAATTCTCCAGGTAGCCTAAGGGTTTCTCCGTAAACGAGTTCTGCGGCCGTGGTTTTCAAATCTTCTTTGAATGCTGTTCGCATGCCAAGAAGTACGATTGGGAGCGACCGTATCCAGGTGTTCTCATGGCACATAAGCGCAGCCTTCAGTTGGCGATGTACTCGTTCGATCATACCATTAGAACTAGGGTGGTATGGGGTAGTCCTGATTCGTTTCGTGGCGCAAAAATTCATCAGACGTTGAAATAGTATAGACTCGAATTGTCGGCCCTGGTCAGTGGTTAGAATTTGAGGCACACCGAAACGGGATATCCAACCGGCAATGAATGTGTCCGCTACCTCCTCTGCAGTTATAGATGTCATTGGCCATGCCTCCGGCCAACGAGTGTACCTGTCAATTGCAGTCAAACAGTAGGTATACCCGTTGGAAGGCGGCAATGGGCCGATGATATCAATGTGCACGTGACTAAATCTGTTAGATGGTACATCAAAGTTCCCGAGAGGAGATATGACATGCCGTGTCACTTTGTTGCGCTGGCAGTGAAGGCAGGACCGTACCCATTGACGACAATTTGCGTTAATTTTTGGCCAAACATAGCGTTCAGACACCAGGCGAGCGGTTGCTCGCGTGCCCGGGTGGCTGAGATTATGTAGTTTCTCAAACGCGGTTCGACGAAATGGTGGTGTCAAATATGGTCGTGGTTTTCCAGTGGATATGTCGCAGGTAACAGAAATATTAGCACCAGGCATGACAACATCGGTTAATTGTAGGCTGCAGCCATGTTGTCGTAAGTTAGCCAGTTCCTGGTCTGTTTGCTGCGATTTCGCTAGCGTTCCATAGTCTTCTTCGAAGGTGATAGCTTCGATGCGTGACATTGTGTCGGCGACGATATTATGCTCCCCCTTAATGTACTGGATGTCGGTGGTAAACTGACTAATGAAAGATAGTT
This sequence comes from Dendrolimus punctatus, assembly GCA_012273795.1. Taxonomy (NCBI): domain Eukaryota; kingdom Metazoa; phylum Arthropoda; class Insecta; order Lepidoptera; family Lasiocampidae; genus Dendrolimus; species Dendrolimus punctatus. The sequence goes on from CM022537.1 coordinate 1,781,543, forward strand.
GATTTAACTGGGCAGGTGGCAGTTTTTCCCGGCGCTGCACAAATGCATACAAAAGTGGCTTATGGTCGGTGAATATTGTTACATGTTGGGTTTCAAGTATATGGCGAAAGTGTTGTACACTTTCGTACACCGCCAATAGTTCTCGGTAATAAGCTGGCCACTGTGTTTGTTGGTTGGTTAATTTCTTGCTGTAAAAGGCGAGGGGAAACCAGTCGCCGTTGATCTGTTGCTGTAAGCAAGAGCCTATATGAACGCTCGATGCATCTGTGAAGAGTCCGAGGGGGGCATTGTTGACTGGATGTTGTAATAGAGTGGCATGAGATAAGCTTTTTTTACAATCTTTGAATTTTTCAAGAAGCTCGGGCGACCATAAAAATGGTTTTGCACCTTTGCTGTTACTTGCCACTAACGCATTGATAATTGGAGCTTGGAACTTTGCGGCATGTGGTATGAATCGGCGGTAATAGTTGAGCATGCCTAGGAAACGGCGAACACCCTGAATGGTCTTCGGGGGGGGAAACTCCAAAATGTCCTGAACGCGGTCTAATGGGGGCTGTGTACCCTCTGAACTGATGTGGTAACCCAAAAATGTGGTCTCCTGGACACCAAGATGACATTTAGAAGGATTCACTACTACACCGTAATCTCGCAGACGACTGAAAAGAATCCGCAAATGTTCCCTGTGAAGAGCTTCATTAGGTGAATAGACGAGGATGTCATCCACGTAGGGAAAACAAAAGTCGAGGCCCCGTGTAACCTCATCGATGAACCTTTGGAAAGTCTGACCTGCATTTCGAAGGCCAAAGGTCATAAATGGGAATTCAAAAAGACCAAACGGGGTAACGATAGCTGTCTTTGGAATGTCCTCTGGAGCGACTGGGATCTGATGGTATGCCTTCACAAGGTCGATTTTGCTAAATATTCTAGCGCCAGCGAGATTGTGAGTGACGTCGTGGATATGCCTAACAGGATATCGATCTGGGATGGTTCTTGCATTTAATGCCCGATAATCGCCACATGGCCGCCATGCATCATCTTTTTTTAACGCCATGTGCAGGGGAGATGCCCAGGGGCTTTTGGAAGGACGGGCGGTCCCAGACTTCACCATGTCTTCGAATTCTCTTTGGGCTGAAATCAACTTTTGGGGAGCAAGACGGCGAGGACGGCACGATAAGGGTGGTCCGTCCACCGTTTTAATATAGTGAACTGTATCGTGCTTGATAACCCTGGGAAGACCGGGCGGTCGCGTTATTTCGGGGAATTCTGCTAGCACCTGTGCGAAAGTAGAATTCTTGGAAACTATTGCTTTAACGCTTGGTTGATTGGAAGACATAGAGTAAGCGGAGGCTGATAAGTTGGTTAGGCCATCAACCAGTCTTTTAGTTCGGCAGTCGGGAAGAAGGTGATAATGCGATAAGAAATCAGAACCGATTATAGCGGTAGTGACATCTGCTACCACGAAAGACCAAATGAATCGGCGCCGTAAGCCCAAATCCAAGGTAAGGTTTATATTCCCATATGTTTTGATATTGCTACCATTAGCAGCGCTTAGCTCATAATCTGAGGATATTCTTCGATCGGAGAGCCAGTTGCGTGGATAGCAGCAAAGGTCAGACCCAGTATCAATTAAAAATTGGCGTTTTGTTATTTGGTCTGTTACAAATAGACGACGGCTAGCCTGTTGGCTAAGATCGCAATCAGTTGCCGTCGCTACTGATTGCACTCTGAGTTTTCCGTCTTCCAATCACAAGGTAGGATGCATTTGATGGCTTTTGCACCAAACGACCTATGGTACCAGCAACGTTTACTTTGGCGAGGGTTGGGACTTCGCGGAGGTTTGTTTGTAGATGGAGGACGATTCCTTGATTGAAAAGATGATGATGATGATGATGATGCCAATGCCGCAATTTGCTTACTAATGTCCTCAAAACGGTCCATAATCGAGGTATGAGGAGATTCCGAAACTGAATAAACCAAGGTAGGTCCTGGTTGAGCCTCCATTATTCTGTCTGCTATGTCAGCGATATCGTCTAAAGGAAGATCAGCTTGAGCTGCCAATATTGCTTGAACGTGCTGAGGAAGGCGTCGCAGCCAAATTGGGCGCAGTATACTATCATCTGAGAGGGAAGAGCCGGCTAGTGACCGGAGATACCTAAGAAATTGTGAAGGTTTTCTATCACCAAGTTCGTTATCCCCGAGAAGTTGCCTCATTCGCTGTTCTTCTGATGGGGTAAAACGCTTGATGAGGGTGGCTTTTAATTTCTCATATTTTCCATCAGTTGGGGGATTTATAATGATATCTTCTATTTCTCCAGCTATTTTGTAGTCGATTTGGCTCAGGACATAATTATATTTCGTTTCATCAGTATTTATTCCAGCTAATTTAAATTGAGCTTCGGCCTGGGCAAACCACACTGTGACCCTATCAGGCCACAAGGGTGGTAACTTGACTGCTACACGACAGACTGCTGGTGTGTCAACTGAATTGAATGTACTTTTTTCAATGTTTTGGGTCTGGACTGCCCGTAGTGCCGTGTTCTCAGCCTCAAGGGCAGCTAAACGAGCTTGCAAATCCTTTTCCATCTTGTTAATATTTGTAGAATAAAAAAAAATGCAAGTTAAGGGGGAAAAGGAATTAACAGCAAACTATATAACTAATTTTAGTGTCCCGGAAAAAACAAATTAAGCTGTTTGAGAATTTCTGGATATGAGGTAAACAATCACACAATAATATACAAAACAAAAATTAAATGATAATGACAAGGATGATAAGACTACTCAACATTCCTCAATTTAGTAAATATACACACAATCAATACAATATTGTTTTTCTGTTAATCATATTTAGTACACAAAAATAATAGTGGTAAGTAATTAAAGTTTAAAAGGTATACATTGGTTTTAGTTTAAGTAGTCCTTTGACATATAAAACTACCTTAATGTTCATAACAATATTCACCATATATACACCAAAAAAAAAACTAATAAACACAAAATTAAACCAATAATGTGAATAAACTTGGTTGTCACTGATTTAAGAGAAAAAAAATTGAATAACTGGATTGATGTTTCTGGTTTCAAACACTCGTCACTAAAACTGAGTTTAGTTGGAATTGAACAGTCCGCAGGCAGGCAATGTTTGGTTTGTTAGATGTATATCCAAATGTAGACCAAATTGTTGATTCGCAACAAAAAGAAAATGGGCAAACAGTACTTGCGTTATCCAGAGCGTGAGTTCTGCCGTCGCCTTCAGTGGTTTGATGAAATAGCGACTTTTCACACTGGGCAGGTACGTTGATCACCTCAAATCGCTAGAGGGAATCTTTTCTCGTCGTAGGTCACCAGTTTGGAACCGCAAGAAACGCCGGTACGACGTTGTAGTTATTGAAGGTTCCTTTATTCTTATACTACAAATATAACATAATTAATAACAACTCATTAACAATAACTCTGTTTTGTGGCGGGACTTGTGTCGTGTCGCTTGTCAGAAAAATGTCGTGTTGCCTCATATCTGTCTCAGTGTTGTCAGTGCTAAAATTTTATAGGTGCGTTCAATGACACCACAAGTTATTTTATACATTTTAGTTTTTTGGTTTTTGAAGTCGGTTTTTTAAACGAAGTTTTTATTTTTTAAGAGTATCAGACGCATACATACAGCTTAAATTGTATTAATTTTTTATATAGGCATTATTCCGCCCCGAATAGTAACGCTCCAACCCGCGAAAAAACCTTTCCCATTTTCTGGGATAAAGGGTATGCCATTCTCGGTATTGAGAGTACATATGATTTTCAGCCTAATCGGTACCGTGGTATCTTTAACGGTTTCATATTTCAATTAGAATATTTTCCACGATTTATTTAATGTTAAAATATTTACAAACACTAAATAAACATTAGTAAGAATACAAATTTTAGCGACAAAATGGTTTTAAACAAATATTATTTCGGTACACAACTGTCTGGTTATCGACCTGTATACATTTTCCTTCTTCGAATTGGTCAAGAGGTGGTTGTATGCGGTTATTAAAATTGACACTCAAAGGCTACGTTCCACTTGTGGATTACAACGCTCAAAATGCTCCTGCATTTCATTCGTACCAGATAACGACCACGGCCGTTATGATCATCGCGAGAACGTCCCTAATGACGTTAAAATTGTCGATCAGTGCTCCCAATGATCCAGGTCAAGAGGTGCATCGAAGTGGTCATTGTCCACTGAGCATTAATTCCCTCTACACGTTGACATAGGCGCGATTTTTAATGAAACCATACAGCAACCAATGGCATTTGTGTATTTCGTCTTTAATGACAACAGCGCTCCTTAATCCCTTCCAGTTCAGTTTATGATTGTAACGCCCGTAAACAAATGAAAGAGGAAAATTCGCGGTCGTGAGCATGGTAGTTGTGAGCGCCAAGAGGAACGTAGCCATAATGGGATCTTAACACTCTATAGATGACTAAGGGTCAAGACACCCAAGATACACTGCCGCAGAGTCAAAGCGCATCGAAGCATCAATTTCAACACTTAGATAGCACAATTTTGATGCGTTCTTTATGGTATGATGGCCCGAGGCCTCCAGCCTCCCCACTCCATGCCTCTCAGTTATTAATTTACTATTTAAAAGGTTTTTGCATTACACAGTAAAGAAAATGCACAAAGAGCTACATAAATTCATCACTTACTCAGTTTATTGACGAACGTTGCACCTGGCGGTTAGTAGAACAATTGTGTCTGTCTCATTTTTTTTTTTTTATTGCAGGAGATCAGCAGACAGGCAGACGGCCCACTTGATGGACAGCGGTTACCATCGCCTATGGACATTTGCAACACCAAAGGTGCTACGAATGCGCTGCTGCTCTCTTTAGGGAGCCTGGAACCTGGTCACTGATGCCGGAACACAACACAGGGTTATTATGGCGGCATACTCTAGACCAGGGGTGGTCGCCATCCAGTCGGGCAAATGCCCTACCACCTGGAAAGTGGTTGCAAGTACCACTTAAAACTAGTAAATATTTGAAAGTACCGCCATTTAAGTGTTCGAAATCTAAAATGTACAGTAACTTAAATACGTCTTCAACAGTTTTAACTACTTTAATTTATCCCTACATTCATTTTCAAAGTTATTTAATTACTCTTCTTAAAATTGCTAATAAATCGTTTGTAATTCACTACAGATCTAAATATCACAACAATAGTTTAAAATATCTGCACCGTTTGTATGTATGTCTTATTTTTTAACAGACTGCGACCCCCTTTAACAACAAACTCGACTCCTTCAAGGGCCATGCCCTCACTTTGAGAAACAATGATGTAGAGGATACATTCGTAACACAAGAATAACTTAGCTCGGGGATATCTATTCAACCTATGTTTCCGCCGATTATTATGTTACAAATAATTTATCATGCTTACGAAAATGAATAAATAATTGAAGAAAACCAATATATTTATAAATTGGCATTTGATAAAAAAATCTACGATCCTAGGTTATTGGCCAAGTGTAATCAATAAAATGATTTATAATTTTTGAATTATATTATATTAGGTATATTTATCATCTTTATAGGCAATTTATGTACATAAGATTATTATAGAGGCACATCACTATTCTTTAGAGTTAAAAATAGTGATTTATAATTTTGTAGTAGGGTACATATTAATCGAACAATATAGAGTTTGAAAAGTGTGTACATACTTATATATAGTCCTGCTTGACGTATTCGTCAACGGCGAATCTTGTCTAATCCGGCTGTGCGAGCGCAGGTGGCTAGCGAAATCAAATTTGGTTTTAAAAGTTCTGCAAAAAGCGCAATACAGCCGTCCTGATGAATCGTATGTATAGCTGTAGGAGATTTTAGGGCGGGTGGTTCTTGTTGATAAGGCGTTGTTCGTCAGAGTGTTCTACGCACTGCGTTTCGCAAGCAGCAACAGCTTTATCAATAGAATTACGCCACTCCTTTCTTTGCAGAGTAAAATCTTTCCGGCCGTCACTTGGGATGTCACATGCAGATAGATGGCGCTTGAGTACGTCCCTGTAACGCAGAAATTGACCGCCAGATTTGCACTTTCCATGCTGTAAATCCATCTCGAAAAGTATAGTAACCAAACGTTAAGGCCAGTCCAGACAATTTTTAGAAGTCTATACATTATTTGATTTTGTATTTAAACGTTTACTGTGCTAAGATATTTTAGTCAACTCATGACAAATGAAACGAGGTATTACTGTTATGTCCATTGTATTAGTATAACATATTCTGCTGCACCGTTCAGTCCTAAAAATTTACAGTTTTTATCTTTGAAATAATACTTGATACGTATATCACTTAAATTACTTTATTTTCGTTTTATTATTTGGTATATTTTATGAAGACTTATGACATACGTTAACATTATAAAATATGTTGTTTATGAAAGGAAACTTCATATTAAAGATATTTTCACGTTCGTTTAGATACGTAATAATGTGAAACTTTGCAAAAAAACAGTGGTAAAATATCAGATGTTATTATTATGAGATTATTTTTGAGTTGCCACTTCGTGTTGTTGCACATTCGTGAATCTACGAACTAGAATTTGGTTGAGGTTTTTAGGGAAAACAATACATCTGACTAGGCTATATACATTTAGCTCAATTGCTTGCTTTTGTTGCGAAGTAAAAAACCACAACATAAAACTTAGTTTAATTTTTACACAAATTACGGAGCTGTATGGTCTGGGATCTTTGCTTGTTCTTCAAATAATAAAGAAGAATATACTAGTTTATTTAATTAAATTTGAAAACTCACATGTTCAATACTTGTTTTAAAGATTATAAATTATAATAAATTCCAATTTCATTGCCGTTCTCAAAATGACCTTTTTACTCAATAAATCAGTTCACTCGATTTTATTTAGTAATCCGTTGTTTATTCTTTCTTTATTTGTAATCAATTCGCGTTGAAAATCGATTAATCGCCGATAAACATCTCGATTCAATTCCGCGTGCGATCGGATTGTTATGTGAATGGCTGGGCGCGTGGGAGAACCACTATCTTAGATTTCGATCACAGGTGTATTGTTCTGGCTTAAAGGCCTCGTTGCCAAGCCATAAATATTTAAAATATGGTGTATTGTTAGCTTTGTTTATTGACAACTTTGACAACTTTCCAAGGAACTGATGATCTTTTCCGCTTGTAATCTTCGCTGTAAATAAATATTAATTTGTTTAAAATGTGATAAAGAATTCGATTGTAATATCTAATTCTTAAACAGTAGGCTAATTTTAAATAGATGATGGCTAGATACAAAAATACTGCTAAAGGCGAATAGAAGACAATTTGTGCATCATAGTCAATTATCATTGGCGCGTTGACATTTGCCAATTTAGAAAAAAACAAAATAAGATGGCATCTCGTTTTGGCGGGCGATTAGCCTCGCCGTGAACTTGAACTCGGAGCACGTATTGGTAATTTAAATGTTATTTATTTTAATGCCAAGTTCGTATTAGATATTTTTTGCTATTAAACTTAAGTAGTTTATATGTAAGATTTTATCATAAGTGCATTTTTGCTGCACTTTTAACATTTGTGAATAAGATTTATGACAATCACACTAATTTGCATAGATATTTTCGGAGCCGTTTACCTACTATATTTTATATGGATCTTGCAAGCCTGCCAAGCCCTCCTGACATAGTCAGACATTGGAAAAATCAATGCTAAAGGCGTTGTAGCCAGTACCAACAAGATTAGACATCAACTCTTTTTGCAGGTATTATTTTCCTCCTGTCTGCCATTTTTATTTATAAAATGCTTAGAACTATTACATTATATGTCTTATATTTCCAAAGTGGTGTAGCTTCTCTTGGACGGGCCTGTATCAAAATGTATTGAGGGAACAACTTTACCCTTCCTTTGGCTCAAAGGAAGGGTAAAGTTGTTGTTTTTTTAAAGAAACAAAAAATGTTCGAATTGAATTAAAATTAACATATATTGATTATAAGTTATTACGTATATTTAATGCTCGTAGGAGCTAAGTTAGTCAAACAATTCAAATCAACGATAAATTTTTGTCGCCTTTTTTTGGGCAAGCTTATTTATCAAATCATATATAACCCGTGCGATTAACATGGCACCTGGCTCGAATAAATTACCTTTAAATTACTAAGTGCAAAAAAATGAATATTATTTTAATTCTTTGAATATCGTCATTTAACAACTACAACAGTGATGCTCACGCTACTGATCTCGCACGATGCGAGCGGGGTCCGGCGCGGGGCAGCGCGAGGAGGGTTGTTTTCGAGCCAGGTGCCATGTTAACGCGCACGGGTTATATAGCCGAAGACGATTAAAGTCTTACTAGACTTTCTGCCTCTATGACAATCATGAGTAGTCTGATAGCCGTTCCTGTTGGCCCAGCAGTTATTCTCAAAAATGTTATTAATCTATAAAAGATTGTGAATAACATTTTTACTCCATTGAAATCTTACAATTTAAGGGTCGAGTATTGCATTTGTTAGCGCGTTAAAACGCGCCTACGGACTCTACCTCATAGGTGGCGGGGAAAACCTTTTCTACCTGCTTAACATTCGATAAGTTAAATTTGGTAAGTTCTATGGTAAAGAAGAGTTAGGAATGAATAAAAAAAAACTCACTTTTTTGCTTATAACTTCTTTTATTTTTAATTTAGGGCAAAAAGTTATACAAACATATTTGTAGGCAAAACAATTTCCTACAAATTATGACTTTACAATTTTTTTGTAAGACGCTTAGTTTCCGAGATATCGCGAAAAAAGTGTTTTCACCACTTTTTCCAAGATGACGGCCGGGGGATAGGGTGGCGACCCCACAAACTTGAGGTTAAGCTTCTATTCACCCCCCAACAAATGTCCCAAAAATAAAATTGCGTCCTGTAACAAATGCACAACTCATGTAACATTTCAATGGAGTATACGCCCCTGTTTACATTATCTTCATTATTTATTTTGGTAAGCTATACTATGTTATCTTATCTAATGTATCTTTATTTCAACTTTCTGTTATTTCTATTTATACATCATGCTATGTTGCCATGTGTTTTTCGGAATTCTGTATCTGAAAAAACCCCAAGTTAGTCTATGTTAATAATCTAATGATAAATAATCACAACTCTGTGATTATCACTTTATTTTAATATTTCCATTCAATTTATGTCGCAGACTTTGAATATAAATTACAACGTCAAAGGACCCAAAAGGTTAAAACATAAAACCTTTTTATTTTTATTTATCAACTTTAAGACAACGAATTAAGCGTGCTAATATGTAATAACAATATTGAATGATAAAGTAAGTAATGAATAAACAGCTGACCCAAGTGCGTGTCGGATCACACATAACAAGGAGCTCAGTAGAAGTAATATCCGTGCAGAAACGGAGAAAGAATATAATTTCCTGCGGCCGGACGTCCTGTCGTAGGAGGAGACAAAAACAACGCACAGTCAGGTGGAAGGGGAATTTGCCCGACTTAATGGCTACTACCCGTGGTCTAAAGTATGTCTCCATAACAACCTTCAGGCTTGGTTCCAGTTCCAGCACATTGGTAGCACATTTGGTGTTAGAAAAGTCCAAAGGGGATGGTAACCGCTTTCCATAAGTTGGGCCGTCTGCCTTTCTGCTGAACTCATGCAAAAAAAATACCATTGCTTCCATAGCAATTTTAGAAGGAGAATATATTTTTAATGCATTATTAGTATGTACAGTCCCAGTATTTTTTAAATGTATATTGAACTAACATTAGGTTTAACAAAGTAATTTGAATAAGTACTGAAGGAGCTTTGAAGCGACCGCATTATTCCCATTTGGCTGTATTTAACATTGTGTGGTAACCTCGAATTGTAACCCGTCATTAGGACCAGATTCCAGAAACTCTTTAGAGAGCGGCAGCACATTCGAGGTACTTTTGGTATTGCAAATGTCCAAAGATACTGATAACCACTTTTCATCAGGTGGATCGTCTGCCTGTCTGTTGAACTTATGCAATAAAGGAAACCTACGAACGGATGGAAATCACGATTTCATAATGGTTTCGTTTTACCAAGATGGCGTATGAACCCTGAAAATCAGGTATTCATAAAGATATTAATTAACAAGTTTAAAAATATTAAATGCATTATTACCATATAGGATGTCTTCAGGCGTTCATTGACTCGATATAAATCGAGTGATGCTTATAAAAAGACGAAAATCCTCGTGTTTGCTCCGCGATCGGAATTTCAACAAAACGAGAAAAGTCAATTACCATATAAGTGTTACCTGTATTGCTAAATGTATTTCGATTCTAGATGTGCCCTAGTTTTTTGTGCAGACACAAAAACATGATCAGAATTGCACTTTAATTTTAAATCTCTTTAATCATGATCTTTACGTTTAAAATGGAAATGATTGTTTTTTGGGTTGTAATACCTACAGGTAATAAATAATTGTAGTCTGACGGAGCAGGAAGGTGAGAGAGACCTCAGTGGATGGGCATTAAAAAGAGGACGTATTCCTTACAGAACAAGGAGAAACTGCAATAAATTCACTTTAGGAAAACGACGAATATTACAGAGGTAATAAAAATAGATAGAAGAACATTAGACAAATGTAGCTAATTTTAATACCATTCTGATGGTCCTGATCAGGATATCATGAAAAAGTCATGAAATTATTGTATCGTCTTTATATACTTTCCAACAATATTAGACAGGCCTAGGCCTGCGAGGAACAACAATAGCTTCGCTGAAGCTCTTCCCGTCCTTATAAAATTTCAGATTTATCAAATGTCTGGAAGTGGGTGACAATAACGCTGCCAGATTCTCTTACTATAGGGGAAGCTAGTATTAAAAAAGCGAGTCGAAAAGGATTTTATCCTCCTATACTGCTGTTTCGTCTATGAGTCACTGAGTATTTACGGCAGTGGCAATTGATGGGTGCAAAAGATAATAGACATTTTTACAATTAGTAGAATCGAATATTGCAGCGCTTTCTGCGATTAATCTGAGAGTTCATAAAGTTCTAAGTGACCAATATCTATACACGTTACCAATATTATTATAAGTAAGCACACTTCACTAATATGTTCTATACCTTCAGTACGATTACAAACCATATCGCATACTCAATAATTCACAAATTCTTGGTAGGTATAATAAGATTCTAGAATTAAAAGCAAATGAAAATCATAATAATTTAATATACAGTTTTAAATACAATGTCACAATGAAAGTTAATAAAGTTATCTGTATTCAAAATATTCAATATACAACCAAATAAAGCAAAGCAACGGTAAAATGTGCGTGACACTTAACTAGGGTGTTATATGTAGTTTAAAAGACACTTTACACTTATAGTTTCAATATAAATTTTGTTTCATACATTTGTTAGCAAACAGTTCAATAAAATATAGAACATTAATCATCCTAGAGTTAATTCTTTGGTACATCCTAAGCATTTATGGTCTTACTTATAATCGTTTGTTAAATTTCAAGAAAGTGCTCAGCAACTGATTAACGAAAATCTTACACATAAACTCCTCTTAATGATAAAAAGTGGTGGTCAAGTAACTCATAAATAACTGTCAAAAATAACGAACATCGAAAGGTAGTTTAAGTGACTTCTAAGACGCAAGATGGCAAGTTTGAAACAGCCATTGATTAGGGACCTAAAAGTCCCTTATTTAAGAGATGGCTACCTCGGCTCGGCTATCTCGGCTTTCTTAACGAGATTATTATAAGTACAGCCCTTACTAAGGAGCCTGATGTTCTCTTTCTCGTTTTTTCTCCTTCATTTGGCGCTGCATCACAGTCTATCGGATGTCACTTTTTGTGAGGCTGTGGTTTATCACAGATCCTAAAAGCGGTGTCCAGCATCAGTCGACAGGTTAACGTTATACTGATGACCATTCTGGAAACGTCTAAGCATCGTCAGATTTCCCGTGTATGATTGGACATATTAATTGACGTCGCAAACGTCTCTGGAATATTCAAGAATGAGTTTGAACATAAACTTAGTAAAAAAATATAAACGTAGTCTTTTAAATTACTTAATTTTTGTCTGTCTATGGCCATGGCGCTCGCCAAATGTTTTCAACCAGTAAAGGGGTCGCGTATACAAAAAGATTGAGAATCGCTGCGGTAGAAGACAGTTAGTCCCGCGACCTTGCGTCAATGCTCTAGACTCTGAACTCGAGCATAAGTAAGTCCACCTCTATACATTTCTTAACTCGTATTTTAATCATAAATAGATCGGCCGAGCCCCCGGCTCCATAAACAGTGAATGCCAAGGGCGAGGACGTTGACTTATATATTAAAAACTGCATAAATACCGCTAATTATTACTTTGCTGTAGTGATTTACTTTATTGAGCTGTTGCAATGAATCAGATCACAGCGTATGAATGGAAAGTGAAGCATGTAATTAGCTTTTTTAAATTAACACCTTAACTTTTAAATTACTAGTAAATTTTTAACGCCTGGGGTTATGAATGAATTCGTAGATTTATGTAGAAGTATGGAGGTAGAGTACTTGGATTCAGGGGTGTTACCTATATTATTACCCATATTGGTCGCCGGGGTGCGAAAATACGCCTGTCACTTACAGATAAAAAGAACCCAAAATGTGTGCTGGGACACATAGTCGAAGTGAAACTTCAACGGACAAGAGGCAAAACGAATCGCAACAAAATTGTTATGTTAATGTTAATGTACTTGTCCAATTTAAAAACCATTCGTTTTCCACTTGTCCGTTGAAGTTTCACTTCTACTATGTGTCCCAGCACACATTTAGATTTTTTGCAGGTTTACTGCAATTTATGTTTTGGTTAGGTACATTTTAATTAATGCATTTTTATTTAAACATATTCCATTTTATTAAACAAAAAAACTTAATTCGATCCGGAACTAAAAAAATCCATAGTCTACTCTAAAATCATGCTGCCTCTCCACGCGGCCTTAACGCTTTTTCTGGACAGAAAAATACTAATACCCATCTATATAGAAGTTTCAGTTAAAAAATCATATTTGTTTTTAGTGTATCATAGTCATTTTGGGATAAAAACTGAAACCTTATGAAGCTTGATGTCCGTTTGTTCGTCGCATGATATGTGTAGATAAGACAAGTGCACACGTCGGGGCGTCACCGCTACATGCGCACGTCGTTTACGCCGGTAAGATGTTGGTAGTTGTACTCAAGTTGTAAACAATTTCCATACTATTATTTTTATATTTATAGATTTAAATTATCATGAATGATTGAACTCTTTAAAACCGTTAGTTAAATTATTAGCATGATATATATAAATAGGACAGATGGATGATAATCTGAATAAAACAGTAGAAGTGTTCGCATATATAAATTCTGCCTGTTTATTTCCGATTTGCAGCTCACACTTATGTGCCCGAGCCTTGTTTGTGGCAGATTGTAAAAGCCTGAAATTGTCACGCCGCCGGCGCCGCGCCGCCGTCCTATTACAACACGGGGCACATGTCTATTGTATTGGTCCGCTGGTACCACGTGCACCTTACACCCCATACTTTAATGTGTTACCTTGATAGTTTTGTTGTGGTTGCTCATCATCGACTGTACATTCATTTTTAGTTCCTTGACCAATTATGCTCGTGTACTGTATGTCGTGTATAATACTTTTCTCTTGAACACCGATGCGGTTTTCATTAATAGATAGCAAATTCCTAGACTTAAATATGCACTTTTGATCCTGGGAATTCCGTGGGAGTTTTCTGGGAACGATTTATAATGGCCGGATAAAAAAAAATGAATTCCAGTGTCATGTTTTTACTGATCGATTGCAAAATTAATATAATAAAATGTGTGGTATTTTTTTATACCGGGAATGTTCCCGGGAGCGGTTTGAAGTTGTTCGGATGCATAAAAATTACCGTATTCTGTCATAGTTTCCACTGAAACATTGCCTTACATTCTTGTTTTAAATGCTGCGATACTTCGTGTCCCGAGAATTTCAAATCAAGCGTGGACGAAGTCACGGGAATATCCTAGCCGTCATATAAATACGTGCTAGGTAACAAGCAAAGAAAACAGGCTATTATTACATGCCTCTAAAAAAACCTCAAAAAACGCTTCCTGTATAAATAGTCGTGTATGAATAAATAACGCTTGGCGCCTCTCACTTGGCTTTATTTTAGATAGGTACCTATTTAGTTGTGCGCGCTGCATCGTTCTTTTAGGATTGGGACTATAATAATAATAATTGATAATATTTTCTTAACGCTACATATCAAAATAAAAGCCATATGAACATTAAAGATTCAATTCCGGCCTTGATCTTTCATATATAACTATTATATTACAACCCACATCCAGGTGCTACTACTGGCAGGGCATATGCCCATCTGGATCTCTACCACCCCTGGTCCAGAGTATGCCTCCATAATAACCTTAAGTATTAGTGACCAGGTTCCAGTCCAGTCCAATCCCTTAACAGACAGCAGCAGCGCCTTTGTAACGCTTTTGTTGTTAGAAATGTCCATAGGCGATGGTAACCGTTTTCCATCAGGTGAGCCGTGTGCCTGTCGTTGAACTCATTCCATAAAAAAAGTGTGTTATCTATGGAAAACACTTTTCATTATAGGGGCCGTCTGCCTGTTTCCCAGCTTCACAACAAAAATAATCCCATAAATTTCTCCAGTTTTCATTTAAATAGCATTTATTTTCAAAATACAAACAGATACATCAATTTTATTGAAATGAACACTTACTTATCGTAATGAATTATAATCAAATGTCGATAAGATTTAAATGAGAAAAAACTACTCGTTTATCTGGCTGGCTGTCTTGTTTCACATTAATTAACCAGTTACATGCAGTAATAGTTATGAATAATAAAAACGACTATCAATAATAATTAGTGCTAGATCTTGATCGGGTAGTGACAGATTTAATTATATAAAACAGATGAATTATTTTATTACGACCTTATTTATAATTTTCTCGTTAAGAAACGATTAGGCATCTCTTAAGTAAAAGAATCAGAAGCAGACCTTAATCAATGAATATCTTTTTCTTCACTTATAAACGTGTATTACCTGTTGTTTACGGATAAACGAAATTTCAATGATTAATATAGGTTTTAACCAAAATATCTGTCTAAAGGGGAGTTTATGTCAGTTTCTTTAAATTTAAGAAACGTTTATAAGTAAAGCCCTTACTCTTCAACATTCGAGACCTTACTTATAATCGCTTCTTAAATTTAAAGAAACTGCTCAGCAACTGATTAATGCAATCTTACCCATAAACTCTTCTTTAGTCTAATATTTTGAGTAAAACCTACGTTAATTATTCAAATTTCGTTTATCTGTGCTCCTCTTAGGTAAACAACAGATAATACACGTTTATAAGTGAAAAAAAAGATATTCATTGATTAGGGATTGATTATGATTCTCTTACTTAAGAGATGCATAATTGTTTCTTAACGAGATTATTATAAGTAAGGTCGTCGTTGTTTTGTACATTTATAAAGTAAAATAATCACCGCACTTTTCTGTGCAAAGGAAATTTACCGATCGGAATTATAAGTCGTGTAAAACTATATTAGAGCGACGTCCACCATTTAACACGGTTAAAGCCACGCTGTAAATTCTAGTAAAAATACTAGAAGCGAAACTTCAACGGACAAGTGGAAAAACGAATTCCAACAATATTTTTACTTGATGTTTTATGGACAGGTTTTCAAATTGGACGAGTACTAATGTACTCGTCCAATTTGAAAACCAATCTGCCCGTAAAACTTCAAGTTAAAACTTTGTTGCGATTCGTTTTCCACTTGTCCGTTGAAGTTTTACTTCTACTATGTGTGTGTGTGTGTACACATATTTTGATTTTTCGCAGGCTTACTGCAAATTATGATTTGGTTAGGTTAGGTACATTTTCTCGTGATTAATTTAAACATATTTTATTTTATCAAACAAAAAAACTGAATTCGATCCGGAGCCAATAAAAACATCTATAGTCTACTCTAACATTATGCAGCCTCTCACCACATCTAGTCTAAATTTATGCCGCTCTTCCATGCGTCCGCAACGCTTCTTCTTGACAGAAAAATCCTAAGACCCCGTCTATATAGAAGTTTCAATTCAATAAATATTCATTATCATATCAAGTATCATACAATGTAAGTAATGATATTTTCGACCTTCCAAAGAATTTTTATTCACTGTAATTATAGACAGTTGCTCTGGTATGTGCTTTTATTGTACCAAGAACTGGTTCTCACTTTGATCTCATTTGCAAAGTGGATTATAAAAAGTGCAAAAAGAAACGAAGCAATCACTTCCGACAAGTAGTCCGTTTGCGCCACGTGTGTTTTGCCCTTGACATTAAGTGCGATTAATCGCAGCCTTGCCTGTAAATCTGATTAGATACGCTTGTTTCTATTATAGAATTTAAATCGTTATTACGTTGCCCAAAACTTACTCGGATATATAAAAAACTAGCAGCCTCCGCAGACGTTGTCTTGTTGTCTGTACCCGATTCCAACTGGGGTCCAATTATGAATCTAAAACATTCTCGAATCCACGTGAACACACAAAAAATTTAGTCAAAATCGGTCTTACCGTTTAGGACGAGTTCAATACACACTTACAGAAGAATTATCTATAATATTATAACATTTTAAATGTGCAGTACCTGTACATTGAAGCTATTAAAAATTTGATAATATATATAAAAAACAAGATATTATAATTAAAAATAGCTTTAGAATTATTTTTCATTTTTATTGTTATTTTTAATAGATAGATAGATAACACTGTATTGTACACCAATACAAACATGAACTTAAAGACTAAAATTATATCTACTTATGTACAAAGGGCGGCCTTATCGCTAAAAAGCGATCTCTTCCAGACAACCCCAGGAATGAATTGAGATGATAATGGCGATGGTGGTATACGTAACATATAGTACGAACTATTTACATTTTAATAATAAATACATAAATGATATATATACATTTATGAAGAAATTTTATATATTACATAGATATATACTTAATATACATACCATACAAATACATATCTACAAAATATATAAATGAATTTAAATGTCATATTCCAACGTATTATACGTATTAGTATTTTTTGGTCATAGTTTTAAATATCGCTAGCGATTTTGCTTGTCTGATTGTAACAGGAAGCGCGTTCCAGGGCTGTATAGCCTTAACAGTAAAAGAATTTTTATAAAAAGTTGAGTTATGCGCAGGAGTGTTCAATTTAAGTTTAGTAGAAGGTCGTAAATTATGAGAGCGTGAAAGAAATTCAAAATTTTGTTTAAGGTAATCAGGAGTACTAGGGACAAATCAAATACTATAGAGAAAAGCAAGGATGTGAGTATTCCGGCGAAAGCGAATTGGCAACCACTTGAGTTTTTTTCGGAATTCATGGTCATATTTGCGGAGTCCAAATATGAACCTTATACAAAAAAATTGCAGGCGCTCAAGTTTATTAAGTTGTTCTTGGATTAAATTTAGATAGCTGATGTCAGCATAATCAAGGATAGGAAGTAATAAGGATTCTAATAAGTTATCTTATACTTTTTAGTTTTTGAAGTCAGTTTTTTTAAACGAAGTTTTTTTTTATTTGTTACTTTTTAGTGTCTAGCAAAAGGTGCCGCACGCCTTAAAAATATAGGTCCCGAGAATCGGGAACAAAAAATTCTTCGTAAAATGAATACTACTGGGCCAAACTATGTTAAATTTTTAGGGGTCCAAATGGCAACTATTCCGCATTAAACTAAAGAAGAATCACGTAATTCGAATTATAAATATCAGAGTAATCGGTGTACATATGGAACGGAATGAAATTTGTATTCATAAAAAATATTCATAAAATGAAAACTACGGGGCCAACAAAGTACGTTAAATTTTTAAGGAACCAAATGGCAACTATTCCACATCGAACTAAAAAAGAATGACGTAAATTGGATCATAAATCTCAGAGTAATCGGTGTACATACATAAAAATAACATACCGGCCAAGTTGAGAACCCCTTTTTTTTGGAAATCGGCTAAAAACTGGAATAGACTACATAAACGATGGAGAACACAATTTATTTTTTTTAATGTTTTTATCTGTTTGTCGTTTTGTCTGTTTAGTTGGGATTCACGTAAAAATTACTGGGCCGCTTTCGTTGCGGTTTTCTCTGATCGACAGCTAATTCTTAGACTTAAGCTCTGCGCTACTTTTTATAAATGGTTTAAAATGGCCAGATTAAAAATAATCGAATTCCAATGTGATTTTTTACTGACCGTGGCTACTGAAAAGTGGCGGAATAATAAAAATCAAATAAAATACCGCGCTGGAATCCGTTAAACGTAGTTTTATTATAACTATGAAATGAAATAAATGTCCGGTTTTCAAATTGCTCGGTTAATTTCTGAAATGAGCTCCATTTGGCAGTGTGATACATTGATGAGCATTAAATAAATGTTCTGAATAAAATAATAAATTTTAACTTTTATTATAGACCTCCGAGGAAGATCCAACTTCGACGAGATAAGATTTATTGGTCAACAACCCAGCGAAAAATATAACATGGATAAGAAATCGATTTCATTCGAATAAAATACAGAACATATCGATAACGGTGGTATTCGCACCGCCTTTTCAAACTTTATGTTGTTAGGATCCCATTTTTATACGTCCCACCTGTATTTATTAAGGACATATAATTTTATTAGGATAGTACAAATTGTCCGTCGTCAGGCTCATCGCCAACGATAAGCTCGCAGTGAAAGTAATACATAAGTTATCACTTTTCTGATTCAGTGCTTCTAAATGTATAATAAAACTATGAATTAACGGTTTTAAGCGCGGTATTTTTTTAATTGCATAAATTGCATAAATGCGCTGCTGCTCTCTTGAGGGAAACTGGAACCAGGTCACTAATGCCGGAACACAACTCAAGGTTGTTATGGCGACATACTTTAGACCAGGGGTGGTAGCCCTTATGACAGACCGCCCGGCGGCAGGAAATTGTATTCCGATATTGGATGGATCCAAAGATAAATCGAACTTTGGTGCTACTTTTTTCACCCGCAAACATAAACTTTAATCATTCAATGTCATGGATTATTATACTATCTTTTCAGTTCTATGCCTTCGCAATTGATTCAATTTGGTTCATCCATCTAATATCAGCAATAGTTCAACATTTAACATAAAATATTGTTACACGACAAAGTGATTGCACACCAGCAGTATCCCTCCCGCATTTGGACTTCTTTTGTTTATTTTATGTTTAAAATTTGTAATTAAGAAAAACATCCCATTGTTTCTGTACTCGTTTATGGCCTCGGGTGTGCAGATTACGTTTTCTTGGAAGATTCAGTCCACGCGGTCGATTGTTGCATTGTATAGTTTAGTATAAAAAAACAATGCCCGAACGGAGGGGTGGGTCAGTCAAGCGACGATTACGATACGAGCAAGACGTGTATATTCGATAAGCTATATAGTGACGGATTTGCGCGTGTTATTGAATCGTGCAGTTTGTACTGGATTGTGTCCAGTTATATTTGTACCTGTGTTATACGTGTTTGTATAGTTCTAATAAATTCTATAGTAATTCCAACGACCTTTTAATTCGAGTCCCGCACTCGTAACAATATGAACATATTGATAAGTTTTAAATTCTCATCAGTTAATAAATTAATGATTTAATTATGAGGCAAACATAATAAATCACCCGGCTATTTACACATTAAAGGTACGTAATATATTCAACGAATGCCAGTCGGCTCGTTGGATAATAAGCAGATAAATTAAATTAACATGGACACTAAAGTATTGTGATATCTCTTTACATTCAATGCGTTATCGAGAACCCTTAATGTCATGTCGGAAATGGTGATAGCAAAACATTTTTAAACAGCTTCTGTGTTTATGGAGTCGGTACTCAGCGCTGATAGTAATAATGTCGTATGTAAAGTAAAATTGAGTGGCAAGGGTCAAGTTAATAATAACAGGGCATCCCACCGCTAGGTTTGGGTTAAAGTCCCAAGTTTTTCTGCAAGACATAAAATATAATAAATCAACAGTATTTAGGAAAACTAGTTATAAGTACTATCTGTTAAACCTATATGCAACCTTTATCTCGGCACTGCTGGCGAGATAAAGAATTACTAAAAAAATATATTTGAAAATTTGACGTTTATGTTTGGAACGATATGAAAAATGTACTAAAATATTAATTCGTAATTGTTAAAAACATGTATTCTCATATAAGTTTACCTAAATACATTATAATGTTTTAACTGAAAAATCCGGAGATTCCTTGAAGAACACGGCACCCTCGGTATCCAATACCAATTTCTCCACTATCAGCATTACTTAAATCTCACTAAGGACCCTTTTTGTTGTATTGCTTAATTTAGATTTTGGCGTTGTTATATTGCGTTATATTTTACTTACCCAGCTCTAATTCTTAAGAGGAGTTTTTAAATAAGATATTTACTAAGCAATTGCTTATTATTTGCTTTTATAAGTAAGGCCATACATAATAATATATTTAACAGTGCTTCTTGCACATCTTACTAGTGTCATGTAATTCTTGAGCACATCAAACCTCAGCACATCAAATTATTTAATATTTATATATAGCTAAATAACTATATATAGTTACGAGTTGCAGGACTCAAATTAAAATGCCTTTGGAATTATTATAGAATTTATTAGAACTACTACTATACACACAGGTACAAATACAATTGTACACAACCAGTCCAAACGCAATGCACGATTCAATCACACGCGCAAAGTCCGTCACTATCGTATTGCTGTGATTGCACCTATCGCTAAACTGCTCATCCCTCACTTGGGGCATTGCTTTATACTGTACAAATACAAAATGTCTACTCGACCGCATGGACTGAATTTCCAATAATCACACCTGGCTAATTAGTACCATAAAAGATTACAATACACAATGGGCTGTTTTTCAGTCACAAATTTTAAACACAGAGTAAACAAAAGAAGTCCAAATGCTGAAAACGTAATAAAATGCAAGTCAGATTCAGGTCGTAACACTATTTTATAATAGGGTATTAGTAATCAAAAAATTAGTATTTTGTAAACTACAGTATTGTAGACTGAAAAACATAATTATTATTTTGGCTACCCTAACTGAGCCCTCCCCGTTCTAGGTATGAATTCTATACCCACCACGTTTGATAATCGATCGATCTGAGAGGTTCCACATATCACTGTTCAGGTTTCTCGACGATGTTTTTCTTGAGCAAGTGGTAATTCTTTCATAGTACCTTCACACGTGGACACTGAGGTGCTCAAGCAAGCTTTAGTGGCAGTAGGCTTATTTATATATGTCACAGGACCGGTGGACGACCAACGTATATTGGAGTGGACCGGTGACTTGGGTAAGGTTGCTGTTGAGCCTGGATAAGGAAAGTGGACCGGGATATGTGGCGTCAACCAGGAAAGGCCTTTATCCAGTGGACTTTAATTGATCGATGACGACCTTAGCATTTTATCCAGCCAACATTTGGATCCAAGTCGGTCCACCAAAGGACGTACTGCGACATACGTCATTTATTCCTCTCCCATAGTGAAAATAAAATTCAAACATAAATAACAAAGGTTACTCAGACAGATACAAGCGCATCCGTATGTTGCAAGTATCGCAAAATTTATAAAGCATTTCTTGCGATTGATATTGTGCATGTAACTGCTTGGGTTTCATGTATATAAAATAAAATAAGTCGTAGAGACAACACGTCTGCTTATTTTGTGTCATTTGTATGAGGTAAAGTCACTTGCAATAGAATTATAAGCGTGGGGAGCCCTTCGTAGAAATCGTACGACGACAGTGCGTACTACACTGAATATTGATCAGTTACTAGAATAATATTGGTGAATTCATATAAATACAGTTTTATTACTAACAGAAATTACAATCATACAATATATTGTTTGATTCAATAATTAATATAATATTAATACGTGAAGAAAACTTTGTACCCCTTTTTACGAAAATTGCGCGGATAGAGGAGTATGAAATTTCGCACATTTATAGTTTATTAGCTGTCCCGATAGACGTTGTCCTGACTTGAAAAAAAAAATAGAACCCAATTGCAGCGCCACCTACCGGGTCCAATTGTGAATCTAAACCATTTTCGAATCCCCTTGAACTCACACAAAAAATTTCATCAAAATCGGTCCAGCCGTCTAGGAGGAGTTCAGTGACATACACACATACATACATACATAACTTCACGCCAGGTCCCTTGCGGGGTAGGCACGAACAACAGAGTGCCATACAGGCTTATTCTTACACACCTCACTTGCTTCTTTGACATTCATAGCTCTTGTCATGCACGCTCGTCTATTCTTAAGGCTCCTAACATCACCTTCTGCTAATACACGATCAATTTGATCATGGAAGGTGTGTCGTGGCCTTCCGCGACTTCTGCATCCATCCACTTTTGCATTGTATATCTGTTTAGTCATTCTTTCATAATGACATACACACGCACAGAAGAAATATATATATATATATGTGTGTGTGTGTGTGTGTGTGTGTAAGAAGTGCAGACTACTAATGTTTAAAAAATATGCATAAGAAAAAATAAAATCAATAAAAAAACATTACACACACTACCATGTATTTGACACATACGCATCTAAACTCTTTTGTTTATTGTTAAAGTCAATTTAACAGTGTAGCCTTGGCGAAATCTGTGATTATAGCAGTAGGTTTGACAACAGAACTTTAATAATGCTCAAACTTATAATTTAAATTAATTGTTTTGGTTGAATTTCGACCACGGGCGACCACTAGTTTAGTTAAATGGAGAAAGAATACAATGAAAGAGATGGATACAACATTTCGTTAAATCAACATTCGAATTCAATAAATCATTTATTCCTATCAGAAGTTGGTATGCAATGAGTTTTTGTTATTTTTATTAATAAGCCTTCTCATTAAAAGTGATGAAGTGCCAAGGCCCAGATTAACATCGACGTGCGAGTATTGTTAATCAGGCTCGGTCAACAATCGACACTATGTATGGTAACCATTAATATTTTTATATTCATTTCGGCGTTGACATCATTTTTTCAACGATAAAGTCT
The DNA here is from genome assembly GCA_012273795.1 of Dendrolimus punctatus. NCBI lineage: Eukaryota > Metazoa > Arthropoda > Insecta > Lepidoptera > Lasiocampidae > Dendrolimus > Dendrolimus punctatus. The sequence goes on from CM022537.1 coordinate 1,804,652, forward strand.
GGTTTTAGCCGAATTCCGAAAACAATGTTGCGTCGTTTCCGAAATTTCAATTTTAATCCGATGTCGAAACAGCAGTGTCATTCAAGTGGATAATGCAACCGAAAACCGACATTACATGGTTTAACCAAATTAAATGAATATGGTTGAAAAGCCCAGAAATGGAAGAAAAGCACACCATTCAATATCATTGAATTCACGTTTAGGTTGAAATGAATAAAATATCAGCTTAGAGTCTGTGCCATTGAAGAGGTTCCACAGACGCGGCAATGCAATCACCGTACTTAATCTTTCCAGAATAATTATTTGCTAATCCGTAAATTGATGCAGGTAATTACTGAATATAAACATACGAAATGTTCCATAATTAATGTTGCAAATTTATTTTCTGGCAACTTTACGAACAAAGTGCTACCAAATAGCGGAGCCGCCAATTTAAGGTTCCTTAATTTTTTTTAACTTCTTTTGTGGCGCGGACTCCTCCAACTCACAGTCAGGAGCCGTCCATAAATTTCTTTAAGGTCGACGAAGGACGTGTTTCTTTACTATCTCACAACTCCCAAAATGCTCCGTCAGTCGTTCCACATGGCGATCATAGTAGATTTAGTCACTACTGAAGTCATCATTTTCGATCACACAGCGCTCGCAACGATATATGTCAAGAGGTGGGTCGAAGTGGGAGTTGGCCACAGAGCATGAATTCTTTTTATCGATTGACATTGACAATAGTTGAAGACTAGTACGTCAAACTTGTCAACTAGAACTTTGAGGGTCTTACTGAAACTAGCCCGAACTGGTGTAAGGCAACAAGACTGCGCTTTTTTACGCATAGTAGCAGAATAGAACCGTTGCAAAAAATTGTTTGCAGTTCGAAGCATTAAGGTTTTATATAACTTTAGAAGGGTCTATCAGTTCTGAGATCAGTGTGCTCAGTGAGAGATTTTTTACTACTCGATCACTTTCAAATTAACGCATTTTATATGGGCATGACTTAGCGCCATCTCTTGAGCGTCGAGGGTAACATAAATCATAAATAGTAAGCCATAAAAAAAATTAAATGCACCCTAGTTTCACTATTCTATTTATCTAGCTAATTATTGTAGAAGTTTTTAGAGGCTTTCTTGCATACAGCCCTAATTATTTGATTTCCTTGTTCGTTTTCTTGTACAAATTGTAAAGAATTTAATTGCAAATTAAATTGATATACATAATATTCATTGTATATTATTTTGTTTCGTGAGAAAAAATCATAACAACACACACTAGTCGTAAAGAGCGTAACGATGCGTTGCAATGATTATTTTGACATTCTGAATGCGAGACGCACCTGAGGTGAATACTTATGTCGTAATAACGAATGTTTATTGAACTTTGCCGATTTTTGAAGTGAAACTGTAAAATTATTGTAATTTGAAACTCGATGAAACGAAAAAGCGACACTAAAAAGGGATAAACATATAAATCTATAGGAGCCAGCGAGATAATGAGATACGAGTTTTACATTTTGCAGAGTAGCTTAGAAATTCAATGAAACCAATGTTTAACCATTGGTTATAGGTCCAATTTGGACCGAAGTAAGACTGACTGATTTATTATTTACTGTACACAAAGTAAGTTACAAATAAAAATACAAAATAGTAGTGACGTACAAAGGCGAGTTGAACCCCAAAACAGAGCTTCCTTCCAGCAAACCTATCGCACTAGCGAGAGTGGGAACACAAGAGGCAGTGTGTAAATAAGTAAATAGGTATTTATATCTAAATGTACATAAAATTTACATAAATCTATATATACCTAGTATATATATAATATTGTTTTATAATAAAACTCTTTATTATTTAAATTAATCAATTTAAGGAATGACAACGATGTGTTTCTCTGAAAGGACAAAGTTTTATTTGTTAGTACTTACAATTAGGTAGGTACCTAATCATACAATAAATAACTAACATTATATGTACTAGGCTTACCTGAAAGGACAAAAAAACGACATTCAAAGTCCATTCACTTAAATTCTAGTTGAAATTGTAGCCGCAGACGTCCGATCAACACGGCGGCCGCTCACAAATTGTTGCGGACAGAATCACTCCGCTGACCTCACCCCCGTAAAGCCCGTGCGACCACGCCCCGCCTACCGCGGGGACATAGCTCGCTCCGTTAGCTGCTAAGCGTCTGCATTTTTGTAGTACTTTAGTAAGCGCGGAGCGAGCCTACATCATGCAGGATCTCGCCTTGGCAATACAGTTTGCCAAGTCGCTTCCCTTCGACATGGAGGAGGTATCCGTCCTCGCGGAAAAATACAGAACCGCCACCACCTTGCAGGACCATCTGCGGATCGCCATGAAACATGGCCCGCTGGTGAAAATCCTGCTCAACATGCCCTAATTTACCTCTCTAATGGCTACCACAAGTAGGGAAAAACCCCGCTCATTGACTTTGGCTACATATAACGCCAACGGACTTAGAAATCAACGCGACTTGGTTCACGACTTCCTGGTCACCGATAATATAGATATTCTCCTAGTGCAAGAGACTTTCTTAAAGCCGAGCGTTAGAGATCCCCGTATCGCTAACTACAACCTGATCAGGCACGATAGGTTAACCTCCCAAGGCGGAGGGACACTTATCTATTACAAGCGGTCCTTGCACTGCATCCCCATTGATACCCCCCCTCTAGAGGAACTAGAAGTCTCCGCCTGCAAACTATCGATGACAGGCCATCAGCCCATTGTCATAGTTTCAGCATACTTAAAATGTCAGAAGCCCATCTTAGAAGACGACTTAAACGCCCTATTCAGTCTAGGTTCCGCGGTCATAATAGCCGGGGACCTAAACTGCAAACACCCCTCTTGGAACTGCCCTATAGAAAACGCCAAAGGCAAGGAGCTTCTCCGCCTCTCGGACAGGCTCCTCTTTGGCATTCTCGCCCCCTTGACCCCGACAAGATACCCGGACAGACCGGACTTACATAGCCCGAGCGTTCTCGATATAGTGCTACTGAGGGGAGTCTCTCTTCAGTTTCGCTCTATCGAAACACGGGACGACTTAGACTCCGACCACTTGCCGGTCGTACTCCAGTTAGGCCCCCCGACTGACTCGACACCACCGACGAAACCCGTCATAGACTGGCCCAAAGTCCGGGACTTGCTGGCAACAACAAGCTCCCCGGACTTGGACCGAATCCCAGACCCGATCACTTGCGCCCAGGACAACGATGTTGCCATCGAAGCCCTCACCAGCCACCTCCAAAGCGTGGTACGGGAGTCCACTCGGCAGGTACCTCTCGAGGACCAACGACTGCCACTCCCGGACGACGTCAGAGACCTGTTGAGGGAAAAGAGGGCAGCATTCAGAGCCTACGGCAGCTTCCCCTCTTTGGAGAATAAAGCCCACTACAGGGCACTCCAACGTCAAGTCAGACTCCGTGTACAGGAAGTCAGGAACCAACGTTGGGACCGACTGTTAGAGGAGATCTCCCCAACTCACCAGGCTTACTGGCGACTGGCGAGATCTCTGAAAGCAGAAACCCTCTCGAGTATGCCACCTCTCGTGAGACCCGATAACACCAAAGCGTTTGATGACGACGAAAAGGCGGAATGCCTCGCCGAAAGTCTTGAGCTCCAATGCTCCCCCAATACCACCAATAACGACCCGTCTCACCTATCGGAGGTAGACGCCGAGGTCGAATATAGGTCCTCCCTCCCGGCGGAAACCACACTCGAACCGGTCACGGTAGAGGAAGTACAGGATTTCATCAAAGCCCTAAAGCCCCGCAAGGCCCCAGGCAATGACGGAATCAGCCATAAGCTTCTGAAAATCCTCCCTGCCCACCTTATCTTAATTATGGTAAGCATCTTCAATGCCGCCATAAATAACTGCCAATTTCCCAAGGCCTGGAAAGAAGCGGAGGTCATTGGCATCCGCAAACCAGGCAAATCGGCCTCAAAGCCCTCTAGTTACCGCCCCATCAGTCTACTCAGTTCACTGGGTAAACTGTATGAGCGAGTCCTCCTCACTAGATTGAGTGATTTTGCCTTCAGCAATAATCTCATCCCCCACGAGCAGTTCGGCTTTCGAGCTAGACACTCTTGCCCGCAACAAGTGCTCCGCATCACGGAGCACGTCCTCTCTCACTTTCAACGCGGCGGACGAAGACCCTGGCCGACAGGCGCAGTTTTCTTCGACGTCGCGAAAGCTTTCGATAAAGTTTGGCACAACGGGCTGATATACAAGCTGTATCAGCTCGGTGTGCCAGACCGACTCGTCCTCATACTACGGGACTTCCTCAAAGACCGTAAATTCAGATTCCGAGTGGAGGGCACCCGCTCCTCCTCTCATACCATCTCAGCGGGAGTCCCCCAGGGCTCCGCGCTCTCCCCCCTACTATTCACGCTGTTCACCAGCGACATGCCACGGCATCCCCATACCCAGCTAGCCCTATATGCGGATGACACCGCCATTTTCAGTAGCGACCCCAGCAGATACAGAATCTGCAAACAGCTCAACACCGCCGTCAAAGAACTAGGCGACTGGTTCCGTAGATGGCGGATTGAGCTGAATCCCGAGAAGAGTGCAGCCATCATGTTCTCCCGCAGCTGCCTCTCACCCAATACCCGCCCCTCCAACCAACTTATGCCCATCAAGTTATTCGACCAAGTTATCCCCTGGGTTAACGAAGTCAAATATCTCGGGGTAATCCTAGACAGAGGCTTGTACTTCCACAAGCATACCAGAGCGGTCGGGAACAGAGCATACTGGATCCTCGGCCGACTCTATCCGATGATAGGCAAGAAGAGTAAGATGAGTCTTAGAAATAAGATGACTCTTTACAAAACTTGCATCCGCCCCATCCTGACCTATGCGAGTGTGGTCTTTGGCCACGCCAGCGACGTTAACATCTGGAAACTGCAAAGAATCCAGAATCACTTTTTACGCGCTGCAGTCGACGGCCCGCGCTATATGCGGCTCGCCGACTTGCATCGCGACCTGGAGCTTCCCTCCATCAAAGACTATATAACTTCATTATCACGCAAATTCTTTGACCTCGCCCCCCATCACCCGAACCCTCTGGTGACGGAAACGGTCAACTATAAACCCACCCCAAACGCTCCCACGAGCAAACGCAGGCCTCGCAATATACTAATTGACGAGCCAGACGAAATCACACGTCAAATCGCGATTATGAACCCCCCGAGGCTCAGAACATCAGCCTGGCATAACAGACGCAGACACAACAGACGCCGGAGAGCCCCCGGCTCGAATCCCCTTACACAAACGTAAGACCCCACCAATCTATACTCATTACAGACACAAGTAGCCATACAAGATTAGCTTAGGCGTGTTGCTGGAGAGTTTCTTCCGCCGCTTCTTCTCCTCCAGCTATAACACGTTGCGAAGCGGTAGTAACGATAGACTAGGATCGGCTCCGCCGGCGGAGTCGATAACAAGTCCCCAAATTTTCACTTCAGCCTGTTGGCCTAGCTCATTCAGCCCTTTGAGGCCTGTTTTCAATATAGAATCAATCCCCCGCAGCGGTCGAGCCGAGGTCGAACCTCACAGGAGGTGCCTCCTCGAGCGTGCTGCTTCCGGGCTGAACGCCTCCGCTCCCACGGAGTCGGGAAGCCCCCAAAGCCCGGTATCGCTGAAACAGCCATCTGCGGCTATTCAGCTGAATCAGCTCCAAAAAAAAAAAAAAAAAAAAAAAAAAAAAACCTACATCATGCATTCCTGAACTGCAATTCAAACACACAACATTGTTTCACTTCTACCTGAAGACCTCTAAAAAATACTATTTAAAACTCTTATTAAAAACTGAACACTTGTTAAAACCTATACTTGTTTCCACCGTCATTCGTAATTTTTAAGTGTGCGACTTAGGTCGCGTTCCACTTACATTGTAATATACTGAGTATTTAACGTTTATACATGCGTTCCTTTGGTATAATTTTCATTACATATACATATATAAAATATATATATATATATATATATATATATATATATATATATATATATATATATGTGTGTGTGTGTATATATGTATATATAATTATATATATATATCAGTTCATTAGAGCAGATGGTGCTCTTTAACTCTTTTTTTTTAAAGATGGTGTCTGACTGACTATCTCGGATCACATGACCATAGTTAGAGATACCCATTAAAACCCCTCGGTATTCCGTCCTTCACCCTTTTTTCCAGGGCCACGTATATATGGCTTAAACCTAAGCGCTGGCCCAACGGCCTCATCCACTGCCAGGTAACATCTTTTAGTCCCCCGGCGTCTTCAGACTCGCATAGCGTAGGGCGGTCTGTAACGCGCCCCCATCTTGACGGCATAACGGCGAGACCTACCCTTCCACTTTGACATTGGTGTAACAAGCGTCTTTAGGCGTCGGTAACCACTTTCTATTACTTAGGCCGTTTGAACGTTTGCCGAATTCGCAATAAAAGATGTAGGTACTACAAATATTACCTACTTAGGTAAAACTTCGTTTAAAAAAACCGACTTCAAAAACTAAAATGTATAAAATAACTTATTTCTAAAGCTTAAAGTCGGTGACTAGTAATTTTTATGTTTTCTTTGCACCGACTTCAAGAGGTTTTAGATAATATATATTAATGATAATAGCTTTAGAAATAAGTAATTTTATATATTTTAGTTTTTTAGTTTTTGAAGTCGGTTTTTTTAATGAAGTTTTTATTTTTTATTTGTTACTTTTTAGTGTCTAGCTATGTATGGGTGGACCAACGAATGGTGCCGCGCTTCTTAAAAAATACAGGTCCAAGAAACGGGAACAAAAAAATGATCGTAAAATGAAAACTACTGGGCCAAACTATGTCAAATTTTTAGGGGACTACATGGCAGCTATTCCGCCTCGAACAAAAAAAAGAATCACGTAAATCGAATCATAAATCACGGAGTAATCGGTGAACATACATAAAAAAAAGATCCCGACGAATTGAGAACCTCCTCCTTTTTTCGAAGTCGGTTAAAAAAGGAAAAAAACACAAAAGATTTCAATTACTATAATTCACGTTTCTACATGTGATTGTTAAAAGAATAGTGATTTATCTCGAAGCTTGTAAGCTTTAAAAAGAAATCCTCAAAACAGTCGGAGAAATAAATGTACAATTGTTTTCTTTCAAATATCAAGTTACCAGACGAGAACCAGTTGAAAAATATTCACAAATTGGTAATAATTATAACTTATGATATTTTTTAAATATTATAATTATATCGCATAATCGTTAACATTTCAGTAACTCGTGACGACGACGTTTATTCTGGATTATTTTTAATACGGTTTTATTAAGCTTGATCTATATATGTATATCTGTACATTGTACATATGTATGTCTCTCGGTATGTAGAGGAAGTTTTCCACGTCATTTTCACTCATTTCCAGACGTCAGACTAACTTGAAAATTTGCACACGTATCTATTCCAAAATAAAATAATTTTTCTAAAATAAAAGTAGCCCAAGTTACTCCTTATTACATTAGCTACCTGCCAATAAAAGTCCCGTCCGGCCATTTCCGAGATTAGCCGGAACTTACAGACAGACAAAAATTGTAAAAAGGGTTATTTTGGTGTATTTACCGTATATATATTCATATGCATGTAGTAAAAAGCGGTTATTTCCATATTACAAACAGACACTTCAATTTTATTATATGTGTAGAAGATGATTACACAATAATTTCATAACTTACTCTATCGGGTGGCGTGGGTGGTTCCCTGGGGAAAGTGTTCCCCGCCCGCAGTTATGCCGTCGAGATGGGAGCGCGACGTATTCCGCGCGCGCTCACCTCTCTTCCCGTGGGGCGCGTTACTCACCGCCCCAAGCAACGAGAGCATGAAGATGTTGGTGGAGAAAAGTAGTTCCCTAGCAATGGATGAGTCTGATGGACCACCTGCCAGAGCCAGCGGAGGGGCTATGCCATAAACCCAAGTTATGTGGCAATAACATGTTTAATTCTTCCTAGAGGTGCTAGTGCCACCCTGACTCAAAAACTTAAAAACTGCATTTTTTGCCATTTAAAGATTACGGTTTTGTGGTGAAACTTCTTTAGAATCATGGTGATTTGAAATTTGAGGAAACGAAAAAGCGACGCTAAAAAGAGATAAGCATATAAATATATAGAACTAAGCCTGTGCGAGAATGAGATACGATCGATGAATAAACAAATAAAAAAAGGTTCAACTTGGACCGAAATAAAACTGACTAAATCTTTAGACTAAAACAGTGAAACATTGAAAGTGATACTTACGAAGTTTATTTGAATATGTTGTTAGAGAAGAATTATCTGTATGTATATTCTCTGTAGCTTCACTTTTACTGCGTGTGAACTGCACACACACAATTTTTTTAATAATAAGTCTGTCAACGTGACCCATGTTAGTCAACATACAATGTAGGGTTCCGAAGAGATGACGAATTTTACTTGTTAACTTTCAGTCATTTGACCACGGAACTTATTACTTACCTACCTGGAAAATTTATGTCCAAACGATGTTGTTATGACTTAATTCACCAGTTTCGCAAATTAACTAACGCAAATGTAAGTCAGGCTTAAGAGCTGATTTTACAATCACGAGATAAAAGACGACGGACATAATGCAACCTAAGAATTAGAAATTACATTTGTATGAATAACTTTTAAGTGGTTTTATCAGCCTTAACTAAATTAAAGCTCTGTCATACAACTAATAGAGCCTATTCACTTCAAATATAACCGTCTAATCATGTGCTAATGACGTAACGCGATGCCTATTTGACATGCGCGTGCACGTCTGACGCTGTCAAGGTCGCGGGTGTTTTGACCTAGACACCTACCACGATTTATCGCTGTCAACGCCCTTTAACTTTGACATGATGCACAAGTTAAGAACTTGGGCGAAAATAGTTATAAATTCCAGAAACTTACCACATTTACTGCGGCAGCGCAAAAACAAAAGTTACCACGGTTGCGATACGAGTAACATACAAGAAAGCCAGATTTGCGGTACGATTTTACTATCCCGTATCAAGTCCTATCTTCAAAGGTTCGTAAGCACGTGAAAATCAATCACTTGTAAAATTTATTCAACTAATTAATAGTAACTGAGTATATACATACAGTCCTTGAGTATAAATACATAACTGCCGTCGCCCAGGTTGAAAGATATTACAAAAAAATATACAAATAAATAAAATTGCAGTGTCTATCTGTAATGTCAAAATAACAGCATTTTACTAAATGCATGTAAAAATATATACGGTACGCATATCAAATTATTTAAAAAAAATTGTCTATCTGTCTTTCTGTTTGTTCTGAAAAATCTCTGATACGGCTGGACCGATTTTGACGGGACATTCACAGGCAGGCAGCTGATGAATGCAAAAAAACAAATTAAATTACACTAAATTCCACGCAGACGAAGTCGGGGGTAACAGCTAGTACAAAATAAAATTACGTCTTACTAGGTGCGCGGGAACTTAGAAAATTGAAACCGATACCGGGTGTGACACATATATCACTCCCGTACCGGTGAAATACAACGATATATAAATGCCGCAAACTAGGAGAGTCAAACACGGGAAACTATTTCGCGTAACGCAGTGAATGTGTTATTATTCAACATTCTCATAAACTCAATTCCATCTAGCATCGCGGTCGTCCTATATTAACAGATGATATAGAATCGCTTAGCCTTCCGAGAGATTTAGCGTCTCTCTGCTTACACTATGATCTGTATATAAAGGTTTTCGAGGAACTGTTTGATCTGATGCCAAATCGTCATTTTTACAACCGCAATGGTCGCCACTAGCGAGACGTTCGCGTTCAACTAAGCTGGATTCCTTATACTGTTTATTGCACGGACAAAAAGGAAAGGGCCTAAAGAATTCAACTTTGGAGAATCGCTTAGTGGAATTGGCACGTGTATATGTTATAGTCAAAGCTCGATATGCAGTCTCTTCCTGGAATGACTGGTTTATGCTAGGTTTGACCAAGGCCTTTCGACAAAACCCGAAATAAATTCAAATTTCGGCCTTGGACTAAAATATTTTTGGTTCCACCAACTTTTTAATCAAACGTCGAAAATAAAACAATCTGTTTCGGGCTTTGCCTAATTGACCCTAGAAGCGACTAAGGCACACACGGTCAAACGTCGATTCGTACTACGCTTGATACATGTCTAATGATTGTATAAATGAGTATCTCCTAGGTTAGACAAAAAATCGTTAGTCAAAGGCAGAAACACGTCATTTATTTGGACTTAGACTAAGACTTTATGTCAGACCTGATGTTTGACTAACATATTCAAACCTAGAAGCGCTAAATCTTCGATGTCTGACTACAACATAAAAATAATTTGATATACTGGTAATATTAAGGCAGCATAAAGTTCCTACTTTATGATACTTGTCATGTTCATCATATGAATCTGTGACAACAAGCTCTTTAGGTCTTCAGATTACTCTTCGTGTTCAATCACGATTTTCCCGTGTCACATAATCGTCATTGAAAGATGTAGGCTAAGTTTTGTTATTAACTTTATTTATTGTGTCTGGAAGAAGTCTATAGCTTTTTTACTAATTTCTTTAAGCAAAACGCTTCGTCTTCTAACTTAAAATGTTTAGTATATTGTCCTTGTTTGCTTCCTCATATAAAAATCGACTCTAAAACAATGCTTTTAAGCTGAATTCCCCAAAATTGATTTATTTATTAAGTCGTTCGAACTACAATTCTGTCATCCATTATATGCAAATTGTTTGCAAAAGCCTTCTTGTGGTATTAGCTCGAAATCGTTTGACTAATGTTATTATTTATCAACTAATTTTGAGTCATTGTAGTTCGGTATTAAGACTTCATTGTTAGGATGACATTCCAGCATGTTTTGTTTATTTGCCGAAATTAAAATTAGTTGGCTCGTATCTATTAATTACTGATTAAAATTGATATAAATTACATACAAATAATATCAAGTAAAGTGGATAAGATGAAAGAATGGATGGTAAAATACAGACGTGCAGCTATAGAGAGACCTTTGGCATCCCTTATTGTGAGATTATTGGTACTCGTATAATTCCTTACGACTTCGTCAAGTAGTTCAGTCACCCAACCAAACGGAGGGCCGTCGACCACACGATGCTTACGAAGAGTTTTCGGCACAGGGTTTTTGGGACCTCCGTTGTGGGGCAGCACGCGCGAAAGCCCCGGCCAGGTGGTACGGTATTTGCCTGTCTGGATGGCTACCACCTGTGGCATTAGTGGCCAGGTTCCGATCTCCCTTGAAAGAAGAGCAGCGCATTTGTAGCACCTGTCCAGGTAAGCGCTTTCCATAGACACAGTGTACATAGACTAGGAAGTAAAACTAAATTTTAACGTATATGTATGACCTTCAAAAAGTGTTCTCCAGTGGAACTTATTTTGCATAAAAACTTTTGAATTTGAAATTTGAATTCCATCAGTAGGGTTATTCATGAATGTAAGAAACGCTTCCGAGTAAGAACAAAAAACTCCCTAACGAAATAATTTACAAACCGATGGAACGTGAAACGCTATTAACAAATCCTGTCGGAAACATATTCTCAAGTGGGTTCGTTTTACGCTCTGTAAGATTGTAAGTTGATTTGTTCGGAAACTTTCCGTTATTAGACGGAAATGTTTCTGACGTTTTTTAATAATCGTCTGCCTGTCTACTGAACATGTGCAATAAAAAAAGCCCTCCTACTGCCCACTTTAACTTGGGGGCCAATAGTCTAAAATGTGCCGAATAGTCCCATCGGCTGTCGAGGACTTATCCGCCTCCAACAACAGACATTTGTCCCTCACATAACTGGTCGATGTCTGTTATTCTGTAAAAGGGGTCTAGAAAGCGGCTATGTGGGGAGCACATCTAGTCACAAGTGAAGATTTAATTTTAAGTGAATACCGACACGGGCGCAGCAGGAATGTCAACGGTACTCAAAGAAATTTGATAGCGTTATCTTCGTAATATTTTATTTATTTATACAAGAGATATTTTGGCAATAAAGTGTAGTTTATTGCCTTCGCTGTGACATTAATGACCAGGCTACCTCGCGGTTGCAACTCAACGTCCAATCAGCGGGAAGTTATGACGTTGAAAATATCATAAAACTTTGGAGTTTAAAATTCGTAACTTAAGTATCACATTGTTTTTGGAGCGCAAAAGTAAAATATTAATTGGGACCAAAGGCAATCGATTATTAATTTTAAAACTTCGCCAACTTATTGTTTGTGCTTGATGATTTGTGAATTATTTTTATATTGCGCTTAAATTGAAAAAAATCGGTAAAAAAACTTTTAAGTTAAACGGTTTTATTGTATGTGCACTGAAAACTACAAATTAAATAAATAGTTACTATACTAAAATAAAAACGTGGGGCCCCTCTGAAATCATACCTATGGCAGAGCATATCATATATCTCTCTTATGGGGCCCCACGTTTTTATTTTAGTATAGTAACTATTTATTTATTTTGTAGTTTTCAGTGCACATACAATAAAACCGTTTAACTTAAAAGTTTTTTTATCGATTTTTATTTTCTTGTTTTTAGTATTTAGTGAAATTGTCTACCGATTATTCCTCATTTTATTTAATTCATTCAGTGCATCATTATTACATGGTTTCTTACCTGATAATTTAGTACAATCTAATTTCTTAATACATAAACCTTCCAGAGACTTGACTCGACTTAGAGCCACGTATGCTTGTAAGCCATTTTGTAACAGCGTCCATCTTGAGTTTGAAATTTTGACATAATGACAGTATTCTGCTAGTGAAGTCCTTTTATTTGATACCCATATTGTGGTGGTTGTGGAAAAATATGTACCTAGTCCGCCATATTGGAACGGCGTCCATCTTGAATTTTAAATTTTGACATAATCATCGTGTTTTACTAGTGTAGCCCTTTCATTTGATACCCATATTGAGGGGGTTAAGGAAAAATATGTAATCCGCCATTTTGTATCGGCGGCCATCTTAGATTTATAATGTTATTGATTTTATTATATTGTATTGTCATCTAAATTAAATGTGTGTACCAAATTTCAGATCAATCTGACAACGGAAAGGTGCTTAAATTTCAATTTCTAATTTTGACCCAAATAAATAAACAAATAAATTCCGGGGCGAGCTAAATAAAACCGTTTAATTAAATAAAACCGTTTAATTAAAAAAGACATGTTTTTTAAAAAGGTTTTTAAATATAAGCTTTTGAGATCCTGGATATCATATAGCAGCAGAGTGCTAGCCAAGAAAAATAAAAGGAGCCAGAACACGACGAGTCTATTTTGTTTAGTACAGGAGTTCCTATGTGGCTATTACAATTGGCGTCCCAGAGGATACTCTGTTACCGCGCTAGGTCTCCTTAGAGCCTGTGTGGCGAATGCTACCGCTATGTGTTTAAATAATCATGAATCTCATTTTTTTTTTTACAAATTTCATGCTTTTATTTAACTTGGAATGGCTGTTATGTATGTGAGTGCGGGAGGAATCTTGCAAATTAAATTTGACCAACTTTTCGGCTTCCGATTGAGATGAAATTTTGCACGCATATGTATATTGCGTGACAATATAATAATATGGTACCATGGAGCTGATCTGATGCTGGAGTCGGGAGGTGGCCATAGGAACTTTAGTACTAAACAAGATAGACCTGTCGTGTTTCAGCTCGTTTTACTTGTCTTGGCTAGCACTGTACTGCTACATGGTATCTAGGATCTCAAAAGCTTGTAATTAAAAACCTTTTTAACAAAAACTTATTTTTAAATCACAATCGTAGAATGCCTCCTAAAACAAGAGAAGACAGAATTGTATCGGCCCACGAGCAGAACACATCTAAGTAAAAGTGTCTCTTCATTGCTAATATAAATTTATGCCCTAAACCAGTCTCTTATCGAAGATCCCGGTCAGCTCAGAAACTGCTGGCCGTTACAATTCTGTCTTCTCTCTTGTTTTGAGAGGCATTCTACGATTGTAAATTTAAAACATTACATTTCTTAATATACATGACGATTGGCGAGTAAGGACTAAGGAGGACAGTACACCCTCGGGCTGGTTATGATTCTTTTACTGCACTACTGTACTTCACTTTTGGCGGCCTCTGTGCTTGAGGGGGCCAAGTCTTTGCCGGCCTACCTCAAAACGCAGAGGCTCCGGGTTCGATTTCTGGTATAGTAAATTTGTTAAACGTATTTTCTCCGTTATTTACTATGGTCTTGGTGTCTGGGTTCGGACCCATAGTAGTACGTTGTATATAACCAATAACACAAGCGTTTAATTGTACCTAAGCGCGCTTAATTTGGGGATATACAATATGTGTGTTTGTCTGCCGATTATTATACTTAATATTATTATTATTATTTATGTCTTTGACGACCACACGCCATAACAATGGCCCGGACATTTGGAGGGCTTGCGCGGGGCGCTCCGAATGTTGCTCCCTATTACTGTAATTAACGATTGTAAATACTTTCTGTTACAGATGGAAATGACAAGGTACAAATCAAGTGGGACATCTTTCCTGACGTCTTGGTTTTTTCTGTTACAAGTGAGTCTCTCTCTCTTTCTTTTCTTTCACCATATCCCAATTAATTGGGGTCGGCACAATATGTCTTTTCCTTCCACACTCCTCTACTCTGACATACATCTTCTGTCACACCACAAACCATCATATCATACTTCACGCAGTCCATCAATCTTTTTTTGGTCCACCTTTACATCTGTACCCATCCATCTTGTAGTTTAACATTCTTTTTGTCACGTGACTTTCATCCCTCCTCGTTATATGCCCAAACCAACTTAGTCTTCTTCCTCTCAATTTTTCAGTCACGGGTGCAACTTTCAAAGATCTGTTACAAGTGAGTATTTAAAAAAAAATCAAAACCTCTATAGAAAGTTGAAATAACCGATGGATATTAATTTTGATAGTTAATAAACTTTAGAGTATCAAAATATCATTATCACCTATACATTTGTTATTACTTGTAGTCCCTGTATCTTATTTACTGTTACCAAAGGCGATTATTTTCTTTTGCAGATGTTAGGAAGCGCTCACCGCGGCGCCGAAGGCCATGGAAGGTTGATGGACCCACCAGCTCGTAACTCCATGTGGAGGTTTGGGTTCCCCAATCCTGTCAACTATAATGATAATGAACTCTTCTGTGGTGGATATGCTGGTAGGTAAAATCTTTTTTTAGTCATTGAATTTTTTTATAACTGGTCGAACATGCACAAGCTAAATAATTATACACTGTTGTCTGTTTAGCGTTCTAACTAAATTAGAGTTGCCTTATAAAACGTTTATTTTAAAGTTACGTTCATCCCTTAAAACCTCTCTAACTCGGTTAATTTTGACCGGAGGAAAAAAGTCATAGAACTTTTTTGATGTAAAATTTGAATCTTTACAAATTTGTAGTAGAACTTTTACCGTTTTCGAGTAATTGCAACAAGGACTTTAAAAAAATCAGCTCTTGCCAGGGGTTGCAGACACGAAAAGCTTTATACATTGTTTTGTATTAATAAAACTACATTATATCAAAAATGCACACTTGAATTTGATTTTGTTAGGACTGGACAAGTTATACATCCGAGCAACTTCCAAAGGCTCCCAAGAATATTCTCGCGGGATTCCTGGGATAAAAATCAGACAGTTTATTACATTAAATTTGCTATCCTTAAGTAAAAAAAAATACATTGGAATTCGATTTCATTTTAATCTGGCCATGTTAAATCATTCCTAATTCATTCAAGTATCGCAGTTTTAGTCTAAGAATCAGCTGTCGATCAGTGAAAACCGTATCGAAATCGGCCCAGTAGTTTTTACGTGAATCCCGAACATACAGACAAAAAAAATTGCATCGTGTTCACCTTCATTTATTTGTATAGTTTATTCCAGTTCTTTTTTTTTCATAGCGCCAATGTACAAACACGACATTTTTAGAATTTTATAAGTTGTAGTTCTGATTCAAGAGTGTATTTATTTAAGTAAACATTCGTAGCCAGCCTTCTGGGCACCTTACCCATAGAAGACGGTGATCTAGGCTCAGTATTCTCAGTCTTGAGGGACTATGGGTAGAATACAATATAAATAAGTTAAATTTTCTTACATTGTATTAAATAGTATGTAATTGTAGAAATAATTAAATAATTTTGTCCATTCAGTAAACATTGAATTTTCTTAACATACTCCTCGGAGCATTATCCTCTCTGAACATACATTACGCATTCTTGCAAACAAAAGTTTTTTATTTGTCTAATTAGCAACAAAGGCCAGAAGTTCGATGATCGAAAACACTATAGGTCAGTGATCTATGGAGATCGTGAAAGATGCCGACTAAATAGCTTAAAATGGATTTTTTGTGCTTGTAATTAGTGATAATACGGTTGATTGGTTACGCAAAAAGTTGAATGGCTATCGAAATGTTTTATGTTTAGTCAGAAATGTTATTTTAGCTGTTTTCATAGCCTTTAAAGCACTTAATGCACGGGATTATTATTTTATTAGAAAACGGTGTTTCTTAAATAATAATAGAATGTTATTTATAAGCAGGGGTTGTGCGTCTGTGCAAAAACGTGATTTTTCAATGATATGTGACTGCCGTTATAAAACAAAGGATGATTGCGAAGTTGTACGTTTCTGAAAGATGCGAAAATTTGATTGATAGAGGTTGAAGTGATAGTGTTATAAGGGCCTAGATTTTAGGTACCTGTTGCTTATCTTTAGGACACGTCAGTGGAGCGACTGGTAGTCCAGGGCAAAATGGAAAGCACGCGGGCGCGCGGTAGATCACCAATGCGCTGGACCGACCAAGTTAAAGCCGCACTAAATGGTCCACTCCATGAATGCACGAGGCAAGCTACAGTCCGAGAGGAATGGCGACGAATTGTGAAGCTTGCCACCACCCCTGTCATGAGGACCACGACCACTCTGCCAAGAGTGTGACGACGGAGAAGAAGAAGAAAGTTGCTTATCTTTATTCAACTGAAATTGGAATATTCACAAATAATTAAAACTACATAGGATAATAACAAGCCGTGCGAAGTTATGTCCAAGAAATAAGAAGAAAATCACGATTATTTTTAGTTTATTTTTTTATCTTAATTTACTACCCCTACCCTACTAATATTATTAATGTGAATGTAAGTTTGTTTGTTACGCTTTCACGCGAAAACTACTCAACCGATCATCATGAAACTGTGTACACATATTCTTGGAGGTATTAGAAGTAACATAGGATACTTTTTATGAAAAAAAACCGCGGGCAGAAACTAGTATATTATTAACTCACATTTATTATTGATAAAACTATAATAAATATAAACTTAAAAATAAACTACAGACTATATATATAAAAACCAAAATTAAATAAAAAAGGGAAATTATCTAAAGATAATTTATTGGTTCCAAGCTACTGTCACTTACCGGGAACGTTTCCAAAAGGCTGGCGGCCTTACCACGTTGAATAGCAGTGTTTAAACTTTGAGGAAAATATACGCCAGCCTTTTGGTCGCATGAGATGTCTCGGCGACATCTCGATAAAGTATTAGAGCGTTAGGATGCCACCGACCTAGAGTTTCCACCCCAAATCCCATGCCATCTATGAAATTGTAATGCAAATAGAATTATAACGTGTGTTTATTTTAGTTCAGTGGGAACAGAACGAAGGCAAATGTGGAGTTTGCGGTGACGCCCACCATCTCTCCGATCCTCGTCCTCATGAGGCAGGTGGAATGTACGGAAAAGGAATCGTCACGAGGCATTATAGCGTCGGACAGGTAATTACAAAAATATATCTAAGTGTTTAACGGCTGCACTATGACCAAAATAACCGACATAGCTAGCAAAATTAGCATGTTGAAGTGGCAGTACCCCGGTCACATCTGTCACAGAACCGAGGGCTGATGGAGCAAACGTATCTTATAGTGGAGAGCGCGTTACGGTAAACGTAGAGTAGGACGCCCTCCAGCCCGATGGACTAACGACTTGTTTAAGGTCGCCGGTAGAGGCTGGATGAGAAAATTGGGAGACCGGGATATGTGGGTTTCATCGTCCAGCAGTGACCATTGATTAGCTGTAGAAAAAGAACGTCTGCACTTGAAGAACATAAGAAATTTACTTACAAAGCAATTATAATCCATGGCTAATATCAACAAAACAATACGTGCAATAAGTAAAATTAAACCGAAGTAAAACTAGTGGATAATACGTAGAGAGAGTTATTTGTATTCCCACAAACCTGTTTAATTGACTGTTAGAAATACTAACTCGACTCTTCTACATAACAGATTTTGACCTAGACTCAATATCTGTACCAGTATTACCTGTCCTACCTGCCTGTTCACAGACGGTCTAGATACGTTTAGCCTTAAGAGACTTCGCATCTCTCTCTTATTCTATCGACTGTATAACGGGGAGTGTTTCAAAGAACTGTTAGAATGGTGCCTTCGTTTTCTTTCTACCATCGCACCTCTCACCATCGGTTGGGAGTTCATCCTCACTTCCTCAAGCCGCTTCACTCGTTTACGCAACGATTCTGTAAAACGTGTCTCTTGCGTTGGGTTTAGGAATGAGCTCCCAGCCGAGGTTTTCTCACAGCGATACGATATGGAGTTTTTCAAAACGGGTGTCATAACATTTATTTCTTCGAGGCGGCAGCGCTTTGGCAACATCTTTGGCAACAAACGTCCATAGGTCACCGCTTTCCATCAGGTGAACCTTCAGTCTGTCTGCTATGAAAAAAATAAGATACCTAGATTATGGTTTCATATTTGTAGACCAACCGAATAGATTACCTACTTTTTGTTCGGGTTTAACCCGTTTATAATGGTATTCATTTTATAAAACCATCGACATTTAGTTATTACTTGAATATCATGTTTGTTCATTTCATTTTCATTATTTTTTTTCTTTCTAATGGCAAAAGCTGACAAACAGGCAGACGGCCCACCTGATGAAAAGAGTTTTGAAACACCAGACTCTAAGAAATTATATAACGCCCTTCTTAAATGTCACCATGTCATAGCGCAGAGGGACCACGGCGGTGGGAAGTTACCAGTTATGACTGTACGCGGAATAAATGTTCTAGAGAACCGTTTCGTAGTTAAGCTTGGTAGTTCAAGAAAATGAGGATAAACACCCCTCTATGGCGAGCAGTGCAGTAGTGAAAATGTGGCGTTGGCACCAAATGGAACAGTTCCACGGAACACTCCCCATTGTACAGATGGTAGAAGTAGAAGTGAGGAATGAATTCAGCCATATTGGAAAATTCAGTAATAAATAAGATTTAAGTGTTAATAATTCTATCTGGTATTTTTCACAGGAAATAGAAGTTGAAGTGGAATTAACAGCTAATCATCTTGGGACATTTGTAATGAAGCTTTGTCCAAACAATAATCCTAAACAAGAAGCGACTCAAGAGTGTTTCGATAGGTAAGATTTTATTTATATGTAGCTCAGCTGTAACATTTGAAATTTTTTAAGCAATACCTGCATGTCTTGTTGTTGGAATCAGATTTCTCAATACTAGACGAATAAATATCTATCTCTCAAGTTTAATTAATTTACAATATGTTTTTAGACAAGAGTCCCGATGGTATGTCATTACTGCCCTGAAGGGTGGGTCGCCCTTTAGTATGAGACGCTTCTTACGTCAATACTCTGGCGGCGTCCCATCTTTCTTGGCTGCAGGTACAGCTGCTGCACAACAGGAGGCCCTAATATGCCGCAAATATTCCGCCATCGGAAATGGTTACATATTTGCGGCTTTCGGGACCATGGGCGACAAACTTTATCGAGACATAGCGAAACGCCTGGTAGACTTCTCACGTGACCAAAAGACTGGTTTATATCTCAGACAACGCATTAGCGTTGCCATTCAGCGAGGTAATATGGCCAGTCTTTTGGGCACGTTCCCAACTGACAGCGGTCTGGCAAAAGATTTTATAGTTTAATTTTAATTTGTATATATACTTATTTATAATTTAATTTAGTTTTTATTTAATGGTTTATATTACTTATAATAAGACCAGTGCACAAGTTGCATTAAAAGTCATTTTGTAATTAATAATTTCAGATATCCGCTGTATATTTCGGATTCAAGAGATGATAAGTTTATGATTCCACTCGACACAGCGAAGAAAGAAATCTTTAGGTACCGGGTGCGACTACCGGCATACATAACTTGCACTCAGTGTGTGCTGCAATGGACTTATTACACTGGTATTTTTTTTAATGTCTAGAGTGTGTTTGTTCAATTACCTCAAGCCGCGGTACTCATCTGCGAGGCGTAAGGCTGCCTGTCTATTTGAGGGCTTCTGTAGTTGAGCGAGCTAAGTCTGCGGGTTCGATTCCCGGTATAGTAAATTTCGGAATCGAATTTACTATTGTCTGTGTGTCTGGGATCGGCCCCAGAGTAACCCGTTAATAATTACCCATAACACAAGTGTAAATTTCTTAATTTGGGGCTGTAGGACAACATTAGGGATATACAATATGTAAGAAAGAAAGCAAAAAAAATAATTGAATAAATAGCGATGTATGTACTTACATTGCTGCCATGTATATTAAAAATAAAAACATACATTGAGAATTTGTAAGCCGCATTTTCAGCAAACAATGTGTGTATGTGTGTTTGTTTGTCGATTATTAAGCAGCTATTTATTTAAGGGGAGCGAGTCTTTGTAACGGAGGAATAGAGAAATATTAACAAATAAAATTGGCTTTTAAATATCGGTTAACAACTTAAAGTGGGTGTTGTGATCATTTCAAATATTTCCCAGAAAAATCCCGCAAGATTCCTAGGATAGAAAGTAACGCAGATTATAAGTCTAGGAATTTGCTGTGCATTAGCGAAATCCGCATCCAAACCGGCCCAGTAGTTTTTACGTGGATTCAGAACAAACAGACAAGAAACCTAAAAAAAACTCTTCATGTTCTCCATCGTTTATTTAGTGTATTCCATTTGTTTTTTTTAAGCTTCAATCTACAAACACGGCATGTTTAGAATTTTATAATATCATAGATTGTTGAAATTCATTCGCATAAATATATTATTTGTGACCTTATTTTTAAGATTTTTCATCTTCCACATAGGAAAGTACGCTGATATTTTAAATTTTGTAATAGACAAATATAACGCTTTTTTAAGCCATATCCCCTCATCAGCTGAGATGAGAATGTTGAGATGGATGTGTGGTGTTACGAGAATGGGTAAGGTGAGAAATGAGTACATAAGGGGATCTTTGAATGATGCACCCGAGACTGAAAAATTGAGAGGAAAAAGACTAAGTTGGTATGGGCATATAATGAGGAGGGATGAAAGTCACGTGACAAAAAGAATGTTAAACTACAAGATGGATGGGTACAGATGTAAAGTTAGACCAAACAAAAGACGGATGGACTGCGTGAAGTATGATATGATGATTTGTGGTGTGACAGAAGATGTACGTCAGAATAGAAGAGCGTGGAAGGAAAAGACATATTGTGCTGACCCCAATTAATTGGGATATACATTTTGGCTCAAAAGTTTCCGTCTCCTTTCAGGGAACATGTGGGGCATCTGCCCGAACGGTACTGAAGCGGTGGGATGTGGTAGATCGGAGACCTTCAGGAACTGCGCTGACGTGAGCGTTGTGACGAGCACCGGCGGCCTGCCTCCACTCTTCGCAGGAGACTTCAGGAGGGACTATCCCTTCTTGTTATATTACAGGGACCTGAACATGCCTTCAAACGTCTTCCCGCTGGTTGTCAGGTGAGATTATGCTAGGAGGCTGTAAGTATGACTTATAATGAAATCTTTGATGATTTTTATGAAAGTTTGCTTTCAGGCAAAGAGCTCTTGATAGTAAAACGATGACAGAGTAGAAACAATATTACAATTTGTATTTCTCGCGCATTTATTAATATTTTCTTTTTTTTAAAGATTATACTACACACTACACACTACTAGATTATACTATACATTTTTTTTATAATAAAATATAAACAATCATTTATAAAAATAAAAAAACAACTAAAACACAATAATTATTAAAAATATATTATTATTATTACATTAGTTTAACCGGCACTCGAAATTTGTTAAATTGAAGTAAAGTTTCAGAAATCTGATAATAGGTTAAATTCTGGTAATAATTTGTTTATTAATTTTTTCTAAATGTTTGAACCTGGTAGAGCCCGCAACTATATTCCCGTGGAACTTGAGCTATATAGTTACATATATTATTTATCTGAAATTTGCAGGAATTTAATATAAAATGGGTGGTTTAATCCTTGAAATTTTCATTAAGACCTATCTGAAGCTTATTCGAGAGACCTTTTAGATAGACATACAGAAAAACTTTTACAACGGGTTATTTATGATTGCTTAAGCTTAGTAGCTATAAATATAATTTTTGACTTATATATCGGAATTTATTTTGAAATCATAGACAAGCACTTATTTTTTTTACATAATTTTATGTCTTGGCACCTAGGATTTTAAGCCAGTCAAACCTTCATTTTTATTGCTTTGAATAGGATAATATAGCAAATTATGACCCCTTATGACACTTTATAACCATAGATATATAGTCCCTCAGATACTTGATTGCACTTTTTGAAAATGTATAATTTCTATGTATCTATCGTGTACTAATTTGTATAGAAATTTGAATGTATTTGTGCAACTTGTGTTTTAATAATAATTAATATAATATTTTTTTAATATAATTATTATGTATCTAGTTTATTCTATTCTAGTTTATTATGTAACTTTAAATTTCAGAGATAGTCCTAGACAAGTTGAGAAGGCAAATTATGTCGTTAGGTAATTTTTGTGTATTTTATGTATTATATGATATGATTTTCTATTATATATTATTAATATTCACTGTACAATTAATTTTCTTTCAGCAATGATATAGAGAATGAATCGGAGGATCTAGATCCACCAATTATTAGGTATTTTTTGTGTTTTTGTAAGTCGGTGAAGGCGGATGAACAGTTCTAAGTACTTGTGAATAAATTTCGTACTCTCGCCTATTTCTTTTAAATGTAAATGCTATTGTGTTTTGTTTATAATATATGAAGTTACTTTCATGTCCATAATCTTTGTAATGGCCGTTCTAAAACCGTGACTAACAACTTTGTGTCAGAAGTGTAAGTACAATTTGTGTCGAGAATTTCTTCTCGGTCAGCCATTGTAAAGTTGTGAGTTGTTACTAACAAAGTCTACATGTATTTATAACTCTTTTGTAAATTTTGTATGGATAGCGTGTTCTCACCTATTTGTAAATTGTAAATAACACATCTGTAAAATGTTATGGCATGCTTATTTCGTCCAATTTAAGGTAATTTAACAGAAAAGATTGTTTACTTGTCCTATAATTCTTAATCGGACTACAAAATAACTAATAATTGATACACATTAGCCCATCTTATTCAGATACTACTCTCAGCGATTCTGGAATGAATTGTATTTTGTATGAGAATCAACAGTACATCTAAATTACATAAGTAAAGGTGATTATTCGTAAAAATTCTGATTTGATAAACGTATTTTATTAATATTTTTAATTATTAATATATATTATCTAAAACATCTTAAAGTCGGTACTTATTAATTTTCAATATACTTATAGTAGGTAATTTTTATGTTTTACTTTGCACCGACTTCAAGATGTTTTAGATAATATATATTAAGAATAATAGCTTTGGAAATGAGTTATTTTATACATTTTAGTCTTTGAAGTCGGTTTTTTAAACGAAGTTTTTATTTGTTACTTTTTAGTGTCTAGCTATGTATGGGTGGACCTACGAATGGTGCCGCGCTTCTTAAAAAATATAGGTCCCAAGAAACGGGAACAAAAAAATGTTCGTAAAATGAAAACTATTGGGCCAAACTATGTCAAATTTTAAGGGGACCACATGGCAGCTATTCCGCGTCGAACAAAAAAGTATCACGTAAATCGGATCATAAATCACGGAGTAATCGGTGAACAAAAAAGATCCCGACGAAACCTCCTCCTTTTTTCAAAGTCGGTTAAAAAGACAAAACCAAACAAATATTTTAACTTATTTTACCTACTACGTTAAAAAAAATTTAAACGTTACTTAGAGTGGTCAAAACCCAATTTTTAAATCAATTTGTTGTGATATGTACAGGGACCAAGTTTGCGTACCCACGGACGCTTTCCGCAAGTTACCAGGCATGCTCAGCTGGTGCCAGACCAATTGTCTCCGGTACCCACCCAACTGCCCCGAAGCCCTTTGCACTTGCCCGTAAGTTATTTAAGATCTTTACTACTTATCAACAATCATATAGGCCATAGACAAAATAGACTATAAAAGGTCAAGCTTGATATACCTACCTAATAGCCATTCATCATCATATATGATGTAGCAGCGAGAGGTAGAAGGTTAAATTATACTTTAGATGGCAGAGAGTGGTAGTATTCACTGTCGAGTGTTGATGTGAACTGATTTATTTTGGAAACGGTAAACCTTAGGTACAAATATTAACAAGTCGTACTGCTAGTACAATGTGTAGCACAGTGTGTGAGCGGGACGGATCATGTTCGAGCGAGATAGAGCAACTACTAATATGTGCGCTTCCGCGCTACGCTAGTCGGCCAACCACGATCTTTCCACGACCTCGCGAGGGACGCCAGGAGACATACCCCCCCTCCACTTCTTTCTTCTCTCCCTGCCATAACACGTTGCGAAACGGCCTTAAGATAGCGTAGGCCACCGCGAACCGCCAACCCCGGTCCGCCGGGATCCTTTCCCTCGGGCTTTATATTACCCGACGCCTGTTCCCAATTAGTTCATTGTGTCACCCTATGGTGGGCATGATCAGATTTATCCCTCTCTCATGGCAACAGTCCAGCCGAGGTAAAACTCCCTAGGGAGCTCCCTCAAGCAATTTGCCCGCCAAGGCGCTCGGCCCGAAAACCTGGTAAAGTTGTGAGGTCTTCGGACCAACAACATAAAGTCAAGTCAAATAAAAATAAAAAAACGCTAGTCGGTCGTTCATTGTCCGCTGCGATGACTAGACGTATGCAACACCCATGATGACATTGTTGACCAAATACAAGTTCATACTCGCATATTCTTATTAGACCTTCGAACTGTATGATTAAGAAAATACAATAGTATGGAAGATCTTTTACAATATTAACTGGCACTTTTTATAAGGACCCATTTGTGTAAACCTCAATTTCTTAGTATCTGGTTTAGTGTAGCATAAATTACGAAAACATTCAAATGGTTGTTTATATTATTTATTTTGTTTGCCATTAGGGAAGTCTGCGATGCTATTGGCGAACTCGAGGGACGTGAAGGCGCTGATGTGTACTGCATGGACCAATGCATCGTGTATCCTCCCCACTGCCCGACCGACAGATGTCGCTGTTACTAGACTTAAAATTCAACTCGCTTTCGTTTTCCCTGTAAACTGAATACAATGTATCCATTGATTTGTTATGTTTCCTCTCTATCTCATAGAGCAGGATGAATTTAAATTGGAATCTTGTAAATTTTGGGTCATTTCGTCGCTTTTCTTAGATATTTCAAAAATAAATCGCTGGATATCCTCGACTTTTTTAGCATTGCATAGTAAAATATGGAATTATTTTCAATATATAAAAAATACATTTTTAATATGTATGTATATATGTAAACTTCCCACAAGATTTGGTGTTGGGATTGATAGAAAAATAGTGCTTCATGAAGTGAACACAAATCACTGAAAGTAATGAATTTAAGATATATATATTTTAAATTTGTTTCTTTTTATTTTGACTACTTTTTAATTATTTTGAATCAAAATATTATATAATTGCTTTAATCAAAAAAACTTTGTACATTTTATCGTACGTATGTACGTGTTATACATATAATTGTAAAAAAAATACTTGATAAGCTTGTACAAATTTTTATAGCAAGACTATATTTTAGACAGCAGTATGTAGCATTTTTATAAAAAAAAAAATATCGCTAATTACGTGTATATTTTTCTAAAATATTTGCCATCAATATCGAAAAACGTGCCAGATGTTTAGTTATAAGTGGACCATAGACAATATTTTTTGTAAAATAAAATATTCGTAATTATTTAAACCTTGTTTCTTTTAGTTAATGGTTACGGGCTATCTGAAAGTTATTTATTTAGGTTTATGACTTGGAAGCTAGGCCTTTAAGCCAGATCTTAGATTATAATATAGTTTCTTCATTTTCTTTAGCCTATGTATTGCTCAGCTGAACTGTAGGTTATCAACTTAAACCATTCCCTGGAGGTCTTGTGACAACTCAAAAGGTCACATTTGACTATACAGTTCACATTTCTCACAAAATACATCATTACTACTCAAAAACTAACAATATCCTACAACTATTGTTCAATGTAGAGTGATTTTACACATTTTTAGAAAATAAAACGGCACAGCATAACATCTCCTTTTAGTTCCCGCCAAAACTCCCGGCTATCTGAAAGTAAAACTTAATAAAACTTAGTAAAACTTAATAATAAAAAATAAACGACAATACACCACTAATCGTATTATATTCTTATTATAATAGGTAGGTCGATTTTCAATGCAATACAGTATTTTTAAACACGGAAAGTTTTAACGATTTACCGTTTCATAACTGGCAGTGATAGACTTATAACTTAATTATAGAAATAAATAAAATTATACAACTTAAAAAGATGATTGACTATATTTTTATCAATAAACCAATACAATTTTAAATATAGCCGCCGTTTTATTACGTTTTGTTCGCTAAAGTTAAAAGATAATTAAGTTGATAACATTTTACGAATATACTAAAAAAGATTAAAATAACTAAATAAAATAAGAGATAAATATGTTTAAATTTATTGACTACAATAAAAAAATAGATTTTGGGCTAAAGTATTTAAATATTAAAAATATTGTGTTACATATTTTCAAGGTTGGATATAAAAATTTAAACAAAACGAAAAACAGTCATTACTAAATTGACAATGACATTTGACACCACTCCAAATTAGGGATGCCCAGGATATAAACGTAATTTTCGAATAAGGAATTACTACTATTATTACTATTATGATTAATATTGATATTAAATCGACATTTATATTTAAATGTGAAAATATTTATATTCCCTTGCATAAACTAAATTTCAACGGACTTATTCGCAGAGTGTTAGAGTAACTTTGAACGCTTCTTTATGGTTCGCATTAACTTACTCTAATTCTCTATGAATAAGACCGCAAATGTCTTGTGCAAATAAAATATTTTAAATATTATCAATCAGTTTATTTATACTTAACATAGCGTTACCTACAGTTTGATCACGTTCAAAAATTATACATGTAAGTAAATGTATTGAGTATAATATAAACAAGAATAATACTGTTTAACTTTCCTGAGGTTATTTTAATGTAACATTTTTCAATTTACACGTTTGAGAAAGAAATAATATATTCTGTGGTCACGATAAGAGGGCACAATAAAAATATACGATGCTTCTCAATGAAAAACTGGAATAGTTTTCCTAGGAAACGTGTTCTAGAACACGGATGTTAAGTGTCTACGAATTGGGCTGCGTAGGATAGATATTAGAACCACAGTAAGATTAAATTAGCAGATTTGTCTGCTAATTTTCTTTTCTCCTTTGGGCAACAAAAACAAAGACCTCCATTATCTCCAATAGCATCAGGCATTATTTTTAGTATTAAGGTGGTGAACTACATTCAATTTCGGGTTCATGTGGAATATAATGTAAACATACTCCTACTACTTGAAACTGATAAACAGAATAAAAAAAGTCTCTACAAGTTTGATGAAGATAACATAAAAATATAAAATACTCAAATTTATTTTCAAAGTGATTGAAAAATGTATTCGTTGAAGAAACATAATTATATTTTAAATATTTATTGAACTTTATTCTTAAAAAATACTTTTTAATATTCGTTAGATAGTTCGCGTCATTCGATTTGGCTATTCGATTAGGCTATATGATAATTCGCATGGAACGACTCTAAGCTCTAAGACGTCAGCACGGCAATACGGTCGATTATTTACGCGCAGTGAATATTGAATAATAAAAAAATATTGTAGAAAAATAGCAATCGAAACATTAATAATATATTTTAACACCATGAGTGAGCTTTTAGACGATGATTTGGAGTTTCGTGGTGGTACATTGCAGTTATCAACTGATAATGCGACTCCAGAAAATGCCGAAAACAATACAAGAACTTCGGAAAAGAAGAGAACTCCAATAAATGCAAACCCATCAGTCTTGTCTGGTACGGATTCCCTCACTTCGTCCACGTCTTCATTTGCCGGTAAAATTATGCCTTAACATTTCATCGCAAGTACGATTTGTATTCCAAAATTTTACCTTGTATATACACAACAATGAACGTGTCCAATTATAAACGATGTTATCAATAAATATAATAATGCTTTCTTGCTAATAATACTAAACTATAATACTTGCGAAACACTTAGGTATTTAAATTTTATTATTCTTCTATTCAAAGGTTTTCCTTCTATCTGCATCTAACAAGTTTTATTATAATTTTCCTGTTATACAAATATTATGTAAATATTTATTTATTTATTTATTTATTTATTACATATCCAACAGCTTACTTACAACTTAAAACAATCAACTCTGTTTAATATGAATGTTGCCAATTACAGGATACTTCACACTTTACAGTATATTTGTGCAAAACCAAGACCGCAATAAACAGTTTGCTTATGTTAAGCTCTATAAATTGAATGTATTATATTTAATAAAATAAAATAATGTTAAATAAATGTTAAATAAATAGTGCCTGCTGAATTATCCCCTATATAGTATAAATAAATATGGAAAAGATGTCTGTTAGATTACTACACTACACACTATTTAAATGACAAAACTTCATTTACATTCCAGCTCACTATTGTCTAAAAATTTTTAATTTTGCCAAACATGCAAGGAATTTATGGAGATATGTTGCAGTACAAACTTTTAGTATGTCTCATCATTATTATAACAATAATATTTTTTTTCTTTCCTTTTATTATGTCTTTTGTCTTACTATGTATGCACTGCTACAATTCCATTAATTCTTTGAAAAGTAATCTTGTAACATATTTCTGTATCATGTAGGAATGGAGAAAGAATACAATTACCTGTGTGGTCAGGTGGACTGTCATAAAAGGCATCAAAAAAACTCACAGCCTGGTGGTAGGGTATTAGCCTGTCTGGATGACTACCACACCCGTTTTAGACTATGGTGCCATAACAACCTTGGGTTGTGTTCCAGCATTAGTGGTCGGGTTCCACTCTTAAGAGAGCAGCAGCACATTGGCAATGGTTTCCATCATGTGGGCCGTCTGCTTGTCTGCTGAACTCATGCAATAAAAAAAACTTAAAAATAGCTAGAGATATAAATAAATTTAAGATATTATAAAGACAATTTTTAGCTATATGTGTTGTTGGAGAGTTTCTTGCCTACTCTTCTCCTTAACAGCAATGACATGATGCAAAGCAGTGTACATAGACTTGGAAGTAAAATTAAATTTTACCTTTTATTTATGACCATCAGAAATTCAAGTGGAACTTATTTTGAATAAAAACTTGAATGTGAATTTAAATTTGAATATATACTGTAATATTACTGTTAGTGATATAGCAAAACTCAAATAAAACTAAACAGTGATGACCACAATATCGATAGTTGATACATAAAATAATTTCAGTGCACACTTGAGAAATCACAACAATGTCTGCAATGACTTTCTGTCAGCTGGTATTTGGAAGCCTCTGGTGGAATAAGCTTTTGTTGGCCTAATTCACCAGAATGCAGAGGCTCTGGGTTTGAGTCCTGGCTTGGTGAATTTAGTAAATAATCTTTCCATTATCTGTGGTCTGGGTGTCTGGGACAGGTCCCAGAGGGTTGTGTCTGTTTGTCTGCCAATTATAAAAAAGTAACTGATTTATTTATACTAGTAATATACTTATAACATTATAAATGTGAAAGTTTGGATGGATGTTTGTTGGTCAATCACACCAGAACCGCTGAACAGAATGAGATGAAATTTGGCAGAGAGATAGATTATACGTTCCCAGGAAAATGTATGACTCCCATGGGATTACATGAATGTAAGCGAAGCCATGAGCGAAAGCTGGTTTATTATAATGTATTTACCTGTATACTTTCAAAGTCATCAAAAAATACACTGAGTAAAGATTATGTTATGTTCTAGATGCAAGGAATGAACAACAAGCCAATGCTGAAGCAGTTACACCTACTGAACAAGTAAAGACTGTATACCCTCGGTATGATGTGCCATTTGATAGAGAAAACATTAAAGACTTCTTTACATTCCGGAGAGGTGTTGTGGAGACTGCTATACAGGAATGCATCACAGCTTTAATTTTCCCCGAAGATGGAGAATATCTAGGCTCATGGTTGTTGACAGAGTAAGTTTATTGCTTAAAATACTCTCCGTCATAGTTATTTCAGTACTACAGTTTACTCCACTACTGCGCCACAGGTCAACCTCTGTGTGTGCTCCTTGTTTAAAGAGGTTACAATGTAGGTTACAGTATATAAAATTTTTATGTTACTGCTATTTGCCCTGGAAGATTCACTTAATTTTATACTTAACTATCCCATCTCCCGGATAAAAAGTATCTATGCCAATTTTCGGTATTAAAACTACATAATATGTACACCAAAATGACCAAATCGACCACATCTACCACATCAACCACATGAACCACACCATCCACACTAACTACAACGACCACACTGACTGCACCAACCACAACAACCACATCTGCCATATTAACCAAAATGACCAAATTAACCAAAATTTCGAAAATGGCAAATCACATAACAAAAGCCTATCCTACTTTCTGGGATAATCTTTACATAAATCTATCCCCAAACTTGTCTAATGGGATAAGTTTGGAGAATTAAAAAATGTTATCAGACCTTTTTTGTAGAGCGTTCAATTCTCTATAAAGCTTGGAACAGCGATTTATCAGTCAACCAGTCGTTTGAACGGTACTAAAATCAGAAGAAGCAAAAAAATTTTTTCTTGTGTTATTCTTATGGGAATTAAAAAAATGCGATGAGGACAATCTTAATATTAATGGCTCATCTTTTCACAGAATTTTTTAACACCCAAAAGAAACTTTTGAGCCTGTTTGGAAAAAAAAATAAAAAAGATTTTTTTTTGGATCACCCTAATATATAATTATATATATAATTTACAGAATAACATTGTGGGACAATGAGAAAGAGAGGATTGTACTTTTAACATCCAGATTGGTGATGACGATCAAATATGACTTTATAGCTATGAAGCAACTTGCATTCAAGAAGACCTATCTGGAGGATTTGGACACCATTGTCATTGGGGAGCTGGTGTACCCACCTTCTTCATTAGTACCGTAAGTGATTAAAATAATTACATGATTAAAACACAGCAATCTTTAGTTTCGTGTTCTAACCATTATCCGATTCATTCCTTAGTTCTTAAATTAACTTTCGTTTATTAAATATTTTTTGACTAAAACCAATTTTCCAAAATTTATTAATTGAAAATAATGTAATGTATATTTTATCAAATTTGATATTCCTGTCTGGTTAAGTACCAGTGACCGCATATATTAAAGCCCCTACTCATCTGCATGCCATACCTGGAGTGGATAGAATAACCTGTTCTAATCTTCTTTTATGGCTACATCAATGGTTATAATGTGTATACTGCATAAGTCTTTGCTTTGTTGGCTCGCTGCGAGTGAGTACCGTCTCTATTAAAGCAGTTACAGATGCACAGAGCAGTTGGTGCGCGAGCATAGTGTATACCCAGCTTTAGGTCTCTTACTGAAGTGTATGTTTGTATTGTTGAGGGTGTGCAAATATAACATATGGGTTATATAATATAACAATTATTAAGTCACTAAATAATGTAGTAATATTGTATAGGGTAGCCTGGAGGAGATCGCCTTTGGCGGCAAGACCGCCCATTGTACTTAAATTTTATATGCAAAAAAGTTGTTCATTCATTTAGTCATGCTATGTATAGTATAGCTAAGTGTATGAATGAATATAGAATAAAGAAGTTAAGTAAAAATGTTTGTTTGGACGTTGTAAACAAACTTGATGCCACCTGGCAGCCGGATTAACGGGATAGCGACCGGAGTGTCGACGGTGGTAAAGGACTGCGTGATCGACCGCCTGTGCCGGCGGCCCAGCCCGGAGGCGGCGGGCGACGGCGCCGGCGACGCGAAACTGTTCGATCCCAAGTATTTTGAACCTAGGTACATTTGAGTTGCGGTAGACGCGTTGTTTCACATGAAATGCTGCGGAGCTAGCTTGTTTGTGTCGCTTTTTATGTTCTATAATGTTTGTTCTATTTGGATATAATTATGTAGCTATGGTAGCTTATAGTAGAATTATTTTGTCCGTGCAGTTTCGGTCATAAATCAAGCTCGGCCTCAGCTCGGCTAAGGCGGTGAGCGTGTTGCGCGGGCGCAACGCCATTATCGGTACAAACTCATTCTTATCAAAGAAAGATTATCAATCTTATAAAAACATTATTATCTTTTTGGCTGTTAATTTTAAACTTTGATATAAGTATTTATATTTATTTTTAATATAACTTGTTACATTCTACACTTTTGTACATATCGTTTTTTTTTAACATAGATACCTAATTAATAATTTATTATAAGTCATTATTATTCTTATTTTTAATAAATACGTTGTTGTATCTATTTTTTTTTCATTTGTATAACTAACTCACAAAATGACAAAACTAAATACATTATCGATAACGCTTATCGATAACAATAATGCGCATTACTATGCCCGCCCATAAGACCAGTGAGTGGAAGAAAGAGCGAAATACTCGCTTTATTTTATGACCCAACTGCACCGACAAAATAATGCTACTATACTTAGTAATGCACTTCTATCCATGCAGGAACGGAGAAAGAATATGCGGGGTCTATGTGTTTCCTGTATTTTACCACTGTGGTATTATGTTGTGGTTAAGTAATCAGCAGGTTGCTTATCAGGTGTTCTTGAGGTGTGAGAGATATCAAAAAAGTTTTTGGTTTTAACTATTGACACGGTTATATTGTCACCACAAATAAAATTTTCTGCGATCGCGCGGCTTTTTTTTAAGGTGGGGGAAATTTCGCACACTACCAGGTCCTTTATTAGGAATTAGCCCAAAGCGACGAGAGGTGAGATCACGAATGGGCACCAGAGTCAAATCGCCGTCTTGTATGGAGACTCGAATACTCAATACTCCACGAAAACCATGTCCCATGTGCCCCGCGTTTATGGCAGGAAGAGCGTGAGACTTAGAACGTAATTACGCCCACGCTGATCCTAGCGCATTAGTGCTTGAGACTGCCCCGGGAAAGGCAAACTCACTTCGCCAACAGGGGTGAAGACTCCTCCGCTCCCTAGATGCTAGAGGGCCCCTGCAGCGGTATTACGGGAGGAAATCTTAGGATGCGCTCAGGCGGCCTGTCGTAAGAGGCGACAAAACAACCGACAGCCTGGTGGTAGGGTATTTACCCGTCTTGATGGCTACCACTCCTGGTTTATAGTAAGCTGCCGTAACAACGTTGAGTTGTGTTCCGGCATTAGTGGCCAGGTTCCAGTCTGCCTTTAGAGAGCGGCACCACTTCTGGTGTTGCAAGTGTTCATGAGCGATGGTAACCGCTTTCCATCAGGTGGGCCGTCTGCCTGTCTGCTGAATTCACTCACTGAATCATATGAAAATAATAAAGCAGTTTCCTTGGCATATATCCTCTTATAACATTTCAGCAATGTGTACTTGGTCATAAATAATCCAATGAAAATAAATGAAACTTTCAAATGAAATCGGTTTGGGTTCTAGTCAGGATTGTACCACCACTTATGCTGGGTTTCTAAATCATACTATACGATTCATTTATGTTGCTACTACTACTTAGAAGTTGACATGAACTCATTATGGCTAATGTCAAATTTTAACCACTGAAAGGCTTCTGAACGCTTCTTTATGGTTCTTAAAGAGGCGTTCAAACTTACTGTAACTCTATAAATAAGACCGTCATTGTTTTACGTGTGGCTTGAGCGTTAGTATGAATCCAGAATATGGGTTTTA
Source organism: Dendrolimus punctatus (assembly GCA_012273795.1). Classification (NCBI taxonomy): domain Eukaryota; kingdom Metazoa; phylum Arthropoda; class Insecta; order Lepidoptera; family Lasiocampidae; genus Dendrolimus; species Dendrolimus punctatus. Next base: position 1,838,814 of record CM022537.1, read on the forward strand.
AGTGTTTCAAATTCTATAATATATGTGGTGTATAACCGCTAAGAAAAAAATTTGTTAAGAATGCACTTTTTATGGCGCTTTATTAGAATTTGAATTACTTAATTGGTTTTTTATTTTAGTGAAGTGAGATTTGTTCTATGGTATACAATAGCTTGCTTAAACTTTGGCTGCTTGTAGTTAACAATAGATGTTTGCAAAGTAGTTGGCATTTCATACAAAATCAGTTACTGCTCAATTTTCTCCAGCTAATATAAGTAGCGATTATACTTAGTCCAGAAACAAATTAAAATTAGTCTAATAGTATTATTAGTTATATTTTAACATAAGCAATGTTTAGGTTACGCAATATACTTATATTGCTAACATGTCATGTGTGTATATCGGTAATATATGACAAGAATTAGTTAAATTTCTAAAAGTTTTGTGAATGTATTTCTTCAGTATATATCTGAAACATCACTTTTAAACTAGTTTGCTAAAAAATATTTTGAACCTAAATTAGTGTAGATAAGATTAATTGAACAGTTTTTGAGATAAGAGGTATCTATCGATATCGTTCGAGTTTGTTTAATGCATTTAAAAATGAAAAAAAAGGAATTAGATTGTCTTTCTGTCTGTGTTAGAGCGTCACATGAAAACTACTCAACGGATTTAATTTAGATTAGTTAGCTAAATAGATGGCGCTGCAATCGCGCAATTTCAGTGCACCAACAAATACCTACGTTGTCATAGTAAACAAATCATTCATCGTATTACTTCTGAAATCAGGTTTGCTTGACTTATCTCTATGTTTTGCTGGGCAGTTGGTTAGACTATATAGACCCAATAAAATAAAGCTACAGCCTAGGTCAGGGGTCGGCAACCTTTCGACTCAAAAATTACAATTTACAAAATTCCAAAGGTTTTAAGAGACAGATTTTTTTTCTTACCAACAATAAATATTACTTGCATAAATTAAGTGTTATGATAAAAACAAACAAATCTATTTAATCATACATAAGTAGTGTTTTTCACAACGAAAAGATTGTATTTATTATTAGATAATTACTCAATATTAAATTGATAAATGAAAACAATTAAACATCAACTCATAACACTAACTTGTGCTTCAATAACAAACAATTGGGCTAACAAATTCAATGAAAGACATGTCTTTTTTGCGTATATAACTAAAGAACCACAGCTGTACATCCAAAGAGCCACATGTGGCTCGCGAGCTTCAGGTTGCCGACCCCTGGCCTAGGGTTTGATTGAGGCAGCTCCAGGACAAACTAGTATTTTACGAAGGGCAAATACCTTATCAATTGCCACAAAATGCACTACAAATTATTATTTTTTCTCCTTTCTCACACGAATAAGGCGTAGCCAAATGCTGCAAACAGTGGATGTTGGTCACCTTTGAGAAACCATTTCGTTTGTCGTGCCGTGACATGCACTTGACAGTTTTTATTTTATTATAGATAATGAATACTGTACATTATAGTGTAATGTACAGTATTTATTATCTATAATATTAGAGAATTGTAAAAGTGTAGTCTTTTGTTTCTTACATTGTTTGTGTTTGTCCGTCTGTTCGGGATTAACATAAAAACTACTGAGCCGATTTCGATACGGTTTTCGCTGGTCGATAGGTAATTAACGCATTTAAAATCTGCGGCACTTTATATCCCGGGAATCGTATGAGAATTTTCTTGAGAGAAGTTTAAAGTGGCCAGGTCGATATTTTTTTATTTCGATGCGAAATTTTCACTGAGCGTTAAACCTTCAGTAATATTTTTTAAATTGTGTATGTATTTCTTATCCCCAAGATTTTATTGGATTTTTTTGGGATTCATGTATTTCAGTGCTAAAAAATCCATTACCTTCCTGAAGATAACTTATGATTTTATATTTAGGAAAATAACTAATCTTTGTCACCTGTCCAACGTGCACAAGGTCGCGGGCAAATGCTAGTATGTAGTATAAATTTTTTTCAATTAAATTTCAGAGAACGCAACCTTCGCGGCGTGAGACTCATGTGGAACAAAGGAGAGCCTGTACCCTTGAAAACAGTTTGGAATCCTTTCAGCCAAGATGTACCATTTCTTACCTTCGCTTCACATCCTATATATTGGCATAAAGGTATCGTTACAAGTTGCGAGACTCGAATTAAAATGCCGTTGGTATTATTGTAGAGTTTATTAGAACTATACAAACAGGTATAACACAGGTACAAATATAACCGAACACCACAAATCTAAATGTAATGCAGAAGGTCGTAATTCAGTGAAACGCGTAAAGTCCGTCACTATTAGATTCCCGATTGTAGTACACACGTCTCGTCTTGATTGTAGTTGTCGCTGAACTGCCCCCCTTTCTCCATCAGGCCGTCGTTTTATACCTCGTAAATACAAAGTGCCCGTGGTCGACATAATCCGCAACACCTGGCTAATGATTCAGCCGCAAGCAAGCAAGGCAATAGAATAGTAGGGTGTTCTCTAGAAACGTATGCAATAAATAAGTAAACAAAAGAAGACGATCATAAAAGCATTACCATAGTTTCAAATGCCGACAGGAAATAAAATATGTTATTACAGATTAGGAGTGGAATTTGTTTTTTTCAGAACCTAAGTTGTAACAATATGAGTACTTATAACTGACATAACACGTCGACCATATTACACCCGAAAGAACTTCACACACAAATATAAGTAAAATAGTTCATTGGTCTGCCTTTGATATTGTCCTTTTTTAACCGACTTCAAAAAGGAGGAGGTTCTCAACTTGATTGGTATTATTTTGTATGTATGTACACCACTTACACTGAGATTTATGATCCGATTTACGTGACTCTTTAGTTTGATGCGGAATAGTTGCCGTTTGGTCCCCTAAAAATTTAACATATTTTGGCCCAGTAGTTTTCATTTTATGAAAATTTTCCGTACCCGTTTCTTGTGACATAATTAAAAAAAAATATATTGATAATTTGCAGCTGGGGGAACAGTAACATAAGAACAATCGTTTATCAATATTGCATTTACCACTGCATTGCATTACACGCACAATTCACAAACAAACTAAGACACACAAAGAGCCTAAAAATTAATAACCTAGGCACAAAAAGAAAAAGCAACATACATGGCACTAGTTAAGATAATATATATAGTAGGGTGATCCAAAAAAAATTTTTTTTTTTTCCAAACAGGCTTAAAAGTTTCTTTTGGGTGTAAAAAAATTTATGTGAAAAGATGAGCCCATAATATTAATATTAAGATAGTCCTCATCGCATTTTTTAAATTCCCATAAAAATAACACAGGAAAAAATTGTTTGCTTCTGGTTTTAGTACCGTTCAAACGACTGGTTGACTGATAAATCGCTGTTCCAATATTTATAGAGAATTGAACGCTCTACAAAAAAGGTCTGATAATATTTTTTGATTTGTCGATTTGTGATTTTCGGCTACAGTCCGACTCACGCCTTCAACACGAACGCACGACATACGTGCTCGTGTACAAACGCTAGTTTTCGCGCTCGCTGCTTGCCTTCAAATAAATCCTTCTGAACTGTATTATATTTGACAAAAAAATTGATCCTTATTTTGACACTGAAACCAACAGTTTCGGTGTAATTTATAAAATTCGATCAAATTTTTGAACAATTGAACTTTGACCTTGAATAACTTTTGAACGCGTGGACAAATCAAAAAATGTTATCAGACCTTTTTTGTAGAGCGTTCAATTCTCTATAAAGATTGGAACAGCGATTTACCAGTCGTGTGAACGGTACAAAAATCAGAAGAAGTAAAAAAAATAATTCCTGTGTTATTCTTATGGGAATTAAAAAAATGCGATGAGGACTATCTTAATATTATGGGCTCATCTTTTCACATAATTTTTTTTACACCCCAAAAGAAACTTATGAGCCTGTTTGGAAAAAAAAAATTTTTTTTTTGGATCATCCTAATATATAGGTATAGACATAGGCACACACTGCACATGCACTCTCTCACAACACCAGCATGTAACAGATACACTCTACATTAGTATAAGTACATACACACATACATAAAATCACGCCGGTTTCCCATGGGGGTAGGCAGAGACTATGGATCTCCACTTGCGACGATCCTGACAAACAACTTTCGCTTCACCTACTTTTATTAACCTCTTCATACATAAGTTTAGTATTAAACTGAGAAAATAGTACATTATGGTACTAGTGTGTAACATTGGTGATTACCGCCGAGGCGCCATTGAGACTCGAGCCGTAGGCGAGGGTCTTAAGAGAGCCGAGGACGGTAATCATCAATACACACGTGTATCATACGACGTTTTTCAACACACTTGTGAATAAAATAACAACAAAAACTCATTTTATTTAGTAGATAACAGTTTTCCTATGCGCGCGCATTGCGATCGGCCACAGACTAAAGGGATGAGGTTTTTTTTTCCGCGCATAGGGTTTGCGCCTATTCTGCCACGTACAAAATGGGGAATTAAAAGTTATCTTTTATTACAGAGAATAAAATATATATATATATATGAGTGAAAGTTTTATTTATTAAACACGTACGAGTTAAAATTATCTATTTAAATAAGAAGTTGCATGAAATGAGCAAGCAATAGGAACATTAATTTATTTGTTCTATAGAACACTATCTTTTTTTTGAATAAAAACTTTTTTAAGTACAAAGCAACTCAACCAATAAAATTAAAAAAAATATCTTTTTTTAGTCACAGTTTGATTATGGGTGTCATTCTGTGCCTAATTGCGGTGACCATAGAGCCACTTTATGAGCAAGTGTGTTGAAAAATATATATTATAAGTTATTCTTAAGGTACACACAACACAACATAAAAATCACAAAATTAATGTCACACACAGTAACAAAAATAAACGTGCATGAACTCAAAAAACTTTCATAGTACCTACTTAATTTGTAAAAAGGGTACGGAACTCCAGTACATAGTATTGTTGTTAAAAAAATTTTGCCCGCATGGGTTTATCAAATTATGTTCATTTTTAAACATGCCTAAGATAGCTTGCTTATCGAAAAGTGCTCGCACCCCTTTAAATATGTATTGTACATTTCCAGACGGTGGGTTAGAAGAAAGATCAACATACGACATGGAAATATTGGCACAGAAGCTTCAAAGGGCGGTGGAATCTATGCCCTCGTCCGCCTGTTGCATACATCATTCACCAATAGTCATACAGAGTTACGTCGGTGTGACATCTCTCTTACATAACAAGACAAGTATGGGATTCTTTAAGGTTAGAGGGAAGTTTAGCTTTTAATATGTTCATATCGATTCTTTTAGTTCGTATAATGTGGGCCGGGTTACTGCATTGTTCTATCCATTCTTTTGTCATTACTATTTTGGTTTTTGCCATAAACTCCATATGAGCAATGTTAAAGAAAGAAAAAAAAAATTAATGACTTAAAAAATACGACGCTATACATAAAAAACACATAATACATTCACCAAAAAAAGAAAATACACAAAACACAAAGACATGTAATAAAGAAATGGCTTGTACGTCGAGTTTTTTAGTCAACGAGAAAGATAAGAAATTTTAAAAATAATGATACAGCGATAATTTTCAATCAATATAAAGTAACAGAGTCCATAGTAAGATATAGCAAAGCTTATATAATTAAATTCTGGCAAATGAAAATAGATACATGGCAGCCCGAAATTATCATAGAGTATGTAGAAGATATATCAGTATCTTTTCCACAAATTTGGAAATCATAAAAAAACAATAACTTCCGTCATTTCACTTTTGATTGTTGCTCGTAGATACTGGAATACAATTACACCAAAATAACAACAATTATAATAAACAAAAAAATATTATTTTGATTCAATGACATTGACATTTGTATTAGTATTGCCATGTAACAAGTTTGTGGATAATTTGAGGGACTACTGTCTACTTTCGTTAGCCAAATGTTATCTTTCATATTGGTAGAATATTGAGATCATTTGTATGGGGTGTATATCAAATTAAAAAAAATGGATAGTAATATAGAAAAACCTGCCATTGATCAGAAGCATTGAAATGTCTAAGTTATGACATTTACTCATGGTTATGAAGAAATATGTTACGCTTTCTTTCTGTGAGAATTATTGCTGTTCTAGTGTTTATTTTTTTGTGTTATTGTGAATTTTAAATTTATTACGAAATAGTGTTTGAAATATTATACATTTGTGCAATATTTAGCATTTGCTAGAGATTTATTTCAATTACAGTGAAATATTTTTCTTTTCAAAGAAAACGAATAATAATGTATACTTACAAGTGTTTTTAATTCGCACCCTTAAATTCGAATACGAACCATTACAAAATAAAAGAGAAAAGGGCAAGTTAACAGAATAATATAGCTTTTTTTCTCATGAATAATTTTCTTTTAAATTTCGTGGTCACTTTTCAAGTCCAAAGTTAGTAAGTCCAACATGTTTGTTGGACTAACTATAGACAAAATATTGTACACTTATTCTCTTTCAAAGCATTTATTTTACTTTTGACAGCTCGATGACAGATCAATAAGTAAAATTCTAATACGTTACTGGCTCGATTTGTTACAAAAATCGACTTTATTTATAAATAAATTTTAATTAATTTAACTTATATAAAATACTATGATGTTGATGATGTCGTCAGCCATTCACAGTCCACTGCTGGACGTAGGCCTCCCCAAGACGGCGCCACTCATACCTATCCGCTGCCTTTCTCATCCAGCGCCTACCGGCGACCTTGCGTAGGTCGTCGGTCCATCGGGCTGGAGGGCGTCCGACACTACGTTTACCGAGACGTGGTCTCCACTCCAGGACTTGTCTGCTCCAACTAAAAAAAAAACCCAAAAAATACTATATCGTGTAATAAATATGCCCACGTTTTAATGAACATGTTTTACATATATTAAATAAACAAAGTAAAACGGCACTTCTAATAATTGCGGTTTTATTTTTCTTTAAAAAAGAGCATTATTTATTATCAAATCGATTGCATTCGATTATTCAGGGATAGTGGCGATGGTTTAACACACAACACTAACGTCCGACAATTATGTCTTTTGTATTAATGTGGGCTCTACTGTCAAAAAACATGTAACGTGATTGACGTGCAAACGTCAAAAGTAAAATAAACGCTTAGAAACAATATAGGCAAGCAAATAAAATTTGTTAGGTAACGGAAAAAGCGCCATCTAGCGTTTTTATATGCGGAATATAAAATAATGCCACTTGCATGATTTCGCTTATTTAATTATGAGATAGATGGCGTTTATAGAGCAATTGATTGAAAAAGAATTAGTAAGGTGCGAATTGTTTTTAGTTTTAATGTAAAAAAAATATCGTAAAGACGATGGCCAAATAAATATCATAACGTAAATTGGGTCAGGTAATATAACATTAAGTGTAGCCCCACTGTTGTACAGTAATCAGTAATTCAGTGGCTTAATTGTGTGAGTTCAATAGATATACTACAGGTTGCATTTCTCAAGTATCTATGGCTAAACCTGAAACTATAACATTATACAAAGCTATCTAAGGGTCGATTTGAATGAAAATCAAAACTCTCTCTATACATTTTTGAAAAATCAATAACCCTAGTCAGGAATCTGATCGTCTGATAAAAAAAAACTTTCAAGTTTTCATAACCTGCGGCGTTACGTATCAAATTATTCGAAGCAATGCTCAATTTGTTAACACGGTTTTAAAATTGGTACAGATATGTGTGTGTACTGAAAATTTAAAACACGATATTAACTTGGCGAATTAAATTTTAAAACAACGGACTGAACAATTGATTATTTTGCCTATGTGCAGTATGATTACCACGTCTTAGTCGATCATCAATCCACTTATGCACTTACTGATATAATAGGAATGTTGAAGTATTATAATTATAGTGAAATAAAGTATATATTTTTTATATAAGTCGTGGTAGCGTAACGGCTAGTGCACCCGTCCTAATCAAAAAGCGCGAGTTCGAATCCTGGCCGGAACGCATGCACTACTTATGCAGTTTTCTGACCTAATGTGCATATTGTTACAATACCACGCGCTAACATCGGTGAAGGAAAACATCGTGATGAAACCTGCACGTCGAGATTACCGATGTGTCAAACCTGCCAAGCTGCCTTGGATAAGCGTGGCGGGTATACTGTCCGTTCCCATATAGTGGGGGGCCCGAACTCAGCAGTGGGGCGTTTTTGGGCTGTTATTATATATTATTATAAATATATATTATAATTAATCTAGGTCTGATCGTAACCTTTTATTGAATATTAGTGGAAAATTTAAGTGTTAAATTCATTAGAGCATTTATTACTAAAATGTAGCTTTTGCATATTGTTAGTTAGAATAATATGCCTAGTAAAATAAAGTCTGTTTAAAAAGAAAATGGACTAGAATTGTGCATTATTGCTAGTTAATATTATAATTAACATTGTTGTATTATCCCCGCAAATTGCTAATGCGTCTGGCCGCCGTTTTGGTTACGTAACCTTAGCCGAACACTCAGTACTGTTAGCATCACTGGCCGGCGAGTACGCGTACATATTGAGTTGCGGATGACGTCACGTGAATGTTAGTTTCACAAGTTTCCAGCGCATTAGCAATTTGTGGGAATAATATGTACATGTGTTAGCGAAGGGTACAGTTTTAGGCAACTTATAATTCCGATCGGCAGATTCCATTTGCACAGAAAAGTGTAGACCTGTTATCGACATGTAAATAGTAAATAATCTCTATTGAACTTTATTCGCAAGCTAATATAGCAGTGTTGCTTGCTGTGTGTTCTTAGCTCTGTCCCGCTTACACGATACGTACGCTGTCGCGCGCTGCTAAAGTTGGTCCACTGCGCAGATACATCGAGAGGAATTATTAGTCGTGTAAAACTGTAATAATTAACTTAATATCGATATTTATATTCTAGCTATATTAATTTATCGATCAATAATTATCGATATTGTAGTATTACGAGAGGAGGAATATGCTCTTAAAATTCATATTCAGTAATGTTTTATTAAATAATTCCATCACAAATGCAATTTGAGATTAATACATAAGTAATCGCTAATTTTTAAAACTAATAATGTAATAATAATTATATTTTTTATTATTAACTGTTGATTTGTAATGATAGTTGTTTGTATAGTTAATTTCTTGTTGTGGTTTATTAAATACTTATTTTGGCTTTGTGATAATATGATTATAATAGGATGTTTGTGATTTGTCCGGCCTATGCTTGGAGAAATAAACGCATAATGAAGTTTTTCTGTCTCTTTCGCATTGCCGAATTAAATTAAGTATCTAAAATCAAAATTGCTCAATATGAAATGAATAATTCATATTTAAAATATTATGTTTAGCTAGTGGATTTACTTTTCTCTTATCTATCTTGCTAATAATATACAGAATTTAAAAAACTCTTGGCTTGAAAATCTTGTAACCGAGCCATAAATAAAAAAAACAACGTACATTCATTTTATTAAATAATTAATTAAGAAATAAATGCTGGTGGCGAGCGGTTTTGCTTTTAGAGACTTCCGATTGCTTTTGTAAAATAATTATATTATTTAATTCATATTTTTCTCGATAAAAGAATAATAAGTCAACAAAATCATTTATTCTATTAAAATAGGTCGACCTTTTGAAATTTTCGAAATTACTGGCGTTCTTACCTTATTAAACGTTTGGACAAGTTTGTGAATGAATTAGAAGAGATGGATTAATAAATAATTATTATAAGTAAGAAAGAGAGGGAAGATGAATTTGAGAACTGGATGGTGTGCGTCTCAATTACTATGGAAAATGCCAAAACGATCAATAAGTTGTTATGAAATTGAAATTATATTAAGAATATTATTATTCTAAATTATTGTCAGTTGAGTTTTATAAACTACTTGATGTCTTGAAATTTTAAATGTCAATAAATGTTTAATGATTACATTTGCCTTTATTAATTTATATTAATTAATTAAATTATGTATTTTGTTTAAGTCGATTCATTCAGTGGCTGATTTATGGTGCCTTGGGGCTGTAAATTTTTAAGACGTAAACTTTGCCCCTTGAAATCTAAACCTTTTACACCGTTTTATTAGTAGCACATGACAGAACTCATGTTTGGTCACAAATATATCCAAAAACGAACTATTTCTTGTGTAATCTTAACTAAATTGTTGGGTTGTAAATCTAGGCCCTGAAACATCGATTCCCTAGTTCCCAATCATACCAATACAAGAAAAAGGTGCCATAATTAAGAAGATAGTACATAAATTATAAAGTCTCAATATCATGTATACAAAAATTGTTTTAAGTCGATAGGGGTGGCAAAATTCGAATTGCCTCTTCACTCCGTTCACGAAACTTGCGCGCAGGGTTACCAAATTTTAAAAATAACCATCACTTGTCTACATTCCACAAGACGTCACGATCGCGATTTTTCCCCGTCTACTTGCCTCCGGGCGTTACAATAATAAACTAGTGGAAATGGAGTGTTGATGTCAATAACGACGATATACGCAGGTGTCATTGGTTGATTTGAAAATCGCGCCCTTTTCTATGTCAATCGAGAGAGAGAATTGATGCTCTGTGGTCAACGCCCAGTTCGACCCACCTCAAGAGATGGGTCGTTGTGAGCGCGGTGTGGATCGAAATTAATGTTGTCATTTGTGACGTATCGCCAAGACATCCACCTTGGTCGCTTGCGAAACAAGTAACGGAGCATTTTGGGCATTGTGAGCTACTATAGGAACGCGCCCTTAATATCGTGTCATAAAATAGTTTATAAATACTGATTATTACAAAACGTAAATTATTCTTAATTTTTGTTGGAATTTTCTAGTAGTTAACGTGATTGTAGGTGTTTTTGACTATAGATTTAGGTTTTACTATTTTTTATTGTTGGTAACCCTTCGCATCAAGTTATCGTGAATAGGGTGGGATATAACAGCAAATATGTAAATCCGCCACTGAATTTATTTAATTAAGTTGCTTATTGTGGTATAAGTCCAGTGGACTGTCAGTCTTGTCATAATGTTACCTTCTGTCTTCTTGAAATTATATATTTATAATCTGCGGTATTTGTTTCACTTTTAAACTTGCGTTAAATCCCTATTAATATTATAAATGTGAAAGTAACTCTGTCTGTCTGTTCCATTTTCACGTAAAAACTACTGGACCGATTTGGCCGAAACTCAGTATATATGTTTTCGATGCCGAGAATGAACATAGGATACTTTTTATCCCGAAAAATGGGATAGTTTCCGGGATAAAAATATATTTGTCTTTCTGTTTGTTATGCTTTTACGGAAGAACTAAAGGGCTGAAATTCGGTACGTATGTAAATCAAATATTGAGGGTGGACAAGGGATACTTTTCATTTTGGCCTTTTTGGTCATTTCGGTCATTGTTGCCTTTTTGGTTATTTTGGCCATGTCGGTCATTTTGGCCTTTTTGGTCATTTTGACCATTTTAATTATTTTGGCCTTTTTGGTGGTTGTTGCCTATTCCGTAATTTTGGCCACATCGATCACTGGCCTTTTTGGTCAAGTTTAGTAATATTTTCTTAAGTTTTCGCGACTTGTACACATGATAAAACTACGTTTTAACGGTTTTGAGCGCGGTAATTTATTTTATTTGGGTTTATCCGACGTTTCGGCCGCTTTTCAGTTGCCGTGGTCACGGAAGACAAAGATGACATTTGTCAAACGTGTATTGTCAAAGTTTTTATTCAGCCTACCGCCAACTTGTTCATTTTAATTATTTAGTTTTAATTTTGTTTATGGATATTATTTACTCTATGGGAGCCTAATCTAATTTCCCACCGCTTCACAACATGTTGTGGCTTGAAGAGAAGAAGCGGCGCAAGAAACTCTTCAGCAAACGTGCTTAGTTCTAAATTTTTTTTATATAATATTAAAATGAGTGGAAGGAAAAAATAAAAGAAATTATCAGTCAAGTCGGTTTGTTTCGTTGCACGCAGAAAGAGCTCACAGTGGCTTGAGGTCTGGCAGTTGGTTTTTGCTGGGTTTGGGTCTTAATAGTTTTGATGATTGGATCCCAAACAGGTGGTACCTGCCAACCATCTTCTCTATTGAAATTTGGGTGTTTTTTGATTTCAATAGCCTCACGCATCATTCTTGGTATGAAACGATTCTCCTCGCAAAAGAGAATCGTTTCATACATCGGCCGAAACGTCGGATAAACCTAAATAAAATAAATTACCGCGCTTAAAACCGTTAAAACGTAGTTTTATTACAAGTTTAGTAATTTATGTTGTTTACATATAGATGGGGGATGGTATGATTAGCGATATAAAATGAAGTGAATCTTCCGTAGGCAAATACATAATTTTTTTATAATATAACCTGTAGCGCTTGCTCTATAAACAAGAGATACGCACTAGAGGTTAACCCGCGGCGCAGCCGCGGGGTAAACACTAGTCCTATATATTCTCTTTTAGTAAAGAAGAAAGATAAATAATTTATTTGAGTAGAAAGCGACAACACCCGAATGCAAACAAACCAATTTTATATAATTGTGTAGTTCAATTAAATACTATTATTTGGTTAACCAAATAAATGAGGATAAAGTTGAAGATGTCGCTTGGTGGCATCTCACATTTGAAGATTTATGGCACGTATATATATCATCACACTTTACTATAAGAGCTGCCTTCCTTCATGTGTGCGGAAGATCTCCCCATCTGGTGAAGGAGCATGGATGTACTTTATTCTTCGTGTAGGCAGGAAAACATCAATGAGCTTCAATAGCCGGTTCCTATATCTAACTAAATATTTATTTGCTTTACTGGTTAAAATTTGATATAAGCCTTATACCAGCGCTTGAAAAAGTTATCAATTACCTTTAAAATAGGGGTAAATACCTGTATTTGCGAAAATGATATTGCCATACTGTTTCTTGGTAACTTCTATGATTTTAACGTTAAAAATCGTATGTATGACGTTAAACATATCGGTAATTTTTACGATAATTCAAGCGTTGTCATTTTTAAGAATTGACTTTATTAAGACTGCATGTTACCGAAACAATTGACAAACCCAACTTACGCATTACGTATTACGCATGCTGTTTGACAATCTCTGCGAGTGAAAGAGAGCGACGATGTTAACAAAACGAGTTTATAACGATATTTTTTTTTACCGTTTTTTGAAATTAGCATAAATAACGATAACCCATTTTCAACCATGCCTCATTCAAGCCCTGCTCTAGACAAGTAGTGACCCTACCAATGGTAAGGTAAGTAAATGAATAGAAAGATATAGGAACCGGTCATTAAAGGTAACTTCCTTTTCTTCTTTTCCTTTTATATCAAATGATCATTAATACAATTTATGAAGAGTGCTTAATTCTTATACTTAATTAATTATACTGTTCTGAGTTATAACCTGCACATCGTATAATGTAAGACAGTACGAAGAGGAAGCGATAAACAAAATTAAATGTATTTGGGAGCAATAAGGGCCATTTTTAGACGTTAATGTAATACTCAATCTAATATGTAAAATTCTCGTGTCGCGGTGTTTGTAGTTAAACTCCTCCGAAACGGCTTGACCGATTCTCATGAAATTTTGTGTGGGTCTGCGAATGGGACAACATCTATTTTTCATCCCCCTAAATGTTAATTGTAGTCCACCCCAATTTTTAAAATTTTTTTAAATATTTTTTTTATTTTTTTATGATACAGCATTAAAAAATACATACAACCCTAAATGTTCAACTCTCTACTGTCAACCCCTATTTTTTTCGGGCAGGTCGACGTCTGCCGGGACAGCTAGTATGTATACAATAATGGTCGTTAGTCATTCTAAGAAACAGTACCTATATGTATTTATCATTATTTGTAGATCCAAATGATGTTTTTGTAGTAATTCAAAAGACTAGATTGTAATCATTATATTTTTTTAAATAACAGAAACACTGAGAAGTTATTCTTGAAAAAAATACGATGAGACACGTGAAATTAATCCTTTATATGATAAAATCTTGATATATATCACTAGGAAATGTAAAATTATTCCAAAAATCATCATCATATAATCCAATTTGATATTCGTTTCTATCTTGTTCACGAACGTATCTTATACGTTTTAGCCAAGAAAGCTCATCAAAGTTCTTTGCTGGTGAATTTTTAGCTTTCGATGACTTTGAAGCTGTTTTCTTTTTCTTTCCAGTGTTAACTAGTGGAACATTTAGGGTACTGATGGTATCTTTATTTATGACACCATCGTTATTGCAATCGGTTTTTAAATTAATAAATGTTGCGTTATCATTTAGTTTATTGATAGCAGAGCTTTCGGTTTTGCGTTTTCTACTCTTTTTCGGTTTATTTACTTTACTCTTTATTAATGTTTTATTAATTTTAACTTTATCAGAAATAGTTTTCTTTTCTGTAACTGTATTTATTTTCATTGTTTCTTTTAATTTCCGTCCCAGTTGTATTATGTTAGAGTTTTTAGTATTTAATGTATTTGGTTGAGTGGAAATTGTGGAATTGAATGTGACTTTAGAAACATTGCCATTTTGTTCAGCGTCATTTACCTTGGGTATTACAAAAGGAACTTTTTTATATATATCATGATGTTCCTTGGTTAATTTTGATGACTTATTTGAATTGCATTGAAGGTCTTCTTTGACTGGAGTTATAGTAATTACTGATGCTTTCTTAACAGTTACGTCCTTACACGTGTTGACTTCTTTATTGAGAAGATAAGTGCTCGTCTGTTGTGGTATGTTAGGATTTACAAATCTGCTTATGTCTTCGTTGTTTTTAACATTGGGTTTTGTTAAGTCTGCAATGTGACTTATATCTGGTGTATTAGCAAGAATACTTGGAGAATTCTGTAAATGTAAGGCATTGCACGGATCTAAGTAATCATTATCTGTTAAAAAAATATTCACAATGTTTTTTTCGAGATTCAAAATAGAATTTTCGTCTTGGGCTGTCAAAACAGGTAGATCTTTAACATCATCTTCACTACATAAATCAATAGTTTCGATGTTATTTACTGTGGGATCGTTATTCATTATCTGAGGACTGTTATTGATTATCTCAGGACCATTATTGAACATTTCAGTATCGTTATTGATTATTTCAGTATCGTTATTGATTATCGCAGGACCGTTATTGATTATCTCCTCATAGAAGCACTGCGTGAGCATCCTGTCTTCTTCTTGTACAGAATATACCGGTGATGGCAAAGAAAAAGATGAAGCACCATATTCTGTTTCCAAATGGGAAATGTTGTCTACAGATTTATTTTCAACGTTACGATTATCACTTCCTCTTTCTTCAGCAATAATAAATTTCATGATATACGTTAGTTTTTCTAAAACCTAAAAAATAAAGAGACCCTTAGAATAGGGGAGCGCACAGTCAAATCAGCCGACATACTTTTTATCAGTATATACAAAAGGTTACGACCTCATAAATTTTGTACAAGCCTAAAAACTTGTGACGCCAGAGTTTCGTAAAATAAAAAGAGTCAAATAATGCATTAATTGTTGTAGTAATTAGAAATATTTTCTATGTAGGTGTGTACGTACCTATGTAAAACCATAGAAAAAGAATTCTTTTTCCATGGTAAAACGATAAGATTTTAAAGCCCCTGTTCTTGCATATGTAAATATTGTTAGAATTTATTGCAGCATTGCAGGATGTAAACCCCTAATAAGACAATTTGGTTTTTTTTTAAATATAGGTTACCTTTCTAATCGTAACATTGTTTATTATCAATTATATAACTTAAAACAAAATAAATTGGCCAAATAAGTGTCGGGCCACGGATGTACCTATATTGAAGAGTTCTCTATAGGCCAAGAGAGAGAGAGATAGCACTTATTGTACACCAAAATATACAATTACAAAAACAGACCATATTATCAATATTTTCAAGGCGATACAATAGGCGACCTTATCGCTCAAAGCGATCTCTTCCAGGTAACCTAAATAACAGAAATTGAATCAGGCGAAATAGTTGGTGCGGGAAAAGGCAATAGATACATAAATACTCAAACTAAAATAAGAAATAAATATACAAATAAATACATATATACATAGTCATATATATACAATAATACATAAGTTATTATAATAATTAAATGGCTTAGCATGATTATATTCCGTAAATTAGACAGCTATTTGTGGACAAATATGTTTTCTGAGCAAATTTCTAAATGTTGGCGAGGACTTGGCCTCTCTGGCATTAAGAGGCAGCAGATTCCAAAGTTTGACAAAGTTTCACCGAATATCAATTTTGAAGGCTGAACAGGCTAATTCTTTGACCGCTTACCCCACTGCAACACAGAAGCTCCGGGTTCGATATACAATATATTTGTTTGTCTGCCGATTATTTTTATTAATTTTAAAACCTGACTGTCGGCGATACACCCGTTTTAGTCGTGAAATCCCGAATTTTGCACTGGTTACGTTTTCTGTGATATATGTATAATGAAGAACTCAGCTGAAAATTGGAACTTCGAAAGTGAAAACTTTTTAAAATTTATTATAAAACATAATGTTAAAAATTAATCGTTAACAAATTTGCATGAACGAGACGAGGGCTTTCCGCCTAAAGATTTTTCTATTACAAAATAGAAAACATAAGCCTTAGGTAAATTCTATTTGAAGAATAGTAATTTTAAAATAAGTTATCAATTATCATAATCAATGTATGCATGGATTTCAACAATTAATCATATTAAAAAACTTACCATACAACCCCTGCAAAATATCTAAACTCACTACAATGTTTAAAAAAGTCATTATAATAAAAATAAATCTTGCAGTCACAATTTTTTTACAATCTAGGCCCAAGAATGTATGAATGCGTCACCTTTGTTTATGATTCCGTGATTTTCCCGTAGTACTTTGAAACTAGGCCAATAGGGCATAATTCATATCTGAGAGGAAAATTGTTAGCATAGCAGGATTCCAAGAAGATGATTTCCGTTGATATATCTATCCGGCGCCAATGCGCAGGCGCAGTCTGCATATCCTGTGTTCAAGTGTTGCTGATAAGTCCAGCAAAAATCGTATTAAGCGATTTAAATTTATCTATAGCCTGTTCTAGTCAGAAAGTCCTCTGATACGTAAATTCCGACACATCGTATATTTAATACCTTTTACATCTTGGTCGGATTATATTAAATACTTGTAGATTCCGTGCCAGAAAAAAAGTCCAACGGAAAATAAAGGAACTAACTAAAAGTAGCTGTTTCGTTATTTGATAGTTCGTAAAGTAGTCAGGAAAGAAATTTGTAGCTTAAATTATGAAATATTTTGTATTTATTATTCAGTCAAATCATTTCTTTGGTAGGATTAAATTGTTCGTCTGGGATTCAAAAGTTTTTATTCAAAATAAGTTCCACAGTAGAGAACACTTTTTTAAGGTACATACATATAAGTCAAAATTTTAATCTTCGTCCTATTCTATGTAACACCGCTTTGTAACGTGTTAACGCTATTTAAAGGAGAAGAAGCGGAAAGAAACTCCCCAGCATCAAGTCTAGTTAAAAAAAATCATAACTTTTAATCCGTGCAGGAACGGAGAAAGAATAAAATTTCCTGCGTCCGGGAGGCCTGTCGCAAGAGGCGACAAAACAACCCACAGCCAGGTGGTAGGGCATTTGCCCGACTGGATTTGATCGACCACCCCTGGTCTAAAGTATGTCGCCATAACAACCTTGAGTTGTGTTCCGGCATTAGTGACCAGGTTCCAGTCTCCCTTAAGAGAGCAGCAGCGCATTAGTAGCACCTTTGTTGTTGCAAATGTCCATAGGCGATGGTAATCGCTTTCCATCAAGTGGGCCATCTGCATGTTAGCTGAACTCCTGCAATAAAAAAAAATAAAAAACTATATCAGGCTCTTTTTTAAATGCATATAAAAATTGTAAAATTTATTTTTCGAAATTTGTCATGCATGGAACTCGAAGCTTATGCGTTGTAGTGAGATTGATCGGCAATGGCTTCGCCCGCTCAACCGCAGAGGATGTAAAAAAATTGTCTTTATTGGACTCCGAAACGACCGAACTAATTTCAATTTTGTAGGAATTAAGACAATACTTTATGTCAACTTTAATGTCTGATTTCGATATCTTGTAGGGTTGAAAGGACGTAAATATGAATTCCCAAGTTAACGAAGGTATGTGAGACTTCTTTTATGGTGAGGACTGTACTGTTGTTTAAAAAAAATACGGGCCTAAGTTGTTTTAACATATCGTTCATCGACAGACCTTTAATTATATATAGTTAGTTGCATAGTAGAAGTAAAATGACACTCGCCTGCATAGATCTTGGGTCGCGACAGCAAATATTCTTATAGGATGTCATTTCTTGCAAATAAGATTCTGCTTTACTTTCGGGTATGAGTCTATTTTTGGAAATATATTCCTCGACTTTCCACTGTATTTCCATAAGTCTAGCATCTGTTTCCTGTTTCTTAATGGAACAAAACAAAGATGGGTAAGGCCAGCTCATACATCAAGGAGTTTAAAAAAAATTTCTTGCCTGAAGCAGACGAACAGGCAGCCGGCCTGAAAAGTGGTTACCGTCGCCTATGGACGATTGCAGCACCAGGAGTGTCGACAATGCGTAGCCAACCTATATTTTTTTTTATAACCCCATTACAAAAATCCCATGTCCTAGAGAAAGGGAAAACCACGGCGGGAAGATCCCTCCAGATTATTGTTGTACGCGGAATAAATGTTCTAGAAAACCGTTGCGTGGTTGAGGGTGGGAGCTCAAGGAAATAGGGATGAATATCCTCTCGCTGGCGAGCGGTAGTACGGTTGCAAAAGTGAGGCATTAGCACCAGATCAACAATACCTTTGAACACAACAATACACTCCCCGTTATACAGGTAGTAAAATAAGCAGAGGGACCCAGTCTCTTATACTTCTATTCTTTCTATATATATCGTACCTACTATACTATCTATTCATCATTTGTGTTGCAAATGTTCATAGGCGATGGTAGCCACTTTCTATGAGAGGCCGTCTGCCTGTTTACTAGACTCACAATAAAAAATGCCTTAGGAGAAATAGGGTGAATGCCGTTTGCTTCAGGAAAACTTATATTTATTCTTTATAGAATAAAGCTTATAGTAAAAGTTGGAGAAAATAATACAATTGTTTGTTTATTCAATAATCACTACTTAGACACAAAACGTATGAAACTATCCTTAATAATCAGTAATTAGCAAAATATTAAGGAAGGTGTTCTTGGACGCTGTTACCGGACTACAGGTAGTACCGCTATTGCCCCTGTTTCCCCTACTACTTATAAAGGGCCGCTTGCACAATGATCGCCTTTAAATAAAATTAGTCAATCATATTAAACTGCTTAAATACGTTTTACACAAGACGTCTTGACGGTTCTTCAAAGATATTTAGCGGCAAATTTTGCGTTGTGCAAGACGCTTATTGTATTTAAGGGTGCTAAACCGTTTTGTGTTTCTTAAATAATTTTAAGCAACCTTATGCAAGCGGCCCTAAATATCTACTAGTTTTCAAAAAGTATAATTGTAGTAGATGCAAATGTACAACAGACAGACCGACGGCGCGTCTAAGACTACTGTCGCCTATGGAAGTTGCGTCATTAGAGATAAACCCTATAACGTAACATATATAAAGAACCAAGAATGTCCGATGAACGCCCAGCCCACGGCGAACAGTGTGGAGGTAGTAAGATAACAAAGGTTAAAACTTTACATAATACATAAGTATTATATTAGCCTTCTAATCTATATGAAAAAGTTCGGATGTGTTCATAATGGTTAATAATAACCAAACGTGCATAACTATACCCCGTCCAAGTACTGCAATAATGGAATATTTGACAAATATGGCGAGGAGCTATGAAATATTAAAAAAAAAATTACCTGTCGTTCTAATTTAGCCAACCTTTTGCATCTAGTTCGTGGCATTTTAATATAAAAATCAATGTTTTTTACTTTCAATTGTCTCCCGATGACCAAAAGAAAATTCTATTAGAAATGGCGGGAACAATTTGACAGTTGTTTTTTTAATCGAACGACAACGGATTTAATTATGTTAAGCATCCTGTGTTCATAGATAATACTGCTTATCAAAAGGATGATGTTGCTTATTATTACATGGACTTCGTGATTTTATAAAACTGAGATTAAAATAATTCAGGATTCAGTCCGGTTTTGCGTCTCTAGCCAACAACTGGTGTTGTATTTATATATAAATGGATTCTTAACTGTCCAAAATGTTAATAGTACAAGCTTTGATTTTATTAATCGGGGTTTATTTTGCCAATGCTGGGTATGGAGTAACAGGACAACCAGGCAGCCAATATGGTGGTTATTCCGACAGTTATGGGTATGTATTGATAAATTAAGTTGTGGTGGCTTAGTGAATAATACAGACGCTTGTCGTTCCCATGGTGTGGGTTCGAATATGTTTGTGAACATCTTAGACGACTAATGTATGGTCTAAGTTGAGATATTATAAACTTAATTATAATATGCTCACACCGTACCGCTTAATTATGTTATGCTTTACATACCTTACCGACATCATAATATACGGTAAGTTAGCATAACATAATGCTATTTATGATTAACTGACTTTATACAGAATTGTAGTTGCTGCTGCGCCCACTAATCATAAATTGAAATTATGTATTATATACTTAATTATATTTTATTTTCTTGTATATGATCATATACAAGAAAATAAAATATAATTTTGTGATAAAAATTATATTGATACGGTAAGGAAAGGAAAAAATAGGAAAGAGGAATATATATAAAAATGAAACATGTCAGCAAAGAGTACCTTGATTATATAAAGACATGTCAGTAGAGTAAAGAATAAAAACTGGTGGTTATCAAAATGTTCGTCTAGGTAGCATACTCTTACAAAATAGAGTAAATTAAATTAATAAATCAATCGATTTAAAACTTTTTGAGCATCTTAGGCTGGTGTGCATAGACATTTAACTGATGGTTAAAATAAAGTAATCGCTAAAACTGACTAAACAGCGATTATTTTAATTTAACCGCCTGTTAAATGTCTATGCACAATCGCCTTAGACGAATTATGTATTGTCTAAGGTGAGTTTGTCTATACTATAATGAAAATAATAAAACGGTAAGTTAAGTATAACATAAAGCTACTTATGACTAACAGATTTAATACAGAATGATAGCAGGTAAATAACCACTTTTTTAATGCTGAAATATAGCAAGGAAGCTTAAGGCCCATCTGATGCAATGTGGTTGTCCATTGCACCAATATGCTGCCGGCCTCGAAGCGGGGACTGCAGTAATGCCGGAACATAACTCAAGGTTGTGATGGCGGCATACTCTAGACCAGGAGCCAGGGACATGCATGGAGTACTGTTCTCACTTTTGAGATGGGTCAGCGAAATACCAACTCGACGCACTAGAGTCGATTGAGCTGAGAGGCAATCCAGCTATTCCGTGACAAAATTCACAGTCTTTTAACATGGAGCCTATCGGTTTTCTATCGGTTATTAAATCACCAAAATTCTTTATATGCCATTTTGTACGTTTATTAACAACCATTTATTATATATCAATATTTACAGGACTTGCCATTAGTAGCTCACTACCTTCAAAATGCTCAGTTCGCCGTTCCAGAAGGCGACCGCTGTCGTTGTGGTCGTGGCGAAAAGGTCACAAATGACCGCATCATTTTCGGTCAAACAATGGTTACAACGACGCATGTTAAGAGGTAGATCGAATAGCAGTTCCACTTGGATTTACAATTGTAACGCCGGCAAGCAAGTGGAACAGGAAAACGAGTCGCGAACGTGATCGTTGTGAGTTCCTAATGGAACGTAGCCTAAACGTCTTATGGAATGAGCAAAATTTTAAGCATTTTGACAAATGTCGAGTAAAAGGGTATCATTATCGATTGTTTCATTCATTAGGAACAGCCAATCCGACGTCGAGGCCCCGGCATACGTACCAGCCTACTTAAGAAACCAACAGTTTTCTAAATCTACCTATCCCAGGCGTTATTCTGGAGCGAAGACTTATTCCGGAACAAAAACGTATTCCGGCTCCAAAACTGCTCATTCCGGAACAAAGAGCGTATATTCCGGAACCAAGACCGCTTATTCGGGTACAAAAACCCACTATGGACAACCGTCAAGATATTCAGATAGCAGTAAAACCTGGCACAGCGACTCTGGAGAAGTGTAAGTGTTTATGATTTAAATGATTGTAGAAAATTTACATTGCTAGTGCATACTAGTCCAAAGACTATAGACTCTGTTTCGCAGACGGGGCGCTTTCGTCGTGGGACTTAATTGGGTATTTGACACATATTTTTTTTTATTGCAGGAGTTTAATTGCCGAGTTAAAGCTGAAGTTGGTGAATTATATATATATATATATATATATATATATATATATATATATATATATATATATATCATAAATCATTTACAACCGAAATTTGGGTGGAAATCGGGTGTTTATCCCAAAACACTCGGTTTAAAACCCGGGTGGATGGATTGCCCATCTATAAGTACAGATAAATTAGCTTCGAGACGTTATTGCGTTTGTAGTGGTGTACTGGCAGCATATAAATTTTAATTTTTTTTTTTATATATTTTCATAGGCAGGTACTTAATATGAAACTAATAATATTAAACCATATCAAAATAATAATATTAATTTAAAATATTCATATTAAACATAATTGTTAATACTAAATTTCAAGGAAATTTAAATTTCAAGTTTAGAAGTCCTGTAAATATGCAAATTATGCAACTCAAATCGTCTCGAATCGAATTTGCCTGTAGTATATTTTAAAAATAATAATTGACGAGGTAATTTTTGATGTGTTAATTATATATCTATACTGTATATGCTTTTTCCAGACTGTTATAATTGATAAATTATTATAAGTGTGCTTTGTTACAATAATTCGATAATAATGGAAAATGTTAATTCCAGCAACTATTCCGAGTTCTCCAACAACGCGAACAAACAATATGCACGTAAGTATTTATAAAATTCGTAACCAGTTTTTATTCTATGCCTAATCATTTCACGAGTAGCGTACCGGCTAACGCCAGCGTCCCAAACTCAAAAGGCTCGGGCTCGAATCTTGGCCGGAACGCATGCATCACATAAGCAGTTTTCTGACCTGTGCATATTGTTACAATTCGGCGTGCTTACATCAGTGGCGGAAAAAATTGAGGTGTATAACCTGCATATTGAAATAACCGATGTGTCAAATCTGTCAAGCCGCCTTGGCGTGGCGGGTATACTGTCCGTTCTCCTATAGTGGGAGGTCGGGCCTCCCAGCAGTGGGTTTTATGGGGTGTTATTTATATAATTTCTCTTCACTAATTGACTGACATATCAATGCACAGTCCAAACTACTGGGCTTAGGATTATGAAAATTTGTATGTGGATTCCTAATATCTACTGCTGGTGCGAACTAAGAAATAATTTTTGAAAGTTCAAGTTGGTGAAAAAGGGGATCCACACTATCAAATGTCCTGAATAAAATTATTTTCCTTCCTTCTTCCCTTTACTATAGCTGTTACTTTTCTTAAATCTTAATATATATAAATTACGTGTCACGTTTTTTGTCCGCGATGGACTTCTAAACTACTTAACCGATTTTAATCAAATTTGCACACCGTGTGCAATTTGATCCAACTTTAAAGATAGGATAGCTTACATATATATATATGCACTAATGTAGAGCCACACACAGTTCGATTTCTTTTTCGATTGAGTGGACCACAGTTTTATTATTCTATACCACAAGCCCTTAAATTATCAGAGAACGGCGAAAAAACGCGAAAGGTTTTCCGAAACGTCCGAAATTTATTTTTATTTTGAAATAAATATCTTCATTTAGTCGTCAAACGCCTACGCATGATTTTGTAACTTAACAACAATTATGCAAACAAGATAAATCATTGACATAATATTTATAATTTTAATGTTGTAGACCTAAATAAACATTTAGGTATTAAATTATCTAAAAGAAGCGTAGGAGCAATCTGCGACGGAAACGCGCACAAATCCACACGTCCGTTGTTTGGTGTGCTTAATCATTTTTTTAATGTAATTAACGACCTAAATAAATGCTCAATGTCACTGATAAATGCATGGTAACGGTTTGCTAATTTCAGTCATAGGTCAAAGGCCTAAAAGGCGTGGGTGGGGTGGTATCATAATCTATCTATCTATCTATCTATGTATATATAAGCAATGTTTGTTTTCTTTGTCCGAGGTAAACTCGAAAACTACTGGACCGATCAGCATGAAACCACAACCATTCGACGCGGAATTAATCGTAGATGGTTATAGGCTATATATTTTTCCATCTTTTCTCAATTTGTTTGTTTGTTTGTCATTCGCCGGGCGAAGCGTTAAAATAGTATTGCAGTAAAACCTCTGTAAGTCGAACTGAAGGGAGACGCCAAAAACATCGATGTATAGAGTTTTCAACTTATAGAGGAAAAGAACGCGACTTCGTCCGCGTGGTGCGGTTTATTTAACTATCCCGCGGGAACTCTTTATTTTTTCGGGATCAAAAGTATCCTTTATGTTGACCAGGGATGTAAGCTACCACCATATAAATTTTCATTTAAATCGGTCCCGTCGCTTTGGATATTAGCCGGTACAAACAGACAAACGTAGAAACGAAAATATTTAAAGAAATCTAAGTTAGTTCTATTTCACTTCTTATGTCCCCTTGACTCGGTTTTTAGCAATATTTTTTCATTGTGCAGAAATTCGACCTCTACAGTTTATTTTATGTATAGATTTTGATTTAAGCGAATGTCTATACGGTTGGAAATATTACGAAACAAAGAAAGACGCGGTTAGTTAGGACGCTTTAGTGGACCAGGTTCCAGTCTCCTTTAAGAGGGCAGCAGCGCATTTGTAGCATCTTTGGTGTTGCAAATGTCCATAGGCGATGGTAACCGCTCTCCATCAAGTGGGCCGTCTGCCTGTCTGCTGACCTCGTGCAATAAAAAAAAAAAAAAAAAAAAAAGACGCAGGAAATAATATTATTTTTCCGTTCCTGGACGGAGATTCTTTTGATAGCCGGTCGTATATCACACCAATCGTTCATTTGCTAAGGCAACCGATAGTAAGCTATTGGTTAAAATTTGTCAAGTAATCAAAATTCAACCGGTGGCAAGGGAATGAATAGTAAGATATAGAAACCGGCCATAAATTGAAATGAATGAATGATCGCTTTAAAGGAATATGGTCTTATTCGTATTGAGTTAGTATTTTGGAAGCTCCTTTATGGTTCTTAAAGAAGCCTTCAAACTTACTCTAACTCAATATGAATAGGGCTGATACTCATTCAGCCTCTTTATAATGTTTCTTTTAATTTTTGTAGCGATATGCGACATCGAATGCAAGAACAACGGGATCTGTGTCGACAGGAACACCTGCTTCTGTCCTGCCAATTACTACGGTCTGCACTGCGAGTTCGAGAAGAAGCCTTGTCTGACTTACCCACCTTTGCCAATGAACTCTAGGAGGCAATGCTCGTCGGAGTAAGTTCAATAGATTTTTAGGATTCCTTAGCCATTTAGGCGAAAGCGGACTCCATATTAAATCGTCATGTTCATACGTCCTGTTAGTTCCGAGCACTTGTATGTTTCAAAAAAACACTTTTGGCTATTAGGACCCTTTTTATTTCACTATTACGAATCATGTATATGGGTCCACAAAGGTCTACCGGACCGATATGGTGTTAGTTATTAGTTTAGGCCACTTTAGGCAATCCAGCCGGCAGGCATAAACCAGGTTCGTAGCTGTAGAGCTGTGGCCAATAACCAAGAGAACTCTCTGAATTTGGAAAAAAGATTTGGTATTTATAGGCAATTACTGCTGATCTACATTTTGGAAACCGATGTCAATGAACTATGCGACTCAGCAATAAGTGCTTACCAAATAGGGTTGTAGCAGCCCCTGTTACATACAGGACTACAGGACGTACTCGTATTACAGTGTTCTTTACTATAAAGCAACCTGTCTTCATATACTCATAGATGAACATTCTCTACGTAATGTTATAGTATGGTTCTATGAAATATTTAAGCATGAAGTAGAATGTGTTCAGTTCTGAAGACCGAAATTGTGAAAGAGAAACAATCTTATAAACCCCCTTCCTTATAAAATATATGTATTAGCAAATCTTCGTTCGCGTTGCTATGCTGTATTCATCTATGCCAACGAATCCACGATATATTTTATGAATATAAAAGTATGTTAAATATGAACCCGGGTTATAAATAATAAAAGAAAACTTAGCATATTTATATTGTATTCTACCCATAGTCCCTCAAGATTATAAGTATAATACTGAGCCTAGATCACCATCTTCTATGGGTAAGGGTCCAGAAGGCTGGCTACGTTTCCTCGCTAGATCGCCATGAGACAATAAATCGTTTTGATAAATTTTGGTAGAGGTTCATGGTCTCAGGACCCCACGGTACAAGCGTCTCGACAGCAAGCGGCACAAACACATAACTCTCATTGAGGGTTGCTTCTTTGAGCCGCTTGAGTGATCCAGCTGTTTCCGCCGCCGAACCGGCTGATCTAGACGTGTTTGGCAAACGGGATGCGGCCAGTTTCATTTAAATCCATTGACTAGTTTTTGTGTGAAGCTCTAACAGATAGACAGAGGAAAATTCTAAAAATAGTATTTTTGGTATCTGTTTGTCCGAATGAGCCCTCCTGACTTTTCTGTTTTAAATTCATTGCACAACCTCGCATTTATTGATATCCCATAATATCGAAAATGATTGATATCCAATTATATTCCCTTTCTAGCTTGTCCTTTGACAAAGGCCTCTCTAAAGCTACTTGAAGCCCATTTCTCCAAATCCTAATCTTCCTGCGGTGTGTTTCGAATCTTCTTCCATCCCTTGTATTGTCGTCCTCTACATCTTTTTCTATCACTTGACGTCCACTATCTTATGATTATTTATATTTTTATCGATTAAATAGGATTTCATTATATTCGATTTAAGGATGTGCACAATATCTTGTATGGAGGGCCACAAATTCATAGACGGCTCATCTGTTGCGAACATTAAATGCGTCAACGGTGAATGGAAGCCGACTCGAGCTGACTTGACCTCTCTACCTGACTGCGACCCAGAGTGCGCGCCTCCCTGTCTGAACGGAGGAATCTGTTTAGGTGTCAACACTTGCCAATGTCCCGCGGATTACAGAGGACCGCAATGTCAATATGGTAAGTAAAGAATTCAGTAATTAATTTCTCTCATCTCCTTGCTTCTTTGCCCTTTAGATTGGGAATACAAGGAGACGTCAAATTTGTGTAATAGAGTCGATATGAATACAATAATTTTGTATTTTACGTCTTATATGTTTTTTTTACTTTTTAGTTATTATTGAAGTCGGTTGCTTTTTTCTAGAATTTTTTGAAATTGCATTTGATTTGCAATGCAACTCTAAGTAGGCCGTCGTCAAAATCCAGAGTAGTCAAATTTAATAAAACAAATTGCAGCTTCCAACGTGTGTGACGTCCGCAAACTCGCCTTTAACGGCGGTTACAGCTGCTTCGGAGACGCGGAAAAATTCAGTTGTCGGTTGGCCTGTCCCGCTGGATCCAGTTACAGCACCCCACCAGCTGATATCTACACCTGCTTGTACTCCACGGGAACGTTCCAACCGCAGCCCATACCCCATTGTGTTTTTAGTAAGTATCTTCCTAATTTTTTTCGAAGTCATCTTTTATATTCTACTTTAATGATAGTTATTATTTACGTACTGGCGTTTCTGTTCTACGTTAAACTGAAAGTGAGTTTCTAGGTGTAGCAAAAGATTCCTAAAAAAACAGTTAGAGATTTAGTTGTGATGTTTCTGGGAATCTTAATACACCAGTGGCATATTTAATTATTGATATTATTTTTGTCATAATTTACAACTAGCAAATCTCAAGTTTTAATATTTATTATTAAACTATTGAAGTAGCTTTCTTGCCAACGTAGAAAGAGAGAGACATTACAGATAAACAACGAAAAGACTGTTGCATTTACATATGTGAATAGCCCTAGTTTATTTAAATAGCAAATATTCACACCGGTACATTGCATTAAGTTTTTATTTAGGCGCTGTTGGCTCCCAGCTAATTCCGACCATTGTAAAAAACTAACCCGTAATAAAACTACGTTTTTGGGCGCGGTATTTTATTTGATTTTTATTCCGACGCTTTGGCCACTTTGCAGTATCCATATATACTACGATAACGCGCCTAAAATCGTTAAAACGTAATTTTATTATGTGTACTAGACACGAAAACTTAAGTAAATACTAAAATGAAAAGTACCCTATGACCATTTTCGGTACTAAGACAACATTTATACCAAAAAAACGGTCCAATAGTTTTTTCGTGAAAGCGTAACAGATAGTTACTTTTGCATTTATAATATTAGTACTTATAGATAGTTTATCGTAAGATCCAAGATCAGGGACTTCTAATCATAATTACATACATACATACATACATAACTTCACGCCAGGTCCCTTGCGGGGTAGGCACGAACAACAGAGTGCCATACAGGCTTATTCTTACACACCTCACTTGCTTCTTTGACATTCATAGCTCTTGTCATGCACGCTCGTCTATTCTTAAGGCTCCTGACGTCACCTTCTGCTAATATACGATCAATTTGATCATGGAAGGTGTGTCGTGGCCTTCCGCGACTTCTGCATCCATCCACTTTTGCATTGTATATCTGTTTAGTCATTCTTTCATCATACATTCTTTCCACATGCCCGAACCACCGGAGCATTCCTTTCCTTACCTTTACCCCGACACTCTCTTTCAGACCAACTCTCTTTCTTACTTCGGTATTACGAACGCGGTCCGCGAGCGTCACTCCGCAGATTTTGCGCAGTGCTCGCATCTCGACCGCGTTTACTCTACTTTCATGCTCTCTGTTCCATACCCAACTCTCGCTTCCATACGTGAGCGTAGGTACCAGCACCGCGTTGTGTATGGCAAGCTGGGCTTTCTGGCTGAGGTTCCTAGCGCCTAGAAGTTTACCTAACGCTCCATTCACACTATTCCCCAAATTTACTCTTCTTTCTATGTCAGCGGTGTACCTTCCATCCCTGCTAAAAGCACATCCAAGATATACAAACTCATTCACTTGTTCCAGCATAACATCATCGACCATTATCCTTGCATTCGTTCTGGTTGTTTCTCTTTCAAACACCATAACCTTTGTTTTCTTCGCATTCAAATGTAAGCCTCTCGCCTGACAGTCATCTTTCATCATTGTGACTAGTGTTTGCAGTTCCGATGGCGATTCGGCTAAAAGCACGGCATCATCTGCATAAAGCAAAGTGCTAACAACTAGATCACCCATCCGCACCCCAACATCCATCAATCTTAATCTCTGGAGACAATTGTCCAGATATAGGATGAACAGCAAAGCCGACAGCACGCAGCCCTGTCGGACGCCAATATTGACGACAAACCAGGGCGACAGGCTGCCGTCCACCCGCACGCATGCCATACAGTCCTCGTAAGTGGACTGCACAGCACGCAGCAATTGGCCATTAATCCCATATCCGGGCAATATTATTATGTCCCAGAGGTCCTTCCGCACAACCCTGTCAAATGCTTTCTCTAGATCCACAAAACCGCAGAAAACCTTCCGGCCCATAGCCAGTTGCTAATCATAATTAAAATATAATAAATAAATTCCCTTTTCAGATGATGTCATAATCATGACACCTCATTACAATCACAGCAGCAGTGTAAGTATTCAATCTTACTACATCCTTGCCCTATTTTGAATTAGTTATTTATGATACTTGTGTGGTAAGTTGGTTTTTCCAAAGAAGTACAGGTAAATTAGCTTCGAGACTGTTGCGTTTGTAGTAGTGTACGGTCAGCACATAAATAGATAAATTAATACTTTTTACATATTTTTATAGGCAAGTACTTAATATAAAGCTAATTATATATATATATATATATATATATATATATATATATATATATATATATATTACTCCCAGCCCATAAATGACCTACTGTGGGCTCGGGCCTCTCATTATAGGGGAACGGAAAGTATACCCGCAGACTTCACAACAATTAGCAATTTACATAATTATTATTTATTTGACTTACATATAAGTATTTTTATATAATTTTCTTCTTCAAAATTTAACGAACCTCCTTTTGCTGACTGTACAAAGAATTTTAAATTTCAACTTTAGAATTCCTGTAAATTTTACTACCAAAGCAAAAACTTCATTTACCTATAGGCGATTTTACATTCGTCTACTCGATTACCTGAGCTAACCGGGCTTACGCCCGAGCCGAAAGTCGGAGGCTTAAGTTCCGAATTCACAAAAACTAACAAGCGCACGTCTCTCATACAACTTTTTTCAACACATTTGCGACAAAACAATACTATGTAATGAAACCTACTTAAACATCAGTCGGAAAGTCGCAACAATGCATTTGCAAGTGGCGTCACATTTGCGTGGTATAAATTAGAACCACATATTTTGTCTCATTTTCTTTATAGTATTTAAGTGAGACAAATGGTTTGATCAAAAGCACTTTCAAGGAGGTTCGATTAATCAGCTTATTTACTCTCGTAATAATGTGAAACTCTATTGTGGTTTCTTATATTTTTTTACCGCTCGTTCCGGTGTATGGTGCGTGATTTTACAAGCTTTGTGAATGCAGTTTTTAAAAATATTAATGCTTTTATGATAACTATTTATTATTCTCTTTTCAGCCCCACTCGCCTAGGTCATACTCTCAGATGCATTCAGAACCCACCAGTGGAAAACCAAGTGTAGACCATTCAACAGCCCACAGCGTGCAGAACTTCGATAAATCCACAGGAAGATGGAAATATGGAAGCTCTGAGAAATCAGTTCATGTTATTGTTCAGGATTACACTCCGAAAGGTGGCACATGTCTGACCTGGGCCGGTGTTCATTACAAGACTTTCGATGGACAAATATACAGGTGATTTAACGATTACACAATTTAAATTTCTATTTTAGTTGATTGGAATATTTTTTATTATACTGACGCGGGTGTAATTCCCTAATGTAGTATTTGTTGTGCCGTGAATTAATATGACATTTGAACTTTGATAACATTGAAACAAGTTATGATATAAAATTTTATAATATGTAAATATTAAATTTTCTATTATAAATGAAGTTTTACTTTTTTCGAAAAATTGTAATCCAAAAGCAATTAGATACATTATGTACTACGTAGTAAGCTATACCACATTGTTCGAAAGAATCGATAGTATAATCATTATAGCTGGTGTCCATTCCAAGAACCATATTGGATTTAAATATGAAAAAGTATTTTATTAGCACTAAACATTATCTTCAAAACTTATAATAATATAACTTTTTAGTTAGTCAATATAATGTAACGAGATATTCTCCTGGAAGGTATAAACGTATCGCCTTCAACTAATCAGAAGTAAACATTTGAACGACGACGACGACGATGATGATGATGAGAGAGAGAGAGAAATATGTATGTGTGTGTTTGTTTGTGTGTGCGTAATAATGGATGTAATGTGATAATTTATGTATTTATAGCATAACTTCGCAAATTTATACAAATCACATATTTTTTTAATTTCACATAAATTTCTTTTAGTGTTTGTCAAATATCGCATACGGTAGATAGAGTGAAATCAAGATTTGAAACTTATTTTGTTTTCTTTAGCTTCCAATCGCCCTGCCAGCACATCTTGGTTCGTGAATCCAAGGAGCACAAATATATGGTGGCAGTGAAACAAGGCAAATGTAAGACACCCACCTATTGTCCCACTGAACTGACGATCTACCTCGAAGACAAGCCTTACATCCTTTCAATTGGAGGTCAGTATCAAATCTAAGTAGAATCCTTATCCCATCGAAACCCTCCTGTTTCTTGGGATATTTTTTTTTAAGTTTCACATTTCCTTGCGAGTAAACCGATTCATATGAAAGTTACAAGATTAATCTCTATAATCCTATAAATGTTATAAACGTGAAAGTCTGTAAGAATGTATGTTTGTTACTAGTTCACGCAAAAACTACCGAATGGATTTTGATGAAAATTTTACAATAATATAGCTTTCACATCAGAATAATGTATAGGCGTCACGTTTAGTAGACCTCACGCGACCAAAAGGCTGGCGTCTATTTTGCTCAAAGGCTATATTGATATTCAACGTGGTATAACGCCGCCATCCTTTTGGGAATGTTCCCGTTAAGTGAAAGCGGTTTGGGACCAATATTTTATTTATAAATATGCCCTCTTTTTTTAGTTCTGGTTTTTAATTTTAGGTTTATTTTGCATACTGTAGTTTACTTTTAGTATTTAATTGTGTTTTATGAAACTAGTTTATTTTAGTCACAATAAAATAATACTGCACATATAGGCTATATTATATTAAGGCCGGGAGTTCCATAATAATTTATAGGTTTATATAACTTCGCAAAAACAAAATTGTTGCTTTTAGTATTTAAAGGAGAAAAAAATAAAAATAAACATTTAAAAAAAAATAAACATTCAAAATATAACGATATTCTCTTCTTATTTTTTCACCGACCCTTTTGTCACTTTTTCTATAAATGGGATGAAAATAGGAACAACTGTTGTTTTATCCGTGCAGGAAAGTAGTAAGAATACAATTTTCTGCGTCGGGGGTAGCGTGTCGTATGAGGCGACTGAACAACCCACAGCCAGGTGTTAAGGTATTTGCCCGTCTGGATGGCTACCACACCTGGTCTGGAGTATGCCACCATGACAACCTTGAGTTTGTTCCGGCATTAGTGGTCAGGCTCCAGTCTCCCTTAAGAGAGTAGCAGCGCATTTATAGCACTTTTGATGTTGCAAATGTCCGTAGGCGATAATAACCGCTTTCCGTCAGGTGGGCCGTCTGTGTACCTGCTGAACTCATGCAGTCTCATATTTATAATATAAGCTCCAGTTTGCTTATCAATGTTAGATTTGTAGCGCTTTCTAAATTCAACATTGGCTTGCAGAGGAAGGATCAGTGGTCTTCCGTAACACGAAACGATTGATCCCCATACCAGCTACATTACCTGGAATAAGAGTTTCTATGCCCAGCGACTATGTGATCGTTAATTTGGATGGAATGGGTGTTACTATAAAATGGGATACCAATGTAAGTACAAGTTTTTGATAAGGTAAGGTAAGGCTGTTGTGTTTTCATTTTTATTTGGCGACTGTCATTCATTCCTCACAACCTTCTATGTTATGCATATCTACGAAAGTTTCTCAAGTATATATTTTGTACCGATCCGATACTAATCCTTTGCCTTTTATTGTTCCTATGAATTTTAATAATCTAATGCTCACGCTAATATCTTTGTTCACGCCTCCGTAAGACGTCATAAAACCTTCTTTCCTCTGTTGATATTTCATGCGAATTCTTAGAAGGCACTAAGCCGACAAGTTAAGGTTTTCAAGAACCAGTGAGCGGCATGTTGTTAGGAGGCCATGTCTGATTTACAAATGGATGAGGGTCGGTCAGTCTGGGAATAAGCCAGACGTGTTCTGACTGCGATCGAAGCGTAACCAATGCACTTTCGGAGCGAGTATGTTATAACGATAAACTTTGTGATATTTATGTGATAACAATTTTCTCGTTTAAAGTTTAGCTTTGTTGTATTCGGTTATACATGTAAAAAGTGTGAATTATGTGTGCATACTCCTAATAAACTTTATAATAAATCCAACGGCATGTTCGAATTTACATCCTATAAACTTGCAGCGACATCAACCTGCTGAAGGCCCTGCTGGATTACTACCACCCCTGGTATGGAGTATGCTACCATGACAACCTTGAGTTGTGTTCAGGAATTAGTGGCTAGGTTCTTTGTAACACCTTTGGTGTTGCTAATGTCCATAGGCGATGGTAACCGCTTTCCATCAGGTGGACCGTCTGCATGTCCGCTTAACTCGTGCAATAAAAAAAAACATGATTGGTTGTCTGCGATTTTTGGTTAAGATGGATTCGAACCTAAATTTATGTGCTCTCGTAATTGCAGAACTTAGTGGCAGTAGAAGGGAGTGTCCTTCTCTGGAACAACACCGAAGGTCTCTGCGGAAATTTGAACAGGAATCCAGACGACGATTTTACGACCAAAGAAGGAACTATCGCTAAAACCAAAACAGTTTTAGCTTCGTCTTGGCAAATCAAGAAGATTGAGGGTAAGTAGCGAAGTTTCTTTTTCTTCTAATCTCGTAATGGCTGCTGTAGATAAAACCGTTTTAAACTTTACATCAACAATAATCCACTGCTTGCTGTAGGCCTTCTCAACTTTACGCCACATATACTGGTTCTCTCTTTTATTCATTTCTAAATTATTGTTACAACCTAGGCGCCGACAAAGACAAATTCCACGTACAGATTTGTAGAAGCACCTTTATTACCCGTCGGCATTTGAATTAATAACTAGTAACATTGAAACTAAATGTAATTCTTATATGATCGTCTTCTTTTGTTTACTTGTTGATTGGCATCCGTTTCTGGAAACAGCTCATTGTTTTCTTGTACTCTTTTATGACCGTTTGCGGTCGAGTGTGCGGTAGCCAGCTGTGGCGGATTAAGTCGACTACGATACGGGCACACTGCATTTGTGCAGTATAAAACGAGGAGCTGATTGAGGGAGGAGCAATCGAGCGAGAACCACAATCAAAGCAAAACGTGTGTACTACAATCGGGAATCTAATAGTGACGGACTTTACGCGTTTTATTGAATACGACCTTTTTTGCATTACGTTTGTACTTGTTCTGTTCGGTTATATACGTGTTTATATAGTTCTAATAAACTCTATAGTAATTCTAACGGCATTTTAATTCGAGTCCTGCTAAACTAACATTATAAATTGAAAGAAGATCTTATGTTGACACACTGGCCCTGTCAGCATTCCAACGATCGAGTTAGGGGGTTGGCAATGCCGCCGCTTTAGCTGAAGACTTCATACGGAGGAAATATGAAACCTTAGGAAAAGGTTACATATTTGTGTTGTTTGGGGTTGAAACATTAGGCCCGTGGGATCCATCGGCAAAGAGTTTATCTAAAGAAATCTCTAACAAACTCATCAGAAGATCAGAAAGCTGGCTCATATTTTGCCTAGAGAATTAGCATTGCTATACAGCGTGGTAAAGCATCTAGACAAGCTGCCCGCTGGCTGTAGTGATATAGTATATAAGGTATAAGTTAAGATTTAATTTCTTTAAGCTACGTTTATATTCAGTTATTATTTATAATTTATTTAATTAAATTGAAAGATTAATTAGATCCTTTTCAATTTTGCAAATACGGGATTAAAGAGCAATAAGATATAGTAGATAAATTAATTCATAATGAAACTGAGAAGCTCTGCGATAGACCAATTTCTGTGACGAGCAATGTTCGCAATGCTTACTGAAATCAGTATTGCTCACAGCAACAACCTCGTGAAGAATTAGGACTTTGAAGTTTAAAAAATACTTTTAAATAGATATGATGTTGATTGAGATTTAATTAAGAATTGGTTTTGAAATAACGACGGAATTTTATTATCATCTGCGTCGCAAGCGTATGTTGTGAGATTATTTTTTTATTGCGTGTCTGTCATTCATTAATCCTTCCATCCATCCACGAATCCATCGTTTTGTAAATCATTTTTCTCCCTTTCTAGATGTATGTGAAAGTTCCCCAACGGAAACGAGCGCTTGCGCATCCAAATCCGATGATGATATGAAGAAAGCTCTACAGTTCTGCACTAAAGTGTTCAGTCAATCCAAATTCAGGAAATGTTCAATGGTAGCGTATTGTTTGGTTGCATTTCGATAATAGACTTAATTTAATGAACATTTTTTTTAATATAAAATCGAGTGACAACACACTATTATGTATTTTCAAACTAAGCTAGTTACGCTTGTGTTGTTGATAAATAACGTGTTACGCAGAACCCAGACCAGAGAACTTGTGAATTGTTCATATACGTAATTTTGCATTTCAGTGACCTAGGTGAGCCAAGGCTTATAACACAGATTTTGACTTTAAGGATGAAATGAAATGAAATTTATTTACATACATAATGAGTACATGGAACATAAAATAATTAAACAATACGAAGACAATTCTGTACGGGCGTCCAAAGTTAGCTCTGGTGCCCGCACTAGGTCTCAACAGAGCCTGTGTGGCGGGCCTCAGAGGAGTTCTCTTCGATTTCGAATCTCTTTTTTTCTTTTATTGCCTGGTATTATTACAACTAAAAGAGAATTAAAAAGGAAAAAAAAATCAATAATAAAATCTACTACTAACTGAAGCATCGATTTTTCTCTCTTTGAGTGATGTTGCGTGGTCTTTTTGTACGAGAATAAAATCGATTAAGGACTATGTTAGATCTGCTTTTTACTTTTAAAACCAAATTAAAAGCGTCTTATTTCAAAAGGGATATTGCACCATTGAAGAATGTTTAAATGACGAAACTTCATTTACTTAGCAGCTCGGTCCAGCCTCTTATAGTATCGCCTGTATAACGTTTTTTATCTTGCCAAACATGTAAAGAATTTATGGAGATATGTTGCAGTATAAAATTTTAGTACGTCTCGGCACTATAACGACAATAATATTCTTCTTTGCTTTTATTTTGTCTTACTGAGTATTAACTGTCTGCTACAACTCTATTAATTATTTGGAAAGTAATTCTGCAACTTACTTCTATATAAAACGTATAAAAAAAGAGCTTGTGATATAAATTGAATAAGAAATATAAAGAAAACAATTTTTAGCTATACTTATTGCTGGGGAGTCTTGCCACTTCTTCTCTTTAACAGCAATAACACGTTGCGAAGCGGTGTACATAGTATAGAAAACAAATTAAAAAACTTACATGTATGTATGACCTTTAAAAAGTGTTCTCCGGTGGAACTCATTTTGAATAATAAGCTTTTGAATTTGTATTTTAAGTGTGATATTGTCACACAAGGGGTCTAAAATTTTTCTAACTTTATCTGTATAAGCTTTAGTGTTTAAATGATTAAAAAGTATTTTAATGAAAATAAAACTAATTACGGAACAGCTATTTTAATTTAACTTCTTGATGTTAAATTGCAATATATTGGATGCCACACTAGGGAGGGAGGAGTCTCAATGTGACCAGCTATGACAAAGACGGGATTTAAAAAAATATAAAATTCATGTAACATAATTTCTGGATGGCCCCTTATCATTCCTCCAGGAGTTTTTTGTCCGCTTCCTTTGTCATTTCCAACCCGGACGGAAAGTAACGTCATCAGTCTTATCACGATTCATGACTTATATCCGACTGAACATAAGGAGGCTTTATTCGGCACAAATCTATTTCTGGTCTTCATCATTTCAGATTATGGATGTTTCTCTCCTGCTAGAAGCCTGCCAGTGGGATTATTGTGCGTGTACTACGGCTAAGAGTAAGTGTTGACAAGTATTCTAAGGGCCGACTTTTTCATTCACCAGAAAATTCAAAAGTTATCCTATAGTATAAATCACAATATGGAAAAATTAAAAATTATTTCACTTTCAAATTTAGTCAGGTTATAATTTATTCATTTTATAACCTGCCTAATTTTTTTAAAATTTGTTTGCTACATATGTGTATTGTGTGGTATTTATATATGTATTTAATTTGCACACCATCGTCATACACTTGCGAATCTCCCGTTCTTAAAATCCATAGCCCGGGTTGTCTGGAAGTTAACGCTCTAAAGGGATAAGGCCGCCCATTGCTCCTACTTTTACTGTTTAGTGTGACTACTGTTAATTGTTTATTTTATGTGTATATGGTGAATAATAAACTGTTTTATATTCTATTTTATTCCAATTTATTAGACTGAAAACTTTTCTTTGATGATTGAAAAATCGGCCCTAAAACTAATAGCTAGTTCTAAAACTAATTCTGTCCAATATTTAAGACCAAAACGATTAAAGACTAATCTATTTAATGTCAGTCTTTAAACATTCTTCATAATAAAATGCCGAATAGATTGAGTATGTTTTATTAATACTTTAATATTTAAAACATCCGAATCTTTTCAATTGATATTTTATAAAAGATAACATAATGCACGATGTGATGCACTTTTATATTTTACTTAGCCTGAATAATCTATAAGATATCTAATTGTTATAGGATTTATGAGGCTTTTAATTATTGCTTGAAAGTTTACATTTGAGCTATAATAATTTAGCTAAAAAAATCATCAATTTGTCAATCAAATACAGTCTTTACTATAATAATTTTTATTGTAGTGATTTTGTTAATAGTTATTCAAGAGGTTTCAATTCATACAATATATTTTCGATTATACAATTTGAGGTATTTCGATTTCTTATGAATGGGCTATTGTTAAAAATAATTGTTTTATTCAAATTCAAATTTATTTACTGCAAAAAACATGGTTCAAAAGGTGTTACAATAGTGGTATTTAGCTACACATGTATTTGCCAAATTGGCGTGCAGATTTAGCTCCTACAATTTACATTATTTATAATAATAATATCATAATTACGTCAAAATTAAAAATTAAATAAATTGTATATTGTAATGGAATTTGATGGAAAAGGCTTGTGCCACCTTGTGGGGGCCGGTATGTTCAGTTCAAATTTATATGTATTGTATGAGGTATAATAACATCGGTCAGTTTAAACTACAGTCCGCAGTAAATTGAACGCTATCGAAACCTATCGAAACCAACAGTATTTATCATCAAATTGTAAGGGAAATGAACGGTTAGTAAGTGTTCAACGGTTTAGTGAATTGTAAAATTTCCAAACAACTACAAAATTACGTGTAGACCATACATATTATGTTGATAAATTGTTTTTCAGGTCCAGAAGAATGTGCTTGCAGCACCGTGTCCGTGTACGCTAAAGAGTGTCTGCGCCACGGTGTCGAGGAGATGAAGAATTGGCGGGACGCCGAAACGTGCCGTGAGTAACTCTACTTTTTAATGGCATATCAAAGAGATCTATGGTTCGCTTAGTTTTCTAAATTTTTTGACCGCAAGGAGAATCGCTTACCAGGGACGAAAAGTGCTGTTTTCATCCCTGTGATAAGGTAACTCCAAGCCTACTTTCAGAAGATGAGAAATGAGAAAGTACAGTACATCTACCATTTATACTTGTGTCATATAAAATACATGATCTATCAAATAAATATTAACATTTCGAAAAAAAACGTGTTCGTCTCGGAATGCCTGACAGAAGTGATAACTTGCGCGAGAGAAAGGGAAGCCAGACAGACTGGCGCCGTAACGCGTTACGTAACGAAGCAGTTTACCCTCCCATAAGAAGTTAATAACTTCAATAACACCCCAATTAAGTTTCAATGTTATGTAAGATCAATGCAATGAATTAAAATAGGTATTTGAGATGAATGTCAAGACAGTTAACAAAATAAAATCGGTAATAACGACAAGAACGTATTTTAAGAAAGTCATCTACGTTATAATAGCATTCTTTGGCTACGTTCCACAAGAGACTCATACCGACCAGGTTCACGACTGCGATTTTTTCCGTTCCACTTGCTTGCCGGCGTCACAATCGTAAGCTCAAGTGGAACGGTCATTCGATCCACCTCTTGACGTTGTGAGCTAAAATCATGACGTCATTAGTGACGTTTTCGCCACGACCATAACGACCATGGTCGCCATGTGGAGCGGGAAACGGAGCATTTTTTTACTTATTCTTTTTTCTTACTTAATTTTCGAAGATTACATTGTTAACTTTATTGTCATTTCCACAGCAATGAAATGTCCTGAAGGCAAATTGTACCAATCATGTGGACCGGACGCCCAACCAAGTTGCTTATTCCCTTCGTTGCCTTCCAAACCCGACAACGCGACTTGCGTGGAGGGCTGTTTCTGCCCAGAAGGTTTGCTCATGGAAGGTGGACTTTGTGTTCCTAAAAGCGAATGCCCTTGTAGACTGAGGAATAAGAGCTTCAAGCCTGGCTCTGTAATACCAAAGGATTGTAATACTTGGTGAGTTATGATGCACATATACTGGTTGAATTTCTCAAATGGCTCTTCAGGGTGGAATCCTAAACTTTACGTAATAACAAAATCACACAAAGGAGTCTGGGGGGTCCTGAATATGATATTTTATAATATAAACATACAATAATCTCTATACAGATAAATAAAATTGAAGTGTCTGTTTAGAATGTCAAAATAACAGCTTTTATTTTGACTTAAATGCTAAATGCATATTAAAGTATGATACTTATATCAATACATCAATTTTTAAAATTTTTGTCTATCTGTATGTTCTGGCTAATCTGTGAAACGGCCGGACCGATTTTTACGGGACTTTCACTGGTAGATAGTTGATGTTATAAAGAGTAACTTGGATATTTTTTTTAGATTCCGCGAAAAGTCGCGGGCATAGCTAGTGAACAAATAAAAGCATATTTTCTGACAAAATGCAACATCAAGTCAAAATGTTATGTGAAACCATCGACTATCACACCACTCGCTGGCGATTTGGAGTTCATCTACACTGCCTGGACACCTGGAAGTCGTCCACGGTACGTGGAGGACGCTTCTTCATACCATAAGTGTCCAAGTTATGGAATGAACTCCCTCCCGTGGATTTCCCAAAGCGTTACAATATGGGGCCCTTCAAAAAGGGCGTGACCACATACCTATAGTCTCACCGAGGCAGGCAACGCATCGGCTCCCTTAGTATTGCAGATGTCCGTGGGCGACGGTAGCCACCTACCACCAGGTGGTCCGTTTGCCAGTTTGCCTATAAGCAAACATAAAAAAACGACTTTTCGAGTTTTCTGCACACGAACATAAGCGAATTGAATATACTGAAATATTTTTTTCCAGTACATGTGATTCTGGACAATGGCACTGCACTCAAGTGCCGTGCGGGGCCCGTTGCGGCGCTGTGGGAGACCCTCACTACACGACCTTCGACGGCCTCCGATACGATTTCATGGGCCACTGCACCTACACGCTTCTGCGGACTGATGACTTGAACATTGAGGTGGAGAACGTCGCGTGTTCTGGTACTATTTCCGAGGTGAGATGAATGTAAAAGTCTTCGCATGTTTTTAGGATCTTGGAAAAAACTAAATTCATTTTGTTTGTCCGTTTTTCTTTTTATGTCACAGTCATTTCTGTCTGACACCAAGGGACTTGTACGAATGGAATTTGAAACTAAAGTGTAATTGCGAAAAAATACAAATGTATGGTGCAAAATTTATGGTGCAATCGCGAAAAAATACAAATTTTAGACTGCTCATGTCATCATCATCATCATCATTAATACTGACAACATGGGCAAGAACCTCGGCCAGCTGTTTCCAGCGTTACCAGATGACCATCTCAATTACCCCCAATTTTTTTTCAAAAACCCCACAAATAAGCTTTTTGAGAAAAAAACCCCAAAATAGTTTTTACTTTTTTAAAGGAGAAAGATAAAAGCAAAACCACCGTCGTAGCGAAAACGTCACTAATGACGTCATCATTTTCCCTCACGGAGCGCTCACAACGACCCGTGTCAATAGGTGCGTTAAATAACCATTCCACTTGTGTTTACGATTGTGATGCCAGCAAATAAGTGAAACAGGAAAAACTGCTGTTGTGAACATGATCATTGTCAGACTCTAAAGTAGGAAAGTAGCCTATGGGATACGACGCATACGAGTAGAGACGGCATAATAAATAAATAAATTAAATGAACGAACGAATGAATTGAATTATTAAAATGAACTATTGAATTGAAGTATGATTCACTAGTAGATATAATTCTAAGATAAAGTAATAATACCGTATTGTGACTTAGATGTAATAATTATTGTAGTCATGAGAATTGTGTTTGTAGATGAATTATTGATACTTAAAATATCTCTCCAAAATTTCTCACAACCAAATATTTCCCGCCGAAAGTCCCCCCAAAAAATCTTTACCCCGAATCTCCCCCCAGACGTGGAAAAAAAACCCCGAATTTGCAGGGAATGGAATCTGGCAACGCTGCTGTTTCACTTCTGTATTTGACCTTTCCTTTATTTGGTCGAAGAACGCTCTTCTTCTTCCATGTGACTGATATTTTTTTTAAGTTTAGATAGTTTTGTGGGGTAGCGTTCCACAGATCTTGAAAAATCATAGTAATATTCCGTCATGACAATTTCACTTAAATCAGTAGATGGCGTGATGATGATATTCGATTCCATATTTCCGAAAATATAAAAAAAACATTATTTACACAAAAGTACATAAACACCCACGAAGAACTGATCTGAATACGATATAAGGTATTAAAATATATTCTTCTTAGCGGCTGTACTTTTATCACCAACTGCTTATATCTTAACAGGAAATGAACTTGACCCCTTCGAAGGGTGAAGGCAAACCGTCTTGTACGAAAGCGGTAACTTTAAACACAACCGGCGTAAGCCTCCACCTGCGTCAGGGAGGATTGATATTTGTCGACGGCACCGAGATCAAGGATTTGCCAGTCATGGTTGGAAACATCAAAATCCGTGCCGCTTCTTCACTTTTCCTTATTGGTAAGTTGAGAGTCCTAGTATTAAAATCTACATTGTTGACGATCACTTTACAATGTTGACAAGGGAGTCCACAGCCAAGCCATGCGTAGGTAATCGGTTACCCAATCTGGTAGAAAAAACAGGAGATGATAGTAATTTCTGGACTCATTATGAAATAGTGCCCTGTTGATCT
Organism: Dendrolimus punctatus; assembly: GCA_012273795.1. Taxonomy (NCBI): domain Eukaryota; kingdom Metazoa; phylum Arthropoda; class Insecta; order Lepidoptera; family Lasiocampidae; genus Dendrolimus; species Dendrolimus punctatus. The sequence continues at coordinate 1,881,586 of CM022537.1, forward strand.
TGGTGTCAATTCTCTACGAGTTTATCATTGATCATGATCCTTATTTGCTTTGCCCGAGAAACAGAGATCAATAAATTTTCAAGATATCGATAGTCACTGGAAAAGTATGGGAGTCTAATATATCTTCTCGCTTTGTAGTTCAAATGCCGAATAGAGTAGACCTGTGGTGGGATGGTAATACAAGAGTCTTCGTGGATGTCCCACCAGAATTCCATGATAAGACAAAGGTAAGAATATAATTATCAACAATAAGTTACACATAACAAAAATGATCTCCTTATTCTGCAGTCTACTCGTTGCACAGTAGTGTTTCAAGGAAATGTGTGATCTGGTCAACGTCAAATTTTATAACGACAACACTCGCCATTGACGAGCTCTCTACCATCATTTCCTTGAGTTCTCACACTAAACAACGCAACGGTTCTCTAGAATCTTTATTCCGTGTACAATAATCAACTGGAGGGATCTTCCCGCCGCCGAGGTTTGTCCTTCTGCAACATGGGGTTGTTTGTCTAAGAAGGGTGTCATAAAACTTCTCAGAGGCCGACAACGCATTGACATCATCGCCCCTGATGTTAAAAACGTCCATTAGCGACGGTAACTATTTTCCATTGTGTGGGCCGTTTGCCTGTATTTCCCTGGTTTAGGCTATGATTCAATATAAAAAAAAAACTGACAGTGATAGGACTGCATGTCAGAAATAAAAACCTTGTATTTGAGCGTGACTTTTATGCGGATTCAGTGCTTTTTTCCCATCCCTAAATTATCCAATGTGCCTAAAGAAGTTTTCGCTTCAGAAATATTTTATCTCTTCTTCTCTCTCTTTCTTTTTACAGCAGAATCTAATAAGAATTTTAACTGTGTTGTGTTGTAGGGTCTCTGCGGTACATTCAACTTAAACCAAAAAGATGATTTCCTGACCCCCGAAAACGATATCGAGCAGTCGGCACATGCGTTTGCGAATAAGTGGAAGACCAGGGAGTTCTGTTCCGATATCGATGTGAAGGAGCCCGAGCACCCTTGCAAAGCCAATGTAGAGAATAAAGAGACTGCTGAGAACTACTGCAGCAAGTTAAAGAGCAAGCTGTTCGAATGTTAGTATTGAATGTTACTTTAAGTATTTTTTTAAAGTCGCGCTCACATATTACACCGAGTACGCTCGAACATCCGTAGCTTAAACCGAGTACTACTGCGACGTTACTCGTATTGTGGTTTAAACATATCTTTGAACGGATAAAATATGACGGGGGGAGTGAGGGATTTGCCACGTCATGGTGGCACTTCCAGCCCCGCAGAAGTGGTGTTGCCACACGTAGTTTGGAATACCCACTGAAACCTCTGGTCGTTTCTTCAATAAGTCCAATATTCGTGCTGTGGGCTCGCTCGCATGTTCACCCCCAGCCCGGACGTATGAAAGCCGACCCATGCCCCCCCCCCCATTTAAGGCCTCATCTCAAATCCTCATCTCAAAGTGAGAGGAGGCGGTGCTTAGCGGTGCGCGCCTATGCTCTCTGGAAAGGGTTGCCACCTTTTTAATATATTCAATACATTCAGAAATGTTCATTGAGGGTACTATATCAGCAAATATCTATACAAAAAATACAGATGTCAGTGATAATAAATTGATGATATTGTTTGATCCTAGCGTGCCATTGGTACGTGGACGTGGAACCGTACTACGAGGAGTGCCTGTACGACATGTGCGCGTGCGCAGGGGACCTCTCCAGATGTTTGTGCCCAATATTGGGCGACTACGCGATGTCGTGCGCAAAAGCAGGTGTCATGGTCCAGTGGAGATACAACGTTAAGGAGTGCGGTGCGTATTTTATAATTAGCATAACCGAGTATATATTATGGGCAATTTGATTAATGGTGCAGATTTAATATGGACCCATCATTATAAATAATGACCAAGAGCGTCCGTCAATTTGATAAGTTTATTACTTTGGGGGGCCTATATTAAAAATGTACACAACTCGTGGTCTATTAAAAAAAATCACTTGACTGGACTCAAAGCTGTTTCACGTTTAACTTAACAAAATTTCCTCTCCAGAACTGTCTTGTTCCGGCGGCCAAGAGTATACCGTATGCGCGGACAGCTGTCTACGCAAGTGCTCTGATACATCATTGGAAGCCATAAACAACTGCAAGCCAACTTGCGTGGAGGGTTGTGCCTGCCCTGCTGGACAGGTCAGTTAACTTCTTAAATAAGCTCTATTTTCTATTAGTGGGTTTATTTCATTCAATAAGCGATTAATTATATGAAAATGTATTGTCATATAAAATGATAAGATATTTAGTAACAAGAGCAACGATCGCCAGACCTCGAGTTATACACAAACGGTGCAATTTGCAAATAAAAATATATAAAACCGAATCGCATACTGTTGGGAAGGATAACTCCGGATTTTATATAACTCGACACAAGGCACGTTCATACTCAAGGACGTAGGATAGGTAGGATTTAAGATACTTTGTATCCCGTAAATGACGTCATTTCCGCGGGTTAGATGGAAATATCGAAAAGGATGGCGCTGCGATCGCATACTTTTTGAAAACCACCCAACGTATATGAACGAAACTCGCCAGGGAGATAGCTTATATCCTGTATCAACACTTAGGATACTTTTTATACCGATAAATGAAGTCGCTTACATAGAACAGACGGATTAGCTAAATAGATGTCTCTACAATCGTGGTTTTTCAATTTACTAATAAATACCTATGTTATCATAAACAACATGTCGTTGGTTGTATTACTTCAAATCAGGTTGGTTTCGACTCGTATCTATATTTTGCTGGGCAGTTGTCTTGATTATAATATGGGCTTAGTTTCTTTGTTGTATTATTATAATATATAAAAAGCTAATGAATTTTTTTGTGTGAGTAAAACAATGCTACTGCCTAGGGTTTGACACGTGGTGCAGTCGCGGGGAAAATTCTAGTTAGAATTTTGAATTTTCAATAGAGCAATTTTTACATTACAATAATTTGTTTTATTCGAGTCAATGATAACGTCATCAATTTTAAATTCACATTATTTTTTCTTTATCTGTCAAACACTTGTTTAACAAACATGGATTTCAGATCATTTTCTTGCCATAATCTTTTGGAAAGTTAATCGACAGATTTTTACACGTATTTTTGATTTGCATAAAAATGGACGAAGAGTATCATTATTTATTATTTCACATTGCTTACAAAAGGCCGTTTGTCAAACTAGGACCTCCCTTTTTTGATGACAACATAGATTAATTGGTTTCACACATAATCAGCTGATTATGTTATCCTTTAGCGTCAGCTTTGGTAATTGTGACAATTTGTAAATTATTATTAAAAATTATGCACATTTTACTCACTTGGTGATTTTTTAAATTTTTACTACATGATTTCAGCAAACAGGCAGACGGCCTACCTGATGGAAAGCGATTACCATGTCATGACATTTGTAGCACCAATATGCTGCCGCTCTCTTAATGGGAACTGGAACCTGGCCACTAATGCTGGTTGTTATGGCGGCATACTTTATACCAGGGGTGGTAGCCATCCAGACGGGCAAATACTCTACCACCCAGAATACTTAACTACCAAGTTTTGTACATTGGAATCATGACTTTTACAATACTTAAATCTCCTGTGCTTATTTTAACAGCTTCTGGATGATAGCGGCGTGTGCGTGCCTGTAGGTCTGTGCCCGTGCTATTCCAAGTTAGGCTCTCAGACAACTGTCAAATTTAACGCTGGATACAAAGAAGTACGACCTGGAAGACGAGAACGGGAACTTTGGTAAATATATATAAACATATTACACACACACACACACACACAAACACGCAGACACATATATTGTCACACCTGTTTCCCATTGGGCTAGGGGTAGCCAGAGACGATGGGCCTCCATCTGCTACGATTCTGACAAATAATTTCTATTCATCAACTTTCATTAATCTCTCGCTTTTTACATAACCTTCAATTTGATAATGGTGAGTATGTAGCGGTCTATCAACTCTCCTCTTCTTATTGTAGTAGGTAAACAAAGTCTACTCTTCTTATTAAAGACTAAGCAGTTGCTCTGAAATGAAGTACCGTTTTTTGAAGGAATACTCAGCTTCTTCACAGCCAGCTGAGCTACACTTTCAATATAGGAGTCCAAATTGAGGACAGATGTTAAAGAAATGCCAAGAAGTTTGTCGGTTAAGGGAATGGCTAAATCTCTAAAAATGGAACTTAATTCAAACTGATTTTTTTCGCCGTACGTAAAGACGTGCCTGGGTTTTAGCTGTGGTGAATTGGCAATTTCGTTTATGCTTACGGAATATACTTTTTTTTATATCGAAAAGAGGACCCTAAAAACAAATTTTAAATTTGAACTTGTCCTTTTTATCTTAGGCTACCCGCAAACACACAATATTATTGCTAACGCTAGGTTGCAATAATATTGACCAATTTAATGGTATGATTATATTATTCAATATTATTGCACACTAAGCAATACAATATTGCCCGCAAACGAACAATATTATTAACAAGGAAATCATTGCCAATAATATTGTGTGTGTGTGTGTGTGCGGGTAGCCTTACTATTTTATGACTTTTGTTCTTACTAGTTACTCTAGTACCCATTTTAAGTTCGTTTTTATACTTGTCAATTGTATGATATTATGATGTATTTTCGCTTAATACTCGTTATACTTTACCCAGTGAATGTGTCGGCGCACGTTGGGAATGCTTGCCGGCCACCCCCGAAGACATCCAGAACTACCCCCCTGCCGAGGAGTTGAGGGCGAACTGCAGTACCACTAACAACATGGAGTTCACCACTTGTCAAATCGCTGAACCACTTACATGCAAGGTTAGAACATTTATTGTGGACATTTTTGACAGAAACTAAGCTATCATATAAAACCATGCAAATTTTGATATATCAAAATATCAGACAAAAAATAAATACTAAGCGAGCATTGAGTTAAAACTGTAAATTTTTGAATAGTTTGTTCTCAAAATATGTTTAATTATAAAAGACCAATTGGCCCACCGCTGGGCTCGGGCCTCCTACTATAGAAGAACGGACAGTATACACGTCACGCTTGTCCAAAGCGACTTGGTAAGTTAACACATCATGCTGTTCAGGCTTCACCACGGTGTTTTCCTTCACCGTTAGCACGTGGCTATTATAACAATATGCATATTAGGGCAGAAAAATAAGAACAAACGAGCGTGCATGACAAGAGCTATGAATGTCAAAGAAGCAAGTGAGGTGTGTAAGAATAAGCGTGAATGGCGCTCTGTTGTTCATGCCTACACCGCATGGGACCTGGCGTGAAGTTATGTATGTATGTAAAATTGCCCAAAGGGCCATCTACAAATTACGTCACATGAATTTAATTATATTTTAACCCCTCCCCAGTCGCTTTCACAGTTGGTCACATTCGCGTGACTCTGCCCTCCCTAGCATATTTTGCAATATATTAGATTTTTAAATGTGACGTCACGTAATTTACGACTCCTACCCCTTGTCACACAATGTCACAGTTCGGCTACATTACATATACATTAGGGACTCACGACGACCACGTTCACGACCGCGATTTATCCCGTTCACTTGCTAGCCGGCGTTATAATCGTAAACCCAAGTGGAACGGCTATTCGACCCACCCCTTGACATGGGTCGTTGTGAGCGTTGTGTGATCGAAAACGATGACGTCCTTAGTGACGTTTTTGCCACGGCCATGACAATCGTGGTCACCTTCTAGCACGGCTAACGGAGCATTTTGGGCTTTGTGAGCTACTACTAATGGAACGCCCTGTTCGTCCAACCCCTTAAGTGTGACGTATTTTATTAATGGCCACTAAGTGGTGCATGCTTTCCAGCCAGGATTCGAATCCACGCCCTTTGAATTTTAGCTTAACTAAAATTATGTTTTACCTTTAAATACTGAACTTACAATTCACACTTCAATTAAAAAGTTTAATGAACTAATATACATCATTTATTGCAATATTTATCTCGTGATACTCTAGTCCCGACGAAGAAATAATTACTTACCATCAGATATTATCCCAACAGAACATGCACCTTCCTCCGACATCAACTTCCCTGGAGTGCAGACCAGGCTGCCAATGCAAGAAAGGGTACGTCATGGACATGGTAGCCAAGAAGTGCATTCTTCCGTCAGAGTGTCCTTGTCACCACGGAGGAAGGAGTTACCCTGATGGTTATGTTATGCAGGAAGAATGCAACGAATGGTGAGTGTAGTTATTATATAAACTAGATTTGATGTTTTTTATTTAAATATGGAGTTTCTACATGGCGAATTGCATAGTTCTTTTTCAAGCAATGGAATGGTAAGTTCTTAAGGTGTAATCGTCTCGGCTTTCTTGAAACTAAACAATGTTTAGTTTTTTAGTTATGCATAGTCAAAATGTGGGTAGTTGGAGGCGCCGGGTATCGATCCCGGTACCTCTCGCATGCTAAGCGAGCGCTCTACCATCTGAGCTACGCCCCCTATTGGCTGTATGATCGAAAACAAGTTATCTTATATTCCAATGCATTATAATAATAAGATATTTTACAAAATCAAAATGAAGGTAGTTGGAGGCGCCGGGTTTCGATCCCGGTACCTCTCGCATGCTAAGCGAGCGCTCTACCATCTGGGCTACGCCCCCTATTGGCTGTACTATCGAAATCGTCTAATTTTCTACTTCAATGCATTATAATAGTAAAATATTTCACATAATCAAAATGAAGGTAGTTGGAGGCGCCGGGTATCGATCCCGGTACCTCTCGCATGCTAAGCGAGCGCTCTACCATCTGAGCTACGCCCCCTAATGGCTGTATGATCGAAAACGAGTTATCTTATACTCCCATGCATTATAATAATAAGATATTTCACAAAATCAAAATGAAGGTAGTTGGAGGCGCCGGGTATCGATCCCGGTACTTCTCGCATGCTAAGCGAGCGCTCTACCATCTGAGCTACGCCCCCTGTTGGCTGTATGATCGAAAACGAGCTATCTTATACTCCAATGCATTATAATAATAAGATATTTCAAAAAATCAAAATGAAGGTAGTTGGAGGCGCCGGGTATCGATCCCGGTACCTCTCGCATGCTAAGCGAGCGCTCTACCATCTGAGCTACGCCCCCTATTGGCTGTATGATCGAAAACAAGTTATCTTATATTCCAATGCATTATAATAATAAGATATTTTACAAAATCAAAATGAAGGTAGTTGGAGGCGCCGGGTTTCGATCCCGGTACCTCTCGCATGCTAAGCGAGCGCTCTACCATCAGGGCTACGCCCCCTATTGGCTGTACTATCGAAATCGTCTAATTTTCTACTTCAATGCATTATAATAGTAAAATATTTCACATAATCAAAATGAAGGTAGTTGGAGGCGCCGGGTATCGATCCCGGTACCTCTCGCATGCTAAGCGAGCGCTCTACCATCTGAGCTACGCCCCCTAATGGCTGTATGATCGAAAACGAGTTATCTTATACTCCCATGCATTATAATAATAAGATATTTCACAAAATCAAAATGAAGGTAGTTGGAGGCGCCGGGTATCGATCCCGGTACTTCTCGCATGCTAAGCGAGCGCTCTACCATCTGAGCTACGCCCCCTGATACATATACTATCGAATAAAAACAAAATATATGGCCAATTGACATTGAAATAATTGTAATGTATATTGCGTAAAATACGCTTGCCCTTTCACTTTCAATCTAGAGCACGCACGTGCTTCAAGCTTCAAAACGTGTTTCAATGCTATTTTAAATAATCTCGTAAAGTGAACAATAGTTAAATCTTTTATTAAATTTGGGGCCTAATTTTGTATTACTTATTATATTACATTTTTAAAATTATGGGATTCAAATGGGAGTAGAGACCGCGTCTCGATATACTTAGTGTAAGGATTCTCTCCAGCCCCGTGAATCGATAACCACCGTGGTTGGTAGGCGTTGAACGTTTCTTAACCGGTTTTCAAAAAGCGGAAGTTCTCAATTCGTCTGTATGTATGAAACGAGATTTCTCCATTAATTGTCGCCCGATTTTCATTTTTTTTTCTTAAGTGCTCCCATTATTACCAAGTCAGGATCTGATGAATGGATCCTAGCGAAATCCAGAGCACCCTTTTTGAGGAGCGCTAACACTCTACGAGAAGGAAGCTTGTGTACACGTGTCAGTAGTACATACAATTTATCAATTCAAGCAACTATAAAGTAGAAAATTTTTGTGATAATGTGAAGTCGTTTTAGTTCCGTTAAAAGAAAAGGTTTCATTTTAGTGGTTTTAGTTAAAATTACCTATATTTCCAACAGTAAATGCAAGAGCGGTAGCTGGGACTGCACTACACGCCAATGCGCAGGAATTTGCGGCGCCTGGGGCGACTCGCACGTGACTACTTTTGACGGAGCCGATTACGATTTTGAAGGAGTCTGCACTTATCTGCTGGCGAAAGGTGTTATGGACAGCAAGGATGGCTTCGATGTAGAGATTCAGGTGTGTTTGACACTGGCGCTTTGTAAAAACAAAAAGTACTTCTGTTTGTAAATTCAGACTATTTCGCTCTACTTGGATTCCTATTACTTTTTGTTTAAATTGTGTTTGGAAATTCTTTTTGGTTTATTATATACACGCACAGATGTTAAATTAAATGTCTCGCGTATTCAAAAACATTTTTTTTAAAATTTGACTACATCTATCTATATATTATATAATACAGAAATGAATCCCTATTTCCTTTGGTCATGCCATCATGCACGCTAATTCTTTTGTTGTGTTTGTTATTGTCAGGGGAAGGTTCTTATGAAGGAAAAAAATAAGAAACTTGCGCGGAAAATTAGAAAATTTAAGAATACTTAACCACCATATAAAATTATTTCTAATCTAACCTTATGACGTTCGACATAGAATTCACATAATGCGTGCTGCAAGTATCGTCAAAGGGCATGTAAAAAATTAATATAGTTAAGACAGGACAACGTCTGTCGGAGCTAGTTAACAATGGTCGTCGTTCAATATAGAGTTACGTATGAGTTGGTATTATTCTAGTATGCATATGTTAGTATTTCTTCTAAGATAAGGTGATATAAATCTGAAATACCGTGCCTTTAGAATGTACCATGCGGCACCACCGGCGCTACGTGCTCTAAATCAGTGACGCTGAAAGTGGGAGGTGGTGGAAACGAGGAAATAGTGTCTCTTACCAAAGACGCACCTATACCTGACATCTCGAAACTAAAAAGGTAAGATTTTAAAACATTGAGATATCTACGGGTTTTCCGAAGGAGTTTTGATTATAGGTACATAACATTTTATTGAAGTGATACTTCTTTAGAAACTTGATGAAACGAAATAAAAGTGACACTAAAAGATAGTGTTATAGTGTTTAAATTATTAAATATTAATTTAACGGCTGATAGATGTCTCACGAAACCAAAACGCTGGCCTGTATTTTGGACAACGCATAAGCATTGCCATACAACGTGGTAATGCGGCCAGCGTTTTGGGAACGTTCCCAACTGACGGTGATTTGGGACCTATTTACTATTTGTAGTTTGTATTTTTTTAATTAAGTTGTATATATATTTTTAGAATAGGATGTATTTTATTTTTAGGCTAAATAAAACTGAAAAAAAAATATAATTTACTTGCGATTAAAAAAAAAAAAAAACACTATGCTTACAAAGATAGAGTTGGAAATATTTCGAAGTTTTGTAATTCATAAATTAAATTGAAACTATTTAGTTCGTGCCTACCCCGCAAAAGACCTGGCGTGAAGTTGTGTATGTATGTAAATTGAAACTAGAGCATTTGTTTCCTATTTTAGTTATCATAAGCCCCTCGTGTCATTTGTTTCAAGTGAAAACATGGAATGTGAATAATTTGTGTTATATCTTACATATTTTGTAAATTATGAAATAATTTTTGAGCTTGCTAAAAATATTATAAGAATAATAAACCTTATAATTATCCTAATACTCCTGATACTCTATATTTATCTCATTCTCTCGTAGGCTACTTTCAGAAGTTTCACTTCATGTGTAAATTGCACACACATCTTTTATAGTATATCATAACAACCAATTATCACAACAACAAAAATCTACAGCGTGTTTCATTTCAAATGACAATAAATCATAACTTTAAAGGTTGTACTCCATACAAATTTTTTGGTACTATTAAATCAACCGTAATGTCAAAATTAAAATTTTGAAAATTCCGAACAAATTAATTACGATAAAATGGGAATAAAAAACAGAACAACTTGTAAATATTGGTTCGCGAGCGAGAGCGTAAGAATGAACAACTTCCGCGTTTAATGATGAAGAGACGAGCTGGAAACATGATACATTGGTCACTAACCTATCGATTTAGACACAATAACTGATACATGTTGTTGTAATATTCTGAAATGAAAAATGAGGTCCTGTGGCTAAACCAAAGAAGTTACCTTGATTCATTTTTGTATTTGGGCAGAGTACGTCATGAAGATAACGTGGTCTGATTTATTGTCGTAAGGTCTGAAACACGCTGTATATTAACAATACTTTTTAGAAAATAGAAAGCCTTATCGCTTAAAGCAATATCTTCCAGGCAACTTAAATAAAAGGAAACATCAAGAAGTACCTCACAATAGAAATTTAGTACATATATGTACGTAACCCATTGATGACGATTCATTTCTGTCTTGATTTTTTGGTGAATCGACGTAATTAAAAGTTGTATAGTATAGTGTATGTAGTGTAGTAATCCATATAAACATAACGTGAATCATACAATATCATTGAATACCGTCTGGTCGTTTCAGCGGACCCTGGGCGTCGAAGTGATCGCTCCGAACGCAACCGGGATTTAACGCTCGGATGATGATGACCGTCTGGTCGTTTCAATACCGTTCTTTCAACCAAATTGATTCCGCCTAATATCAATCAGTATGATCATACAGACGTGGTAGCGTAATGGCTAGCGCACGCGTCCCATACTCAAAGGGCACGGGTTCGTTAAGTAGTTTTCTAAAGTGCATATTGCTGCAATTACCACGTGCTAGCAACGCTCTAGGAAAACATCGTGATGCAACCTACACATCGAGATAACCGATGTGTCAAACCTGCCAAGCCGCCTTGGATAAGCGTGGCGGGTTTACTGTCTGTTCCTCTATAATTGGAGGCTGTTATTATATATATTATCATCATCCATCTGATTTTTTGTTTCGTATTTTAGGATCAAGTTACGAATGGCTGGTACTTACGTGTTCCTGGACGTGCCTTCTCTGGGCATGAGTTTACAGTGGGACCGTGGGGTCAGAGTATACGTTAAGGTCCGCTCAATGTGGCAAGGACGGGTGAGTTTTGTTTTTCTACCAACAGAAAAATGGACTATACATATTTCCAAAATTGGGTATTTAACAGAGTGTTCAGATATCTTCCTCATCTCTTTTTTTTTCTTAATATAATTTTATTTATCGTTTAAATAATAATCTTCCACGTGGTAGGGCATTTGCCCAACTGGATGGCTACCAACCCTGGTCTAGAGTATGCCGCCATAACAACCTTAAATTGTGTTCCGGAATTAGTGACCAGGTTCCAGTCTCCCTTAAGAGAGCAGCAGCGCATTTGTAGCACCTTTGGTGTTGCAAATGTCTAAAGGCGATGGTAATCGTTTTCCATCTAGTGGACTGTCTGCCTGTCTGCTGATCTCCTTCAATAAAAAAAAATCAGTAAATTATTTGACTTACTGGTTATTATTTAAACGAATGATAAATGCCTTCTTCGTATGACAGAGATTGTGGCTCAAATATAGTTGTAATTCCGGATTATTTCGCAACATTGTTATATCATGGTTTCCTAAGGCAACTGATGCCTACGTTATATCCATCTTTATTATTTTTTTCAGCTTAAAGGGCTTTGTGGTAACTACAATAACGACATGCGTGACGACTTCCAAACTCCTTCGGGTGGCGGAATGGTCGAATCTTCGTCTCTGATATTCGCGGATTCATGGAAACTGAAACCGACGTGTCCAAAACCCACAGATGTTGAAGTAAGTATCTGTTAAGTCAGTATCTGTTTCGCATTGTGGGCTGCTTGCCTTCTCCGGATTGCCGACAGTGTGGCGCACCCGATACGGCGTTTCATACGCTTCTCGAGTACGCTGCCTGGACGCCGCAGCGTTTCGAGCTCGAGACACACGTAGGAGCCCTCGGATCGCTCGGCGGCTTGGTAACGGCCATGTTGCAGAGCGACGACCGCTGGGATGCTGCGGTTACGTTTTGCGAGGCAGTAATGTCTCTCAAAGAGGCCGCAGAAAGGGATAGGGAGCGAAGTCCTTCAGCGCGTGCTACGGTCTCTTTTCGAGGTCGCCGGCCTTCAGCTGGCACCCGGAGAGGCAGGTACGTGCTTTACTTACCTCTACTAGGCTACTAGGTAAAGCAAGGGATTTAACAACTACCCCCGTCTCGAAGTGAGGTGTGTTCTCCCAGGGCACACTTCAGGCACTTTATTGCGCTGGATCGACTGTTGCGTAACTATGTTCTTTATCTCAGTCTTTCCATCACAAACAAAAGCGCAGGGTCGTCAGGGAGGAGGGGGTTTTTAGTGGGTATTGATTTTGCTCGCCCGTGCGGCATCACTCGGAGTCTCCACACTCCTCTGTGTAGTCCATAGCGGACGGAACGCAAATAAAGCATACAATTGCTAGCGTTACCGCCCCCCGTGGATTCGTGCCGTTTCCTAGTGACGGCCCAGAGAGTGCGTAAATCGGTTAGTCATTTTCCCTCGCCTCAACAAAAAAAAAACTGTTAAATGGACTCGTTCGTGGATTGCGACCAACGTTTGCAGACGCGATTCGCGCGCGAAGTCTACGCGAAAAGTATGCTACTCACCACATTCGCGGTTATGTTCGCTAATGGACGTCGGAATTGCAGCTGCCATGACTGCGCGTGTGGCATGCTACAATTATATTTATTTATTAACTTACAAAAATCGCTCGCATTATAGTTCTCACCAATACGACATCTTGGTAGACCTAATTAATTATATATACATTCAGATAACATATATTATAATAGTTCTTGTGAATTCAGTCGCAGTACAAATAAAAATGTCAATTTGTTAACAAATCTTGTTCAATGTTCGAAAGATCTGTTTCATCGGCGCCTTACTCCGAATATTGGTGGCTGCCTTAGTCTCATCACAAAATTCGCTGGAATGTTCAATTTGATTTCAGCACCTGGTCTAAACAATTCACCTCTTAACAATTTAAATAAGTAGGAGACCAATGTAAACTTTCGGCTGGATGTCAAATTTTTATACCCAACCATATCTAAGACAAACAAGGTGGGTGACATCAAGGGATAAAATGTGTAAACAGCATAAACTCAAGATCGTTGTTTCACGAAACACTCATTTACCGCACGCCCACATTCGCTCGTCCCTACGTGCTGCAAGCTACTGTGAAAACAGCCCAAATGTAGTTACTTTCACGACGTTTGTATTCGCGCGATGCGAACTAAGCGCGAATTCTTTGTCGCAGTACAACATATCGACATCGACCAGGGAACACCGCGAAGCGTAAATGTGAAGGCGAAAAACCATCTACACTCGCGATTAACGGCTTTCGCGTCGCGAGTGTACAGCACGCATTATATTTTCTCTTTAATGTGCTCTGTGTAAAAAAAACTTCGCTCTGTTCAGATTTTGGTGAATCCATTGTGGAACGCAATTTACAGAAATTCGTTTGTTTGTTTAAGCTCAGAAGCCGACGCACTTTCCCTGGTATTATTATTCCTCGTTTCTCAATAATGGAATATGTCTCTTGATTTCAAACATGAAATTTTATTATTGATAGTCGCATGTGCTTTTTACTTTATCTACAAATATTTCTACATTGAACAGAACTCTAGCTAAAAACAAAATACTGCGACGCCTCCTTGAAGTTTCGTAATTTACTTGTGACGTGACTATTCGCGCCAGTTACAACTCGTCCACTCATTATTTATCCCTTGGTTAAAAATTATTTTGTGGAATTTAAATTAAATTCTAACAACAGTACTAAGACTAATTAATAGATAATAAAGTGTAGGAATCAGCGGACAATCGCTCCAAAAGAAGATCTCATTCCAAATTTTAAAACGTTCATGTTACGTTAGGATCATTGCAAACAACGTCCGCAACGCAAAGAATGGGCGATAAACGCCTGTGGAGCCATGAAACAGTATCCATTCACGCTCTGCCACACGGAAGTGTCACCGACCGCTTTCGTGGAGCGTTGCGAGCGCGACGCGTGCGCGTGCGACAGCGGCGACGACTGCGAGTGCGCGTGCACCGCACTCGCGGCGTACGCGTACGCGTGTGCGCATAGGGGTGTTACCTTCAAATGGAGGACACAGGAGAGGTGCCGTAAGTATATTTTTATTTCATTGCAGGAGTTCAGCGGCCAGGTAGACGGTCCACTTGGATGGAAAATGGACATGGTGCTACAAATGCGCTGCTGCTCTCTTAAGGGAGACTGGAACCTGGTTACCAATGACGGAACACAACACAAGGTTGTTATGGCGGCATACTCTAGACCAGGGGTGGTCGCCATCCAGGCGGGCAAATACCCTGGCAAGAAGTATACAATTAATATCACAATGGCATTGTTTATCCGTGTAGGAACAAAGAAAGAATCCTGCGACCGGCGGCCTCTTGTAACAGGCGACAAAACAACCCACAGTCGGGTGGTAAGGCGTTTGTCTGTCTGGATGGCTACCACTACTGGTCTAGAGTATGCCACCATAAGAACGTTGAATTGTGTTACGGCAATAGTGACCAGATTCCAAGCCCCCCCTTGGAGGCCAGCAACACTTTGGTAGCACGTTTGATGATGCAAATGTCCATAGGTGATGATAACCATTTTTTACTTCCAGTAATCGTTACTACTACTGTATTCCAGCAATAAAAAATAGACATAATAAAATCAATATTCGGAATCTCTAGTGTAGAAGGTCAAATTTTGACAGTTTAGGCTATTTCGTATTAAGTGTTAATATTATCAGATTCAATGGTTATGCCATTGAGTAAATATGATCTAAGGGTTATGCTTTAATTTTACAGCAATGCAATGTGACGAAGAGTGTTCGAACTACAACGAATGCGTGTCCGCTTGTCCCTTGGAGACGTGTGACAATACCCTCTACTTCTCAGAAATAAAGACTACATGTGAAGCAGAAACTTGCGTTGAAGGTATGTTATTTAATACGTAGTTTTTGTTAGCTAGCTAAACAACAACGGTCATTAATTGAAGTAGAATAAGTTTGAACGCTCCTTTAAGAATCATAAAGAAGCGTTCAACTAACTCTCTATGAATAAGACCGTGAAATGTCAGTGATTTTTGTAATCAAAACATATTGTTGGTTATTATTTATTATTGTATTTTTGTTACTACAATTCCAGATTTGCTAAGTTGCGAGCTTAGACCATCTCAATGGTTGCAAGATACCATGAATGTCGCAAAGTAACTTATCAGTTGTAATATTTTTCACTTGCAAACGAGTGCCATGTCGTAGCACTCGCTCGTTAATATTGTAGATAGAAAATACTTTATTGTTCACCACATACACATAAAGTAAATCATTTACAGTAATTTCGTGTCAAGGCAGAAACAAAGGGCGGCCTTATCGCTTTAGAGCGATCTCTTCCAGACAACCCGGGCTGTGGATTGTATGAAAGGAATCAAAAGTGTATGACGGTGGTGTGCAAATAAAATATATGTAATTAATAGGATACCTAGATATTAGACACAATACATATAATTACGAAAAAGAAAATAGACAACAACACATTGTACAAATACTAAACTAAATATTTGTTTACGAATAAAAATTGTAAATAAATATAGGTTATATGACTTGTTGCTAATTCTTTCTGATTTATTTTAAAGTTATTTTCCATCTCGACGTAAAGAAACAGACACATGGAAGTTACGAATGTCCAATGACAGTTAATTCGTAATATGTTCTTAAGTCTTCACGACTTGTATACATAATGAAAACGTTGGTAACGGTTTTAAGCGCGGTAATTTATTTGATTTTATATGGTTAATTCATGTTAAACACGCGTGTCGCGTGAACCGTTCGTTTCTCTGAAATTTATTCAATTTTAATCTTTAATAATTACACCGGCCCATTAATGTCCCACTGCTGGGTTCAATACAATATAACCGCCACGCTTGTCCAAGGCGGCTTGGCAGGTTTGACACATCGGTTATCTCGATGTGCAGGTTGCATCACGATGGTTTTCTTCAACATTGGTTGCACGTGGTAATTGTAACAATATGCACATTGGATCAGAAAACTGACTAACTGGTGCATGAGGTCCGGCCAGGATCGAACTCGGGTCCTTTGAGTTTGGGACGCGTGAACATTAAAAATCTTGAATTCAGGTTGCAAGCCCAAAAAGTCGTGCCCCGAAGGCGAAGTATACAAGAACATCTCCTCAACGGAGTGCATTCCTCGTGCCAAGTGCAGGCCGGTCTGCATGACCTTACGCAATGGCACTGAAATATTGGAAGGTGAGGTGATTGAGGAAGACGCCTGCCACACCTGCCGCTGCTCCAAGAAGACCAAGGTCTGCAGCGGACAACCTTGCTCCACTGAACAGGTGATTATCTTGAATGAGAAGTGCGTGTTTTACAAATTTATCTTAAAATGCCTTCAAGGCAAGAAGGACAAGTTTTGTAACTTCTATAACTTCTTAAATCGAGATTTTCTTAAAATTTTAAAGTGGACGCAACGTCTATATCGAAATTGTGATAGTTAGATGGCAAAACTAAAGCTAAGAACGGGGATGTTTTCGGTCTGATATTATTATATTGTTACGAGCTATAGGACTTGAATTAAAATGTCGTTGGAATTACTTTAGAATTTATTAGAACTATACAAACACGTATAGCACAGGTACAAATATAACTGGACGCAACCAGTACAAACTGCACGATTCAATAACACTTGCAAAGTCCGTCTCTATATCGCTTATTGGATGAACACGTCTTGCTTTGATTGTTGTTCTCGCTAGACTCTTCATCTTCCCCGTTCGGGCATCGTTTAATACTAAATTATACAATACAACAAAGGACCGCGTGGACTGAGGTTTCTGAGAAACCGTAATCTACACACCTGCGACGGGTAAACAAGTACAATAACAATAGGCTATTATCTAATTGCTAAGTTTAAACACGAAGTAAACAAAGAAGTCCAAACGTGGGAAAGTTAATAAACTAGGTTTATTGCAGGCAGGTGTGCATCCAACTTTTGTCGGCATGTAAAAATATTTTATAATTGGCTGAGTCTATTAATACGGGTACTGTACGAACAATTTATAATAATTAATACAGGTACTGAAAATGTTCTTAAAAAGGCTCGGCCAAGAAAAAGTTCTCCCAGAGAAGATACGCTACTTATTATTCGTGTTGCTAAAAAAAAATAACCCTAACCTAACCTAACCATTGCTAGTTGTCCGCTAAACGGATAATTAAAATAACTTATTCGTCCGATTATCGGATGAATAAAGTAATTTAATCGTCCGATTAACGGATGAATAAAATAATTTAATCGTCCGATAACATCTATTTAGTTATACTAAATAATTAAAAAATCTGTTTAATACATTTTTTTTAACGTGACCCTTCTGTAATAAGTCCAATACTCATAAAAAGTTAAAGGGTTATCTGGTAATCCGAATAATCGGACGATTAAATTATTTTATTCATCCGTTTAGCGGACGACTAGACACTTCGTAAAAAACAAGCAAATCATCCAATTCATTCTTAGTTAAAAAAAAAATTGAATAAATGTACGAATAAATATGATTTATTCGTCCAGTACCCGTACAAATAATCACATCGAATATAATTTATCGTATAGTAAAATTCTCACAAGACAAGAGGGACAACTTCTATAACATCTTAAATTGTCGAGATTTTCTTAAAATTTCGTTAAATCGGCCGACACGTCTATATCGAGATTGCGATAGCTGGATGACTAAACTAAAGCTAAGAACTGGGATCTTTATGGCCTGATATTATTATATACTTTGTCAGTATAGAAGAAGAATTCAATGATTTTTGTACCTCAGCCGCGGATTGGATCGTCCGAAACGCCAGCAACGGAGAAGCCTCACGACGAGCAACTGAAATGCGTCACAGGATGGACCAACTGGCTTAGCAGGACTGCAGCCGAAATAGGTCCCAATGGAGAATCTATTGAAAATGAGCCTCTGCCTGAACCTAAAGATTTGGTAACAATATTTCCTCTTTAAATATCGAAACGATGAAAAGAAGAACATTTGACGATTTAGAAGACACTGTCTTAACCTCCAAATGTTTCTATTCTTAAATTTTAAGTTAAAATCTGCGCTACTTTTTATCCGTGGAATACCACGGGGACTTTTTTGGGAATGATTTAAAAATGTGATTTTTCACTGATTGATAACAAATTTGATGTAATAAAATGTTTATTTTATCTTCCGGGAATCCCACGGGAATTTTCCCGGCAGCGGTTTGTTATTCGGGTGCATAAAAATTGCTTATTCCTACACAGTTTTCGCCTGCGGTGCTTTGTGTCCCGGGAACCCCGCGGGCATTCCAAGTTAAACGCAAACGAGGTTGCGGGCATATCCTAGTATTTTGTACAATTAAATATAATATTTATTTTGTACTAGCTGTGCGACGTTGTACGCGTGGATTTTTTTTAAAAAACCCCCCTGATTTTGAAATATCCTTCATTGGTGCTGCGCTCCTATTGCTCTTAGCGTGCTGATAGCCTTCCTTGATAAATGCGCTATCTAACACTGAAAGATTTTTTCAAATCAGATCAGTAGTTCCTGAGATTAGCGCGTTCAATCGAACAAACAAACTCTTCAGCTTTATATCTATAAATTTAAAAATCATTGGCACTTTTCGTTGTAATTTTATAACTTGAGAACGACTTTACCGATTTTGATGAAATTATGTGTGTGTGTTTGAGTGGGTCCCGGAATAGCTTAGATCCACAATTGGAACCGTTAGGTGGCGCTGAGATCGGGTTCTTGAATCCTCCTAATCACCCGGACCGATTATGGTGATTTTGTTTTTATTTCATGAAACAAAGTCTTTTAGGAATTCAGAAAAAATGGCGGTACGAAGTTCGCCGGGTCAGCTAGTATTAGTATAAAGGACCCAGTATTGTCAGTGCGTGCCAATGCGTCTACTCGAGGTCGCCGGCCTTCAGCTGGCAGCCGGAGAGGTAGGTACGCGCACTACTTCCCGCCCTGAGTTAGGTTCCGTTACGGGGGCCCTTAGCTAGCTAGGTAAGCAAGGGACCATCGACCCCCGTCTAACGAAGTGGGGTGTGTTCTCCCAGGGCACACTCCAGGCACATTGTTGCGCTGGATTGGCTGGGTGTAACTATGTTCTAAATCTCAGCCTTCCCTTCAGATACTAAAGCGCAGGGTCGACAGGGAGGAGGGGGTTTTTAGTGGGTATTGTGGTGGCTTGCCCGCATGCAGCATCCTCGGAGTGTCCACACGAGCTGAAGTCGATCGCGGGCGGATCACTGCCAAGAGCATACTATTGCTGCAGTGATACCTCCCCCGACCGACGCGTGTCGTTCCCTAGCAACGACCCAGTAGTGCGTAAATCGGTAGCATTTTCCCTCGCCTCAAAAAAAACAAAAAAGGACCCAGTATTGTGCGTAAATAGCATATTCCTCGCCTTAAAAAAAAGATTAAAATTAAAGCTCCGGATATTTATAGCAATAATGTGATAATATTTACAGAAGATTGGCAGTCCCATGTGCGAGGCCGACATGATGATAGAGATCGAATGTCGAACTGTCAAGGATCATAAAACACCAAAGGAGACCGGCCTAAACGTCGAGTGCAGCCTGGAACGTGGACTAGTGTGCAAAGAAGTCGGCAAGACCTGTCCCGATTTTGAAATACGCGTGAATTGTGAATGTGGAGGTACGTAGCGTGTAAACTTTTGATCTTTATATTCTGGTAATTTTATGTCATTAGATCAATAACCACACCTAGTTTTTTTGTAACGAGTGAGTATTTTGGATGGGGTATAGATGTAGTGCCTGAGCACCTTTATCTTAGGTAATGGGAGGGGTGGAGGGGGAGATTAGGGAGGGATACTTACCCCTTCTGCAACCCCTAGGTCAAAAAATGTTTTTGGAATTGTAACCTCAGGTCAGCAAGTGTCATAAATGATTTGTAACCATCATTAAATAGTTATTAATGAATAATTTGTAACTTGTTTGTTCTGGCACTATCCGGCCGCTGCCACGCCACGCTCGCTTCAGTCACTCGGCTCGTGCACTCTGGTGTAAATTCTAACTTAACCTAAACGAACTCACCGTTCTAGTCACTTGTCGTGAATTGTGACGGAACAGACGGGTCACCAATTATTCATTGATAACTACTTAGATGGTTAAAAATCGGTTGTGATTATCTTATTTGCTTGACATAGAGGTTGGAATCTAACCTCCTTAACCGTAACCGAAGAAAACTAAGAACTAGATTTGTTTTCATGTTAAATTATATAATATCCGCCCATAAATGTCCCACTGCTGGGCTCGGGCCTCCCATTAAGGGGGAACGGACAATATACCCGCCACGCTTGTCCAAGGCGGCTTGGCAGGTTTGACACATCGGTTATCTCGATTTACAGGTTGCATCACGATGTTTTCCTTCACCGTTGTTAGTACGTGGTAATTGTATCAATATGCACATTAGATCAGAAAACTGACTAAGAGTTACATGCGTTCCGGTCAGGATCGAACCCGCGCCCTTTGATTTAGGGGCGCGTGCGCTAACCATTACGCTACCACGACTCCATGTTAAATTAAGGTTTATAAAATATTACGTAAGAATGCTTTATTCTAACCTCCCCTCGGGACTGTACGTAATTAATAGATGGCCTTCATTAGTTGTAAATACCATTTGCCTCAGCCTGTGCAAACTCCGTCCGCCCATCTGAGCCTCATCCCACTGACTGCACGAAGTTCTACGAATGTGTTCCTGGTGCGCCAGTGCTCAAGGACTGCGGCCCTGGAACCATGTACAACCCACAGTCCATGGTTTGCGATTGGCCGGCCACGGTGTTGGCTCTCAGGCCCGAGTGTCTCGTGTCTAATGCTACCACCACACGCAGAGGTATGTGCATTATTATGTATTTAACTTATAAAATCATTTACATTTCTCATAATTGAAAGAAAGAAAGAAAAAAGGTTTATTTTTAAGACATATACAAGTAAACTAAACACATTCAAAGAAATAAACAAAGCATCATAAAAAAGAGGCTTAATATTAACACGCCAGGTCCCTTGCGGGGTAGCCACGGACAGAGCGCCATTCGGACTTATTCTTACACACCTCACTTGCTTCTTTGACATTCATAGCTCTTGTCATGCACGCTCGTCTGTTCTTAGGGCTCCTGACATCACCTTCTGCTAATACATGATCAATTTGATCATGGAAGGCCTCCCGCGACTTCTGCATCCATCCACTTTTGCATTGTATATCTGTTTAGTCATTCTTTCATCATACATTCTTTCCACATGCCCGAACCACCGGAGCATTCCTTTCCTTATCTTCACCTCGGCACTCTCTTTTAGACCAACTTCGCTTGATCCGAGAGCGACGTCACGGCAAACTATATATTTTATTACTAATTATATCATTTTGGTAATAAAAACAAATAGTTCAATAGATTTCCAAATATGTAAATACCATTTTAATGGATTAATTTAAGTGAGCTTTTACAATTTATAGGGTAGGAGTACAGCGTAAGAAATGATGGCAATGAATGACAGCGTAAGAAAGGATGAACAATGAATCTTTAATATATCCTCTAATATGAATGCATTATTCTCACTGTTCGTTAAATGAATATCTCACTTTTTATGAAGTGAGGAGTAAAGGTTTTCTCACTATGTTTTCTTTATTATTCACTAGAGTTATCCCTGTGGCTACACCGCGTGTCATACTCTGGGCAATTGCTTTATTTTATTTACATAAACCCTTTATTCAGTTTCTTACATATAATAATAACAAAGAAGCTAAGTTCATATAATCTAGACATCTGCCCGACAAAATATAGAAGTGAGTCGAAGCCAACTTGATTTGAAGTAATACAATGAATGAAATGTAGTTTATGACAAGTAACGTAGGTATTTGTTAGTGAATTAAACAACTAAGGGCCTTACTTATAATAATCTCGTTAAGAAAGGATTAGCCATCTCTTAAATAAGAGACTCTTAGCCGCTAATCAATAGCTAATTCAAATAAAACTTGCCATCTTGCTTCTTAGCAGTCACTTAAACTACCTCTTGATGTTGGTTATTTTTGACAGTTATTTATGAGCTACTTTACCTTATCCTTAAGAGGAGTTCATGGGTAAGATTTTCGTTAATCAGTTGCTGAGCAGTTGCCTAAAATTTAACATACGATTATAAGTAAGGCCATAAGTAGTAACTAATAAGTAAGAATAAGTTTCACTTAGAGTGATGATATGTAGCCTATAGCCTTCGTCGATAATGTATCTAAGCTAGCTAGGGCTGTCTAACACTGAAAGAATTTTTTAAATCAGCTTTATATATTAGTATAAGATAGTAAACTCTTTCCGTTAGGTGAGTTGTCTATCTGTTTGACGCTTTGCAATAAAGAAAGCCAGTTAAGAAATAAACGATCATACATCTCATTTAATGCCCTTTAAAACATTTAGTTATAGTTTTCGATGAGACAACAATTCGGGAGAAAATAACCGAAGCAGAAGAGTCAACAGCAGCTACTCCGACCGTTCTCCCGGCGAGGTGTCCTCCGGGGCAAGTGTTCATCGAGTGCATGTACCCTTGCGACAAGACCTGCAACAACTTCAAAGCCAAACTGATGGCTGCCGGAAAGTGTACTAGGCGAGATGTGAGTATTTGTAAAATTGAGAATAGGTGGTGCAAAAAAATTGCGTGGTTTGAGGTGCGGGTGTAAAATTTTGCGTATAATTATTTTTGAGGTGCACAATCTTCTACCGAGTTCCATATGTCATAAACTTTACAAGAAAAAATTGCAGCGAAAATTAGTAGTGTTACGGTGCGTCGATTCATGGACTGTTCCTATATTTTACTATTCGGTTTCATTTTAGCTGTGCCCGCAACTTCGTCCGCGTGTAATTTGTTCTAAACATCCCCAGATTTTGAAACATTCTTCATTAGCGCTTCGCTCTTATTGGTCTCAGTGTGATGATATATAGCCTATAGCCTTCCTCGATAAATGGGCTATCTAGCACTGAAAGAATTTTTCAAATGAGATCAACGTGCAAGCTAATTATGAATAAAACACATCTAATTTTTGTCACTTGTTCTTCTGTTTTGCTTATATGTAGTAGGTATTTATTTTTCTTTATTTATAATTAATCATAAATATGACATTGTACAGGATTGTCTTGGCGGTTGCATCGATGGGGAGGTTGCGAATATCAAGTGCAACTACGGCTCGTTGTGGCGCGATGAGAAAACGTGCGTGCCATTGAAAGACTGCACTTGCGAGTTTGAGGGTAGTCCAGTTAAGGTAGGGTAATAATTATATACAAGAAAAAGATTCAGATTTAAAACCTATGTAAGTAATTTTACAATAATTATGTATACCACCATCGCCACTCCTTCTAATATATAAAATTCTCGTGTCACAGTTTTCGTTGCCATACTCCTCCGAAACGGCTTGACCGATTTTGATGAAATTTTTTGTGCTTATCCGGTATCTATGAGAATCGGCCAACATCTATTTTTCATCCCCCTAAATGTTAGGGGTAGTCCACCCCTAAATTTTTATTTTTTAGACAAAATTTTTAATTTCTATTTTTTTATGATACAGCATTAAAAAATACATACAACCCTAAATTTTCAACCCTCTACGACCAAACCCTATTTTTCACCGGGCAGGACGACGTCTGCCGGGACAGCTAGTATCTTATATATTCTTGCCACGGGTTTTCTGGAAGAGATCGCTTTTTTAGCGATAAGACCGCCCTTTGTACCCAATTAGATCATTACTAGTTTGTAAGTTTTCTGTAATGGTGTACAATAAAGTGTTATCTATCTATCTATCTATGTGTGTGTACAAATAAATGCGTGTTCTACGTAGAAAACCAAGATTATTTATTCACTCATAATTATGTAGGTACATTAGTATTATAATGTGTAACGCGTCGCGGGTATGGATGATGGAAGAGAACTATCACTCGGAGCACGTCATCTGCATGTCTGCTGAACTGATGCAATAATATAAAATTTAATTTTGTTTTTGTTGACATTCGTCTATCATTTATCAACAGCCCGGTGGTGTGGTCGTAAATGGATGTGTGAAATGTCAATGCTTGGACAACGAGATGCACTGCGACTCGAGCGAGTGCGTCTCGATCATAAGTCCACACCAAGGATCAACCCACGAGGCTTATATCTTCCCTACACCGATACCAGAAGCCATCACAGTGACAACAACTACAGAAACTCCGACCACTGTGACATCTACAACTATCACTTTGACAACGGTCACTCTGGCCACTCCTCCAGAGAAGCATGGACGGATACCGTTCACTACAACTGCGCAGACGACAGTGCAGCCGACTACCTTAATTATTAAGAGTACAGTGTCTCCGCCACCTGAATGCTCTCCTGACAGGTAATTTGAAATTGCAATATTTAATGTTGATTTTTAGAACTCCATTTGTCTGGCCGTTTACTTTGTCTCCTAAACTATTGTTTCATTTATCTGAATGGAATTTAGCAGGAAGTGGCAATTTTTATGCCGCTGTGCAGTGGTGTAGTGAAATTGCAAACGGCTTTCAAGAGACGGCCATGATATGTATGTAAATGACGGATGAAAATTATTTTTAGTGTGTTAGCTAGATTTTGAAAAATTATAGTGTTTTTTTTAAGTTTTCGCAGCTTGTATACATAATAAGAAACTCAAAGCTAATAATACTTATTATAAAATTCTAAACCTACCGTGTCTGTACATTGAAGTTTTAAAAAAAATAGACTTTATAAATGACAATTTGATATTATATATAATTGTTAGAGTTAGGCTAGTTGGCTGAAGAGTTTCTTACGCGCTTTTTCTCTTCAAGCCACTAGGGGAAAGCAGGTAGGATTCGTACACAGGGAGCATTCATACAGTGGAGATTTCTCCGCCATTATGCAACATTGAAATGTTTGCATTTATGTGCGTGATGGCCGTTTGTAGGATACGGGTACCTGCGGGATGGGGCCACAATACGGCCATTGGCTTCGATGATGTAAGTCGATACGTGAATTCGCTCTGCGTAAGTTTTATTCGTTGTCATCTTTTAATTCGCTTGGCTGGTATAAGTAATGCTCAAATTATAAAAGTGATTTATTATAGTTTATGCCCTAAAATATTACTTTAATATTTAAATAGATATTTTAGCTCAACTATAACGGTTATGTTTATTTCAAATTAATTTGTTGAATTATCTGGATGGGGTACCTTCGTGCAGTTACATGTGGGGTAGATTCGTACTGTAAGAATCCTCCTCTAGTATAATAGGTACCGGTAGATATTGTACCTATGGGCAATTTTGTTCTAATTTCACGATAAATACAACTCGAATTTATGTTTTAAGTCTCTGCAAAAAAAAAAATTAGTTGTTAGCACTTTTCTTTATGCGGATGATGCCCTGCTTTTAGCCTAATTGCCATCAGAACTGCAAACACTAGTTACAATGATGAAAGATGACTGTCATGCGAGAGGCTTATATTTGAATGCGAAGAAAACAATGGTTATGGTGTTTGAAAGAGAAGAAACCAGAACGAATGCAAGAATAATGGTCGATGATGTTATGCTGGAACAAGTGAATGAGTTTGTATATCTTGGATGTGCTTTTAGCAGGGATGGAAGGTACAGCGCTGACATAGAAAGAAGAGTAAAATTGAGGAATAGTATGAATGGAGCTTTAGGTAAACTTCTAGGCACTAAGAAACTCAGCCAGAAAGCCCAGCTTGCCATACACAACGCAGTGCTGGTACCATGTATGACAAGAGCTATGAATGCCAAAGAAGCAAATGAGGTGTGTAGCAATAAGCCTAAATGGCACTCTGTTGTTCGTGCCTACCCCGCAAGGAAACTGGCGTGAAGTTATGTATTTATGTATGTTGAGACATGTGATAACATTTATAATGTTGATTTTTAGTTCTTTTATTAATGGAAAAAATATTATGTTA
The DNA here is from genome assembly GCA_012273795.1 of Dendrolimus punctatus. NCBI lineage: Eukaryota > Metazoa > Arthropoda > Insecta > Lepidoptera > Lasiocampidae > Dendrolimus > Dendrolimus punctatus. The sequence continues at coordinate 1,907,850 of CM022537.1, forward strand.
TATAAATATTTTCAGGACTTATTTTTTAAGTATTAAAGTACTTAAAACAATATTTTTGATCATTACTAAATGAAGATCATTAGTTTCATAATTATTAGAGAAGAAAAAAATACATTTGTGTTCTTTTCGTTACATAGGTACTCTGAATACAATAATTACTAGTTTACTATATGACGGCTGACGCTGTTTTAACTTTGACCTCATTAAAGGACTTTACTACATTGAATAAATGGCATTTTCTTTGATTGTACGGAGGTTCCCCACTATGTACGAATGTGCCCCACGCTATGCACGAAGCTACCCCATGCATGGGGTGCTTTCGTGCGTTTTCCATTTTTTAGGAAAACGGTCGTAACTTCTCCGTGTTGCTTTATATGAAAACTGCACTTCCATAATATTAAAGCCAGATAAATGGGTAATATACCGCTATTAAAATAATTTTGTAATAGCTAGTAGTTTCTTTTTTATAAGGCTCAGAACAAAAAACGTACGAATCCTACCTGCTTTCCCCTACATGTTGCGAAGTGGTGGTAGGCTAAATAAAGCTTAACAATACTCATTGACACTTGACATCTGTGTCTTCTGTGATCACGGCCACTGTAAAGTGGCCGAAACGTCGGATTAATAGAAATCAAATAAATTACCACGCTTAAAACAGTTGAAACGTAGTTTCATTAAATCATAGTGATGTTCACTGATGATTATTTAACTCAATAGGTGGTAAGATATTTTCTTTCAAGCATAAAAGCGTCCCCCCACTAAGTTTTAAATTAGTTTGTGGAAATATCTGAAAAAATCATGGTGAGTAGAGCGCAAAATCGTTTTAAGGAACATTTAAACAATATTCGTTTACTGCTTTTTGAGATGGGGTATATTTGATCGACTTTATTAACTAGTGTTTACGCTTTGCTTCAATTTTATTAAACCACAAAGTTTTGAGCACAATCAGTAGGTATATTGATGGGAAGGACACAAAGGGAACTCACCGTATCTCCTTCAAATGGCTACGACAGTTCTTCTATGTTATTTTATAGTCTAGCTATTATTAAGTCTAATATTTAAACATTTGTAGCACTACACATTTAAAGTACTTTTTTAATATTAATTTCATTCAATCGGCTTACGCACAGAGCACAATTCGACTACCTATCCATCCATTCTTCACACGATTTCCTCTCTTGGCACACTTATAGGGAATTATGAAGGAAGAAAGGGATAGATAATTACACGTCATGCACTCAAGCAATGTTATTTAAATGAATAATGAGGCGACGGTTTATTTATTATACTGCCACAATTACACATAATACCTAATGTATAAAATGTCGATTTAATATATATATATATATATATATGAGATACTTGTAAAAATAATTATGCTTTACTCAACAGCTATATTGATTTGATGTTTGGAGACCAGCCTGTGCCTGAAACTGCGTTCACCTCTAGTTCATACGCAGGTGAAGAGTACGCGCCTCAGTTCTCTAAATACAACGGAAGACCCATCGCAGCATCAGGTATGTGCTTGAATCAAAGTATCAAAATTACTTAATAAGTATATTAAAGAAAACTATTGGTCGCCCAGTGGTTGAAATTCGACCATTATTAATTTTAATTATAACTTTTTGGAGGTCTTCAAGTAGTAGTAAAACAATGTTGTGTGTTTGAATTGCAGTTCAGGAATGCATGATGTAGGCTCGCTCCGCGCTTACTAAAGTACTACAAAAATGCAGACGCTTAGCAGCTAACGGAGCGAGCTATGTCCCCGCGGTAGGCGGGGCGTGGTCGCACGGGCTTTACGGGGGTGACGTCAGTGGAGTGATTCTGTCCGCAACAGTTTGTGAGCGGCCGCCGTGGCGATCGGACGTCTGCGGCTACAGGGCTCCCCCTCAAGCGAAGCGTACCGGTGGTTTGACTCGACGTCCACTGCGGGTGTGAAAATTTTCTGTGCCAACTGCCTTTTTCAAGGCGTCCGTATGGTCGTCACACACTGCCTTTTTCGAGGCATCCTTCTGGTTTCCAACTGCAGGGTGAGTTGGCGTAGTGCACAGCTTCAGGACGTAGGCGGGCTTCAGACGGTCGATAGAGACGTTGGTTTCTCTTCCAGGCAGCTTAATTTTGAAGAATTTATCATTTCGTTCCAGGATTGGGTAGGGTCCTTCGTAGGGAGGCTGAAGTGGTTTCTTCACGGCGTCGATTCTGACGAATACGTTTTCACATGTTGCTAGGTCGTGATGTACAAATGTCTTCAGATTATTCTCGTGTGTAGTGTCTGTGGTTGGAGTTAGGCTTCTGATAGTTTCTTCGAAAAATACCCTAGCGGTGTCCACTTGCCGTTAGTGCTCTGTTGAAGGACGGCGCCGGCACATGTATTGGATGCATCGCACATGAGCGTCATTGGTTCTGACATTGATGGTGATGGGTGAGCGAGTAAGGCTGCGGTCTGTATGCTGGCCTTACACGCTTCAAATGCTTCTTCGGCCTCTTTTGTCCACTCGATCTTCGTTTTGTCCCGCTTTTTGCAGTTATGTAGGTAAGTGTTGAGTGGTATTTGGAGTTCTGCGGCCTTCGGTATGGAGTCACGGTAAAAGTTAATCATACCGAGGAATCGACGGAGCTCTTCGATGTTTGCTGGCCGGGGGTAGTCAGTAATGGCTTGAACTTTTTCTTGTGGTGGTTTTATACCTTCGGTTGACACGTCATATCCCAGGAATGTTAAATTTTTCTTTCCAAATACGCATTTTGATGGATTGATGGTTATACCATAGGCGTCAAGTCTTTGTAGGACTGTTTTCAAATGGTGTTCATGTTGTTCTTCATTTTCTGATCCAATGATGACGTCATCGATGAACGGGAATGCAAAATCGAGTCCATTGAGAACTTGGTGGATAAATCGTTGGAAAGTTTGGCCTGCGTTTTTGAGCCCTGGTACCATTCTGGGAAATTCGAAAAGTCCGAATGGTGTTGTGATGGCAGTCTTTTGTATGTCAGCTTCTTGGACTGGTAGCTGATTGTAGGCTCTGTTTAGGTCGAGTGTGCTGAAGATTTTCTTCCCGTGTAATAAGTACGTGAAATCTTTAAGTCGTGGTACGGGGTATCGGTCGTCTATAGTAACTGTGTTGAGACGTCTGTAGTCTCCGCATACACGTAAATCCCCATTTTTCTTAGGTACCACGTGTAGTGGGTTTGACCATGGACTCTTGCTGGGACGACATAGGCCTTGCTGCATCATATCTTCAAATTCTTTTTTGACGGCCATGTAGCGGTGCGGTGCGAGTGGACGAGTGCGGCAGTGGAGTGGTGGGCCATTCGTTTCTATGTAGTGTTCAACATTGTGTTTTGGTGTTTCTTTGAAGCACGATGGGCGAGTAATGTCGGGGAAAGCGGCTAGTATGCGATGGTATTTTTGTTCCACGTCGATGCTGCGTATTGTGGGTTCCGTTGCGTTGACTATTGGTGCCTGTACTGAGAGGTTTGTCACCTTATCAATAAGGCATCGGCTTGCAACATCAACGAGTAGCTTGTGGTGCTTCAAAAAATCGGCTCCGATAATGGGCTTGCTCACTGCTGCGATGATAAATTTCCACTTGTAAGGCCGACGCAGTTTCAAATCCAGCTCCAATGTCTTTTCGCCATATGTTGGAATGACTGTGTTGTTGGCGGCATATAGTGAAAAGTTCGTAGGCTTGGCTTTGATGTTGCCGAACCGCGGTAGTACCGATACGTTTGCACCGGTATCGATGAGAAAAGATAGCCGTGATTTGCGGTCATAGACGAATAGGCGGTGAGAAGTAATGTGGGCGTCGGATTCCGCCGCATCCAACGCTGTGCTTAGTTTTCCGCCGGTTTCTGGTAATTGCAGGGATGTGTGCATTTTCTGGCTGCATTTCCAAATCTACGATGATAATAGCAGATAGTTTGGCTGGGATGGTTCTGATTGTATCGCTCTCGGGAACGTGATCTTGATGAGTTACGATAGAAAGGTCTCGTTCGGTGTTGATTAGTCTTCAGCTCAGCTATTTCTTGGGTGAGGCGGTCGATTTTTGAGTGAAGCTCGCTGAATGCATTTGTAGGTGATTGTGGCTGTGGCGGTGACGTCGCTCTTGTAGTGACTGCGAAGATCGGGTTTGTTGGTGTGGAGTTTTCGACGACTTTGTCGGCCACCAACGCAAGCTCACTAAGTTGAGACTGCTTGGCAATATTTTCACTGATGGCCAGTACTGCACGGGCTGCTGGTGGCAGGTGACTGATCCACATTAGGCGGAGCGCTGTTTCAGACACTTTGTTGCCAGCTAGATGTTGCATACGCCTTAGTAATTGTGATGGCTTCAATTCTCCAAGTTCCACTTCAGAGATTAGTCGCTGTAGTTGCCTCTGTTCAGATTCTTCGTATACGTTGAGGAGTCTCTTCTTGATGGTGTCGTATTTGTTGTCAGCGGGTGGGTTTAGTAAAATGTCACTTATTTCGTCGATATCCTGTCGTTCCAGTTGTCCAACGACGAGTTCATACATCGCCTTGTCGCCTTTTTTCTGTGCCGAGACGATGGCTTCAAACTGGACAAACCATAGCCTTAATCTGTCGCGCCAGAGTGGTGGAATTCTTGGTGTCAAAGCGAGGCCGGATACTTCCTTCAGTTCATGGCTGGCTGCTGCTGCTTTACTGCAATCTTCCATATTGTCTGAGCTTGATCGGCTAAACAGACGAGCAGAGTTTTCTATCCTGCAGGAATTTTGTTTCGAGATGATCCTTTCTTCAGAAGGTGGTTTTCTTGCGGGGTCACCACTTTGGAGGTCTTCAAGTAGTAGTAAAACAATGTTGTGTGTTTGAATTGCAGTTCAGGAATGCATGATGTAGGCTCGCTCCGCGCTTACTAAAGTACTACAAAAATGCAGACGCTTAGCAGCTAACGGAGCGAGCTATGTCCCCGCGGTAGGCGGGGCGTGGTCGCACGGGCTTTACGGGGGTGACGTCAGTGGAGTGATTCTGTCCGCAACAGTTTGTGAGCGGCCGCCGTGGCGATCGGACGTCTGCGGCTACAACTTTGAACATTATGAAGTTCTATTTTCAAAGACCTCTTTAATCACAGATTCCGCCAAGGCTACACAGTTAATTTGACAATAAACAAAAGAGTGTATATGGGTGTGTGTGTCAATAATTGGTAGCGTGTGTAATGTTTTTTTATTGATTTAATGTATTATTTATGTATCATAAAAAAAATATTAGCATTCTGCACTCCTTCTCTAAATAAATATATAATCTTTCTAAATAAATAAGTGTGCGAAATTTCATACTCCTCCGTTCGCGCAATTTTCGAAAAAAGGGCTACTAAGTTTTTGCTGTGTTTTTGCTTCACGTATTAATATATAGATAAATATATTTGTTAACATTATATATGACAAGCCTTTGATATAAGAATAGATAAATAAGTAAATGTTTAATATATTAGACATATTTATTTAAAGACCGCTACTATTTTCTAAGAGAAGGCCCGTATCGCAGCAGCTTGGGCCAAGTGGCGTGAGGTGACAGGTGTCATTTGTGACCCCAAAATGCCGGTCAAATTAAAAGACAGGTCTATAAATCCATCATTAGACCTGTCCTTTTGTATGGCAGTGAAGCGTGGCCAGTACTTGAGCGACACAAGCAAGAACTGCGTGTCACGGAGATGAATATGCTGCGATGAATGTGTGGAGTGACGCGGAAAGACCGGGTCAGGAACTCCGCGGCAGTCTTCATGTCCGTGACATAGCAGACAAACTGCCAGAGTGTCGCTTACGCTGGTGCGGCCACGTTTTACGCAGACCGGCTAATTACGTGGGGAACAAATGTCTAGCCATGCCACCTCCGCCAGGTCCCGGTCGAAGGGGAAGGCCCAAGAAATGCTGGCTTGACGTCGTGAAGGATGACATGCGTGCCAATGGTCTCAAAACGGGGGATGCTGAAGACCGCGCGAAGTGGAGTAGAAAAAGTAGGAAAGCGGACCCTGGGCGTCGGAGTGAACGCTCCGAACGCAACCGGGATTTAACGCTCGGATGATGATGACTATTTTCTAAGAGAGTTCCGAAATGTAGGTAATGTTTTGGGATTGATTTGATTGAGTAATTCAAAATGGCTATGATTAATAATGTCCAGATTTCATCTGCATTCAATTTTGGTCCTAATACGTATTTGTAAATATTTTTTTGTTAATGTATGTTTAGAAACAATAAATTGTTTAGGTATCAGTTTAACATGTATATAAATATTTCAGGCGGTAGTTGGAAACCTGCTGTAGCTGACTTAAACCAGTACATCCAGGTTGAACTGCCTCGCCGTGAGCCGATATACGGCGTGAAACTCATTGGCAATCCCCTCTACGACCAATACGTCACTAGTTACGAGCTATTGCATTCCGATGATGGAGTTACTTTCTCCACTGTTGATGGGCCTGATGGAAAACCGAAGGTATAGTGTTGGGTTCTTCATTCGTACTTGTTTTTGCCAAAATTGTACAATGCGGTCAATGATTTTAAATATTGATACTTACCACCACGATTTGCAGATTGAGTCTTGGAAATTGGCGTATTTCAATGAACTAGTGGTCGCCCATGGTTGAAATTCGATCATAATAATTAATGTCAAAGACTATATTCTTTAATCACAGATTTCGCTAAAGGTATACTGTTAATTTGACTTGAACAATGAACAAAAGATATATATGTAGGATACTAAATAAGTCGCAAAAGGCCACGACACACCTTCCATGATCAAATTGATCTTGTATTAGCAGAAGGTGATGTCAGGAGCCTTAAGAACAGACGAGCATGCATGACAAGAGCTATGAATGTCAAAGAAGCAAGTGAGGTGTGTAAGAATAAGCCTGTATGGCGCTCTGTTATTCATGCCTACCCCGCAAGGGACCTGGCGTGAAGTTATGTATGTACTAAATAAATGATTTATAAATCATCAAATTCGTATATTATATATTATATTATAAAACACAATAAAGTAACGAAATATTACAATGCACGTCTCACAATGGCAAGAAGAAGATGGCGCGTAACGGAAAAATGTGACGCGAAACCGAAATATGTGACGGCAATTTTTTTCCAACGCCGATAAAGTAGTTTCACTTCAATAATTCTACTTAATTAATATTTAATAAGTAGAACAAATAGATAAATTTTAATGAAACCAACAATAAATACGTTACTTTCAATCTGACATCAAAATATTTAACAATTAATAAACGTATGCGTATCAATATTCGTTTTTTTTGACATTTTAATTTAATCTTTTTTTTGACATTTAATGTATTTTTTTTTGACATTTAATTCATTTTTTTTTCTTTGTTGATTAATCTATAATAAGTATATTATTTTCAACCATTGCAAAGATGGTCCGGAAGAAATCGCCGGCGGCGATAAGACCTCCTATTGTATATATGTAACTTATATATATGCAATAAAGAGCATTAATTAATTCATTCATTAAAATTAAAACAACTTGTATCCAATCATTTGAGTTTCAATTTGAGTTTTTTTTTTAATACAGGTCTTCCGTGGTCCAATTGACCACAATCAACCGACGAAACAAATGATCGAGCCTCCGATCGAAGCGAAGTTCGTTCGCTTACACCCTCTGTCGTGGCACGAAGGCATCGCCGTGCAGTGGGAGCTCATCGGGTGCCAGGAGCCGGTCACTACTGTAACAGACAGGACCAAAACGCCCACTGTACGTACCTTAAGACTACAAGTAAAGCACTGCGCTTAAATCACCTTCTAAGAGTAGGCAGATTAGCAGACTGGGTGTTACGTCATCGATGTGATTTATGGCGGGCTCCTCTTGCTTGTCAGCGGGCATTTTTGTTTTTTTTAAATATATATTCAGTCTAAGGTGGAGCACGCTTACCTAGAAGATACCTGTTCACGTGAGACTTGAAGACTTGAGGACACCTTAATTGTATTTTTCACGAAAATGAGACCATGGTAAAGAGTTCCAGCGGTACGTATGATAAAACTGGAAGCATAGCATTTCGTCCACTTTGTTGGTATTTCCACCATATATCGATGGAAATACCATATATCTTGTCCGATGGTAAGATGGTGAGGGAGGAATTAATTCATGCAATTCCGTGGTATTTACCTGACTAACTTAAAATTTGACATAAGCATATAATACAAGTACTTAATATTGAAGCTCCAGGGGTGGAAGTGATGAATGGCAATCACGTCAGAAGTAGCTTCGGTGAACCTGCAGCCCGCCTCTCTACACCTCTTAGCCACTCACACCCATGTTGCCCCTGTCTTCTATGGCATTTATAGGGGCCCATTCAGGGAGTGTTGAGTCACCGACGGCCCAATTTTCCATGTGTCCCTAACATTGCGACGGGCAGAGTCCCCATATTCCCAGACCCCTAGTACCACCAGCAGTTAACCTCAATAGACCGGTACTTTCTGTTGTCATTTCCCACAATAGTCCTATACTGGCCGGAGCTTGGCCTTGGGTGCATTATTAAATGGTGTAGACAGGGATAATCGCCGGTCAGTGTCACGCCATTTCATTAAATTTGTCAAGGGGCCTCTACGTGTTGGCCTCCTCATGGCCCCACGCAATATCTTCAAAAAACTGGGGCATTTTTATGGCCCGTGGTCTTTAATGATCTACAATAATAATAATCGGCAGACAAACACACATATTGTATATCCCAAAATTAAGCAAGATATGCTTGTGTTATGGGTAATATACAACGGACTACTCTGGGGCCGATCCCAGACACGCAGACCATAGTAAATAATGGAGAAAATACGTTTCCGAAATGTACTATACCAGGAATCGAACCCGGAGCCCCTCTGCATTGCAGTAAGATAGACCTGCAAAGGCTGAACCCGCTCAACCACAGAGGCCGTCAAACAATATAATAATATTTTCAACACACTTGCTCATAAAGTGGCTCTATGGTCACGGCAATTAGGCACAGAATGACACCCATAATCAAACTGTGACTAAAAAAAATATAACTCCCTAGCGAGTTATAGATTTTTTTTTAATTTTATTGGTTGAGTTGTTTCCTCTTAAAAAAAATTTTATTAAAAAAAATCGTGTTCTATAGAACAAATAAATTAATGTTCCTATTGCTTGCTCATTTCATGCAACTTCTTATTTAAATAGATAATTTTAACTCGTAAGTGTTTAATAAATAAAACTTTCACTCATATATAACTTTTTTACTAACTGCACATTTACTAATTGTTTCTCTAAATAAACTTTTTATCTACTTAATAAAATGAGTTTTTGTTGTTATTTTATTCAGTGTGTTGAAAAACGTCGTATGATCCACGTGTGTATTGACGATTACTCGGCTCTCTTAAGACCCTCGCCTATGGGTCGAGTCTCAATCGGCGCCTCGGCGGTAATCACCAATGTTACACACTAGTACCATAATGTACTATTATTTAATTCAGACTAGGTCCATAACAATGAGATTATTGGTATTAAAATATGATTATGTCACGGTGTAGTTTCATCCAATGTACTATCAACGGTCAATTAATTTGAAACAGAGTAGAGACTATTTTATTTTGGGAGTTATAAAATCTCTTCTGTTCGCTACTCTCTGTCGTATTAGTGCCGCAAAACCGGGGAGTCTTGTTTCTGTGAACATCTCCGAAGCGCTACAGAATTTAGGTAAACGTAACATTATGCGTAGGGCATTATTATATTGTACTCCTATTGCAGTATATTCCGCTTTTGTTCTATTTGCACCACAGTTCACATGTATAAATAGTAGTGCAGTGTTTTGAACAGTATCATTTTCACATTGTCACTACATCTTGCAAATCTCCTGACCTAGCTAATAATTTGAAATGTTTTGAATGAAGTTATATTTACCATCGAACTGTTGTCTGTAATCCAATGTAATCTACAAGTGGTTATCGCAAATATTTATTATTTATTTAAGCATGCGCTAGCGAAATGCAGTTAATTCTAGCTCAAATGTCATCATGGTCCTTCGTACCGGATATGAATGGGTGACCTTTGGATAATGCTCTACAGGTTGTCCATTGATATACATCATCTAGTCTCGTAATACTATAACTTGCTTAATTCAGTAGTAATTCTCTAACAATTTTACTTCCAGTTGGGGCCAGAAGATTGCACGGAACCTTTAGGCTTGGCAGCAGAAATTCCTCTTGAAAACATCCAAGTGAGCTCCAACGATAAACTCAAGAAGTATCTGAGTTTAACCGGCGACAAGGCCTGGAAACCACTCTACAATAGCCCTGGCGAATGGGTCATGGTATGTAGTTATGAAATGTTTCAGTTCTTCTTTCATATGAGTTTGTAAAGTGATAACAACCTTTTTTATCTCTTATAAACGGTTTTCCTCTAGCGGAGATCTTAACTATTTTAAAGATTTGTCTAATATACAATGAGATCGATATTTTTTACGTCTTGGTTAATAATCTAGTAAACTTAGTTGTCACTATTTATATCGTAGTTATTCGTCACTGTAGTGAATGCTAAACGCGTCGACAATCAATATAATCAAATAGATTTATTCCATAATATTTTCTAAATATTTCATATGAGTCTCGTCATCGTAACTCCTTATTTCAGAAGAGCAAGATAAGAAATACCGATCACAATTGTCACTAGCGAATGGATGAATGGATGTTTAACACAAAAATAGTTTCAACATTTACATTTCCTAACATTTATTACCACTGTAACGTTATATGCCAATTTGGCCTGAAACACGTGTGTGTGCAGTTCACACGCAGTAGCAGTGAAACAAAAAGTGACTAGGGGTGGGAGGGATTCAGGGATTCAAATATTATACCGTTTCAACTCTATCTGTATGAGCGTAGTGTTTAAATCATTAAATATAGTTTATTCTATCTCATTCTCTGGCAGGCTTAGTCCTATGGATTTATCTGTTTATCTCTTTCTAGTGTCGCCTTTTCGTTTTATCGAGTACTAAATCCCAACAAAAATCTGCTTACACAGTGTGTATTCTTTGCCAGAACCTATTGAAATTATTGAAAACTTACTTCGAATCAGATTGATCAAACATTTTATTTTCCTCCCACCCATTTTAATATTATATAAAATATTAGAGCTAGGCATGTTTACTGAAAAGTTTCTTGCGTTGCGTCTTCTCTTCAAGCCACAACATGTTGCGAAGCGGTGGTAAATTAGATTAGGCTCCCATAGAGTAAATAATAACCATAAACAAGTTGGCGGTAGGCTAAATAAAAACTTTAACAAAACTTATTGACATCTTTGTCTTCCGTGATCACGGCAACTGAAAAGTAGCCGAAACATCGGAATAATAAAAAATAAATAAATTACCCTTGAATCCCTCAAGAGAGCAGCAACGCATTTGTAGCACCCTTGATGTTGCAAATGTGGGCCGGCTGCCTGTCTGCTGAACTCCTGGAATAAAAAAAAAAGATTGTCCAATGTGAAGAAAGCAAATGATTAAATAACGTTCAACTATGGCAACTTTCTAAAATGTTCACAGTTCGACTTCACATCACCACGTAACATTACTGGCGTTAGAACGAGAGGCGGTCCCAACGGATGGGTTACTGTTTACAAGATATACTACACGTCTGACCTTAATATATTTAATCCTGTTGTCGACGAAACTGGGGCTGAGAAGTTCTTCGCTGGAAACTTCGATAAAGATACTGATGTATTGAATGAATTTAAACCACCCATTCATGCACGATACCTAAAGATTATGCCCATTAAGTCGAAGGACAACATTGAAATCAGGGTCGAGCCGATTGGATGCTATGAACCATACCGTAAGTTGTTAAATAACTCGTGCTTTTATTTCATAAACACACACACACATATGTGAATTTTAAATTAAATTACAAATTATTCACATAGATTATAATTAAACTATGCCAGAAATAATAATCACTTAACAAAATCAGGTACTTTTTACCCGATAAATAACGTCATTTTGCTGGGATAGTCGAAAATACCTAAAACGGCGGCGGTACGATCGCATTTATTAAAAATACTACTTTGAACGTATATAAATGAAAATCCACGTAGTGCTGGCATATAACCCGAATCAGAACTTAAATAAAAGAAGCCGTTTCCTTAGAATAGAAGAGAGCGTTAGGTGATTAGCGACCCCTCGTACCCAACTCCGGGGGCCCAATGACAAATCTCCCACCTCCGTGCTTATTTTAACCAACCGGCGTGGAGTGGAGTGAAGTAGTGATAAAAGGAGTAAAGTCAGAGGTAGCCTCAGTAAACCTGCCCTTCGCTAATCTTATTCGGATTTTTTTGGGGCCCATGGAGGGAGTGGTGAAAACCTGCCCATTTTATCCATGATCCCCGAATATGGCGACGACCAAACGCTATAGTCACCATAAACTCAGAACCCTAGTTTCACCAACAGTCATCATCCGGTAACTTATGTCCTCATTCCCTACAATAGTCCTACACTTACTGGGACTTGTTGCATTTTATATGGTGCACCATGTACATGAGTCCCCGGTCAGTGTCACGCCACATTCAGATTAAATTTGTCCAAGGGCTTCTATATGTTGGCCTTCCGGACTATTTTTATGTCCTGCGGTCTCTAGAGACATACATTACAATAAAATAATGTCAAACTTCATGAACTTTAGTATTACATTTGTTATAAGATGCAACTAGTTTCCATACTCATATTGTTCATACTGTAAAAGTAAAATGAAATAATATTTGACATTAGTTTCAAAAAGGTATTCATATTATAAGATAACTTATAGTTTTAGAAGAAGACTCATTGGTTTAGAAAAAGCACATTAACTTCTGCAATATCATAATTTAAACCATTAAAGGTTGACTTTTCAATCATTTGGTAACAGCTATACGAAGGCATAGTTATATACATTTAAAGTTACAGTTGTATGTATAATTATGATTAGTCAATAGTTTTAGTTGTGCATTTAGTAATCTATGGATAATCTTTTACTGATGTATTAAGAATCAAATCTAAGATCTCTCTCTTTTCTTTCACCATATCCCAATGATTTGGGGTGGGCACAATATGTCTTTTCCTTCCACACTCCTTCTGTCACACCACATATCATCATATTCACCTTCACACAATCCATCCATCTTTTTTTGGTCTACTTTTACATCAAGTTTAAGAGCATCAATTAATATTTTAGCTGTAACTGAAACGACGGTAATGGAGCCATCAACGGAGACTTCTACAGCATTTGCGTGCCAAATTTGTCCGGGAGTTCAAATCGCAGCCTGTGACTGTACCGCAGAAGCACCCTACTTCGACGGAGAGAACTGCGTCACAATGGACCAGTGTCCATGCATGGAAGGATTCATGTCGTAAGTCATTCTTAATTAAATTAGCTGTTAACGTTCTTCGTTATTGGAGCACCAAGACACTTTTCATATAAGCGAAATAATTTGTACCAATCATAATTTTGCAGTACATGGAGAGATAGTCTTATATTAATTTACAGACAGACAGATCAAAATTAAGACTAGAATAAAAATAAAGCTAGTGAGTCATTTCCGAACGTCGTCAAATTATTGTATCTGATCAACTGAAATCCAATAAATATAACCTAGAAACAATAGTATTATTAGATACTAGGACTAATTCTAACGGGATTCCCGAGAATCAAAGTACCGCAGCTATCGTTTTAATGAAAACTGAATAAGCTAATTTTTATGCACCCGGACAACTAAAAACCGCTCCTGGGAAAATTTCCGTGGGCTGCCGGAATAAAAAATATTGTAGATTTTATTACATACAATTTGCGATCAATAAAAATTAATGTGAATCCCGAACAAACAGACAAGAAAAACTTGTTACAGTTGTGTAAAAATCTATAAAAAATTGGATTGTTCTCTTTTTCGAAAGCTTCATGTACAGACACGGCATGTTTAGAATTTTTAATGGTCTCGAAAATATTCTTTAGAATTATTCATGCATTTATCACAATACACAGTATTCTGTATTCATAGCATAATCTACTGAATTGCCATCCTTAAAAAAATCCAATTCTAAATGGTTTTGCAACAGATATTCAGTGGGATCTCAGTTCCTTAGTGCGGACTGCAAGGAATGCGTGTGCAAGTTAGGAGGCACGGTCTCCTGCAGCCTAATCAAGAATTGCGAATGCGCGCCGGTAAGTCTACCATGTTTTTCCGTCATTTCAGGAAAATCCATATTCTTATGTTTGTTTGTAGGCAAACGGCAAACGGAACCACTTGACGGCTAGTGGCTACCGTCGCCCATGGATGTCTGCAACACTCAGGGAGCTTGATGCGTTGCCTACCTCGTTGAGACATTAAATATCTGTTTACGCACTTTTCGAAAAGCCCCATATTGTAGAGCTCTGGGAAAATCGCGGGAGGCTGCTGATTCCATAGCTTGCTCACGTACGGCATAAAGAAACGAGAGCCACTTGGATGATTTCCAGGTGTCAAAGAAGTGTGAATGAAGTCCGACACTCCGACGAGCAGTACAGAGGTAAAATAGAGATGTAGGCACCAAATCAAATAGTTCCTTAGAACACTCTTCATTCTGACGGTAGAAAACGCTTAGAGCGCCTACGACTTCTGAGACTTAAATGTTCTAAACCGTCTGTAAGTTCAGGACCGTCTCGGGATTGTCGGTTCGTCGACAATCCGGGCCGCTCGGTGCTGCAAGGAGTTAAGTGGGCGCAGCTGGTAGTGAGGTTCCCCAACCCTGACATTTCTCCACAGGAGAAAGGACTTGAGCCTTACACAATAAAAGCCTATGTCCTGGTGTGAAGTACCGTATAGTCCTGTTGAGCAACCCAAGCTTTTTTAAAGCGATCTTCACTTTGCTCTTCAAATAATCCTGAAATTACACCTCGCTCGGAATGTCGACGCCCAGGATCCCGATAGAGTCGGAGATCTTAAGTGGAGTGCTCTGAAACTGTGGCGCGAACAAAAATGAGGGTTTCTTAGCGGTGAACGCGCAGACTTGAGTCTTTTTGGGGTTCAAAGGGACGAGTTCTCGTGTAACCCTGTAACCTGCTCCAGGGAGGTCTCGATTTCAGACATAAGCCGGATTCCACGAGAATTTATTTTTACGCAGACTAATGTATATGATCAAAATATTTTTTTGTGAAACTTTCGTAATGTTGTTCTTAACATTTATAGAATACAGATATGTTGTAAGTAAATGCTTACAACAACATTTTAAAAATGTGGCCATGCGTGAACGAGACAGCGAACTCCATTCAGGTAGCCCTTAAACTAATTATAATGTTTCTTGAACAGAACCTAGTACCGAAAATGACTGATACCTGCGATTGCACTTGCACGCCATGTCCCTCCGGTACCAAAATCTGCCCCACCAGCAAACTGTGCCTTCCCTTGGAGAAATGGTGCGACGGCCTCCAAGACTGTCCCGACGACGAGAAAGATTGTACCACAACCACTCTAAAGACTGTCACCGAACCTCTTGTGATCACTACTGTTGCACCGACAGTGGCCGCCACTCAACCGACTACTACTAGCACAACTTTAGCACCTACTACCACCACTGCTAAACGTAAGTTATTATTTATATTTAAAATTTTAATACTCCGTTCATTAATGACACATATCACAAGGGTGTTACAAAAGTACTAATTTCGGACAAAATACATCTAAACCGCATATAAACTATAGTGCGTTTTCTATAACTTGACACGCATGTTTACCAACACCCAAAAATATTACTCTTAAATTAAAGTCAAAAACACCAAAAATCGACACATTTTTTTTCTCTAAAAATATTAACTCTTTGTTATATTCTTTATTTATAAGCTACTAGCTGTCCAGGCAGACGTCGTCCTGCCCGGGCAGGCTTCAATCGATATATCGCCATCAGCGCTACCTACCAGGTCCAATTGTGAACCAATTCAGAAACCTTCTTTGGCTCATGCACAACAACTTTGATAAAGGTCATCACAAGATCGAATGTATTGTTTACGATTCTATAAAGGACATACAGACAAACATTCATTTTTATATATCAATATAAAAAGGAAAATTTTTGAGAGTTGTATGCGTTTCAACTTGTCATCCCGTACGATGTCAAGCCAGTATTTCTTGGGACCGGGACTTGACGGAAACGAGATGGCTTGAAATTGATTTCCAACCTAATTAGCCGGTTTCTGTAAAACGAGACCGTACCAAGGCAACAAACATTCTTGGGGTTTGTCCGCTATGTCTGCCAAGGATGCGACGGCTGTCACAGATGCAATAGTTCCTAAAACAGTCCTCGCTCTTGACTGCGCACATTAACCGCGGCATATTTCATCTCCGTGATATGCAACTCTTACTTGTGTCGCTCAAGTACAGACCACGCTTCACTGCCATACAAGGTCTGGTGATAGATTTGTCTTTTTACTTTTAACCGACATTTTGGGGTCACAAGTAACAACAGTTACCTTACGCCAATTGGCCCAAGCTGTTAAAGGCACGGGAATTGATGTCATATATATGTATATTTTTGTAATTTATTTATTATCAAAGTCAGATATCAAACAAGATTGAAACATTTACTTTGCCAAACTGCGACTCCGATTGTCGGCAAATATCTAATATTTTAATAATTTGGCTTTGTGGCGAAGTCTTAGATGAGTAGCGACACCTCGTACCTGACTCCAGGGGCCAAGCCTCCGTGCTTGCCTTCGCCAGCCGGCACGGAGTGGAGAACGCTAGAGCTAAGACTTAAGCTCCAGGGGTGGAAGTGATAAATGGCATCACGTCAGAAGTAGCTTCGGTGAACCTGTAGCCCACCTCTCGACACCCCTTAGCCACTCACACCCATGTTGCCCCTGTCTTTTATGGCATTTTTTGGGGCCCATGCAGGGAGTGGCGAGTCACCGTCTGCCCATTTT
This sequence comes from Dendrolimus punctatus, assembly GCA_012273795.1. Taxonomy (NCBI): domain Eukaryota; kingdom Metazoa; phylum Arthropoda; class Insecta; order Lepidoptera; family Lasiocampidae; genus Dendrolimus; species Dendrolimus punctatus. The sequence goes on from CM022537.1 coordinate 1,924,734, forward strand.
TCCATGTTCCCTAAACATTGCGACGAGCAGACGCCATAGTCCCCATATTACCAGACCCCTAGTACCACTAGTAGTTCACCCCAATAGCTCGGTACTTTTTGTCCTCATTTCCCACAATAGTCCTACACTGGCCGGGGCTTGTCCTTGGGTACATTACTATATGGTGGAGACAGGGATAATCGCCGGTCAGTGTCACGCCACATTTCCATTAAACTTGTCAAGGGGCCTATACGTGTTGGCCTTCCCATGGCCCCACGTAAGCCCTCCAAAAGTCCGGGCCATTTTTATGGCCCGTGGTCTTCCAAGACATCCATACACCCTAAATTAGCAAGTGGCTAGTGGACTTATATAATATTTCCCTCACAAAGTTACGCTAAAGTTCTCAAAAGAGTTTCATTTGGGTACTTGGAAGTATTTAAGATAGCGTAGGCCCGTTGGCCTTGTGCTTTAGGGATTAACAGAAATAATTTCTTTACCAATAGATATATTTAAAACAACAATAATAAATAAAATTACAGGAACCAGACTTAAGACATCGACCCACAAGTTACGCACCAGTATGAAAAGGCCTAAATATAAAAAAAATAAAATAGTTCGTCCCAAATTGAAAATGAACAAAATTGCATTGAAAGTGAAAACACGATCTCGTATTGACGTATTGAGTTCCAAGCCGCAAATATTAAAAAGTAAATCAAATTGTTACTAAATTTTAGTATGAACTAATCCACATGAAACATGGTTCATGTAATTTATTGGGAAGGTTTCAATGGTGAATTAAAATTAATTCGAAATATTAATTCTAAATTAAAGTTATTTTCCTATAGTTTTTAAATCTATACAAAAGAATAACGTTCTTGGAGTTTTATTGCTCCGGCAACTGTTCCCGAAATCCCGGTAGTGAATCCTATTTCCCTAGTTTTTTTTTATTGTAGGTTTATAGGTTAGGTTAGGTTTTAGGTTCGCGTTTTACCACAATCTTGGTGCTTCCTCCCTATGTGGAGCGAAGATGTGGTCTAGAATGTAGCGAGCTTACCTAAGGAAAATTTAAGTATTTTGAAGGTCCCTATTCAAAATACCTAGTACTCTTTCATGAATATATTGCCTAAAATCAGTATCTTGTGGCATCGTATCAGTATTAAGTAACTATCGCCGTAAGTTATCATTGTATCTGGACATTCAACTAAAATTAAATAGCCATATTTAAATTGTTTTTGCAAGGACTTATTTAAATGAATTAATTAATTTATTATATACTTTATTGCATACAACATAAGAAATAAAACGATATTAATAGTGTAACAAAAAGTGTATAAATAGCGGTCTTGTCGCTATGAGCGATTTATTCTAGGCTTTGGATGGAATTAATATTACTAGTGGTCGCCCGTGCCCGAAATTCGACAACAATGATTTGTTGTCAAGGACTGTACTTCTATAATGACTAATTTCGTAAAGGCAATAATAAACAAATGAGTATATATGCGTGTGTGTATGTAAATATATGGTAGTGTGTGTAAAGTTTTTTTTATTAATTTAATGCACTTTTTATCCATAGTTTAAAAAAAATATTATTATTCGTCACTTCTTCTCAATATAAACTATAAGTGGGCGAAATTTCATACTCCTCCGTTCGCGCAACTTTCGTAAAAAGGGGTACAAAGCTTTTGTTTCACGTATTAATATATAGATTATTTTAAGAAATAATAAATAAGATTTAAAAACATTAATTACTCCACGGGTACTACTTTAGAATTAAAGTATTCATAAATCATATTTATATTATATTATTTATCTTAGAGAATAAGTTGCAGTCGAGTTATGGGTCTCATAGAAGGTACTCTCTATTACGGGAAATTATGTGGAGTAGTTCATACTGGCATGCTTTTACAATTGGCTAGCTTTGTTCGCGTTATTTTAGCATCTCATAGTGCTGCGTAGCTTATGGGTCATCTGCCTGAAGCGCTTCATTAGAAAATTGATACATTACTAGGTTCTTATCTCGCAATTACTCGTATACCTAGTTCAGATTAATATAACAATCACGAAGTTATAAGATCCTCTTAAATAAGGATACTTAATATGTAATAGCAGGAACTTGGTAATTAGACTTTTATGATATAAAATAAAATCATATGAAACTTAAGAAATGGTTTGAAACTGCATTACGAGTCCATACTCATATATATAATACATTGCTATTCTATATAAAGAAATAGTACTACCTCCATTGGTAGTACTATTTTTTTCCTACAGAATAACAATTGTAATAAACAATTTTAAAAGCCAAATATGTTAACATATCCAAAAATACCAACATTTGCCGTATAGGTAAACTTATTGTTTCTAGTTTTTAAATGCCAACAAATAAATACCTTTATTTCATCAGGAGTTCTTCGGACTCTTTCATATTCGCACCAGTTAGCCTAGCTTTCTTGATGACCACCATTACAAACAAAAACAATTATATTCATGATTGCTGCTGACTACACTAATCCACGTTTTTTTACTTTATGTTTACATTGCTATCTATTTAGGTCCGATGTTCATCCTAATTTTCTTGACCTACCGATCGCATTTACGCAGCTCACTAAAACATTTGTCTCTCGTACAATAAAGACGTGGAGAAACTTCTGCCGAGATGTTTGCTTTCTGCCAATGAAGTCTCATAAGAAGGACGTCATAAAAAATTCTGAGACAGATAATCCCTTTGAAAATGCTTATATCACTGTGGTGAAAGTCCTCGCTATAAGCGATGTAGACCACTTTACATTAAAGAAGCTATCTGCCTAGCTCGCGAAATACTCGTAGATGAATACAATAATATACTTATAGGCGACATAGCAGTATAGTAATAACAATGTCGTGTCGTAATTGTTGCTTTAAAATTTGGGAAAAATCAGATTGATGTTTTGAAAAAAAATTATACACTAAGTGCTTAATTAATAGTCAGCACCAATACATGACGAACATTACCTTCTTTCTGCTTCACAATTGACAAAAAAATATTCTCTCTAGCCGAAGAATGTCCAAAAGTAGAATGCCCGCCCGGATACATCATTCAATACACTACGACTACACCGTCAAGCTATTCGCGGTATTCATCTGATCTTCCACCACCAAGACCCAGGGTGTCTTACCAGAGGTATTACAGAGGAGGATACTCTAAAGGCGGTAGAGGTGGATTCAGTAAAGGTGGATATACCAAGACAGGTCGGCCTGGATTCTCCAAAGGAGGTTACAATCCTTATAGTAAGTACTTAAAACACTTTTTTGGTTAGATAATAAATTACAATACAATAACGTATTATTTTCGATACACATTTTAATTTTTTTGGCGCGCTTTGATCATATAAATAAAAATTGATTTTTGAATGTTCTCCTTGAGTGAATTTATAAGAGTTTCATTCTATACATGTTTATTACAAAAAAATACAGTTCCAGAAAACTTTTCATATTTTCTCACCTTGAGATACTCTAGAGCCACTAAATCTATGTAAACCATAATTGAAGACGTGAGTGGATGAAGATGGTATATCGCATATTCGGTTTTTTTGTTTTTTTTAGCGTAGATGAAGGTTATAAGTCGATACCAAATGACTACAGACCTTAGACCATACATATAAGGCATATTAAAAAAATAAAGAGTTGAAAAAGTGTTAAGTTCAGTTCAGTTTAAAATAAAAGTAAAACTTTGATCTCGATTTACTCAGAATTGGAATTATGCGACTTATCACCTTCATCCACTCATGTCTTCAATTGTAAGGATATTTGCTAATTTACTTATATACTCCCACTCTCTTCATTTAACATTTATTACAAGATATGTAGAAAGAAGCCTAATAATAAAATTGATTGGTACAGCTCCACCCCCACAAAACCAAGGTTTCACCCTGGATAAGCCGTCTCTCAACAACACATCGGTCAACAACACTAAGCAAGAGTGTAGACAGTTCAAATGCATCCCGAAGCTGCCTCCATTCAAACCTGGGTTCACGCCAGCCCCAGTCCTGTGTTCAGTGGTCACATGTCCACCTGGATACACCCTCAAATTGGAGAAGGTTCCTACAGGCGTAAATCAGTGCCCACTGTAAGTATATATTGAAACAGTTTTCTATCGCCGTTATATGAATCGGATGCTATAACTTGGAATTCCTAAAAATAAATATTCTCAGTACCGCCAATTTTCTTAAAGATATGAATGCGTGCCACCACCGGAACGTCCTGTTTACTGCAATGTTACTGGTCGCACTTTCAACACCTTTGACGGCACTGAATATAAGTACGATGTCTGCTACCACTTGCTGGCCAGGGAGAACCGCTTCGACTCCTGGGCAATACTTCGTAAGTATTATTATGGCTTATTTGCATATGCTTTGATGTATACAAAAGAGTTGTCTATGTTTAAAAACATCAATATAACAATACAATGTTAATTAATTACAGTCAGAAAAGCATCGTACAATTCTAAGAACGAGCTACTTCTATACCAAGACGACCAACGCATCTTAGTGAAACCCAACATGATGATTGAATACGACAACTATGAGTACACGGTGGAGCAAACGAACAAGATCTGCTTCCAGAAGAACAGTTTCGACGTCAACAGGCTTGGCAACGGAATTGCCATCAAGTCCAGGAAATATAACTTCACTGTTCTCTACACTGCTGATGGGGACGTTAAGATTGGTGTAAGTTTAATGCTGTTTATTATTTAAGCGGGAACTTCAAGCGTGGTTGCCAGCCTTACACTTTCATACATTACATAATATACTCTTCGCTCTCTGACTATAGTAATATGTATATATGTCTATCTCCCTCCCCCAATACCGAGTACGCGCGAAATGCAGCGGCACTGTGAGACTCCAAACTTCGCAACATACGTATACACAAAATAATTTCAAAGGCCGGCCCAGTGATCTTTTCGACTTGTATTTATGTGATTATGTAAAATTCTACCGAATGTAAATTTTCTACATGCTATGAAGTTATAAGTATTCATATTTATTAAATTTTGAATACACAACAACGGACGCGCAAAATTGAACTATTTGCTTACCAGAGGTTTTATTCGGATGCCCGCATACATTCCTAAAATATTCTTTAGAAATCCAGGCACATACAAATGCATAATCATCTATATTAGTATATCAATACGAAACGTGTCTTAATGTTCGGTAAAGAGATAGATTGTATTGGGCTAATGGAACATATGTTATAGTGGAGATGGCGTTAGCCTGCCGGGCCCTAGCCTACGTAGGTCCCATGGGCCTGGCTTGCGGGGTTTGCTGCAAGCCAAATGTTAGATCTAGGATGCCCCCGCAGGCTAGAGCCTGACTCTTGGGTCCTATTTATAGATATTTCATACAATAGGGAGAAATCAAACAGAATATGTAAGATATCAAAATTTTAAATTGCAGGCATCTAATCTTCACTAATATATAAAGCTGAAGAGTTTATTTGCTTTAACACGCTAATCTCAGGAACTACTGGGCTGATATGAATAACACGGAAATTCTTGCACTGTTAGATAGCACATCTATCGAAGAAGGCTATATATCATCACGTTAAGACCAATAAGAGTTGGAGCACCAATGCAGAATGTTTTTTTATTATTATTAACAACTCTACGGACTGTAGTTCCGTACCCTCTTTTATAATTAAATTTAAGAGAGAGTTTAGAAGTTGTACACGCTTATTTGTTACTGTTATTGTATTTAATGAATATATGTTTGTGTTGTGGAGTACCTTAAGAATAATTTATGATATTATTTTTTCTATTTTTAATACTAAACTTATAATAATGTAGAGTGTATCCGTTACATGCTGGTGTTGTGAGGAAGTGCATGTGCAGTGTGTGCCTTATGTCTAAACTTATATATATTATCGTAACTAGTGCCATGTGTGTTGTGTGTTGAAGAATGTTTCAAGATTTTAGGACCCAGTATTTTTACCTAAAGTTTTAAAGCTCCACTCTGACTGATAGAAGCGGTATGTAGATACCTATAATAGCTCCTGACGTACGTATTATCTACAAATATTTTTACCTTTTACGTGAAAAACGTTGCGGGTTAAAGTAACTATTCCACGCGGACGAAGTCGTGCAGAAGTTAGTTTTGAAAATATTTATATTAAATGGTGTTAATAAAGTAGGAGATACAATATAAATACATGACTAGTTTAAAGTAGTTCAATCCTAAAGATTGTCTTTCGTTACGATAGGTGTTCAAAAATTATTTGGGCACTGTGGACGGTATGTGCGGCGCTTACGATGGCAACCCTCACAACGACCGTAGTTTGCCTGACGGCCGCCTAGCCAAGTCCATAGACGAGTTCGGGCGGGCGTGGGCCAAGCCAGGGGTGCCGAGGGACGCCTGCGAGGCCAAGGTCATACCACCGGTTCAGCAGAAGAAGTGCTGGGATATGTGCGATGTCATCACGTAAGTTTGTATTTCAGTTCGACAATTAATTACGAAGATAAATCTTGATTGAAATTAATTTTATTTACTATCGACATAGGAAAAATAATAAGGAATATGCCGAGAGAACCACTCGATGACAATCTGCTGCTTGGAGTGATTCACGTATAGGTCTAATACGAATTCCCGATTACTCGAAATTCGTTCGACGTTCACTTGTTCACGTCAGGTTCACTGGTTGACACTGCGGCGTCCACCGTGGAAGGCTGTGTTTATCGGATGCCTGGAGTCTCTCATGGCTCTAATTATGAAATCACAGACAGATAGTTCAATATTGTTTTATGGTATAAGTGACAATACATGCCAATCAGGATTTGAAGTATATAAGACATAAGACATAAGTATATTATTAAAAATAAATTGATATATAAATATAAACTTACATATACTTAAGTTCAATAAAAGCAGCTTGCGCATATAACCAAGTACACCCCCCTACCCTAGTTAGTAGCCAACACGATTAGCCTAGGCGTGTTGCTGGAGAGTTTCTTCCGCCGTTTCTTATTCTCCAGTTAAAACACGTTGTGAAATGGTAGTAAAGACAGACTAGGATCGGCTCCGCCAGCAGAGTCGATATCGAGTCCCCACTATATAAACACTTCACCCTGTTGGCTTAACTCATTCAGCCTCTTACGGCTTAATCCTTTAGAGTCAATCCTCTGTAACGGTCGAGCCGAGGTCGCATCTCACAGGTGTGCCTCCTCGAGCGCGCTGCTTCCAGGCTGAACGCCTCTGCTCCCGCCGAGTAGGGTAGCCCCAAAAGTCCGGTATCGCTGAAACAGCCATCTGCGGCTATTCAGCTGGATCCTGCTAAAAAACCCCCCAGTTAGTTTACCGGTACCATCCATCTATACACAACACATTTTGTTGTATAACAAAAAGCGTCGCGCGCAAACTGTCGGAATACAAAATTCTAAGCCACCACTCACGTGAGATCCAGCATCTGCTACACTTCTACAGTATAGATATATGCAATATTATATCATAATTTCCGCGGTATACACGATCAAAGTCGCGTGCGAATCTCTAGTTTATTATAAATTCGTTAAGTGCATAATTCGTATGAAAGTTTTTCGTGTACTTGTCTCACGTGTTCAGATTTTTTTTGTAAAACTAACCTATCACCTTTCTTATCGAATGCAGAAAGGAACCATTCTCCCAATGCGGAACTGTATTAAATCTGGATAAATGGCGTCACATTTGCCTGGAGAAGGTTTGCGAGTGCGCAGAATCAAAGAACAACGCTACAAAGATGACCGAAGAGCAATGTAGGTGCCAACTGCTCGAGAGTCTTGTTGCGGAATGCTTGGCAGCGGATAAAAATATTGATATAGCCTCGTGGAGAATGCTTATGGATTGCCGTAAGTATTAGTTAAATTTAAACGGATGTCTTCTATTCAAATGTAGTGTGTTAATACGGATATCATCATCAGGCTTTCGGAATTCTAAACTGCACTTGCTCTATACGAAGATATATTATTTCTATCTTCGTAGAAGATATGTATTTTCTAAAGTTTCAGTTCTACTACGTGAGAACTACACACATACACACACTTCTTATAATGTGTCTGTTTTCCTATATGTATATCTAAGGTACTCCAAAATGTTACTCTAGTTAGATTGATATATGATATCGCAGAAGCTGATTGCCCACCGCCCCTCGCCCATTACGACTGCTACCGCAGACGCTGCGAGCCGACTTGCTCCAGCGTCGGTGCCTTCAGTTCGTGTCCGCTGGAAGACGGGCAATGCTTCCCCGGATGCTACTGCCCAGAAGGCAAACTTAGGAAGGGAGACAAATGTGTGGTGCCCGCCGATTGTCTTGACTGTGAGTGGTACTGCCTTGTTAACCTCCTTTTGCCCTGCCCATATTTTAATTCCCTCTTCAAATCTAACGTCATGTTTTCCTTTCACACACACGTCAATCATTATATATTAAATTACATCGCCTCGCACATGATTGCACATATTATAACTTGCACCGCCTGAACCTACATACAACCAATTACATAGATATTATAATAATACCTATAATGTAAATAAATAATAACATCACTGTCAATAATTTAAACCGTAAGTCTTCGCCGCCTATTAAGAACATTAAATAAACTATAACATTATTGATAAAATAGAAAGCGAAGTGCACTGAGGAGTAGGTGAGTTGCATTTCATGCCCATTACTCAGGTACGTGCATGCTCTTTCTTCCCGCTACCCTTCGAAATTGTCCCGTTCTTCTTTTCTTTCATTTTGAATCAAGAGTGAGTTTATGATTGATTGTATTTTTTTTAAATCTAATCAAAATTCCGTAGATCATTGGTCAATAATTGAACTACTAATTAATTTCAGGTACTTGTACGGGGGTTGGTACTCCTGCAAAATACACGACCTTCGAAGGCGACGATCTGCCCTTCTTGGCCAACTGCACATATTTGGCTTCAAGAGACAGAAATGAAACCAACCAACATAAATATGAAGTAAGTTGAAAATGAAACCGTAGTTCTTGAACTATTTCCTTAATCTTCCTTGATAATAAACGAATCTGCTTTTTCCCTTATCATTGAAATAATAATAAAATCCATCCATCCAACCCGCAGGGGGGCTTTGTGGCGAAGCCTTAGGTGAGTGGCGACACCTCGTACCTGACTCCGGGGGCCAAGACAAGGCCCCCGCCTCCGTGCTTGCCTTAACCAGCCGGCACGGAGTGGAGATCGCTGGCCGGCCTACACTGGCCGGGGCTTGTCCTTGGGTGCATTATTATGGTGTAGACAGGGATAATCGCCGGTCAGTGTCACGCCACATATTTACATTAAATTTGTCAAGGGGCCTCTCCGTGTTGGCCTCCCCATGGCCCCACGCAAGCCCTTCAAAAGTCCGGGCCATTTTTATGGCCCGTGGTCTTGAAAGACATAGATAAATCCATGTCATGTTTGTCATGAGTTATTTTTTCATTAACATGTCCCATGTTGCCCCTTTCTTCTATGGCATTTTTAGGGCCCACGCAGGGACTGGCGAGACATCGTCTATCTAACTTTTCCATATTCCCTGAACATTGCGATGGGCAGACGCCATAGTTCCATCGATCACTAATACATAGTTCCCATATTCCCACTCCTAGTACTAGTAGTTCACCCCAATAGCTCGGTGCTTTTTGTTCTCATTTCCCACAGTAGTCCTACACTGGCCGGGGCTTGTCCTTGAGTTCATTATTATATGGTGTAGACAGAGATAATCGCTGGTCAGTGTCACGCCACATTTACATTAAATTAATTAAGGGGCCTCTAGGTGTTGGCCTTCCCATAGCCCCACACAATCTCTCCAAAAGTCCGGGCCATTTTTATGGCCCGTGGTCTCGAAAGATATACATGATAATAAAAATTCGTAAGAGACGACAAAACAATCCACAGCCAGGTGGTAGGGCATTTACTCGTCTGGATGGCTATCACCCCTGGTCTAGAGTATGTTTCCATAACAACCTTGAGTTATGTTCCGCCGTTAATGACCAGGTTCCAGTCTTCTTTAAGAGAGCAGCAGCACATTTATAGCGCCTTTGATGTTGCAGTGTCCATAGGTGATGGTAATCGCTTTCCATCAAGTGGACCATCTCCCTGTCTGCTGAACTCCTGCAATAAAAAAATGTCATCTATTACCCTTGCTATTATTTTGTCTGTTGTCGAATGTAATAATTATCTTTTAACAGGTGTACGCTACAAACGGTCCTTGCGAAGACTCCGATGTGGTTTGCACGAAGGCAGTTCACCTTATATACGAAAAGAACGTATTGCATATTACCAAGGATCCGAACACTAAGAAAGTAGGTCTTTCATTTCTTATATCTCCACAGTCCCCAATACTGCCAATATGGATTTCGATCATCTATTAATATTGAGTTAAATTTTTATCTAAAAGTAGTAACTTTAATGTGTAAATAGGTTTAGGTTAAATGCTTATGGTCATTATGATCTTGAATATATGTCTACATTGAAGGACCATAAGTTAGAAAAAAAGTTTATATTCCAGTAATATGTATTAATGTGAAAATTCATAATATTACCGCTAACAAAAATACGCCAAGAAAAATTTAGCCTCGTAAAGGTTTAATGTATAAAATTGTTAATAACACTAAAGAATAACAAGAAACGTAATTCAAATTTGTCTTTTAGTTGATAACAACAATCGGCGATACAGCAATATACAAATATCCCGCAAAGATGGCTTGGGGCACCATAAGTCTGACCAACGGGCAAGACATCACTGTTGTTTTACCAGACATACACGTCGAGGTTTGTACTATTAGCTTAATATATTAGTACCTATTATAAGTACAATGTACAATACAATGTACAATATTTTATGCTGGGTACATTTCTTGAGACTATTGAGTTGTCGGTTTGCCCCCAAACTAGGACAGGCCTGTATTTTGGGGGTCACATTCGGCCATGATTATGTTCTCGTTTTTTTATTTATTTATAGATTGGGTGAGTTGAGCTTATTAATTCAAATAATAATTAAGTTTTTTAATAATTTAGGGGTGCATTATATATATTTACGTATAATGTGATGAGTGTGTTAGTGTGCGTGTGCGCGTGTGTGTGTGTGTGTGTGTGTGTGTGTGTGTGTGTGTGTGTGTGTGTGTGTGTGTGTGTGTGTGTGTGTGTGTGTATGTGTGTGTGTGTGTGCGTGCATGTACGTGCATGTATAAGGGTGTCTTTGAGTGTGCGTTTATTTTAAAAACAAGTATGTAAGCAGTTCTTCTGTTTCGTCATAAGATAAACCTTGCAGCCAAGTGGTCACTTTTGCTTTGACTTCATAGCGATTGAGACCAACAATATTTAGTTTGCTGTTTACAATGTTATAAACTTTACAACTAAGGAAATTGTACTGGTTTTGGGCGAAAGTAGTTCTACAATGTAGAATAGGGCACACAGTTTGTTTTACACGTCTGTCACTGTCTGAAATACTTGCGGTTTTATGTTTCCTTAAGATACATTTAAGCACATATAGTTGTCGGACTGTTAGGACTTGACATTCGGCATAAAGTTGCTTGGTAGGATATCGGTATGGTTTTTTTGTTATCACTTTTAATACTGCTCTTTGAGCTCTTTCCACGTGAATTATTTTTGTTTTATTAGCACTTCCCCAAACAGTAATGCCGTATTCTATTATGGATTGACAAAGAGAGAAATACACAATCTTCAGTTTATCAGGAATAGAAACTTCTCTAAGATTTTTAAAAATACCCATTAGCTTTCTGGCTCTGCAAGTTAAAGTTTCTATATGTTTATCCCATCTAAGTCCATCGTCTATAACGATGCCTAGATATTTTGTGTTTCTGACTCTTTTGAGCTCTTGGCATGTGCACTTTTCAGAAATTAAGCACATATGGGCTTTTATACAAAAATTATCTGGTGATTTACTATTTTCTTTAATTGAGAATGTCATGTAATTAGTTTTGTCAAGGTTTAGAGTTAATAGAATTTTTTTGAGCCATATCATAACCCTGTTAAGCGAATGCTCAGCCCTTTCTCTTACTATTTGCCAATTTGGACCCCAAACAAAAATAGCAGTATCATCAGCATAAGTATATATATTAGTACCTATTATAAGTTACAACCTTATCAACAATTTCAATTTGGTTTACACTCGTACAAAAGGGATATTAATCAACGCTTCTATCTTCTTCTCGGTCCTTGTGGTCAAACTAATCGATACGTTAATATTTGTATTATTAATCTCACACGAATGTCTCAAAGGAATATTATTTCTTGCGAAACCATGAAGTTACTGCGTTCGTGCCATTGATCCATGGACTTCAATTGAAATAGCTCCCAGTATCTTCGTAAAGAAAATTGTTTAAGATCTCCAAATGACAACAGACCATCAACTTCTCATGGGTTTAAACCCAGTATTATCATCATAGTAGGCATAATACTTAAAATATCTTTGACCTAGTTATCTTTATATTACAAATATCTATCTGTATATTAGTAATAATTGATCATTTGAGAAAGAACTTTTTTTGGAAGTATGCGCTGCTTATTTTACTTCTTCGTTTTCAGTTAACAGTTATCCAGAGCAAAATGGAATTCCACGTGAACGTGCCGTCTTTCTTATATGGTAATCAAACTGAGGGTCTCTGCGGCGTTTGCGCAGGATACCAGAACGTCTTGATCACCAGCAATGGAACCATCACCGAAGATATAGATGAAGTAAGTTATTTTTAATAAATAACTGTTTAAGGAATATAGATAAATATATAATTATATTTATTGCCTTCAGTGATAATTATTATAGGTATGTTGTAAGTAATGTTACTCTATTCACACTGATTAGAAACTGATAGAATTGCCACAATTAATAAATAATTGTATTATAAATTAATCCTCATTTATTTAGTAAGTAAGTTTTAGGATCGGGTCTTTCTTGTTCGATATTTGTCTGTTTTTAATAGCCCCGCGATAAAGGACTATTGGATGTAGTCTTTAGCAACAGATTTTAAAGAAATCATTTCTCTTCATCATATGATTTAAATCTTTAGAAGTAACGAACTGTAGTAGATTGTGACTTTCATTAAAGTGAATAGCTCTATATGGAGATATATCCTATATGGAGATCTATTCACACGAATGTCTCAAGAGAATAATATTTCTTGCGAAATCATCAAGTCACTGCGCCCCTGCCATTGATTCATGGACTTTCATTGAAATAGCTCCCAGTATCTTCGTAAAGCAAAATTGTTTAAGATCTCCAAACGACAACAGACCATCAATTGATTACCGTTTATCACATAGACCATTAACTTAGACTATTGGACGTATTCTTTATAAAAAAAAGACAAGAAATTACTTCTCTTAATCATATGATTTAAATTTTCAGAAATAACGAACTGTAGTAGATTGTGACTTTCATTAAAGTGAATAGCTCTCCTATATGGAGATCTACGGCATACAATAGTAAAAGAGTGCATTTAAGTGCATGCTGATTTTCATAGATGCCTGATTAGTCCACCTTTTTGGACATGTACCAGTTGAACTCGACTTTCTCAATGAACCAAAATCTCCACTATTCTATGTTATTTTTTAAGACAATTATAACCAGGTCTTATAGTATCAGCCAATGGCATACTGAGCCCACGAATTCACCTTGGACAAGGGTTGCAATTATAATCTCCGGACTTCTAAAAATGACGGAGCCTGTTTGCTGATATTATTGTTGATAATATAATTACGTAACTTATTGTTATTTATTTTATTGCCAGTACGGCGAGAGTTGGGAAGCTTCTCCTGAAGCTCTTAAGACTCTGAACCTGGAGACGGAACAGTGCGAGCAGCCGCCTCCACCTGAAACATGCGTCACCCCACCACCAGAAGCAAACCCCTGCTACAATTTGTATAACGCCGATAGGTTTGGTGCTGTAAGTACTATTGCATATTTTTAATCTACTACTAGGTACACGAGCAGACGCTGCTCTTTCTTCTTCATCTAAGCAAAATGTCTAGAAACAATTTTAATGTTTTTTTGTGACTTATTCAAAACATCTTTAACTCCATGTTTCTCGTAAGAGATTTTATACCATTAGTAATAATTCTATCCCTTGATTTTTATCATCCTACTTTATTAACAAGTTACCTATATGGTTATTTAATGTCATAATGATATGCCACAGGGTTCCATCTTAGGTCCTATCTTTTTCTTGATATAGTAAAGCAGCAGATATATATAGCAGAAAGTAAATTTCATTTTAACTTTGAGGGGTTGAGTTATGTTGTGTGGTGCGTCTATGATGGTTATCCCGTTGGATAGAGTGATGCACCACTGGCAAGATGCCATGCCCTGCCATGCCCATGGCTCAATCGTCTATGAAGGGAATACATAAGACGATGAGTTCTTGCAGTGTATTAACTTCTTTTGTTCTTAATTTAACTTAGACTATATATACAGAAACCTTACAGCTTACGTGATGTGCACACCAGTATTCTAATCAATATAAAATATCATATTTACACGTTTATGAGATTGAACATTTTTGATGATTTACACAAATGCTCAATTTTATCAGGAAACTCTAACAGCGATATCATCTATCTATATTCATTTAAATAGTATCACATTCACTCACCCTAGTCTTTAACTGTGCTAAATTATACATCAATAAATCGGTGGATGAAACGTGACGAAACATATGAGCTTATTTTTTTTATTAGAACTCAGTTTGCTTCAAAATTTTATGTACATTTAAATTTGAAAGTGAAACCGTAAAAATGCATGAAATTTTAACCTACTCGGCCGACACAGTGTATCGCCTTGGTCGATCCGGAGCCCTTCGTGGAGTCTTGCGAAGCAGACCTCTGTCTGAACGCCACCGACAGCTGCGTGGCGATGGAGAGATACGCCGCCGCCTGTAGGGCTCAAGGCATCTGTCTTAATGATTGGAGAATTGATCTCTGTCCATATCCATGGTAAGTTTATTATACACACAAACTTTAACATTTATGAATTTATTTTCACTTCATTCATTTTTTGCCCCATTTTTAGTTAATTTCTTTTGTATTATTTGTAAATTATTTCCCGTATGTACTGTATGAGACCAGTAGCCATGAGCATGCTCGTAAGTACCAGTTAATCCGCACGATATGTTCAAACTATCTACTCTGTAGCTTATCAAATGTTGATTATCAAATTCAATCGTAAGCCGATATTAGATGGTTCATTCCTGTCTTTCAATTTGAATTACCGAAGTGATCCATATAAATATACATTTCAATCATTCAATAGCGTTAAATGAATAGAATATCCTTTATTGCATAAACTGTGACATATATACATATGACGGCCTCTGTGGTTGAGCGGGCTAAGCTTTTGCCGGCCTACCTCACTGCAACCCAGAGGCTCCGGGTTCGGTTCCCGGTATAGTAAATTTCGGAAACGCATTTTCTCCGTTATTTACCATGGTCTGGGTGTCTGGGATCGGCCCCAGAGTGGTCCGTTGTATATTACCCATAACACAAGCGTAACTTGCTTAATTTGGGGATATACAATGTGTGCGTTTGTCTGCCGATTTAAAAAAAAAAAAATTTAAAGAAGATGTTCTGTTCTTTGTAGGAACGACAGTTTTTCCTTTCGAACGTACAATACTGGCAGTTTGCCAATGCCAATGCCAATGCCAATGCCAATGACGTCATGTCCTTTGATTTCTTTGCCTTTCAACCAGATTGATTCAATTTGGTCGTTCCGTCTAATATCAGCAGTATATATTCTTCTCTATCAACAGTGAAGAGCCGTTTGTGTACCACGCGTGTGTTGACTGCGAACGGACTTGTGATAATAATGAAGAACTTGAAAAGAACCCAAAGAAGTGTACCAACAAACCTGTCGAAGGATGCTTCTGCCCTGAAGGGAAGGTAAAAAATTTATACAAATCAACAATGACAGTTCAGTCTTTTTCATCTTTTCCTAACCATTCAATTGGTACAATATATCCATCTTGGATACTCCTTCAAAATCCGGATCGAAGGACCATGCCTAGGCTCCCTGGAAGTATGGGTTTCTTGTAGTAATCAGTGGACTATTATGATATGATGAGCTTTATTTTGACCATTGTATAGGTATAAAACGCGACAACGGTAAACGATTTACAGTTTATTGTACTAGTATGCGTAAGCGTCCCCTCTTAGCAGAGCAGAATCGGTTAAGCTCCAACACTGATATTACATCTTCTTCCACGTCACAATTCATCATGTCATCCTTTAAACAATCCATTTTTTTCTACCCTTAGTCTTAATATTTAACACTGTTTTCTTCCCATGATGATGATCCCTCTTCACTATATGCCCGTAGCACTTTTCTAGACACTACACACTCCTCAAATTTCAGGTGAGAGTGAACAACACCTGTATTGAACCAAGTAAATGCTTCCCATGCGACGCGAAGAAGGAACATTATGCTGGTGACGAATGGCAAGTAAGTATTAACAACCGAACTAAACCATTTGTGTTAATTACTGTAGAGCATAGCGAAAGAAAAACAGCTAAGTTGAGGACACAAGAACGGAATTTGCCCTAATTGATAGTAACTAAGTTATTTGCTGATGCACTAATTTAGCCTTGGATATGAGAAATATTTGACCCCCACTGTGACCGAGTGATCTACGCCTTTATCCCTCTGACTCACTGTAACGGCAAGTCTCTGAATGATTTCTTTCTTATAGCCGGTCCTACGTCGTTTATTCACTTGCCCTACCATCGGTTTTTTATTTAGTTACTTTTAAAATTAATTGTATGGAGCTTATGTCAAATTTTAACCGATAGTAAGGCAAATTAACGGCAAGAGGTAGGAATTGGCCAATATACGAATTTCCCGTTTTTTACTCTAGCCCGGGTACCTGGGATTAGTTCCAGAATTGTTCGTTGTATATTACCCACATCAAAAAACGTAAATTTTCTGCTTATATAATGTGTGTTATACATTCAGCGCATCCCATTAGCATCTAGCTCTTGACATGGGTCGTTGTGAGCGCTGATTGAGCGAAAATCATGACGTCATTATTGACGTTCACGCTACGACGGTCAAAACCACGATCGCCTTGTGGAGCAGCAGACAGAGCGTTTTGGGCGTTGTGAGCTACTAAACTACTAATGGAACGCGCTCAAAATATACCATCTAACTCTAAACTTTGGAACTTCGTATCTACAGGAAGACGCGTGCACGAAATGCGAATGCATTAAATTGACAGGCGAGAAAGGAGTGCAGACTTCATGCACGAAGGAGAAATGCGCTATGGCGGTCTGCTCCGAACTGGAAGACTTGATCGAAAAACCGCTGGCACCGGGACAGTGCTGTCCCGAACTTATGTGTGGTGAGATATCATTACATGCCCAATAGTAATCGGGACACAAAATTGAAACTTCGTGATGTAACATATTTATTTTTAACCGACTTCGAAAAAAGGAGGAGGTTCTCAATTCGTCGGGACCTAATTTTCTTTGTTGCTTTTTTATGTATGTTCGCCGATTACTACGTGATTTATGATCCAATTTACATGATTCTTTTTTTGTTCGACGCGGAATAGCTTCCAATTGGTTCCCTAAAAATTTTACATAGTTTGGCCCAGTAGTTTGCATTTTATGAACATTTTTTATGAACAAAATTTCCTTTCCGTTCCATATGAACACCAATTACTCTGAGATTTATGATTCGATTTACGTGATTCTTTTTTTGTTCGACGCGGAATAGCTGCCATGTGGTCCTCTAAAAATTTTACATAGTTTGGCCCAGTAGTTTTCATTTTACGAACATTTTTTTTTGTTCTCGTTTCTTAGGACCTATATTTTTAAGAAGCGCGGCACCATTCGTAAGTCTACCCATAAATAGCTAAACGCTAAAAAGTAAGAAATAAAAAATAAAAGCTTCGTTTAAAAAACCGATTTCAAAAACTAAAAAACTAAAATTTATAAAATAATTTATTTCTAAAGCTATATTATTATTAATATATATTATCTAAAACATCTTGAAGTCGGTGCAAAGTAAAACATAAAAATTACTATATTTTGAAAATTACTAAGAAGACTTTAAAATGTTTTAGATAATATATATTAATAATAATAGCTTTAGAAATAAGTTATTTTTTTATACATTTTAGTTTTTAGTTTTTGAAGTCGGTATTTTTAAACGAAGTTTTTATTTTTTAATGCAGTCATGTTTCACAAAATGTTGAGATTATTGAGATGGATGTGTGGTGTTATAAGAATGGATAAGGCGAGAAATGAGTAAATACAGGGATCTTTGAAAGTTACACCCATCACTGAAAAATTAAGAAGATTAAGGTGGTATGGGCATATAATGAGGAGGGACGTATAAGTAAGACATATAAGTTACGTGACAAAAAATGTTAAACAACAAAAAGACATGGATGAATGAATGGATGAAATGTGGGAAGGATGATATGATGATTTGTGGTGTGCTAGAAGACTTATGTCAGAATGGAGTGTGGAAGGAAAATACATATAGGGCCGACTCCAAATAACTGGGATATGGTGAAAAAAAGAGGGGGGTTTCACAAAATGTACCAATAAAAAATATAGTAAATACAACAAGCTTAGCGCTTATGTTTATATCTAGTTGCCAGCTTCTAGGCTGGATGAATAGGAGGGATGAGATAGGAGACGGGATATTAAGAGGATAGTGGACCAAAACTTTTAATCAACGTATGACACACGCTTAGCATACGGCTAACAGTATCATTTCGCTATTCTATGAGAGCGTGGCAACATACCGTTCGAACCAAATCCTTGTTCATGTCATAGAATATTTCTCTTTATTAGTGCCAAAACCTGTGAAGAACTGTACGGAACCAAAGAAGATGGAATGTGGTTATGGGCAAGTATTGAAGCAGAAGACTACACCGCACGGATGCACGGAGTTCGCTTGTGGTAAGTAGTTTCGTTTCGGCATTGTCAAAGACTTCTAATATATCGAAAGTTCAAAAAGCAATTATAGGTCTCAATAGCAGTTTTATATAAAGCTTAATGTTTGTCTTGCAATCACTAACATTCTACCATCGCACCGCTCTCCATCAGTTGGGAGTGCATCCCCATTTCCTCGAGTCGCTTCGCTCATGTACGCAACGGTGATGTAGAACGTTTCTCTTGCGTACCGTGGGGATTTGGAATGAGCTTCTAGCCGAGGTTTTTTCCACAGCGCTACGATATGGAGTTTTTAAAAAGGGTGTCATAAAATTCCTTCGAGGTCGGCAGCGCATTGGTAACATCTCTGGTTGATAACCACTTTCCATCAGGTGAGCCGTCAGCGTATCTGCTGTAAATTTCAATATTTTATAATTATTATCAGAATGCAAACCGGCAAGTGAATGTCCATCCCTTCCCGAGCAAGAAGACGTCGAGATCCTCGAACCAGGCATGGAGAGGCTCGTCGACGACAGCGGCTGCTGCCCCCGTCTCCAGTTCCTGTGCAAGGTGGACACTTGTCCACAACCACCTGAATGCCCCAAGTTCAATACGCCAAAGACCGAGAACGTCACTGGGAAGTGCTGTCCTGTCCATAAATGTGGTAAGACTGACTTTAAATTTCTTCTTAAATCCTTATGTATTGAAATTAACTCAAGGATATTATGTCAACTTCTACATATTAATATGAGATCATAATCAAGAGGCACAGTTTCACATATCAGACTGTTGAAATTTTCATCAAACTACTATTGACCTAAAGTTGAATATATACAAAAAGTAATCTTTTAAGCGTATTGTTCAATCATTCCTTCTCAAACAAGCATATTAATTTGTTGATGGTTATTTTTGTTGATAAATATTAGTATAATTATAGAAACATGCCTTGCTATTGGCATAATATTTTTGTAAAATTAATAATAATTATTGTATTGGGGGGGGGGGGGGGCATTGTTGCAAGGGGCACCCGCAGGGGGGCTTTGTGGCGAAGCCTTAGGTAAGTGGCGACACCTCGTACCTGACTCCGGGGGCCAAGACAAGGCCCCCTCCTCCGTGCTTGCCTTAACCAGCCGGCACGGAGTGGAGATCGCTAGAGCTAAGACTCAAGCTCCAGGGGTGGAAGTGATAAATGGCCTAACGTCGGAAGTAGCTTCGGTGAACCTGCAGCCCACCTCTCTACACCCCTTAGCCACTCACATCCATGTTGCCCCTGCCTTTTATGGCATTTTTAGGGGCCCATGCAGGGAGTGGCGAGTCACCGTCTGCCCATTTTTCCATGTTCCCTGAACATTGCGACGGGCAGACGCCATAGTCCCCATATTCCCAGACCGCTAGTACCACTAACAGTTCACCCCAATAGCCCGGTACTTTCTCTTCTCATTTCCCACAATAGTCCTACACTGGCCGGGGCTTGTCCTTGGGTGCATTATTGTATGGTGTAGACAGGGATAATCGCCGGTCAGTGTCACGCCACATATTTACATTAAATTTGTCAAGGGGCCTCTACGTATTGGCCTCCCCATGGCCCCACGCAAGCCCTCCAAAAGTCCGGGCCATTTTTATGGCCTGTGGTCTTGAAAGATATACATAATAATTATTGTAAATTTCATTTTTTTATAATGGCAATTATGGCTACGTATTTGTGTTCAGACACAATGAATTAATATGAATTAAATTAAATTAGCTCTTCAGTGGTTTAGGCACTGTTGAATTCAGATCTGCCCATTTTAAGATAAGTTACAAAGATGAAACTTTTGTTGTCCTTCTTATACTCTATCCAAAGATTCTATGGAAGAAATAGCCGTAGGCGATAAGACCTCTGAGTTTACTTGAATAATGTTCTTGATTTTATGTAGCATTTTTGTACAATAAAGTGTATATTCTATAAGTGACGGTACAGCTAGGATACTCGTATAAGATTCTGCAACGAAAAAGGCATTCCTGCTGCGCTTGTCTAAGATGCATTAGTGGGATTCATACAGCGATAATCTTGATGTACCGGATACCTCCAGATATTTTCTTTCGGGCATAATCGTTTAAATCCGTGCAGGAACGGAGAAATAATACAATTTCCTGCGGCCGGGCGGCCTGTCGTAAGAGGCGACAAAATAACCTACAGCCATAGGTGGTAGGGCATTTGCCCGACTGGATGGCTACCACCCCTGGTCTAAAGTATGCCGCCATAACAACCTTGAGTTGTGTTCCGGCATTGGTGGCCAGGTTCAGCAGCGCATTAGTAGCACCTTTGTTGTTGCAAACGTCCATAGGCGACGGTAACCGCTTTCCATCAAGTGGGCCGTCTGCCTGTCTGCTGATCTCCAGCAATAAAAAAAAATAAAAAAATATCCTAAATAATAAATAATAGACAAAATATCGTATATAACATAACCACAACGCACTGAACGAATATGTATTTCTGTGCAGAACCGCCCAAAGACAAGTGCATCGTAACATTGGAGTGGGAAGCTGCGGCTAAAGGAGGCGAGAAGGCTCGAACTAAACCACAGACAGTTCTAAAAGATGTAAGCTTTTATTTTTCAAATGTTTTATTGTTTTAAGCGTTTGTGTCAGACATTTCAGGATCATAGATATATTGCAACAATGTTAGAAAACCTGTTATTTGAATTTTTACTCGCTGATGTTTACTTTATTCTGTTTTATTCTTTACTTTTATTTTCAAAATATATTATTTGATTGTTTCCTAGTTGCTTAAAGTACATCAACAGACATGCATTCTGTAAAAAAAGGATCGGTAATGGATGATTTGTTTATGGTTCCAAATTCAATTGTTGTTTTTTTGTTATATTGTCACAACTGTTTTTCATTTGGGCGCGGAATCTGAGTTGCACAAAGCGTTAAAAAGCGGTCGAGATATGTATGCTTGAACATTTGCCTAACACGAACGAATTTGCCTAACGAAATTAACATCGCAAAAGTGAAGGAAATAGTGACTGAAATAAAGGAGCGAGCGCCACGTACAGTGGATAACTTCCAAGTGTCAGGGAAGTGTAAAGTGTCTCTCCTTCCTAAATCATCATAATATTTCATCAACATTGACAAATCTCAATCTAATACCGGTGTAAACTTTAAAAGCAATGGTTTATTGAAAATGGTCAGCTGGACGCCGTATGGGCGGACGGTCCGTGCCGGTCGTGCCGCTGCGAGTCCAGCCCGCTGGGGCCGGTGCCGAGTTGCACCGCCACCCAGTGTCCTGCCATCGTCAGCACCGACCAGTTTGTGGTCGAACCACACTCGCTGCCGTTCTACTGCTGCCCGGTCGCCGTACAAGTCGCCTGTAGGGACGGTGATAATATTTATAAGGTAATCCATCAGTTATCTTTATACACTAGGGGGAAAACTTAAGGGCCAAAAAAATTTTTGAATTTGCTATCTCTTTTTTTTTCATGACTTTATCGCGGCTATTTTTAAGAAATATTTGAAAAATCACAAAAAATGGTTTTTTTTCCTTTAATTTTGTTCTCCTATATAAATTCATCTTTCGTATGTTTGTTTGTTAAACTTTGGCTTGACTTCAGTAAAGAACGATGCTCTTCGTCCTTTCTTCTTTAGCCCGCGAGTGCTATAGTTTTATAGTGGTGCACAACCTCTCTCAAATCTCTTTTGAACATGAAACTTACTATCCAGCCGTTACTAAATCTGGAGTCCCATCCATCAATGGCTTGGTTACGTTAAACAGTTACGTTTACGGTTAGACGACATTTCCAATCTTTTTTTTTGTACTATGATGTCAGCTGACTTGGAGCTAACCAAGATCTCACACAGTGAGAATTTGGCACGGGCCTCGATAATATAGTACCTCAGTTACGCCACAGATCTCACAATTGAAATGATACACTAGTTCCTTATGAATAACTTCACTATACTGTCTTTTTAGTTATAACATATCCTCCGTTCCATTAGAGACTCACAACGACCACGTTCACGACCGCGATTTTTCCCGTGTCATTTGCTTGCCGGCGTTACAATCGTAAACCCAAGTAGAACGGTTATTCGACCCACCTCTTCACATGGGTCGTTATGAGCGTTGTGTGATCGAAACTAACGGAGCATTTTGGGCGTTGTGAGCTTCTAATGGAACTAACTGATAACGTCTTGTGTTGTATATAAAACACGATACAATCCTGAAGCGGTTCTTTTCAGAAGAGTTCTTTTGTTGGTTTAATTCTTTTTCTTCTATATAAGTATTCTTCTATATATTAATTTAAATATAACGACTAAAAAGGACCTTACAGTAAGTACCTGTGTTGTTTTATGTGATGGGTATATATATACCATTCACGGTTCTCACAATGGTCTTGCGAACTAAAGAAAACATTAGCAAAATGACACTGACTTCCGAAACCAAAATTTAAAACTTACACAACTGGGATTTCTCGTTATGATCTTGACATTGATTGCTCTTTTTATGCACCATCTACATCTTCAGATTGTGTAAAATTCTGTTATCATTTATTTCGAAGAGACTACCTACTTCAAGCGCTAAGGCCTAGGTATAATTTTGTCAAGACGCTAATATTTTGTGACTTTTATTATGAGCTATAAAACATTACTTATCTAAGGTTGGTGAGAACTGGACATCAACGGACAACGTGTGTGAAAAATACAGATGTGAAGAAGTGCACGAAGGGAAGTTGGAGCGCGTCAAGACAGTAGAACATTGCGAAGAGAAATGCATACCGGTAAGTATATCTAAGGTTTAAGACATTTATTTGTCAAAAGAATTTACAATTCATTTACAGAGAAATAACTAGTTACATTTTATACACATTTACCCCTATTATTGTGCCCTGTCCACTTATTATTGTAATATTTAATTAATGTCTTATTTTCGAATGAATTTACTTTATTATTTATATTATGTGAGGGTAGTTTCAAGACTACCCTCACATATTATTCAGCATTAAAAAATACATACAATCCAAAATTTTCACCCTACAACTAACCACTATTTTTTAATAACGATAGAAGTATTTTAATAATATTCTACTGGGATGATTTAGATTCAAATTTGAAACAGGTAGATCGCGCTGCAATCGAGTGCCATAATTTAGGTGTTTTTTTTGTTGTTGTATGTGTTCAAGTTTGTCCCGGACTAGTATAAATTAACGATTGTACCCGGTAAGTGGCGCCACGATACTCCTCCTAAGCGGTGGGCCTGATTTTGATGAAAGTTTTAGTTTGTTCAAGTGGATTTGAGAATAGTTTAGATTAACATTTGGTCCCGGTAGATGGCGCTGGAATCGGGTTCTAGATATATTTTAAAGGACAACGTCTGCCGGGTACAGTTAGTGTCTTTATAAGAATAAGAATTTTAATAATATAATGTTGTGTATCTGTGCAGAGACTAAAGGTCCTGCGCTTTAAAAAAAAGTAAATCAGTACGAATGCAACTAATGTAGTTTTATTTATTCCGCATTATTCAATAAGATTAGACATAATCTCATTAATTTTAGGTATTGTGTGATATTTATATGTGGATTTAATTTGCACACCACCATCATACACTTGCGAAATTCCCCTTCATAGAATCCATAGCCCGTGTTATTTGGAAGAGATCGCTCCATAGCGCTATGGCCGCCCATTGCTCCTGCTATTACCTTTTAATGTGACTGTAAATTGTTCATTTCCTGTGAATGTGGTGAACAATAAAGTGTTTTCTATTCTATTCCATTCATTCGGGTATGTAAACACAACAAAGAAAATTATGCATAATTACTATGCACGGGTTGTTTTACTTCTGCTCCCAGGGCTGGGAATACTTCCCGGCGGAAGAGGGCAGTGGGAAGTGCTGCGGGAAGTGCGTGCAGGTGGCGTGCTTGGTGAACGGCCAAGAGAAGCCAGTCGGCGCGAAATGGCAGTCCGAAGATTTCTGCACTAATTACACCTGCGTCGATTTCAATGGCACTGTGAGTTGATTCATAATTATCTATTATCTATATATATATAAGCAAAGTTTGTTTTCTTTGTCCGAAGTAAACTCGAAAACTGCTGGACTGATCAGCATGAAACCACAACCATTCGACGCGGAATTAATCGTAGATGGTTATAGGCTATATATTTTTCAAATTCTATGAGCCCTTTGCCATGTTTTCTCAATTTGTTTGTTTATTAATTTATTTGCTCCCACAAAACAAAAGACAGGCATTTATCCTTGGTTCGTTTGTTTTCTAGCTCATAAAAGAGGAACATGATTTAACATAACCTCTATGTTAGAAACAACTATAGTCTTAACATATAAAGCAGAAGAGCCTGAATGTATGCTTGAACGCGCTAATCTCAGGAACCACTGTCTGATTTGAAAATTCTTTCAGTGGTAAATAACCCATTAGCTATATATCATCGCGATAAGATCAATAGGAGCGGAGTACCAATGAAGAATGTTTCAAAATCGGGTTGTTTTAGCTTACCTTCTTTTGTTATTCCACGCGGACGAAGCCGCGGGCAGAAGCTAGTATACTATATATGGGAGCTCGGGGACAAAAGTAACAGCGGGTCGAAAGCATCAAACGCTTTGTAGAATTGTCCAATTATGTCATTGACGAGGCTGACTACTTGATTTTCGTCCCAGCCATGCTTGCCCAATGGCCGAAATTCGACCATAATTTAAACAATAAGTTTGAACGTTATAAAGGTTTTGTTGTCAAAGACTATACTTCTATAATCACACATTTCGCCTAGGCTACACTGTTTGACTTTAACAATAAACAAAAGGGTATATATGTGTGCGTGTGTTAAATACATGGTAGTGTGTGTAATGTTTTTTGACTGATTTAACATATTTTTTATGCATAATTTAAAAACATAAGCATTCTGCACTCCTTCTCTATATAAACAATAATTATGCGAATTTTTATACCCCCATCCGCTCACTTTTCAACTTGTTCAAAGTTTTTGCTTCACGTATATTATATTATAATGATGATATATGATTAAATAATTTGATTATATTTATATTAAAAGGTTTCCTAGAAGAGATCAATCTAAATTGTAGCTTGTGTAGGCCCCCAATATTTTTTCCTGAAACCTTATAGCTAGTATATTCTTGTCTGTAAACAATAAAACATTATCTATCTAACAGTTGCAAGTGCAAAGTTCAAACGAAACATGCCCGAAGACCCCGGAGTCTGTGAGCAAGCAGTTCGTGGTAATGGAAGCGCCGGTGAAAGGACAGTGCTGTCCCAAAGTCGATATTGTCGCCTGTATTTATAACGGGAAAGTGTATCCGGTAAGATTATTTTGCTACTTTTACTCTTATTCTCTGTCTTTTCTTTCACTTTTTCCCTATCATTTGAGCCTCGACACACGGTCATTTTATTCTATACTCTTCGATTCTGAAATCTTCTGTCACATAACAAATTTTGACGTCATCTATCACAATCCTTGATAGTTTTATCGCTTGTAGGAATTCGTGGTTATTTTTCATGAAAACAATAATCTTGTCAAATAGACATGTTCGTTGAATTGTCTGTCTATGTGACATTCATTTTTACCAAAAATTATACTATGACTAAAAACATATTTAAATCAAAATCAAAAGCTTTTATTCAAATTCATTGTAAAACATTTTTGAAAGTTAGTTACATTTAGGACGCGTTCCTTTAAGTATCTCACAACGCCGAAAATGATCCGTCAGCCGTTCCACATGGTGATCACGGACGTCATTGTTTTGGATCACAAAACACTCACAAAGACCTGGGTTAAAGTCGGCGTTGACCACAGAGCATTAATTCTCTCTATCGATTGACATTGAAAAAGGCGCGATTTTCGAATCAACCAATGACATTTGCGTATTTCGTCGTTAATGATATCAACGCTCCATAATCCGTTCCACTAGAGTTTATGATTGTAACGCCCGTAAGCAAATGGAACGGGAATCGCGGTCGGGAACGTGATCGTTGTGAGTCTCTTGTGGACGTTGCCTTAATAACTTATAAATTATAAATATAATACTTGGATTTGAATAGGAGGGCGAAACTTGGTCATCGCCTGATCCTTGCAAGAAGTTGACCTGCACAAGGGACGCGAGTGGCACTCTGGTCCAGAAGGAAAGCACCGAGAACTGCGTGAAGGAGTGCAAGCGCGGTTGGAAGTACGAGGAACCTCCCAAGGATGTGTGCTGCGGCCATTGCGTGCAGGAGAGCTGTGTTATCGGAGATGAATTGAAGACACCTGGTAAGACGAGACTTTAAGAAGAAGATTAAAATCTTCAATTTGAATGCTGTGTTGTATTTCACAGCATTTAAATTAGTCTTCTGCACCACGTACCTTGCGCATCTTTCACTTCGAACTTAAGGAATAAAATCCAATCGTGCGTCATATTTCTTCTCGAAGTATGAGGTATTTTCGATGTCGGTCCTTTTCGATTAAATGGCGAAAATAAAATCATCGATATATCAATAAATTGCATCACAATGGCTACACTTAATGTGCAAAGCGATTCTTACTATTCCGCTAACCGGTCCAGATTTGTGCTGAGAACTTTACTCTTGGAGATAAAATAATTATATCTATAGTTATAACTTTGTATAATTCGAACATCTCTGTTTTACCGTAAGCGATATTAATACCTAAAATAATTTTTTTGTTAATTATTAACTATAATTTTAGTGACTTAAACTTAAAGAAAAGAACTTATTGTTATGCACAGAGAGGAAGGCTCTTAGGAAAATCTTGAGCCTATCAAAAACGGATGGTAAGTGGAGGGCCGGAACCAACGCCGAAATAGAAAACCTCGTGGCCGAGCCCAACAAATCAAGTTCAAAATTTTTTATTCAAAATAAGTTCCACTGGAGAATACTTTTGAAGGTCGCAACTTATAAGCTAAAATTTAATTTTACTTCCTATTCTCTACACCGCTTCGCAACATGTTATTGCTGTTAAGGAGAAAATGCAGCAAGTTACTCCTCAGCAACACGTCTAGCTAAAAAAATCTTAATATTTCATAGTCTATTAAATTGCAAATTCTTTTTTTTTATAAGTTTGATACAGAATTAGGTTATAAAATTACTTTTTTAAGAATTAATGGAGTTGTAGCAAACAGTGAAACAATGCATGCTCAGTAACAAAGACACAGTACGAGAATATAGTCATAATAATGACGAGACATACTACATTTGGAGGATATTACATAGACAACATTATTGGGGGTTTAAAAGCTCCCTATTTTTGCTGGGACGATCACATAGAGCAAGTGGACATTATCCAAGTATGAAAAAAACACACTTGGGGCGAGTTATCCGTCCAAAGTTTTGCTGGACAGATAGAGAGGAAGCTGACCTAACCGAATTTCAAGTCCATAACTGATAAAACCACTGTCCAGAACAAAGGAAAGTAGTGTGCTTTCATTTCGGCGGTCATTATTTACTTTGGGTCGCTGTGTCAACAGAGGTTTATAGGTTATATAATTTTAGCGAGAAGCCTGTGCTAATATCCTAACTGGATCTTAATTCGTCGTCTCTGTCTATCGCTATGGGGCCGGGTGTGATCTCATGTATAGCAAATGTTGACCATCCAAGTTGTATATTCCAGGCACGACATGGATGTCGGCCGACAACTGCACGACGTTCTCGTGCGAGCAGTTGGGCGACGAGGTCTTCGTGACCTCCTCGAAGGAGATGTGCCCGGACGTGTCCGCGTGCGCGCCCGAGAACATCATCAACGACACCTGCTGCCAGATATGCAAGATCACGTCGGACAATCTCAGTGAGTTGTGGAATTATTTATTGTCATACAGTCTTACGTTTCTCTTTAGCACCGTAGGGATTGGGGATGAGGTCCCAGCGGTGGTTTTCACAGAGTGCTATGATATGGGGATTTTTTCCACCAAATTACTTCGAGGCGTTGAAATCGTCCGCAGGCGACGATGACCGCTTTTTATCCGGTGGATCCGTCTGCCTATCTGCTTTGCTTGAGCTACAAAAGAAGTGTAAGCGAATGGAGCGATTTTGCTGACAATTTTTATGCGTTATAGTAGATACCTGAATGGTTCGTAATTGAACCCGGTAGGTGACTCTATAATCAGGTTCCAAGATTTTGATGAACATATATTGGTTGCTTGGCCTTAAAATAAACTAAGGTTCCCTAGGATTTTTACTGCGCAGAAACCCTTAGTCTTTTTATAATCGAGGGAATGATGATGTTCAATAAATTCTAGAATATATAGTGCGTAAATTGTGGGTGGTAACTTTAATATGATTTTATTACAAGCGGTACTTTAGTATTGCGTGTCACTATCGATGTTCGTTCGCTTCTCACTGCAGCCTGCCCCGTGCGTACTTCTCGCCGGTGTAGCGCGGGCGCAGGGTACGACGCACAGGCGGCAAGCGATTTGATCCGCTTATGTTTTTTTTTTTTTAAACATAGTACATTTAGATGACAGATGTGTAAAATTTATTTTGGCTACCTGAACAATTACTTGATAATAGTTAAAAATTACTTAATAATATACTGAAAGAGATTAACTTAAAAATATAATACAATAAAAAATAAAGAACAGTTAACCAATACCTGTCCAGCCAGCTATTTATGTACAGTTAGTGTAGTTATCTACAGTTATTGTTAATCTTATATTAAAATTAGGGTTTGCCAGCTTTCGCTTCGCTCACGTTAAAAAAGTACATGTATGTCTATTTTCTATCTATTTATCTATCTGTATGTCATGAAGCGGCCTTTTTATAATTCTTAGAAATGTCCAACTTAATTTTTACTTCATAGTACCAAAGCAAAGTGCAGGCGAAACTAACCACAAGAGTGGTTGAAACAAAACAAGAAAACCTGTCACAGTATCAGTAGACCGATTAAAACCAGCCTACATATTGGATGACAGTTGCAGCAAAACTTTAAATGAGTCTTCCGACGACACGCTTACACCACCTGAAAACTTAAAAAAAATTACAAAAGCAGGACGTACAATAAGATTCCCAGCCTATTATCGACCGTAGGGACGGTCTCTGGGAGGGAGTAATGTGGATACACAAATAATTCATAAGCGGATCAAATCGCTTGCCGCCTGTGCGTCGTACCCTGCGCCGGCGCTACACCGGCGAGAAGTACGTACGGGGCAGGCTGCAGTGAGAAGCGAACGAACATCGATAGTGACACGCAAAACTAAAGTACCGCTTGTAATAAAATCATATTAAAGTTACCACCCACAAGATATTTAATTATTTATGTAATGCCCGATCGGCTTTCTCCTTTGATTACAGTCTCATAGGTAAACATCAGCATGCGTTGTTTACTGGACTTCTAAGGTAGCGTGCTTCGTTCTCAGCAACGTCTACTTCGTAATTAAGATTTCCATTATTTATGTAGTACGGGTGTCTGAAACTGGTCCGTCACATATTACCGACATATAAGACCAGCCTTACCTTACCTAGCTAGGTCTATACAATGTACTAGTTCTTCTGCAGATATATTTGTATATATTTCCCAAATGTCTACCAGAAACACGTATCTTTTTTCAGGTAAATGTGTTCCAGCAAGTATACCATCATCCCAAACGGTAGGTATAATCCGTGTTCGCAACGCCCACCACGGATTGTGCGTCAACCAACAGCCAGTGAAAGGGTTCAAGGAGTGCCGTGGGACCTGTGACTCTGGCACTTTGTTCAACAATGGTGAGTTCATTATAATTTCTCTCTCTACGTATCTGTGTTATAGACATTTTTGTAAAACTACTAGATTTTTTAAATTTGGCAAGGTATGTATTGTTAGTCTGGGCCAAATGTCAACTATTTTTATTTATTGAAAATATTTAGGTTGCCAAAAAAAGATTATTGTGAGAATTGGAATCCTTAATATTATTAAGAGGTATATCATCGCAAATTTAGATTTCTTTTCTAAGCGGGTTTTTGTCTGAGAACTTACAAATTGTTGATTTAAACGAAATTGACCCTGATACCTTTTGTGAAGGAAACCGAATGCTCTACAAAAAAAGGTCTTATTAAAAATTGCCGTTAGAAGCAAGCGTTGAAGCATTTTCTTACAATCATGCCTTAAGCGTTAGTATGGTTGTACAATTTGATCTTTCAATTTCGGTTTTTTTTTAATTCCTGTAAAAGTCAGTACCTGGAGAAAAATCGAGAAATATTCTTGTGGTAAATAAAATGCTCAAAAAACGTGTCTTAACATTTTTGGCTGAATTGACTCCTTCAAAAGCCTTTAAACCTTGAATAACTTTTGATGGAGACAATTTAGCCAAAAATGTTTAGAGACTTTGTAGAGCAATTCCATTCTGAATGGCTGACTCTCTCGCATAACATACACTTGAAAGATAATTTAAAAAAATCATGTACCAATGGATTATGTAAATATGTGGGGTGCCATTGAAATGCCATGCCACTCTTCAAACAACGTGTAAGGTATCTAATAAAATGCAAGTTATAAACTCTTATAACTTTTTTTTTATATACTTTAAAATATTTTTAACTCATAAAAAAATATTCTAAGTATAGTTAGTGGGTTTGAATAACAGTACATAGCCCTTTCAGTACATATGCTATAACTCCATGGGGTATTTTCAATCTAATGCTTTCCTAAAGTGTCATAGACAAAAAAGTTATGTCCTACATTACCAAGGCTGTAAAAAAATCCAAGCAAAACTTTGCCATCCTAGTACCTCCCAAAAACTTCAGTAGCCAAATTTTAATTTTGTCATAGTCAAATCTCATTACCATATATTACGACAGCCAACAGAAATCAGTAGCAGCTAGTGATAGGTGGTTAAATAATACTTCAGAGTATTCACTGTCGATTGCTGAAGAGAACGTCTTTATTTTGGTAACTGTAACCTTATGACCAAATATTAACATTTCGTAGAGCTAGTACAATACGTAGCACAATGTGTGAGCGGGAAGTATACTGTGCGAGCGAGACAGAGCAATGATTGAAATATGAGTACTCCCGCGTTGCGGAAGCCAGCTCGCAAAAATCAACTCTCTTATACTAAAATTTCAGCGACGGGCAGCCACGACTCGAACTGCGAGTGTTGCCAGGCGACTCAGTACTCGCCGGTGACAGTGCAAGTGACTTGCACGGACGGCACGGTGCAGGAGCATCGCGTCGCCTCGCCCTTGGCCTGCGCCTGCCTCAGGTGCGGCGAACCAGCCGCACCCATGTGGCCAACCAAGAACGGTGAGTCACACACATTTCTGATTTTGAACTACCTGGACTAAACTGACAGCGTCCACATTTTTTACGTTGTAATCTTGAGACACTTACCATCTGAATCCTACAGAATTTCTATAAAAATCCTGTAGGATTCAATTCGCAGTGGACACTTAACCCACACAAATCAGCAAAAGGATTATTATATGGAACGACTGAAAGATCATCTTGAGCGTTGTGAAAACCAAGTGGAACGCACCCTGTATAAATATGCTATAGTTCAGCCGCTCTTAGAATGCGTTATTGATTTCGTGAATAACATGACAAAAGATTTTTCTTTGGTTTGTTTTGATTGCTGATGCAAGATTTATTTATCTATCCGTGCAGGAACGATTACAATTTCCTGCGTCCGGGCGACCTGTCGTAAGAGGCGACAAAACAGGGTATTTGCCTGTCTGGATGGCTACCACTCCCGGTCTAATATATATCGCCATCACAATTTTGAGTTGTGTTGCGGAATTAGTTTTTTTTTTCTATAAATAAGGTATTTAATAAGCAATACCTTATTAATATTACCATCTAACCTAAGAAGATTAATAAGTAATTTAAATATAACCTAAATTAACTAAAAGTATTATTACTAAAAAAGTGTCCATTAACACTTTTCTTATTGTCTCTATTAAGGCGAAGACACTTTGTTCATGTGTTCTTTATTAATAGCAAGCACATTACACTACACTTTTGTTTTGTTAAACCACTAGTTCGCGGCATTAGTGACCAGGTTCTTGTCTTTCTTAAGAGAGTAGCAGCGCATTAGTTTGGTGTTGCAAAAGTCCATTGGCGATGGGAATTGTTTTCATCAAGTGGGTCGTCTGCCTCTCTGCTATACTTCAGCAATATTTTTTTGTAAATTCACATCACCAATACGAATTACGAACTAAATTAATTGAGTACAAGCAAACGCATTCTTAAAACGGCCGGACTGTAAGTGATATAAAGTAGGTACTGGAATGAAAATAAAATATTTTTTATCTCAGATAATGGGATAGTCCTCGGGATAGTAGTATAAAGTATTGTGGTATACTTCAGCTCAACTGCATAGACAGTTTTAGTAAAAAAAGAGTTTGTCAAAAGCCTAAAATAATACAGTTTAATTGTTTATATCAACAGTTTATAGCGGCACAAAGACTCCGCAGAGGCCGAGCTATCCAAAGGAACGAGAGGAAATGATTATTCCAAACGTTTACCAGCGATTCGGAGGGGAAACGGAGAAACCAAGGCTATAAATTAAAACCTATTAATCAAACGAGTATTTTTTAGATTAAGCAATTAATGTATGGGAATCTGGAACGGTTTTAAATGTGGCTTCTTACATTAATAGACAATTTAAGTTCACGCGACGTCGCGTGATGAAAAGTTTCCACGTGATGCAATTAAGTTGGGCCTACAGCATTGACTTTGATATTAAAATAAAAATAGTTACAAGAGTTTTATATACCTGGCCATGATAAATATAATTGTTGTTTTAAGTAAATGTATTATAATTTGATTCATGTTTTTTTTGCATTTTTATATCACTTTAAAAATAAAAATAGTTCAGTTATTATGAAATGTATGGCTTTGTTTATAAACATTTGTTTAACGACCTGGGATTATAATATTTTAAATTAAAAAACGTTGTTTTTAGAGCTCCTGAGTCAATTTGATAACTTTTTAACCTCACCATATAAATGAATCGAGATCGTAAGCAGCCAGATTGTTTGGAATTAATTTATAAGTAGATTTTAAGCTTAAATTTTGTTACTATATTATTTTAAAAAATATATAAAAAACCAGTATGATTTCCATGCTTTAAATTTTTACTTTTTTGCTTTTATTACTAATAATAATAATCTGAATGTTCAATAATAAGAATCTGTGATGTCAAATATCAATTTAATAATGATAATAAATCAATAAAAATGTATTTATTATGCATTGATTACATACTATTTTAATTTTTGTAAATAAATGAATACAGCAATCTTCGCTAGTTTTTTTTTTTCAAAACATCGTTGTTTTATCCATACTAATATTATAAAGATATGTAAAAAAAAATTAAAAAAATATGTAACTGTGACTAGGGTTCCCTATTTGCACCGTTTGAGATCTTCAGCTGTTGTAACAGCTTTGCCAGCCCCTGACTTAGTCATCGGAAGATATGATGCCGCCAGAGTGTCAACGCATGTCGCGTCCCCCACAAGCGGCGTCCCAAAGATAATTATCCAATACATACATATAGAATAATGTGCTCTTTATCTAACACCTGAGAATTCCCGGTTATAAAGTTGTTATTATTGATGAATTATTTCCAGTCGACTTTGTTTATCTGCTTATGACTTAAATTGACGTGATAATTATGTTTTTTTTGTGTCACTATACATTTATGAATTCATTTACTAATTATGTTTGAATGTTTATAATAATAATAATTCATTTATTTCAGAAAATTAAGTATTTCCATATTACATACATACATATATACATAACTTCACGCCAGGTCCCTTGCGGGGTAGGCACGAATATAATATATAATATAATATAATATTTCCATATTATACAATTTTATATTACAAAATTATTTCAATGTTATCAAAGTTCAAATTAACTTACGGTAGATCAATCCACCGATAAGACAAATACTAACATAACATAACACCCTTGGGTGTAATGCCCTAGACAAGTTTCTAAAATTAATATTATCAATATTGCTAACTCCACGGCGTCAAAGGGACATGTTTACCAAATAACTACGAGTATGGATAGAGTGAGATCTCAGTGACCCCAGACATATGTGATTTTAGGAAAGATCAATTTTTTAGGATCGGTAGTTTAACATAAATTCAGAAATAAAAGGTACTCGCTAGATTGAAAGCGAGGGCATTTTATAGATAACTGGTATCAAAGGTGGAAAAAAACCATGCCAACTTACGTCAGCAAGGTTAGTTCTTACGTATATCATATATGATATTGTTATAAACAAAGATGTGCAGTTGCCAGACACTTCCTTTTTTATGGTACCACTTTAGTTATAAAAAAATGTGATAATTACCACTTTGAGTATTGAGACTCCTTTGAGTATTTTTCACTTTTTCAAATATTTCAAAAAATTCACCAAGTCCAAGGGACCAAATTAAATAATATTTCTTTCCACAAGCTGCCATCTGCCAACAAAATTGACGCGCCAAAACCAAGAGAATTAAATCGCCTCTTTTATTCTAATACAAATTATATGTACTTAGAGGGAGAAAGCATGAGTTCAATGTTCATTTCAATTATCTGTATTTGACCACAAAGTGGTGCTTCCCAATTGGTCGTGTGTTAATTTGTACGGGCAACAAATCTGTGGTGGCTCTTAAGGACTAGTATACAAAAAAACTATTACTTCCCAGAGGTGGCCCCGTGACGTAGCCGAGGGGAATCGATTTTAATAATACAACAAGGAAGACAAGCGACCGGACGGAATGTCACTGGTTGAGACTTTGGTACCTTGGGGACGTGAGGCTGATCAACTTTATCGAGACGTTTCAAGGCGATTGAAAGAAGTCTCGCATGACCAAAGGGTTTGCCTATATTTGGGGCAACGGATTAGCGTTGCCATACAACGTGGGAATGCGGCCAGCATTTTGTGGACTGCTCCCCGCCGACAGCGATCTTGACTACATCTTTTACTTGTAAATATGTTTATAATAAATAGTATTTAATTTCTAAGCTTTTTTTTAGGTAGTGTAATTTATTTATAGACTGTTAATTATAATATTTATTTTAAAGCACTTAGTGACCATGTAAACTCGAAACAAAACTTGTTGCAAAATTGATAACGTTACGCAATGTTATTAATTTAGTTATCATCTGCATGGTTTTTCCATAGTTCTGTTAAAACAGGCCAAAGGGGCATAAACTATATCTAAGAGGAAAACAATTCTGCAATGCTCATAATTTTCCTCTTAGGTATCCCCCAAGCTCCAACTTCTTGGTATCCTCCAAGAACATATCTCTATCCGGCGACAATGCGTAGGCACCTAGTCTTATAGGAAGTCTCTCTCTCTTTCTTTTACTTCCTCCCAATTTCTTGGGGTTGGCACAACACGTCTTTTCCTTCCATATTCATCTGTTTTGACATACGTTCTCTGGTAGTGTTTTTGATCTGAAGGGGCTGCCCCGTAGAGGGTGGAGGAGTGAGATAAAATCTTCTCTGTCTTAAAGGGAAGATCTTCCAGCGAGGCTAATATTATTCCTCGCAGGCCTAGGCCCTTCTGTTATAGTTAAAAATTTGTATATATTCTTTGTATGGTTCGGGAAACGTTTCTGAGATCAATTATTCCACAGCGCCATCAATTGGCTAGTAAGTGTTCCACTACAGATCTACCTTTAATTTGTACCCAATCAATCTTGCAGTATAACACTATTTTTGTCTCGTGACTTTTATCCCTGCTTATTACATCATACCACAAACGAGGTGGGCATGTAACAAGTGGAACAGATTATGGAGCGCTGATGTCTTTAACGGATAAAATAAATGTCATTGGTTGATTTGATAACCGCGACTTTTTCTATATTAATCGATAGAGAGAATTAATGCTCTGCGGTCAACTCCCACTTCAACACACCTCTTGACATAGGTCGTTCTGAGTGCTGTGCGATAATGACGTCGTTTGTGAGATATTCGCCACAAGCATATCGACCGTAGTCGCTATCAGGTACGGCTGACGGAGCATTTTAAGCGTTCTGAGCTACTAGAGGAACCCGCTCAAAATGACAGATTACTAAACTATACATATAAAAAAAAAATTGAACAATAATTGATTTGACGGCTCGGAAAAAATAAAAAACCCTTATATTTGCAACTAGCGGCCCCGGCAGACGTTCGTCGATGTGGTCTTCTTCCTCTTAGCCAATTGAGGCGGCGAGGAGGTTGGGGCCTCGAGGAAAACCTCTTTGCCCCGGCTTCTACTCGACGGACAACTATCCGTCGGTGGCGGGGCTTGGAGCCATTGGAGCCATCCTGATGGCGTTCTCTCAACGGCTCTTGTTGGCCAGTCTGTGGCATCCGATGGCCTTCGCGGGCTTTACGTTGGCTTCGTCTGCGGCTTAGTTGGCCATTCGTTGGCGTTCGGTGGCCATCTGTGGCTTCTGGTGGCCTGTCAGCGGCTTTGTGATCTTCGCGGCCTCGTAGCATCATCCTGATCAAGCGAGCGTATGATGTCTCGGGGGGTCGGCAACCAAGGCAGACGTTGTCCTGCTCTGAAAAAATAAAACTAGCACCCGATCCCAGCGCTACCTATCGGTTCTAATCGCGAATCCAAACCATCTGGGAACCCACTCAAACGCACTAAAACGAAATCACTCCAGGTGATTTGGAGGATTCTAGAACTCGATCCCAACGCCACCTACCGGTTCCAACAGGATAAAAAGTATCTTATGTCCGTCTCCTGGTTCTAAGCTATCTCCCCACCAATTTACAGCCAAAAAACATTTTTGTTTGTTCGATTGAACGCGTGTTACATGCCCATTTCGAGGAAGGCCTTCCTACAGGGTATATATTATCAAGCTAAGGCCATTAGGAGCGGAGCACCAATGAGAATGTTTCAAAATTGGGGGATTTTGAAAACTTGCCCAACCAGCCAATGGGTGAAGGGGGTTTACCTCGCCACAGATTTGTTTGTGATTTATGTCAGGGATCATGTGTAAATCTTGTAAATGTTTTCATGTGGATAACGCCGTTGTGTTCAATATCATCTATGATTTGATCTTGTTGTAACTTTTTTTAATTTCGTATGTTATACTGTAGTTTTTTGTAGTTTCTTCAAATAAATGAAATGAAATAAATGTGTTCATAAATAATACCTACTACTAATCAAAAATGCATGATGCTGTTGGTTATTATTACATGATTCCGTGATGATATAAAATGGAGATTAAAATAGTTCAGTACTTAGTCCGCTTTTGCGCTTCTTGGCAAAAAGTGGTGCATTGATTAATATATAAAAAAAAACTTAATTGTTCAAAATGTTGATAGTAGAAGGTTTGATATTAATAATCGGAGTTTCTTTTGCTAATGCTAGGGTCGCAGTGACACCACAACCAGGAGGCCAACTTGGTGTTCAAGTCAAGAGTTATGGGGTGAGATGTAACGCCACCGAGTGCCCACCGGTCGCCGTACAAGTCGCCTGCAGGGACGGTGATAATATTTACAAGGTAACCGATCAACTTATATTGTATTATCTTTGTATTAAACACGTCAGCTTCCGTTAATTTTTTTCCCCAAACTCTGCATTAACTCCTCTAAAGAAGAATGCTCTTCTTTAGCCTGCAAGTTCTGTAGTTTCTTCTGAACATGACACGTACTATAAGAATGTGTAAGGCGTCACAACACGAGTAGCGCGGCTGCAACCTCTACAGACGTTCTAACTCTCGAGTCATTTATATATTTTTTTGTAAATTTATACTGTTGCGTCAGCTGACGTAGACCTGAAACCAGGTTCTCACAATTTAAATAATGCACTAGTTCTTCAAATTTAAACCGACAATAAAGCAATTAAACGGTCGATAACATATAAGAACCGGCTGTACGTGGATATAATTCATTCGTTGTTCATTGTTCGTTCATTGGTTTGAATTTAAAAGGTTACGTTACACTATGTTATCTTAAGGGATGAGACGACATGCTATTAATTACTCTCCCAATAAAGGTTGCTAAAGACTTTACGAACTAGAGAAAACTCTGGCAAAATTGACAAAAAAAGAAAGGTCCAAAACACAAGCTTAAAACTTAAAACAAAGCTGGGATTTTCCGCTAGAATATCCAGATCAGAAGGGTTATTCATAAACGTCGGAATCGTTTCCGTGTAAGAACGGAAAGTTCCCTGACGGAAATACTATTAACAAATCTTGTCGGAAACACATTCTCGGATGTGTTCGTTTCACGTTCTGTAGGATTGAAAATTGATTCGTTCGGGAGATTTCCATTCTGATCAGACTGATCAGTCATTTTTCTTTTTGTGTACTCACTTTTAGAAGGTTTTTTTAAATGTAAAAGATATTATCAATTCAATCGATAAAGCCTAGGTGTAATTTTGACATAGAGCTACTATTTTATGACTTTCATTACGAACAATGAAATATTATTTATCTAAGGTTGGTGAGAACTGGACATCTACAGACAACGTGTGTGAAAAATACAGATGTGAAGAAGTGCACGAAGGGAAGTTAGAGCGTGTCAAGACAGTAGAACATTGCGAAGAGAAATGCACACCGGTAAGTGCAATATATCAATCAGCTCATGAAGGATCCATGACAGGGTTCGCAAACATTCTTGTTATAAAGAATAGGTGAAATTAAGATGTATATACTAAAAGGTGTCAGGATTTTATATTTGCATTATATTTCTATATTTTATATACTAAGAATACTATTTTGTATATGTTGAAATGAGTGCTTTTAGAAGTATATGTAAGGTCAATGTAAATGATATGATAAATTCAGTGTGATAAGGGAGCGTTGTGCATTGAAAGAAGATGTAATAACAAGAGTTGAAAAATGGTTTGGACATGTAGAGATAATGAATGAAAGCAGAATCACAAAAAAAGAGTATATGACAGCAATGTGACTGGTGGATTCGGTGCCGGTAGACCGAGACGTAGCCTTCTAAAGTCACCATAACTTCATTTCTCATCATAACTCACCATGATCAAATTAAGGATATTTTGAAGAAAGTTCAGATAAAGATAGTTTAAATAAACGTGTATGTATGAAAAGGTATAGCCTTCTAAATTCACCATGACTTCCTTCCTACATCGCCATGACTTCCTTCCTACATCGCCATGACTTCTTTCCTACATCGCCATTTATGTATGTATTTTATTGTGAAAAAGTAACCGACAGACAATTATACACTTTAGATTAAGAATTAGTATCGCATGTAATGATTGGTATGATCTCAGGGCTGGCAATACTTTCCGGCGGAAGAGGGCAGTGGGAAATGCTGCGGGAAGTGCGTGCAAATGGCATGCCTGATAAACGGTCAAGAGAAGCCAGTCGGCGCGAAATGGCAGTCCGACGACTTTTGCACTAGTTATACCTGCGTCGATATCAATGGCACTGTAAGTTATTATATTATATTGTATGTCTCTAAGACCACGACCCCTAAAAAAGTGGCTCGGACTTTTGAAGGGCTTGCGTGGGGCCCCTTGACAAATTTAACGTAAATGTGGCGTGACACTAACTGGCGATTATCCCGGGTCTTAAACCATATAAAAATGCAGCCAATGACAGGCCCCGGTCAGTATAGGAAAGAGTATTGTAGGAAATGAGAACAAAAGGTACCGGGCTATTGGGATGAACCCTGAGTGGAACTAGGGATCTGGATTATGGGGACTACGGCGTATGCCCGTCGCAATATTCAGGGAACATAAAAAAATGGACATACGGTGACGTGCCACTCCCTGCATGGGCCCCATAAAATGCCATTGAAGACAGGGGCAACATGGGCTAAGCGGTGTAGAGAGGTGGGCTGCAAGTTCACCGAAGCGACTTCCGACCTTAGGATATTTATCATTTCCATCCCTGGAGCTTGAGTTTTAGCTCTAGCGATCTCCAATCCGTGCCGGCTGCCTAAGGCAAGAATGGAGTCTGGTACGTGGTGCCGCTACTCACTTCGAACTTCGCCACAAAACCCCTGCGGGCTTATTACATTTATTATAACTGCTATAGACATAGATTGTGTGGTATGGCGACGCTTGCCGTACTACTGCATTGGATCACGTGTTGCGTCGTTGTAAAGACGTCTCCTATTTATTCTCTGGCAGCTGGCACGGTTGCCATGTGGTACGAGACGGGGTGGCAACCCTACCAGGATGACTCGTCTCGTACCACAGATGAAAGTTTTAATTGAGGTTTTGTATTTAAACTCTTGGTGTAAAATATAATTGCAGAGTTACCTTTTTGAATTGAAACTTCTATATAGACGGGGGGGGGCTATTAAGAATTTTTTTCTGTCACGAAAAAGCGTTACGACCGCGTGGAGGGGGTAGAAGGTATATAACGCGCGGTGAGAGGCGGCATAATGTTAGAGTAGACTATGGATGTTTTTTTGGTTCCGGATCGAATACAGTTTTTTTTGTTTGATAGAATATGTTTAAATAACAAATGCATTCATTAAAATATACCTAACCTAACCAACTCATAAATTGCTGTAAACCTGCGAAAAATCGAAATGTGTGGCAAGGCCACATAGTAGAAGTGAAACCTGAACGGACAAGTGGAAAAACGAATCGCAGCGGATAAGTGGAAAAAGGATTCACAAGGGAAAAGTGGCAAAACGAATCGCAACAAAATTTTTGAAGTTTTACGGGCAGGTTTTCAAATTGGACAAGTACATTAACAATCTACCGGTAACACTCAAGTTGAAATTTTGTTGCCATTCGTTTTTCCACTTGTCCCTTGCGTTTCGTTTTTCCACTAGTCCGTTAAAGTTTTTATCCTTTGTATATTTCCAAGGTATTGCTAGGTTAGCTCTAACAGAATTATTTGCGTTTATTAAAACTAATTAAATAATTTGATTAATATCACTAATTATCACCAGATTAGCTAAGAATTAAGTCATTGTAGATGTTCTACATACGCTCTCTCTAAGTGTCAAAGCCGCCTATTTTATTGCCTGAAATATTGTAGCTAATATATTCTTGTGTCCGTTTGTTTCGATGAGCCATAAAGTATTATTTATTTATCTAACAGCTGCAAGTGCGAAGTTCAATCGAAACATGTCCCGAAATCCCAGAGTCTGTTAGAATGCAGTACGTGGTAAAGAAAGTGCCAGTGAAAGGACAGTGCTGTCCCATAATCCGTACACTCGGTTGTATTTATAACAGGATAACATATCTGGTAAGATTATTTGTTACTTTTTTTTCCTTCTCTGTCATTTTTTTCACTTCTTCCGCTTTCTTCTATACTCTTCTGTTCTAATATAAACTTACAAATGTCATCAAATACAATCCTGGACGGATTTACCGATTTTAGGATTCCGTGATTATTTTGATGAAAACTACACTTTTATGAAATCGTCATGTCCTTCATCTACCTGTCCATGTCAGAGCAGTTTTTCTTAGGTTTTATTGGCTCTATAAATTGACAGATTATATTATTGACAAAATATACAAAACTAGCGGCCCTGGCAGACTTGTCCTGCTATGAAAAAATAAAAATCTAGGACCCGATCCCAGCGCCACCTACCGGTTCCAATTGTGGATTTAAACCATGCGGAGACCCACTCAAACACACAAAAACAAAATCACCAAAATCGGTCCCGGTGATTAGGAAGATTCTAGTACCCGATCTCAGCGCCACCTACCGTTTCCAACGGTATAAAAAGTATCCTATATCCGTCTCCTGGTAACTCCCCTCATGACCGCCCACCACATCATACATGCGCGCGCAATAATTAATACTTATTTGGGTACAACACTAATACTTATATTTTAAATATCGCGATGTCTTTTGAATGAAACGTCCGAACTGAATAATTTAAAAAGTTCTAGAAAGGTATTGAATTCGTTTTGAATATGGAGTAATCTATTTTGATAAGGATTAATAATACCAAGGTACAAAATAAAGAGTTTTTGAAGCGACGGCATTTTAAGATAACTACAATAGTTAGGCATATGGTTACGCGGTATTTTTTGTAGACAATTATATGTTCTGCAAAGTGGTAGTACATTGTTTTGTTCTATAATCAATAGTTTTCGTAGCGCACGCCGTGTAAGGATTTTTCGGGTCATTTTTTTACACCTTGGGTTACATTATTGGACTCTTAATAAGGAAACCTAATTTAAAACAAAAAACATATAGCTTATAACCTTCCTCGATAAATGTACTATCCAACACAGAAAGAATTTTTCAATTCGGACCACCGGTTCCTGAGATTAGCGCGTTCAAACAAACAAACTCTTCAGCTTAATAACATTAGTATAAATTGTAGTCAAATTGCGGCAAAGGAGTCTTACTCTTACACCACCCTATCTCCCCACGTTTTGAATTATGAATTGAACAAACTTTAGTTTAAACGTTATGAGTTAACA
Organism: Dendrolimus punctatus; assembly: GCA_012273795.1. NCBI lineage: Eukaryota > Metazoa > Arthropoda > Insecta > Lepidoptera > Lasiocampidae > Dendrolimus > Dendrolimus punctatus. The sequence continues at coordinate 1,967,905 of CM022537.1, forward strand.
GAAATTTTAATTTTATTTTGAGTTATAGAGTAGCATTCAAATGCTAATATTAGCGTAGTATAGTGATTAAGATATTAGAACAGTGGAGAAATCAAAGTTATTATTTAAAAATATTTAGTTTCCACTGATTATGTCCTGATTTAACAAAGCAATGTAAAATCTGAGCAGAAATTTTATGCTTATGAATAAAACTTTGAATTTAATTATTAAATATATAATAGGGGGGCGAAACCTGGTCATCGCCTGATCCTTGCAAGAAGTTGACCTGCATAAGGGAAGCAAATCGCAATGTGGTGCTGAAGGAAAATACCATTAAATGCATGACGGAGTGCAAATTCGGTTGGAAGTACGAGGAGCCTTCCAAGGGCGTGTGCTGCGGCCGTTGCGTACAGGAAGGCTGCGTTTTTGAGGGCGAATTGAAGAAACCCCGTAAGTCGAAACTGATGTTTGAAATCTGTCATTTCTTTCTTTTCATTCTCATTGGTTATTCTGATTCAAAATTACGCTATCAACTTTTCTTCTGAAAATTGAATTTTATATTTTTACAAGCTTTTATTTAGCTTGCAATGGATGTATGTATGTAAGTTCGGGTGGAATCTTGCAAGTTAAATTTGACCAACTTCCCGGTTTCCGATTGAGCTGAAATTTTGCACGTCTATGTATATCGTGTGACAATGCAATAATATGGTACCATGGAGCTGATTTGATGGATTCGGAAGGTGGCCATAGAAAGTCCTGTACTAAACAAGATAGACCCGTCGTGTTTGGGCTCGTTTTATTTGTCTGTAAGCCCCTACCACGGTCGAATCGACCGTGGTAGGGGCTTTATTTATTTAACCAATTTGAAGAAGTATAACTTCTAACACGTGTACATAAGTACACACACTCTTTTTTTTTTAAAGTGTGTGTGTAAAGTTATACTTCTTTGGCCTAACAAGATAAAAATCTTTTCAAAAATTTTATCCTTCGTCTTATTCTACGTTTATAGAAAAAACAGGGTGTCGGTTTTTCGTGACGGTGTGCGCGCGCATTGTAAAAATTTACTCTCATCATTTTTCCCTAACGCGCCAAAAGAAGTATAACTTCATGACACTGACAATAGAAAACTAAAATGTTGACTATAGCTAACTTCAGGGTATCGGTTTTTCGTGACGGAGTGCGCGCTCATCCTAAAAATTTACTCTCATCATTTCCCTCTAACGTGCCAAAAGAAGTATAACTTAAAAAGAGTAGCACAGAAATACTCAAGCGCGTCAGACATTCAAAGGGGATGTTAAATAAACCCTAAAGGAACTTCTATTCAAAATACTGACGATTAGGACGCGACTAAAAGTCATGGTCAATTTTTGAAAATGCAAAAACATAACGTAACATTGAAATATTCAAGCGCGTCAGAATAATATTAAGACGATTCAGCTTGATGCGCTTGTGATAATGACCCATAATCTGATAATTATGTGGAGGAATCTCCCTAATCTGAAAGTTTGCAAAAAAAAATTGAAGAATAAAAAATACCCCCAGCCTTTATGAAGGGTTTATATATGATGGGGGAACATAATAGGTGCAAGGTTTTTTCCCTAATGCTTTTTTGTCACGCTCGAGTAAATCCCAAAATCCCCGCTTGGCCTCCCCTAGTATATGTTGTATATAGTGGACTTTGGGATATATAAGTAAAATGTTTTATAATACGTTGTTAAATTACACGAACCGGCGACCATACATCACAGTAAGATATTAATTTGCTGTTTTTTGTTAAAATATTCTATCATAAGAGGCTCAATTTCAATTGCATTTTGCATTGCATTGTTGGTTAAATTTAAGATCAGTGGTGAATGAATTTTAAGAATTGGGGGGGCCAAGGAGGCAGGGGGGAGGAGTACTTCTCCCTTCTGCAACCCTCATGTCTAGGAGACATCTAGTTCTTGAGATATGTTTTTTTCATCCGTTTGTTTCGTTATATTGCGACGGTGGTGACCAGTTTGTCTCGGCACTCGCCAGCCGCTACCGCGGCACTCTCGGCTCGTGCGTTTTGGTTTAAAGTATAACATAACCTGACCTAAGTCACCATTCTAGTCACTGGTCACGAAATTCGACTAAAGCACATAAGTCAAGCGAGCGAGCCATAGCAGCGGTCAGTGTCACAACCGATTTTTAACCATCATCGCAATATAAAAGAAAAAAATATATTTTCGTATTTAAAAATCAATTAACTAATTCAAAACTTGTTCACTAAGTCAAAAACAGTTTTAGTGTTTATATATTTAAGCCTAAGTTTTATTCCGAAACACAAATCACATCATTCATTATCGTTATCAAATCGGTATAACCTTGTTTTCGAACGTATTTCTGTTTTTCCCATTATGCATTCAGAACTTGTTGGTGGACCCTAAAAATAAGTCTCCTAGCTCAAATATCGGGTCTAGTGCCTATATATAAGGCGTATGAATACCTCTTAACTCGATTTCCCTTAATCTCATGCCAGTCTATGTAAAAGCGCAACTGCATTATTTTTTTATGTAGTTGAAGCAAGAAGTGCGTGCCCAACAGTGGCGTAGCGTAGAGGGGACGGCAGGGGAGGCACTTTTTAGGGGGCGGCCAAATTTCACAATAAATAATATAAATATTTGAACCATTTCATATCTTTATCGCAGCTACTAATTCGGACTGATTGAAACGAGCATGGAATTTTTCATTAATTATTCTGTGAAGAATTTTGAGAACTTTCTTTGAGTGATATTTTGTAGCGACTGCTGGCAACACAAAAGAAAAAGAATTTCCAAGATCGGCTCATTAGATCCAGAGATTACCTCATACAACGTCACAAACATATTTACCTCTTTATAATATTAGTATAGATATAGTATGCATTTAATTGAAATACCTAAATAAAAGGGCGGCAAAATTGTCTTCCGCCCCGGGCGGCCGTCACCCACTCTACGCCGCTGGTGCCCAAGTTCTCAACTGGACTTATCCTCTCTATCTATAGCGGAACAGGTGTGAGCTCATGTATGGTAAATGTTAATCATCCAAGTTGTATACAATTGCAGGCACCACATGGAAGTCACCCGTCGACAACTGCTCGTCGTTATCGTGCGGGCAGTTGGGCGACGAGTACATAGTGTTCTCCGTGAGGAAGAAATGCCCAGACGTGTCATTGTGCGCGCCTGAGGACATCGTCAACGACACCTGCTGCCGGATATGCAAGAACACATCGAATAATCAGTGAGTTCTGGAAATTATTGTGTTTATTGTGTATACACTAATCGTTTAGATTAGTGAATAAACCGATTTTGATGATATATTTTGTCTCTTTGGGGCACGGTTTCTAGTTTATATGTCTCAGTGCCGGTAAAACTCAAGTGGCTTCCCATCCGCCTTCGCCGGAATGCCCATATCCTGTCTCTTCTTCACAACATTTCGTTTAATCCCAAGTCCCCTGATTATCTCAAGGAACGCTTTCAGTTTCTTAATTGCAATTCTTTATTCTTTAGATTGTCAGAGAATTTGAAACTGAAAACGCCTGTCAACAGAACAAGTTTTTACAATAAGTCTTTTATCGTCCAGGCTATTCAACTCTAGAATGCGCTTAGAAAAACAGAAGTACCCTCAAATTAAAGTCACAGTGTTTTTTTTTGTTTTAGGAGTGGTATTTTATTTTTATTATACCGACGTTTCGGCCACTTTTTAGTACCCGTGATATTGTGGCTTGAGGAGAAGAAACGACGCAAGAATCTCTTCAGCTACATGGGCTTTAATCGTTATCTATACATATAATAAAACTGTTAAGGTCGAACTCCTGTACAATAAAAAAGATGCTAAAAACCGAGTCAAGGGGGATGTAAGAAGTGAAATAGAACTAATTTAGATTTTTTTCAATTTTTTTGTTTCTCTGTCTGTTTGTCGGTTTGTCTGTTTGTACCGGCTAATCTCCGAAACGACTGGACCGTTTTAAATGAAATGTTGTATGATGGTAGCTTATATACCTGGTCAACATATAGGATACTTTTTGACCGAAAAATTAAAGAGTTCCCGTGGGATAGTTAAAAACCGCACCACGCGGACGAAGTCGCAAGCAGAAGCTAGTCTATACATAGAGTAAAATTGTAGAGGTCAAATTTCTTTACAATGAAAAAAATGCTAAAAACTGAGTCAAGGGGATGTAAGAAGTGAAATAGAACTAATTTAGATTTTTTTTCAATTTTTTTGTTTCTCTGTCTGTTTGTCGGTTTGTCTGTTTGTACCGGCTAATCTCCGAAACTACTGGACTGATTTAAATGAAATTTTGTATGATGGTAGCTTATATCCCTGGTCAACATATAGGATACTTTTTATCCCGAAAAATTAAAGAGTTCCCCCCGTGGGATAATTAAAAAGCTTTAATTACTTAAACAACTGTAAGTTATTTCTCTGCAACGTAACATAATAGAAGCGGAGATTTTGACAGGGTGTGGTGTCGGTGAGAGAGTTTTATCTTATATGTATAATATATTAAGCTGATAAGTTTGTTTTGTTGCGCTAATCTCAGGAACTACTGGTCTGATTTGAAAAAAAATTCAGTGTTAGATAGCCCATTTATCGAGGAAGCTTATATAACATCACGCCAAGAGCAATAAGAGCGGAGCACCAATGAAGAATGTTTCAAAATCGCAGGGTTTTTTTAACTTACTTTTTTTTAAACCATTCCACGCGAACGAAGTCGGGGGCAGACGCTAGTATATAATATTAAAATGGGTGGGAGGTAAAAAGAAAATGTCAATCAAGTTTGGTTTGTTTTACTGCAGTTGTACACAAAACACTTGTTCCTCGACAAATGTGATAATCCTCGATATAGGGGTGTAAAGCATTGGTATCTTTGAGCTCAACTGCATGAACAGTGAAACTAAGTTTTGTGAAAAGCCGGAAATAATACAGTATATTTGTTTTCATCTACAGATTGGAGAAGACGCTGAAATCCAAGACAAAAAACTAAATACCTATCAACCAAACGAGAATTTTCTAGAATAAAAATAATAATCGTTCCCCATATTCCCAGACCTCTAGTACTACTAGCAGTTCACCCCAATAGGCCAGTATTTTCTGTTTTTATTTCCCAAAATAGTCCTACACTGGTCGAGGCTTGTCCTTGGGTGCATTATTATATGGCGTAGACAGGGATATTCGCCGGTCAGTGTCACGCCACAATTAGATCCTTCTTTTCGGGCTTTATATTACCCATCGCCCGTTCTCAATCAGTTCATTGTGTCGCCCATTGGCGGACATCATCAGATTCGTCCCCCTCTCATGGCAACAGTCCAGCCGAGGTAAAACTCCCTAGGGAGCTCCCTCAAGCAAGTTGCCCCCGGGCTCGAGCGCCCGGTAAAGTTGTGAGGTCTTCGGACCAACAACATAAAGTCAAGTCAAATAAATAAAAAAAAGCCACATTTAGATTAAATTTGTCAACTCTCTCTACGTATTGGCCTCCCTATGGCTCCACGCAAGCCCTCCAAAAGTCTGGGGCATTTTTATGACCCGTTGACTGCAGAGACATGTATAATAGTACAATTTAGTAATGGTTTTGGATAGTGTTACTTTTAACATATTTATTGACAACCTAACGTCACGCGACGTCGCGTCTTTGTACGTGGTGTGATTAAATTGGGCCCACAGCATTGAAAACGTATTATTATTAAAACAAATAGAAAGTTGAGTTTTAAATAAATTTGACTAAAATACCGCTATGCCCCACACTCAAAAACATAGCCGCTACGTGCGAATCGTGGCCATAACTTCAACGATGGTCCATCCCATGTGAATATGGAATGCCTGGACGGCCAGTGGCAACTAACTCGAGCTGATTTGATGCTCGTACCTCCCTGCAGGCCAGTGTGCGAGCCTCCTTGTCCGAATCTAGAAACTGTTATAACATGTGCATTCAAATCTAGAATAAAATTCCCGTCCACATAATATAAGAGTTTGGGTTGAATAAATTTGAAATTCAGTTAAAATAATGGCTCTTTAATAGAATGTTTTACTCGGTGGACGAATTCCTGAATTGTAAATAAATACCTTCCTTGACTTATAAATGTTATTATTATTACATTTTGACATTTATGCTTATTTTTTTTCATGTGTCATTTAACTTTACATAATTTCATAAAATGTATTATAAATATTTGTATGCTCCTAAGTGAGCAAAACATGTGTACACTATAACATATATGCCAACTGTTTAACCATGTTTTGAACAAATACATTTGATTTGCTCTGTGTAAGTCCCAACCAATGTACAGATTATTTTACATATCATAATATATACTAATACTATGTTCCCACAGAAGACGTTACTAGGCAAAATGTATTGATACCATCACAACAAAACACAAATGTACATAAGACATCATTTCTAGCAATAAATTATTAATCTGTTCTATTTTACATTCTGTACCTAATTACTAAAACACACATTTATGCGCTCTATATTATGCAAACTTTAATATCATCTGAATCCTAATTTCTACAGTTTTACTAGTCTAGGATTCAGAATTTTCTTTTTATGTAACAAACTGCCTTTTGAATAAAAAATATTTTGTTGCAGTCGGATGACTGCCAATAGCATAGGATAGATTTGGTCTAGGCAACCACCTGACTGTAGCTTATCGTTTCTTTGTATAATTTTGTTTTTTGTACTTTATACTTGTCATATAACTATGTTGTAATAGCTATGAAATAAAGACTTCATTTATTTGTTTATTATTTTTATTTTCATTCATTAACATAATATAGTTTCATATGAGTGTTGAAATTATGTGTTCTCAAAAAAAAAATAGTAATGTCAGTAATAATAATTCAATAAGTACATAAATCGAATGCGTTAGTGTTAAAGATACATTCTGTGGCCGAATGTGTCTTATTTAATGTTTTAAAAATAACATCCTGGACCCATTAGAGTATCCATAGAGAGTATATGTCGCAGGAAAATTATCGAAATCGTGATTTGATATAATTCCTAAGAGAGATTCAATTCATGCGAGAACTTATAATCACAACTCTGTGAGTTATTTGCCCAAAGAAAATTATTGATTTGGTCAAATTCTCGTAGTGTTTTAGCGAAATGATGAAATAATATTATATCACAACTCCGTGGGGCGATTTTCCTAAAGCAAGTAAGTGATTTGATCAAATCGCTTTATTTACTGAACCATGTATTATCAAATTTTAGTCCGCACTAATACCCCTGAACGGTAGCGGTAGGTGAGTATCACAACGAACTTTAGCCATTGTTTAAATAGTAATCAATGTATAAATGGTAATCAATCTATTTTAACACTCGCCGGCCGCTGCCGAAGTGCGCTCGATCCGCTCACATAGCTCGTTCACTTCTGTATGAAGCTAATCTAACCTAATTCAATGTCCAAACTATGCAAAGGAACTAGGATAACGATTATTCCAGACATCTACCAGCATTTCAGAGGGGAGACCGAAAACACAAGACTATAAACTAAATAGCCATTAACCAAACGAGTATTTTTACTGGAATAAGCAATTAGTATAGAATCTGATAACGATTCTAAATAGCTTGTAACGTTTAACACGTTGATCGACAATTCACCGTCACGCGACGTTGCGTGATCAACATATTTTTTGTGTGGTGTTTAATTAAATTGAGCCTAACGAGCATCAACATAGATTTTAAAACTAATTGATAGCTAATACTTTTTATTATTGTTATTAAAAATATATATTTTAAGTAAATGCAACACAATTCAGACAAGAAAATAGAATTAATGTTCTAAATAATTTTATCATTTTAAAAACACATATTGTGTATTCATTTCCTTTTATTGAGTCTTTCTCTTACATAGTGTGCGCTGTTTGCTACAACTCCATTAATTCTTCGAATCTTCGAATATATAATAATTGTGTACTTAACAGTAGCGGATTTACCAATGGGCTAAGTAGGCTGGAGTCTAGGGCGTCAGATTTTGGAGAGGTGGCAAATTTGAGGGCAATATTTTAATTGTCTTACAGTAAAATTATGTCTCTTTAAATTCAAAGATTTAATAAGATAGTTCTTATGAAGTCCATACAAACAATTCAACATGTAATGTTTCAACACTCAGATAATATTTTTTCAATTTGAGTATCTAGTCGCTTTTGATGGCTATAGCAGAAACCAATCCCTGCTACACAATCTACTAATTACGAGAAGAAAAGATTGTGTAGTTAAAAGACGGTAGTGAAAAACTAATCATATAGTTTTCCATTCAACGGAGTTCTTGTGACAACTCAAAATTTATCAAAAGGCCACATTTGACAATACAGTTTACATTTCTCACAAAATACATAACCACTACTCAAAAACTATCAATATCCTACAACTATTGTTCATTTTAGAGTAATTTTACACATTTTTAGAAAATAAAACTGCACAGCACAACATCTCCTTTCAGTTCCCGCCAAAAACTCCTCGTTCTTTAAGGTAAAAACAAACTGATCCCACGTACGCTACGTATGCGATGCAATGTGGGAGAGTTGCTGTGCACACTTGTCCCGCATACACAACGCAAATTGACGTTATAAGTCATTCCTTCAGGTGCTGTTATGTACTATGTTTTCCGATTCTGAGAGTGAATTTGATGACGATTTATTACGTTTGTTATTTATAAATGAATACTAGCTGTCCCGGCAGACGTCGTCCTGCCCGGTAAAAATAGGGGTTTGTCGCAGAGGGTTAATAATTTAGGGTTGTATGTATTTTTGTATGTTGTATCATAAAAAAATAGAAATTAAAAATGTTGTCTAAAAAATATAAAAAAAAATTAGGGGTGGACTACCCCTAACATTTAGGGGGATGAAAAATAGATGTTGGCCGATTCTCATAGATACCGGATAAGCACAAAAAATTTCATCAAAATCGGTCTAGCCGTTTCGGAGGAGTATGGCAACGAAAACTGTGACACGAGAATTTTATATATTAGATTTAGGTATCGATTTAATGGTTCAATGCATTTAATATTATAAATGGCTTCATATCGCCTAACCAAATCAATCGATTTTTCATCTCCCATTTTCGAAAAGCGTACCAACCTACGTCTATTCAAGACTGACGTGCTGCGAACGTAAGTTCTAGAAACACACTGGTCTTACGCGTGGGATCGCTTATGGTTATCCCCTCCACCATCCCACGCTGATCTGGATTGATAGACCTAACGTTGCATGGGACGCGTGTGATAGCGTTGCGTATGACAAGTATGTTTCTAATTGAACGGTTTTCATACAAATTCAAGAGTCTAGATATCATAATGCGTGGCATACGTAGTGTACGTGGGCTCAGTATGTTCCTACCTTTATTGTTGTGGGTGACGTAAGTAGTAGACGTAGTGATGTTCTATGAGTGATGTAACGTGCATACCATGAACAACCATCGACACTATACGTGAACAAATCAAAGTACTTAATCGATTTGAAAATAAAAAAAAATGTTTACTTTATTACGATTCTCTTTTACTTCATTACAAAAAAATGGCTTATTTAATATACCTAGTCCAGCCTCATGCGTGGTATAAAATGCATTTTTTTGTTTAATGTATATTATGAAAATTATGCCTATATATTTATTATTAAAGTCACAGCAAAAAATAAAAGAATATTCCATTCGAAATGGCCACCTTTGGCTTAATCTGTTTGGCAGTAATACAGGCCTTTAATCTGTTTGGCCACCAATCTATGGATTTACGCACTGTTTTCAAGGGAAATTTCACGACAGCGTGCTCCAAAGATTTTTTAAGAGACTCAATTTTGCCGTGTCGTTTAGAGCAGTCCATGTCCTCTAACACTGAACATAATTTGAAATCTAAAATGTTGATGTGGGCTAGATGAGGGCCAGTCTTCAGCTCTTATAAAGTAGGGAACGTTGGTTTCAAGCCTGGCTTCAGTTTTGTGCCTTGTGATCAGGTGCAGAGTCTTGCTGGAAAGTCCACGGTATATTTAAAAAAAATGTAATGCTGAGATTTTTCACAACATGATCCAAGACTGTATCTTGATACACTTTGGCTGAAGTTTTCCCTCCTTTTTCACAAAAATGTAGTTTTGTGACTCCTTGACAAGACACGCCCCACCAAACCATCACTGACGCAGGATGATGACCACGTTGTACCTTTCCGCAAACTTGAGCAGCTTCTTTAGAACTATGAGCGTACACTTTATCATTTTGCTTATTGCAGTGTTCTTCAATCGTGAAGTTTTTTCATCGGTAAATAGGATATTTCTGTGCCTTTCACCTGCGTATCGTGACAAAAGGCATTTTGATCGATCCACTCTCTTTAATTGTAAAGATTGATTTAGGGCATGTCCTCTATTAAAAGGGACTATCACCAGTCCCTCCCGCCCTAACAGCGACCTTGAACGATAAGATTCGGGGGTACTTATCGTTCAAATAGCGGTCGGGAGATGGCCCTGCGTGCAGATTGCCGCACGCGCGTGTTAGTGTTTTCTTCGTTGGAAGGAGGGGCTCTATAAGAGCTACCGCCGTCAGGGCCATTGGATGTATCTTTGGTTCCCGAGGTCCTGACACACGGCGTCAAGATGGCTCAAAGAGGTGGTTTAGTTGGTAGGTCCGAGCATGCCATCGGGAGTCCAAAACTACCCTACCGTGCCCCGAAGAGTAGGGGGTCCATGACAGATACACCTCATAAAAAAGGGCATGTCCTCTATATCGACGATAAACACCGAGCTTTAGGTCTTGTTTTATAATACGTGACAGAGTCCTAGCGGGAATCTTCATTTCTCGCGATAAGATTTTTTGCTTCCTAATAGGGTTTCGACGAATTCTGGCTTTAACAGCATTAACAGCCTTTGTAGTTCTACAGCACGCGGCTGCCCCTATCTTTTCTGGTCTTCGACAGACGAAGTGTTGTTGTATCTGTTGATAGTACAATATACGAACAGCCGGCTGATACCAAGCTTTTGAAGTGTCTGGAATATGACCGACGGCTCCATACCCACTCTGTGCAAGGTGATTACTGCAATCCTATTTTCTTTAACACACCATTCCATATTGTAATTTGATAATGAATACGAAAAAATATGTGAAATGGCGCAAAGTCGAAAGAAGTTTTTAAAATAATATACGTGTTCTAAATTCAAAATAATTAAAAAGTTGAAAAAAAATGTTTTTATGTATCAGTATTTACGGACAGACTAGTCATGTAAAATATGTTAAATTAAATGTGGGTATATTTATTACGCGATATAGTATTTATAGCAACAATATATAGAGTTGATATGTTGGCATTTTTGCTGAAGCACAGTAGACAAGTTGATGGCCCAACGCCTATAAATGAATGAATGAAACAGCGTTACCAGATGACCATGTCAATTAACCCCCAAATTTTTTTCAAAAACCCCAAAAATAAGTTTTTTGATAAAAAACCCCCAAAATAGTTTTTACTTATTTTAAAGGAGAAAAAAAAACAAAACCACCGTCGAAGCGAAAACGTCACTAATGACGTCATCATTCATCACACCATCACCCCAAAGAATCTTTACCCCCGAATCTTCCCCCAGACGTGAAAAAAACCCCCGAATTTTGCAGGGAATCCCCCCATCTGGCAACGCTAGAATGATAACACTGTTGTTACGGATTATAATATTATATATAGCGAAATCTAAACTATAAATAAAATAATTCGCTTCGAAACATTTATATTGACTTGCCTTTACAAATTTTATCTTACAAGAGTGACAACCAAAAAACAAAGAAATAATATCACGTATAAATTTAAATATTATGCATTCTAAAAAGTTCTAACACACTCCGGGCCCGGCGATGCGTACGCGCAATATCAGTCGAAACGTTTTGGTATCCTAACTGCCCGACCGGAGCGCGTCACCAATTTTGTAGAGTCATCTATGATGACTCCTTCAAGTTCCAGAGGGTATAGGTTTTGAGTTGCCTTATACGTTCCCCATTTTGAGTTTTGACGCATGCAACTCTAGGGAAGCCATCCGTTCCCAATTTTATTTCCTTTACCAATCCCAGAGGCCAGTCTACACGCTTACTCTCTGTTTTAATTAATACAATATCCCCCGGTTTGATCGGTTTACAACTACCTTTACCCTGTCTCTGACGAACAAGACCCAAATATTCCAATGTAAAACGGGATTTTAAATCACTACATAACTTATTAATGTATTTCCATCTGCTGCTTAAAATTTCACCATCGATAGAACTTAAATTTAATTCCTGACTGTTAGAATTAGTTGGTCTTAATTGTAATAAGAAGGAATTAGGCGTGAGTGTTTGTAATTCTGTATCATCCGTAATAGTTAATGGACGAGAATTTATGATGTTCTCCACCTCACATAGAACAGTGACTAGCTCATTAAAACGAAGGGCTGCTTTACCTAATACCCTACGTAAGATTTCTTTTACCGAGCGAACCATCCGTTCCCAAAACCCTCCCCACCAAGGTGCAGATGGCGGACTGAAATACCAGGTCAGCTTACTTGTACGTTCTGCTATCGCTGTCCAATCTAAATCATTTAAAACCTTGTATGCGCCTCGGAAGTTTGTACCGTTATCACTATACATTATTTCTACATTTCCTCTTCTACTTACAAACCTACGCAATGCTAGCAAAAATTCTTCCGTTGATAAGGACAGACATAATTCCAAATGCACAGCACGATAAACAGCACAGGTAAATAGAGCTATCCAGCACTTTTCACCGGAACGCAATATCAAAGGCCCTGTGAAATCCACCGCTGAAACCTGAAAAGGTGCTCCGCAACGAACACGATCTGCTGGTAGAGGCGGAATAGGAGTACTATAGTTCTTTGTACTAAATCTCTTACATATTACACAGTTTCTAACAACTCTCTTAACCAAAGTTCTGCCGTTTACAATCCACACAGATTCTCGAAGTTTTGATAGCAAAGTTTGGTAGCCTGCGTGTAAGTATTCTTTATGCGATTCATGAACTAGCCTTTCGATAATAATTTCCTTACCCGGTAACAAAATAGGTGAAATAAAATCATTCGAGTTACTACTATGACATAAACGTGTCTTCACACGTATAAGGTTATCATCTCCCTTAAACGTTTCTAACTTCAGATTCTTACGAACCCAATGTTCGTTGTATTGATGTTTGGACTGAATTATACTAAAAAGGCGTTTTTCGGCCAATTTATATTCCTTTACTGATAAATTGGTATTCTTGGAGGTATTGTACTTTCGACAATTAAATATAAAACCCAAACACCAACCAACTGTACGAACGATTTTACTATATTTTCCAAAATATAGAAATCTGTCCACGAAATGAACTTCATCGTGTACTAACAATACATGAGAGCTGACTAACTCTTTAACTATCTCTAATTCGTCAACTGAGTCATGGCTACTGGGCCAGTCAGAACCTCTTAACCATGACGGGCCTTCCCACCATCTACTATCAAATATTTTTTTAGGAGTGCATCCTCGAGAAGGTAAATCAGCGGGGTTCATATCTCCTGGAATATGATGCCAGTCACCCACGTTTGTCCTAGATAATATTTCTTTAACTCTATTATGTACAAAAGATTAAATCCATTCTTCCTCTTCAACCAGGCCAAGACTATGCTAGAATCAGTCCAAAAATATTGTTTACAACTCAATTCTAAATTGTTTTTAACTTCATTAGCTAACCTAGAGCCTATCAAAGCAGCTAGAAGTTCTATTCTTGGAATTGTTATACCCTTTGTTGGAGCAACTCTAACCTTGGCTGACACTAATTGAACAGAAACACTGTTTTTATACTCCGTGCGTAAGAATATGCAACACGCATAAGCTAACTGACTAGCGTCACAAAATGTATGCAAACTATTTTCACTCATATTCAAATTAAACTGACTAATTAGTCTGGGTACCTTACACATGCTTATAACATCAATCTCTCGCAACCAGTCTCTAGCAGCCTGATCAATCTCCTCTGATAGCGGTTCATCCCAGTCTAAATTTTGTATCCAACATTTTTGTATTAATAATTTGGGCACTATCGTCGTTGGACAAAGAAAACCTAAAGGATCGAAAGTACTTTGTGCAACGGAAAGAAGAACTCTTTTTGACAAGACTTGTGGAACAGGAGGCGGCGCTTTACAATTAAATTCATCAGTATGTGGATTCCAAATAAGACCCAGGACCGAAACGCTTTCTATTTCTCTATCAATTATTTCAGGACCTGTAACCCAACATCAAATTGCCCTTCTAACATTATTTGCTTTGCCTCTTCAATAAACGTGTGCATTTCTTCTGTTGTATCGACACTTACTACGCAATTGTCTACATAAAATGCCTTTCGCAACTTATTAGCTGTATTACCTTCGTAATTTTCTAGATGATGAAGAATTGTGGCAGATAATCAATATGGACTTGCAGTCACACCAAAAACAACACGCCTATGACGAAAAGTTTTTAGAGACCTTGGTGACTCATTAATGTCATGCCACCACAGAAATTTTAAATTAATGCGATCTTCTGGACATATCGAAATTTGTAAAAATGCCTTCTTAATGTCGGCTGTGATTTCTATCTTACCTTTTCTAAACTGTATTAATAAACGTGGTATCAATTCTATAAGGTTAATTCCTGTCTCTAGACAAGAATTCAAAGAAAAACCATTTTTATCTTTAGCGGATGCATCGAAAACAGGTCTTATTTTGGTTGTGAGGCTAGACTCCTTAACAACTGCGTGATGAGGCAAATAATGTCCATCATCGCGATTATTATTATCTACCTCTTCAATAATTCCATATTCTAACCATTCCTTAAACACTTCATTATAATCATTCATTAGCCCTAAACGTGATAATCGTCTAGAAGTAGAAATTAATCGTTTTAAAGCCAAGTCATAATTGCTTTCCAAGCACTTAGCCTTCCAAGGTAACCTCACTTCATACCTATTTTCGACGTTACGCCGTATTGTATTTTTAAAAAACAAATGAACTTCAGATTCAGTTTTACTTTTACCTATACTTGCGACTTCATCTCGAATTCCTAATGTCTCTAATTTCCAAAAATCTTCAATATTATTATGACAGCAGAGAGCGTGTAGATTGGTTATCTGGTTATTAGTGCAAGAAAACATACCGACATCATGATTGATAGGACCTTGAACAATCCACCCCAATTTTGTTTCCATTGCAACTAAATTGTGAACACGCTCCAACCGGCCAGTCAGCAGCAAACCTAAAACATCAGACCCTATTAATAAAGATATATCAGTTATATTATCCATGCAGTCTGTTAATGAAATGTCTTTTGCATTTAATTCCTTTACAACATTTTCATTACTCAGTCTAGGTAAATGGCCGCACAATTTGGGCTGCTCTAGTACATTTATATTACAGTAAAATGATTTATCTATATTAGCAATAATCAGGTTGTACATTTTGTAAGACTGTTTCTTAGTAACCTTTCCACCAAATAATGTCTGACTCAGACTTTCTTCACCAAGTGGACTTAAATTTAATTTCTTTACAACTTCACTGGTTATAAATGATTTCTGAGCCCCAGAATCTAATAATGCTCTCACTATGATGTCCTTATTACCATATGATAATCTGACTTTCAGAGTCTGTAATAAAACAATATTGACATCATTATTAGGTATAGTCTGCGTGAGTATGCTTCCTTGCGAAGTCTGAGGTTCGATATTAGTCTTTACTCTCGATGACGTAGGCTTAGGCAAATCTCCACACATTAATGTGTAGTGTCGTCTACCAGAAACTACACATTTTGGGAATTTCTTGCACTTTCTTGCCATATGTCCTTTGATTAAACATATCAAACATGCCGCATTCCTCTTTATAAACTCCTTGCGCTCATCTAGGCTCATGTTTATTGCAAGGTTACATTCGGAACTTGCATGATTACCTTTTCCACACCAAATGCAATTATTTGCCTTTTCAAGAGACTTGTTACCGCGCTGCATAGAAGTTGTCAAACACGTCGCGGTTGGAAGAATGCCATTCGTGTCGTGCCTTGAAAATTTATTATTACTATTAAAATGAGCTGCATTAATCCTTTCCTCCGACTCAACTTCCAACCGTAAAAATTGAAGAAGCATGGAAAGTGGTTTTTCTCATTTCTCTTTACAAAAATGCGATCTGTTCCATGCCCTTATTAGGTCATCTGGAAGTGCCGACTCAACGAGAGGAAACAGGAAACATGAATATTTGTCCTGTGTTAATCCTAAAGATTCTAAAGCCATAATTTGTGTCATAATTTTGTCATAGAGTGAACTGATAGGTAATTTTGAAGTATTTTTTCCAGTAACTAGTTGAAGGAGTTCTCTAACATAATGGTCAATAATGAGCTCCTCCTTTGCAAAACGTTCTTTTAGGTGTTCTAAGGCCTTTTTATAATTTTCGCCACATGGCGGGAAACTTTCTACCATATCTCTAGCCAAAGAACCCTTTTCCATAGATTGTAATAAGTAGTGCATTTTATCATCGTCATCTAGCTCATTATCGTCGTTAATTTTCCTAAACTGTGCCCAGAAGCCAATCCAATTTTTAATTTGGCCATCAAAGGTAGGCAGTTCAAATTTGGGTAACTTTAAATAACGGCGTCTCGACTTATTAGAGCTATTTGACTCACCACCGTTAGAATCTCTTACGGACGTGTCTTTGTGGGATGAAGCTGGAGTGTTAAGTCTATTTAAAATTTTAGCCGACCTATCCTTTAAAATATAATATCGGTTCTCATACTCCTCATTGCTATCTAAGTCCGCGTTCATATCACATTCGTTATGATTCTCATCTTCTAGCCAAATATTCAAAATAGTGTTATTTATATTCGATAACTCTTCATAATGTTTATTAAATTTTTCTAGTAGTGCAGAAATCAAAACGTCGTTACCTTTTTCAAGTTCCTCTTCTAACTGATTAGAGCACTTACTGAAATTTCTCCGAAATATGGTTCTTTTTAATTTTGCAGATTCCATATTATCCACGGTCGCCAGATGTTACGGATTATAATATTATATATAGCGAAATCTAAACTATAAATAAAATAATTCGCTTCGAAACATTTATATTGACTTGCCTTTACAAATTTTATCTTACAAGAGTGACAACCAAAAAACAAAGAAATAATATCACGTATAAATTTAAATATTATGCATTCTAAAAAGTTCTAACAACTGTATTGTTTACCAAAAATTAATACTACATTCTTAAAACTAAGTACTGTACACGTTGAACAAAGAGCGTCCTTATCGCTTAAAGCGATCTCTTCCAGGCAACCCCCTTGATTGTCTATTTTGGGCAATAAAAATGAGAACAAAGATTTCGGTGAATATCGATTTTGATTTTTAATAATACTAATAACTCAAGCTCCAGCGTGGAAGTGATAAATGGCATAACGTCAGAAGTAGCTCCGGTGAACCTGCAGCCCACCTCTCTACACCCCTTAGACACTCACACCCATGTTGTCCATGTATTCTATAGCATTATTAGGGGCCCATGCAGGCAGTGGCGAGTCATCGTCTGCCAATTTTTCCATGTTCCCCGAACATTGTAACGGGCGGACTCCAGTCACCACATTCCAAGACCTACCTACCTACCTAGTACCACTAGCAGTTCAGCCCAATAGCCAAGTAATTTTTGTTTTCATTTACCATAACAGACCTACACTGGTCGAGGCTCGTCCTTGGATGCATTATTATATGGCGTAGACAGGGATAATCGCCGGTCAGTGTCACGCCACATTTGCATTAAATTTGTCAAGTGGCCTCTACGTGTTGGCCTTTCCATGGTCCTACGCCATCCTTTTTAAAGTCTGGGTCATTTTATGGCCCACGGTCTCTACAGACATACAATATAATAATCATATGTATATCCCCAATCTAAGCAAGATAGCTCGCCCAACCACAGAAGCCGTTAAGATAATTTTCAATAAAGGTAATATAATAAGGAAGACTCGTTGAAATATTGATAACAAATATGCAATGTTGTAAATTTCTTTACGATCTGCGTGGTTTTCCCGTAGTTATATTAAAACAAAGCAATAGCTCTATTGTCCTCTAAATGATATCTACGAGGAAAATTATGGTCAATTTCAAACTTTCAAGAAAATAAATCTCTATCCTCAAAAAGGATAGAAATAAATAGGAGGTCATTTCTTGCAAATATGATTCCGCTTTAATTTCAGATTGGTGTTTATTTTTGGAAATACGTTGTAACCACCATGTAACGTCACTCGATTTTACGACGAACTCCCTTAAACTTTCACTATTCTTATAAAAAATAATCGGCTGACAAACACACATTGTATATTCATATAAATATATTGTATACACATCATACATAATATACAACGGACCAATGGGGCTGATCCCAGTAACCAAACCCAGACGAAAGGAAATAATGTAAAGTTCTTTTATGAAATTTACCATACCTGAATTCGAACCCGGAGCCTCTTAGCTGCAGTAAGCTAGGCCGGCAAACACTTAACCCAAACAACCACAGAGGACATAAAAATATACTTTTGATGTACTTTTATTGTTTATATATCTTATCTATTTATTTGACTTCTTCTACGAGTGGGCGGTTTCCACAATGTGACGACAACGCATCTATTTAGCGTGCGAGGTGGGTGAGCTCCTCCAGAAAGTCCACCAATTACTCGACGTTGCTGAAGACTTCTCGGAGGCTACCTGGGGCGTCCAAATACTTCGCCCAGTATTGCCCAACCTCTCGCATTTACAAACAATTCGGTGTTTGTAGGTCTTTAGAATAAATCTATCTCGCGATGCTCAAATGGAATCGCACGGTATCGCTCGTGACAGATTAATAAACTTATTTTTTAATTGAACGACAGTGGGTTTATTTGTGTTAAGTATCCATAAATAATCATACTGCTTATCAAAATTATAATGTTGGTTATTATTACATCAGTCCGTGATTGTATAAAAAGGGGATTAAAATAATTCAGAACTCAGTCCAGTTATTGCCTTCTGACCACCGGTATATTATTATTATAAAAGGAATCTTAACTATTTAAAATGTTCATAGTACAAGGTTTGATTTGGTTATTTGGAGTTTATTTTGCCAATGCTGAGTATGGAGAAGAAGGACAAGTAAGCAGCCAACATGGTGGTAACATCCAGAGTCAAGGGTATGTATTGTTAAATTTAAAAAAGGTGTGGTGGCGTAATGGCTAGCGCACACGCCCCTAGATCGAAGAGCGCGGGTTCGATCCTGAGGGGAACGCATGCACCTTTCCGTCAGCTTTCTGATCTAATGTGCATATTGTTACAATTACCGCTTGCTAACAACGGAGAAGGAAAACATCGTGATGCAACCTGCACATCGATATAACCGATGTGTCAAACCTGTCAAGCCGCCTTGGGCAAGCGTGGCGGGTATACTGTTCATTCCCTTATAATGGAAGGCCAGCAATTTTTAGCTAGACGTGTTGCTGGGGAGTTTCTTGCCGCTTCTTCTCCTTAACAGCAATAACACGTTGCGAAGCGGTGTACATAGACTAGGAAGTAAAATTAAATTTTAACCTATATGTATGACCTTCAAAAAGTGTTCTCCAGTGGAACTTATTTTGAATAAAAACTTTTGAATTTTGAATTTGAATTTGAATTTGGGACATTTATGGGCTGGCATTATTATAATTTATAAGTTTGGTCACTATTGATCATGACATCGGTCATATAAAAAAAACACTATTAATTTACCGGCGATTTATTCATACTTCAACTAGATTGTACAGCGTTCTGGTAACACCCGATAAAAATATGCCAGGATACTATAACGTACACCAATTTCGTGTAACTCACGTCCTAACAAATTTCTTTTGACTTGGTTGTGTACGCATTCCACCAAAACGTGGATATATAATTATTATCTTGTCAGCTGACACTCTGTTTCTGATCTTCTCATAAAAAATGCGAAATTGTTGACTGGCATATGTTTGGAACGAAGTTGACAGGTTGTGTTTAATTTCAAAGACCTGAGTTTGAACCTTTTAGTATTGTGGGCCGTACGAGTCGTCCGATTCCCCAAACGCATGAATATAAAATAAGTCAATTAAACTTTTAGCTTATTCTTGTATGTGATCATACATAAAAGTATTCTCCAATTGAACTTAGTTTGAATAAAATCTTGAATTTTGAATATGCATCTGTTTTGTGCTTTTTATAAGTTTCTAATGGAAAACTTTAATTCCAGTAATTATTCGAACAACAATCTGAACAAGCAACCTACATGTGAGTATCATATACATAATTAGCAACCAAAGAAGATCGATGCGCCTTCATATATTCTTGGGGTTCACACTGAAAAAGATGAGTGATTTTATGATTTCTTATTACGTTCATATATTTTACAATTGTCGTGTAGTTTATTTAATTATTTTCAATAAATTAATTATGTGGTGTTTTTGCAGATTGTACAAAGTTGATTAACTATGCGTATTTATTACCATTAAGAACTTTAAAGTAATGTTCCGAAATTTTCGCTGAATGTCGATTAAAGGATATCCTTATATTCAGCCATACCGCCTCCGCCAGATCCTGGTAAAAATAACCTTCTACACCTTAATGTGATGATGACTTTTTAAATTTTTGTAGGGAAATGCGAGATCAGCTGCAAGAACAACGGAATTTGCATCGACTCGAACACCTGCTTATGCCATCCTGATTACAACGGCCCGCACTGCGAGCTTAAGAAGAATTCTTGCATGACTTACCCACCGCTGCCAATGAACTCACGAAGGCGATGCTCTTCGGAGTAAGTAAAATACATTTTGTTCCTTAGCCATTTTCCTAGTTCCAACACCCAGATGTTACGGATTATAATATTATATATAGCGAAATCTAAATAAAATAATAATTCGCTCTTGAAAAATTCAATTTCCTTTTTGGAACTCGGTTTTCATTTCATACTATGTATTATAGTCCCAGTAAAGCTTTCTTAGTTTACTAATTCTGATCGGAGTCTTCTGGATACATCTAGTTAAAATGTAATTGTTGTGTACTTATTTAGTCGATTTTTCAGAAAAGCTCACATTTCAATGTGTGAAAACGGCGACCAGTATAATAAATAAAATATCTTCTAGCGATATATCGACAAGCTGGTCGCTCACCCAAGTCGTGAGATCCATAGGTAATCCACGGTGAAGATAATTAGAACATCATTATTTACTTACCTTAAATGTTCTTGTTTTATCGGAGGTCTGCACTTCTGAAATTCTTATTGATTTTACATCTGCAAAACTTTGCACAATCCATTCTTCTCGTCACGATCGCTGAAATCTAAATAAAATAATAATTCGCTTCGTCATATACTGTTTGTGAGTTGTTCTCCACAACGAACCATAGTAAATAACGGAGAAAAATAGTTTTCGAAATTTACTATGCCAGGAACCGAACCTAGAGCCTCTGAGTTGCAATGAGGTAAGACAGAAAAGCTTAACCCGCTCAACTACAGAGGCCGTCGTGTTATCTATGAACCGAGATACAAGCCAGCGCTGTGTCGAATTTTATTTAAAACTAAACTAAATCCTCTGGTCCGAATAATTAAAATCCCTGATTTCACTTGCTATTGTAACAATTCGACAGATTTTAGATTAATGAAATATATACTCTTTTTAAGGATGTGCACAATATCTTGTATGGAGGGCTACAAATTCATAGACGGCTCATCTGTTGCCAATATTAAATGCGTCAACGGCGTATGGCAGCCAACTCGGGCTGACTTGACCTCTACACCGGAATGCAAGCCAGTGTGCAATCCCCCTTGTCAGAACCAAGGAACCTGTTTAGGTGGCAACACTTGCCAATGTCCCGCGGATTACAGAGGACCGCAATGTCAATACCGTAAGTAAAGAATTTAGTAGATTAGTATTTCATTTATTTATTTGGACAGCATAACAGATAACATCAATAATTAATTCACGTTATATAGTTTGTTAATGTTTAAATCTAGATTAGCATTGCCGCGTGCACACATGAGTGCTCAAATGTTTTCATAGACGTGATTATTACGTAATGTCAGCAATAGTAGATTCAGTTACAGATACAGCACGCATTCAGCTGATATCTACACCTTGTTTTAGCCAGGGGAATCCGATTTAGGATCATAAGCCGCGACAGGTATAGAAACCTGTGGGGATAGATCGGAGCCCGTGTGTGGGATTCGCCAAATTTAGGGTGGTACTAGCATAATCAATCAAAACTGGTGCCATGTTATTGCCACTCGACAGTTAGGGGTACCCACTGTTGTGAATAAAACACAAGTTCGACCAAGACTGCCTTTATTAGAAACTACCCTCATTACAATATATTAATATACTACATCTTCCCCTACAAAAAAAAGTCTTTATATAAAAAAAAGTATCTATTTCTATGCACGTAACAAATTTATTTTATTCATTTGCCATTTATTAATTTATATTTATAACATTATTTATTCTTAAAAGTTACATAATATATTTTCATAGTATATTTAATACAAAATTAGTTACGAGAATTATTTATATTTTAAATAAAGCCGTGCCGATAATTAATAACCATACTAGATTTCATATAAATGATACATGCCTATTAATAATAAAACAAACAGAAAATTTTATATATATTTTTTTTAACGATTTTTTTATTATTATTATTTTTTTATTTTTTTTTATGAGTAAACAGCAAACATGTAGGTAATATAACTAAGAAATTTAATTAATTTTAATCATTACTCAAAATCTTTCTAATATTCTTATGAGCTTTTATAGCCGCTGGTCTAGACGCCCGTTCATTGTTTACATTTGAGTTTGGATTCTCACTGTTGAGAAATTCCTCGTCATCATGCAGATCGTCGTCCAAGCAAACTGTGTCCTCTTCCGAGGATATTTGGCTGTCCGCAGAAGACCATTCGTCTTGGATATGTGTATGCTCCGAACCAGCCTTAGGTTGTTTATTATTATGTCCTTCTAAATCCTCAGAAGGTAATTTGATAAGATGGCGCCTATTTCGTCTATAACGTTTACCCGTACGATCTGTTACAAAGTATGATCGCGGCTGTTGGGCTTCCGCCTGCACGCGCCCGTGCCTACGCCTGTTGGCGTCAACTATGATGACGTCATCGCCTGTATGCCGCGGCCTGAGTGGACGCGCACGAGTGTCGTAATGAGACTGAATATTGCTGTCTACTTAATATATTTTTATAGTCTATATCGTTATCGCGACTAGGCTTCAACTTGACCATATGGACGGAAGTCTTGTATTAAGCCTACGGCCCATCAGCAGCTCGGACGGGCTGCTAATACCATGTCTTGGAGTCACTCTGAAGTTTAACAAACCGAGATAAAAGTCAGAATGCGATTTAACAGATTTTTTAAGAATGTTTTTAATGGTTTGCACACTTCTCTCACTTCTGCCGTTAGATTGTGGGTAATTTGGAGAAGAAGTGGTGTGTTTGAAGCCCCATTCCTTTGCAAAATTAAGAAATTCTCTAGAAAAATATGCTGGTCCATTATCGGTTACTAACTCTATCGGGATACCATGCCTTGCGAACTGATCCTTCATAGCGGCTATAACACTCTTTGAGCCAATCGCTTTTAACGGGCTAACTTCTATAAAATTAGAAAAATAATGAACCAGAAGCAAAAACGATTTTCCAGCATATTGAAATATGTCTGAACCTACTTTAGCCCATGGAATATCTGGGATATAGTGTGAACTGAGAGGCTCGCGTGCTGGACGCGGTGCCTGTTCCTTACATGTAACACATTTCCGTACGGCCGCCTCAATGTCCCGCGACATGCCTGGCCAGTACATAACTTCTCTGGCATTACGTTTGCAACGATCAATGCCTAGATGTCCTTCGTGGACTCGATTAACCATATCCTTGCGTAAAGATGTTGGACTGTAAACTAAATTGTCCTTAAAAATTATACCATCGACATATTCAAAACTACTCTGATACGGCCATAACCCTCGAACTTTTTCATCCGTTTCATGTTTAATTGTTGGTCACCCGTCGCGTATATACCGTATTATTAGCTGACATTCAGTATCAGCTCTTGTTTCAGTTTTAATCAATTTCTGTTTACTATCACTAAATCGAACATTCTCCAATAAGAAACAAGTTTGTTCACGGATTTCGTGGGACACGTTTTCTGGCATTAAATTGGGCAAAGGGGCTCGAGATAAAGTGTCGGCAATGTACATATATTTTCCGGGTTTGTATACAACTTTGAAATCATAGCATTGAATGCGCAACATCATTCTTTGCAACCTGGCTGGAATCGAATCCAATGATTTTTTAAATAATACCTCAAGTGGCTTATGGTCCGTTTCTACCGTAACGTCTTGTCTTCCAAAAATGTACTGATGAAATTTTTCTAAAGCAAACACGATGGCCATCAATTCTTTTTCGATCTGGGCGTACCTACATCGCAATGTAGGTACGCCCAGATCGAAAAAGAATGTGAAGAGTGCACTATGACCGATACGCATATCGGTCATAGTGCACGACGCGTATTCCACGGGCCGGTCGGCCTGCATTAACACAGCGCCTAGCGCCCTCGAACTAGCGTCGACTGATAACAGAACCGGTTCTCGGACCGAATACAAAGCCAAAATGGGCGCGTTGCACACTAGGTGTTTTAATTTGTTAAAAGATTCAATATGTATATCCTGCCATAGCCACTCCACGTCTTTTTTTAATAAAGATCGTAAAGGTGACGCTATATCTGAATAATTTGGAATAAATTTTGATAAGTAGTTTATCATACCCAAAAAACGTTCTAAAGCCTGCCTATCATTAGGTATTGGCATCTCAATAATAGGCTTTAATTTGGTATCGTCTATTCGCATACCTTTAGCACTAAACGTATGTCCTAAATATGTGACTTCCTCGACACAAAATTGACACTTATCCTGATTGAACCTTATGCCGGCCTCTCGCGCCCTTTCAAGCAGCCGCGCTAATCTAAAATTATGTTCCTGCTTGGACGACGCCCACAAGATGCCGCAACAAAGGAATCTACTCCTTCGAGGTCTTCCAAAATTTGACGCATTTTCGAATGGAAGACTTCTGATGCACAGTTGATTCCGTATGGTAATCGCAAAAATTGATACCTCCCGAATGGAGTCCCAAATGAAAAAAATGAATCTGCACTCTCATCGTCTAGTTGAATCATCCAGAAACTAGACCTGGCGTCTAATTTGCTAAAATAACGCGCGCCTTGCAACTTTGATGCAATTTCTGTGAGTGACGGAAGTGGGTAGTGTGAACGGCGCACTACGCGGTTCAGGAGGCGCGGGTCGAGGCAGATCCGAAGGTTGCCATCTTTTTTCGCGGCAACAACTATTGCATTCACCCAAGGAGTTGGATGGGACACTTTACGTATGACTCCAGATTTCACCATGCGATTTAACTCTAACAATATATTCTCCCGAATTCCTAAAGGAATCTTTCGAACGGGACAGACGGACGGCTGTGCTCCACTTTCAACAATAATTCTGTATTTTCCAGGTAACTTACCTAAACCTTTAAATAAATCTCCATATTGTTCAATATTTAAAGCAAATACACGCTTAATCATTCCCAACTCTTCACAAGCATTTTTTCCCAGAATACTTTCACATTTATAATCGGCAATTACAAAATGTAAACTATATAATTTATTTTTATACACCCAATCAATAAAACAAGAGCCTACAATGGGTATATAATTACCGCAAAAGGATTTTGCTTTTGAAAAGTTGGGTTTTAAATTCGTGACTGAGAGCCCTAGTTTTTTTATAATTGTGCAATGACAAAACATTAAAATCAGAACCACAATCAAACTTAAATGTAACATATATTTCAGATGTAAATAATTTTAATTTTTCATACCATTTAGAGTCCTCATTACCCGCTACGTTATCTACTGTAGAAACGAAGTAAACGTTCTCTTCTTCTTCACTATCTTGTAATTGATATATACGCTTTTTTTAACTTTAAACACATTTTTTTTAAATGGCCCATTTCACTACACAGATAACACTTAACTCTTTGTGCCGGACATCGAAAACTATTGCAACGATAACTGCCACATGACGCGCACTGCCTAAACGTATCGATGTCACGTCGTGTGTTTCCACGCCCAGAATAGGAGCCCTCCGAATAGGCGCCGCTGCCGCCGCTTGCACTCGCTCCCCGCGGCGCTCGCGGACGGCCCGCGCTGGTGGCGGCCGCTCCACCCGCCGCCGTCGTCCATGGGCGCTCTCGAGCTCCGCCACTGCGGTATCTTCTTATGACATCTATTCCCGACGACTCGCCTTGGTCACTTTTTTCTACCTTGGTCGCTTCAATCTGCCTCTTTTCCTCACTGGACATTTCACTGGCTTGAGATATTTTCATTGTTTTATTTAAATCGAGGTCATCAGTTCTTAGCAATCTATCGCGCAGTCTACTATTCAACACGCCACATACTATTCGATCACGTATTAATCCTTCCTCAAGATGTTCAAACTGACACTGCTGGGCAAGTAGTTTTAGAACTGTGACGTATTCGTCGATCGATTCTCCTATTTCTTGGTTCCGTGTGAAGAATTTAAAACGGATGAGTGTGGTATTTTGCTTTGTTCCAAAATGTTGATTAAATTTGTTCACCAGTAAAGCAAAATCTTCTTTATTTTCACCTTTTGCGAACTTCAATGTCGTATCAACATCGTAGCCTTCTGTTCCAATTAGATTAATTAACAAACTCGCTTTCACATCTGACGTTTCTTTATGCACTCCAGATGCCTTGAGGAACACCTCAAACTGCTTGTACCATCTCCGCCACGCATCCGCACGGTTCGCGGGTCCACCTTGTAAACATAGTTCGGACGGAGGACGTGCGTGTTCCATGTTTACAATTCATATATTTGCACTGCAATATCCTTTTGATGTACACTTTCACCATAAAAACGTACTAACTTAGATAAATTTCAATAATTATTTGCGACCGCTTGCACCATGTTGTGAATAAAACACAAGTTCGACCAAGACTGCCTTTATTAGAAACTACCCTCATTACAATATATTAATATACTACACCCACTAAAAGTGCTGGTTATTTACATCATTAGTCAATTATACAGATTGTACAAAGTTGATTAATTAGGCGTTTTTTTACCATTAGAATCTTTAAAACAATAATTTTGCCAAATGTCGATTAAAAGATATCCTAATATCCAGCTATACCGTCCCCGCCAGGTCCTGGTAAAAACAACCTTCTACCCCTTAATGTGATGATGAAATTTTTAACTTCTGTAGGGAAATGCGAGATCAGCTGCAAGAACAACGGAATTTGCATCGACACGAACACCTGCTTATGCCATCCTGATTACAACGGCCCGCACTACGAGCTTAAGAAGAAGTCTTGCATGACTTACCCACCGCTGGTAGTGAACTCACGAAGGCAATGCTCTTCGGAGTAAGTTTTATATATATTGTTCCATAGCCATTTTGACGAAAGCGAACCCCATATGGAATCGTCAAGTACGTCAGTCCTTCATGACAACCCCATAGACAAACAAATACACATAATACACAGCGTGTTTCAGACCTTACGACAATAAATCAGACCACGTTTTCTTCATGACGTACTCTGCCCAAATACAAAAATGAATCAAGGTAACTTCTTTGGTTTAGCCACGCCCACAGGACCTCATTTTTCATTTCAGAATATTACAACAACATGTATCAGTTATTGTGTCTAAATCGGTAGGTTAGTGACCAATACATGTATCATGTTTCCAGCTCGTCTCTTCACCATTAAACAAGGAAGTTGTTCATTCTTACGCTCTCGCTCGCGAACCAATATTTACAAGATGTTCTGTTTTTATTTCCTTTTTATTATAATTAATTTGACCGGAAATTACAAAATTTTATTTTTGACATTACGGTTGATTTAATGGTACTAAAAAATTTGTATGGAGTACGCCCGCTAAAGTTATCATTTATTGTCATTTGAAATGAAAAACGCTGTATATCTCCAAATTATGCAAGTTACGCTTGTGTTATGGGTAATATACAATGGACTTCTCTGGAGTCGAACTCAGACAACCGAACCATAGCAAATAACGGAGAAAAATGGTTTCCGAAATTTACTATGCCAGGAACCGAACCTAGAGCCTCTGCGTTGCAATGGGGTAAGACGGCAAACGCTTAGCCCGCTTAATCACAGGGACTGTCAAGTTATCTATGAATCGAGATGTAAGCGAGCTCTATGTCAAAATTTCATTTAAATCTAAACTAAATCTTCTGGTTCGAATAATTAGAAACCCTGATTTTTCCCACATTCAAATTTTATTGTAACAATTCGACAGATTTATTATATTATAGACTAGCTTCTGCCTGCGACTTCGTCCGCGTTGTGCGGTTTTTTTACTATCCCACGGGAGCTCTTTAATTTTTCGGAATCAAAAGTATCCTATATGTTGACCAGAGATATAAGCTATCACCGTACAAAATTTCATGTAAATCGTTCCAGTCGTTTCAGAGATTAGCCGGTACAAACAGACAGACGAACCGACAAACAGCCAGAGAAACAAAAAAATTGAAAAAAATCTAAATTAGTTCTATTTCACTCTTTACATCCCCCTGACTCGGGTTTTAGCAATTTTTTTAATTGTACAGAAATTTGACCTCTATAATTTTATTATAATATGTATAGATTAATGAAATATATACTCTTTTTAAGGATGTGCACAATATCTTGTATGGAGGGCTACAAATTCATAGACGGCTCATCTGTTGCCAATATTAAATGCGTCAACGGCGTATGGCAGCCAACTCGGGCTGACTTGACCTCTACACCGGAATGCAAGCCAGTGTGCAATCCCCCTTGTCAGAACCAAGGAACCTGTTTAGGTGGCAACACTTGCCAATGTCCCGCGGATTACAGAGGACCGCAATGTCAATACCGTAAGTAAAGAATTTAGTAGATTAGTATTTCATTTATTTATTTGGACAGCATAACAGATAACATCAACAATTCATTGACTACTAAAATATTTTCGTAAACGACATTAAATTCGTAATGTGAGCAATAATAAATTCAGTAAGTACATAAAATGTATGAAAGAAATAGTTGGTTTCATAGTTAGTAGGTACCTACATTATAAAAACAATAAATTATGAAACAAATTAATTATAATAAAACCACGTTTTAACGGTTTCGAGCGTTGTATATTATTTGATTTTTAATTATTCCAACGTTTCGGCCACTTTTCTCTAACCTCGATTAAGGAAAACCAAGATGTCAAGTACCAACCAACTGCGGCGTCTGGGTTTTTTATGGAGAAAACCCACCGCAGAAAAGAGACAGGGGGAGTCGATGAAGCCGAAGTAAAAGAGAAGTTAGATTTATATACAGTTTATTTTAATTAAGAAAAGTAGTCAGGGGGGGAATCCGTTGAGCCGGTTGGCTTTGCACAATCGCGGACACTTACTTAGACCACGGTAGGAATAAAGATCCAGCTGGCAGCACCGCCGAGGGTAGCCGTAGGATGCGCTGGGAGTGTAGAATCCCGGCGCTACGGCGTGTAGGATGCCGTATATGTTGATACCAGGTTTGGTAGAAAACCCGTATAAGGTCCTAGGCTAGTAGGTAGCCCGTAACCTGAAACCCGTAGGGCTGTAGTATATGGGAGGTTGTTTAAATAAATTAACGGAAATCTGTTTAGAGTTCGGACGCAGGTGTCACGTTCGGTTGTTTTGGACGTACTGCGTCTCCATATATTCAATATACTCTTTGGTACTGCGTCGAGATTCACAGTGAAATGATGTGATTGGTTCAACGCAATTAGAGTCCCACGCGTTCGCATGTATGTACGCGATTCCGCGATGCGATAAACCGCGCGTGTTAATCACGCAACTTAGTGGTTCCGAAGTAATTTTAATTATTCTGTATGACAGGTTATTAGTTAAGTTTTTATTATTTATTTTGATTCTATTGGATATATCTGTATATTGGTATTGTAAATAAAGGTTTATGAGTGGATTTTAGTTTTTTGTTATTGGAATAAAATGACGTGTCTAGCACAACGTCACACAACGATTACTCGTTAAAGTTTTTCTCTAGTCCACCGCCAGCTTATTTTAATCTTTATTATTAACTCTACGGGGGCCTAATCTAATTTACCACCACTTCGTAACATGTTGTGGCTTGAAGAGAAGCTTTAATAAATTTATTTAATACTAAAATTAAAATGGATGTGATAAAAAAATATAAAATAAAAAGAGAAAATTGGGAATCAAGTTCAACTGTGTTCCGGTGTACGCAGAAAGAGCCAGCCCTGGAACTTGTATTTTTGCGAGGAGGGGGCCAAACACTGAACAATTCCGCCCCCGCTCGCCTATATTTTTACCTTAAAAATCATCATTTCAGCCACCAGGCGCTCATTGATGAACACGCGTGCATCTATAGTCTTTAACCTATGCCCACACGCCGCGTGAAAAGTATTTTAGGTGCTTAAAGTACTGGACGTATCAGTGGTATACGGCTCAAAATTTGAAAATGTAAGATTCAAATTCTTTCTCGGGCTACTACTCACTCCTCAAACGTAAAGACAGACCAAGGCTTATACTACAACAGTACAATAACGTCTCTACAGATATTCACATGACAAAGAGACATTGTCATAGTACGCTATACGACGAGCTTCTCCAGAAAAAGTGAATTCGCCTCGATTCGCTTTTGCCCAGAAAGAGCGTACCTACGCGCGAGCATTTGGGGACGAATTTAGTCGGTAGTCAGTACTCTCCCAGTACGAAACACAGAGTACTTTATATATACTGGTAGTAAGAAACATGGAGTTGAACGAAGCGGTCACGTTGTGGTTAGCTTACCATCGCTGGAAGAGACAAAAACGGAGGGAAAATAGAATTTATTTAGTACTTACATCCAATTCCTAATGATAGAATGACACATAGTATGTTTGTAACTTTGTATCCAAAATTAATTAATGAAAATTCGATTGTCATAATCAGGTGTTTCCAAATCCCATATCGCCGGTCGTTTTTCTATTTCGTCTATAAACAATTCCGTATCAAAATTTTGGCGCTCCATTTCCCTGGATAGGTGCACTAGCTCTGGACTTCTCGCGTTAACTGGGCGAAACAAGGCGTCTCTAGTATCTCGACTGGCGATATAAATATAGAAACACGCGCGAGTCGAGTCTGGCGTAGTGCACGCGATTTACGCGCGTATTTTGAATTTGCGTGATGCTTGTGGTCGTGAAGTATTGTTGCCTAGTATTACTTTCGCGGCGAATTCGCCCTTTCTGGATCAGGTCTAAAATGAGGAACAGACTAGAGGTAACCGAAGTGGGAAGCCGACAATATCCGATTCTTAACGAACATTTCCGAACAGGACAAATGAAAGAACTGAAAGAATGACGCTCACCGCTCACCGCCTCACCAGTTTCATTGCTTCAAATATACTGCCGCGGTAACAAACCGTACTTTCTCATCTCATTTGAAGTGGTACTATACAAACTCATTTTATAATCATGTCCTAGTCAACACTACAAGGAACTATTCCGAATTGTCATATTGTTCGGTTTTTGAACGTTGGTTTCAACGGTTGTATTTTCGCGCCAATAGAACATGGCGGGAATAGCGTGCGGGCGATGTCACATAACCGGTGCACCATATATATCAATGGCGGCGCACTACTTTGAAAACACAGATTAATATTATAGGCTTCGCGCTTGCGTGCTTATTTATGATGTTGGCACTAATGTCGCCACACCAGGCTTTAGGTTAAACTAAGGGAATGAGATAGAGGAAACAGACATAAGGAATGGAAGTCTGGAATAAAATAAAATAAAAAATAATAATATTCTGTAAATCAGTTACAAAGTTGGGAAGGGAAGGGTTTATAGCATATTCTTGTTGTTCGTCAATTTAGCCAAAATCCAGAGTAGTCTAATTTAATAAAAAAAATTGCAGCTTCCAACGTGTGTGACGTCCGCAAACTCGCCTTTAACGGCAGTTACAGCTGCTACGGAGACGCAGAAAAATTCAGTTGTCGGTTGACCTGTCCCGCTGGATCCAGTTACAGCACGCCACCAGCTGATATCTACACCTGCTTGTACTCCATGGGAACTTTCGAACCGCAACCAATACCCCATTGTTTGAATTGAAATGGTCAAATCGCATCACTATGGTTAGCAGCGTGACCAGATTTAGTAATTTCTACTTTTTTGGTAGATTTTGAGGTACAGGCAACAGAATTTAGTATGTAAAAATTGTTTGGTAGAGTTTAGTAGAGTTCACGCTTTTCAGTTATTCTAGTACTTTTTCGGCATATCTAGGGATGC
This sequence comes from Dendrolimus punctatus, assembly GCA_012273795.1. Lineage (NCBI taxonomy): Eukaryota > Metazoa > Arthropoda > Insecta > Lepidoptera > Lasiocampidae > Dendrolimus > Dendrolimus punctatus. The sequence goes on from CM022537.1 coordinate 2,000,232, forward strand.
AACATCGCTCATAAAAAACATCGATGTTAAAAATATCGATGTTTATGAAAGATGTTTTTTCATCACCATTTACATAAACTTTTGACGCTTGTTCCTGCGATGCAAATGAAATATCGTTTTTTTTAACATCAATATGTCGCCCAAACCACTTTAGCAAACCTTTCATAATTCTTGCTTTCACTAGCATCATCTGTTACACCACTGTTACTCCATCTTTCAAAAAAATACCACACACACACTTCTCAGGTATGCAAGTTACTTACGTTAATATGTGGAATGTAATGTAATTTTTAATTATGTTTTTATCTAAATAATTAAAGAACCCACATTTTTTTTTAAAATTAAATTGTAAAATTTAATTTTAAAACCATTGGTTTCTTTAATTGATAGTGGTTTCTTTGTTACTTTTATTATTTTATCGTTTAATCAAGAAAACATTTATGTTTTACGTTGTAACACGACAGCAAAAAAAATATAATAGATTTTTAGTATATTCTTGTTCTCTTTTGGTAGAATTCAGTAGTTTTTAACCTTCACAAGCAGTAGATTCGACAAATAAAATCTGGTCACACTGATGGTTAGTAATCTATATATATCACAAAGTTTTTACAATTCAATGTCTTTGTTTGAAGAATATAACAAAACAATGTTAACATAAGACTTGTGACGCAAGTAAAATTAAAGATGCCTGTATCTTTTCAGAAGGATTTGTATCTTCATAGCTTCTTATTTATAACTCTTTTATAATTTAATTTATAACAAGACTCACTGCGGTCTTAAAAAGTGATTGATCAGTGTTTCTAAATAAGTACATGAATTTCTTAAAAAAGTTCTTGCCGTATTATCTATACTTACGGGAAAGCTTAGGAATTTATTTGTTAATTTTTTGGGACTTAAATTATGAATATCTTCGTTTTTATTTATTAATAAAACTTACTTGACATATTCCTGAATTAGAATACTGAAGTAAATTTAATTTTAGTATTTAAGTTATTTTATATAACACTATGTGGTAGAATATGCTGTGCGTATACAATTGTATAACATCTGTATAAACTACATTCATGCAAATAAAGATATTGATTGATTGATGGAACGTGTTTTAGTAAGTGCCCTCCTAGATATTTTTTTGTAATTTGGATGAAAGCAAAAATTCACTGGCTAACATTGCCACCTGCTACAATCCTAATTGCTGATTCACTGAAAAACTTAGGAATTCACATTTATAGAACTTTGTCCTGGTGACCGCAATCAAAGGAAGTTAGTCGCAGTGTTTATTATACCTAAAGCCGCATACTCACCTGCGAGCCGAAACCGTTGTAGCTTTTTCTTGACGAGCAGAAATCTACTTTCGAACATGGACCATGTGGGAACACGGTGAGGACGTGTCGGCGTGTGGAGACTCACCGGCCTATAGCCAAAATGCCTACAAAAGCCGCCGACCCTCCGACTAATGTCGGCAATTTCTGTCGGCTGGCTAGTTGGAAAGGTGGATTCACTCGTTGCAAATCGGAAAACTTTGTCGGCGGCTCAAGATGAGGAATAAAAAATACAGCAGGTCACTACAGCTTGAGAATCGCTTGGACTGAGCGCTTGCAAGCCGCCGACATGACTTCAACATGCAAACTTCAAATGACTGCATCATAACGTTTATCATATATCAAAACAAAGAGATTTTTTTCTTTCATACAAATCCTATATAAACAGAGTGAGACAACAAAAATAAATAGTTCCGTTTTTAAATCAATCACAATTTTTTGCTAAATGGGTAGTTACCAAATCGATATCAAATATAAATTTCAAAAAAAGATAAAACAATAAAAAATGTATTTATTAGACAATGATCACATAGTAGTTTATTTTCTGTAAATAAATGAATACAGCAATCTGCAAGTATTTTTGAAGCCACGATTGGACCTTTATTATATACTAGAGTTTACCCCGCGGGATAACCTCTAGTGCGTGTCTGTTGTTTATAGAGCAAGTGCTACAGGTTATATTATATTACATTTTTATGTATTTGCGCACAGAAGATTCACTTCATTTTATATCGTTAATTATATATCCCCCGTCTATCTGTCAACAAAATAAATTACAAAACTTGACCAAATAGGCCAAAATGACCAAATAGGCCAAAATGATCAAAAAGGCCAAAATGACCAAATTGGCTAAAATGACCAAATAGGCCAAAATGACCAAATAGGCCAAGATGACCAAAAAGGAAAAATTACCAAATAGGCCAAAATGACCAAAAAGGCCAGTGACCAAGAAGGCCGAAATGACCAAATAGGCCAAAATGACCAAGTAGGCCAAAATGACCAAGTAGGCCAAAATGACCAAACAGGCCAAAATGACCAAAAATGCCAAAATGAAAATTATCCCTTGTCCATCCTCGGTATTTAATTTACATACGTGCCGAATTTCAGCCAAATCGGTCCAGTAGTTTTTCCGTAAAAGCATAAGAAACAAACAGACAAATATCATTTTATCCCGGAAACTATCCCACTTTTCGGGATAAAAAGTATCCTATGTTCATCCTCGGTATCGAAAATATATATATACTGAGTTTCAGCCAAATCGGTCCAGTAGTTTTTACGTGAAAACGGAACAGACAGACAGACAATTACTCACTTGGATATGAAGGATGACTTTATAAAAAAAACTTGTGATGAAATTTAATACTGTTAGTATATTCTTCAGTTATTAATTATGGCTATGCATGATTAAATATCAAATCTTTCAAGTTCTGAACATTCGTTTAAGACAATAATAATCAAGCAAAAAGACACAGGGTGAAAGCAATATAAAATTTATAGTACAAATAAGTTTGACGCCAAATAATAAATTTCTTAAGGTTACTCCAAAACACATTTCACTGAATAGTTGACGTGTTTCTACTATGGAGGGTAGAAGAAAGAGAAACACCTCATTGTATCAAAAAGTGTCCTTTGAAAAGCAGCCAACTTATGTGGCACCATGGTAACAAGTGGAGTAGATTTAAAAGATATTAAAAACAACGCCAAATATTATTAAAGTAGAATAGCAAATTAAATAAGAAAAAGAACGACTTCTACTTTGTTATAGCTCATTTTATAATTAATTATAAGACAAACTTCGATATGGACATAATTATTATATTATACTAGCTGTCCCGGCAGACGTCGTCCTGCCCGGTAAAAAATAGGGGTTGATCGTAGAGGGTTGGAAATCTAGGGTTGTATGTATTTTTGTATGTTGTATCATAAAAAAATAGAAATTAAAAATTTTGTCTAAAAAATAAAATTTAGGGGTGGACTACCCCTAACATTTAGGGGGATGAAAAATAGATGTTGGCCGATTCTCATAGATACCGGATAAGCACAAAAATTTCATCAAAATCGGTCAAGCCGTTTCGGAGGAGTATGGCAACGAAAACTGTGACACGAGAATTTTATATACTAGATTATATAATTACATTCAAACACTTGATCACTGACCACTATTTGTCCATGCAATAAAATTTGTTGCAGTATATTGTGTTCTATTATTGTTTCACATGTAAGTATATGTAATTTATATTATTATAACATATATTTATACAAGTTTATTACTGTATTTTTTTAAATTTATTATTACGATTGAATTCGTTTAATTGAGTTAAACCGCCAAATATTATCTAAAAAATTGTAATGTCTCCTTAGACACCGGGGTGCCTGGAAGAGATCGCTCAAGCGATAAGGCCGCCCATTGTTCTAATAAAAATGTATTTAAGTATATTAAATGTCTAGGTATAAGTTATGATGAACAATAAAGAGTTTTCATTCATTCATTCATTCAATATTTAAAAAAAAGATATGCGTTAAACTAGTCTAACGCGAGAGAAAGGGAAGCCAGACAGACTGGTGTCGTAACGCGTTATACCGCTTCGTTGGTTTAAGAAGTTATCACTTCAAAAATTAAAGCGTTTTAAAGAAAGTTTTTTTTTCAGTTCCTTTGGCAAACTGCAGCGCAGTTTGTCGGCAGCGTTCTCGCGGATCGCATCACATTATTATACCTTATAATTTTTTTATGTAAATTATAATATATATTAATTTAATTAATTATCTATTATTATTATATATTAATTATCTAAAGTACATATACACAAAATCCATTGTAAAATCCGTTTAATTGTAATCCATTGTAAAGTCAAGAAATATATTAAATTTTCCAACTCGGCACACTTCACTCTGCTCACAACTGCTGCTAAGTTCATATCATTTCTATTTGCTACTTCGAATAATAACTTGCTGTTTAGAGGACACTTTTTCAATTTGTCCTATTTACTAGAAGATTCTCCTTACTTCTACCCTCCATAGCTATAGATATAGCCATAGATAACACGATACTTTGACGCCTTCTTTTTTATATAAATACTATTATAGAATTTGTTAGTAATATGTGTCAAATACCGAATTGTTCTAAAATTTCCTATAATAAATTTCGGCAGTAAATTAATATTTTCCATATACACAATTTTTGCTCACAAAAAATATTATTATACCGCTATTAAATTTATAAGTTTTTTTTTTAAGTAAATCAAAACAACCAATCCATGTCTCCTCTAAAAACAAAGGAAAAATAATTAATATAATAATTTGAAATTGCACCAATACGAAAATTAGTTATTCATGATTTATTGAGCCCATCTCGATATATTAACTATGTGGAAGTCTCTTCGTCCTGCGTATCTTCTGCGGCGTTCTCTGGCTCTTTCTGTTCTTCTTCTTCTTTCTGCTTCTGTTTTCTCACCATATCGGATAAATATTTACACCTTTGCATACATTCTTCCTGAAATAATATAGAAATCATTCAAAAACAAGTGGTCCAGTACGAGTCGAAATTGCACATTGATGACTTCTCTATACATAAAATGGGTCTACAATTGTACAGAAAGTCTTATTCAGTCCAATGTTAAAAATAAATAAGATTTTCTATTACAAAATATCACAAGTTAATAGTTTTATTGTATCTAGTTTTTTAATGTAAGTGATATGATAAGAGATAGTGTGATAAGGGAGCGTTGTGAATTGAAAGAAGATGTAGTGACAAGAGTTGAAAAGGGAATGTTAAGGTGGTTTGGCCATGTAGAGAGAATGAATGATAGCAGAATCACAAAACAAGTATATGATAGCAATATGACTGGAAGAGTCGGTGCCGGTAGACCAAGACGTACTCACCATGATCAAATTGAAGATATTTTGAAGAAAGGTCAGATAAAAAGTAGTTTAAATAAGCGTGTATGTATGAGAAGATTAATGAAAGTTGATGAAGCGAAAAGTGTTCGTCAAGATCGTAACAAGTGGAGATCCATTGTCTCTGCCTACCCCAATGAGAAACAGGCGTGACAATATGTATGTATGTATGTAGTTTTTTAGGACGTAGTTTTAATTTTGGTGAACAATAAAGTGTTTTCATTCAAGTATTTCGCAACGCGTGCCCTGTGCGCAACATCTTCATTCAGGCATCTTCTTTTCTATTAATTTATTGTCAAATATGCTTACATTCATCATCATGAATACATACATTTGAACACATAGACATATTTGCCAATTCAGCTTTTAAATTTAAATTCCTTGTGCAAAAATCACTAACACAACACTAATTCCATTTCTATTATCTCCTTGCTCTTCTTCTTCTTTTACTAACTTTTTTTCCCTTTCTTGTATCAATAAGCATATACATATTTAATATTAAAGCCTAGCGATTACCAAAATCGCTTTAATAATATATTTATATTTTAATCTGTGGACAGCGCTGTGGGCTGCATTATTGATTAATATTTCAATTAAGTTGCAATTTTGTGTTTAATTTTAATAATGTTCCGATAAAATAAAAAATCATCGTCATCATCATCCGAGCGTTAAGTCCCGGTTGCGTTCGGAGCGTTCACTCCGACGCTCAGGGTCCGCTTTCCTACTTTTTGTACTCCACTTCGTGCGGTCTTCAGCGCCCGTTTTGAGACCATTGGCACGCATGCCATCCTTCACAATGTAAAGCCAACATTTCTTGGGCCCTCCCCTTCGACCGGGACCTGGTAGAGGCGACACGGATAGATATTTGGCCCCACATAATAGCCGGTCTCCATAAGACGTGGCCGTCAAAGTAATTTATTTGTTTGAAACATGGACAATTTTGCAGATGTTATGCTAAGTTTTGCGTTACATGTTTCGCCTTGACAGGCATACAAACTTTTTGTAGTTTCGGATACAAGCCGTTTGTTGTCCTTACGACTACACAGATACCACGTACGAACGTATGTTGTATGATTACATTCATACCATTAATAACACATTTGACTGTAGAAAAGAAGCCTCGTGGGTTCACTCGATTCTCAGTGCCCACCTCTTTAATCACAAGTCATGCTAAACAAGTTAAATAACAATAACAATCGGCAGACAAACACACATATTGTATATCCCCAAATTAAGCAAGTAAATTAAGTCAACTACTATAGTATAATATAGGTTCGTAATCGACTTGTGAACCGTGACATTAAGATCTGAAATAGAATGACGCTAAAATTACGTCATTAGATTATCAGAGTGAAACGGTTTAGAAACACTTTCTATTTTCGACGAAACAACAATAATTTCAAACAAATTCAATTGACACCGATATAATAAACGATTTATGTCAACAAAAGCGAATAGGTATAAACAACACTTTATTATTCCCCAAAACAATTCTCGGGAAAAAAAGTAGGGCAGATTTTAAGTCTAATAATTCGCTGTCGATCAGTGAAAACCGCATCGAAATCGGCCCAGTAGTTTTTACGTGAATCCCGAACAAACAGACAAGAAATCTAAAAAAAACAATTGCATCGTTGATTTTGTCGTTTCGTCTATTCGAGTTGTTTCTTCAAATTGCTTCAATGTACAGACATGTTAAGAATTTTATGATTTTTTTAACAACCTTTCTTACGACTTAATTTCTAGATTTAATTTTGAGAATTCAAACACGCTTATTAGTCATTTTGGTTCTTGTGTGGCATTAATTTAGTGTTTTTTGTGTTGAGGTGTACCTTATCCTACCTTACGAATAACTTATTGAAGTGAAATATCGGCGTTGGAAAAAAATTACCGTCACATTTTTCGGTTACGCGCCATCTTTTTCTTGCCCCTATCACAGTCGACTCGCACGGTCGGCTTTATTTATTTAATCAATTTCTGTAAAGTTGCATATAGTGGATAATTTTTCGAAAAATAAGGTCATAAAGAAGTTTCACTTCTTACGTGTGAACACTAACTAGTACATGAACACATTTTTTTATATTAATTTATTCTAATTTTAATACTACACTTATACTAATGTAGGGTGTTTCTGATAGACAGAGAGAGAGATAGTGTTTATGATATTATAGATTTCATACTTTGGTCTTCCCGGGAACTGAACTGGCGATCTTCTGCCACCGGTCGCCGGCGCCGCCTTTGGGGTACTTCGCCAGCGCACCCTCGAGCGCCTTCTGCTGGCTCTGCGACCAATTGCCGGCGCTCACTTCCTCCGTTTTTCTAGTTTTTACCTATTAGAGAATATCCAAAAAATATTCAAATTTAAGACTAGCTTTTTTAACGAAATGATGCTAACTGAAAAATATGCTTAATTGGGATTGTTCACTTTTTTTCAATCTAGCTGTTTCAAAAACCATTTCGAGGAATAGTGTCCCTAATAATTTCTGTCTAGTTAAAATTCCATAAAACGTACGATCTTCTTGTATTTTGTAAGAAATGTGTTCGACCTTTATTTGACCTTACTAAATCCGATAAGGTGGGCCGTCTGCCTGTTTGCCTGCTTCAGGTGTAAAAAAAATCTAGTTGTACATTATTTGATTTAAGTTCTGTAGCATGGATTTTTCCTTAAAGATCACTTTAAAAAATTTACGATAACTATAGAAAATAATAATGGCGTAACACGAAAAATTATAAGCCTAGCGACAAAGACAATGATCACGATACGTAATGAGTAATGACGGTGACATTTAAATAGTAGTAGCACAGATTACTATGATTAGTACGTTTTATTATTTTTGTTTTCTAGGCAAAGAAATCAATGTAAAATGTAAAATAAGGGACCGCCTTATGACGTCAATCGGAGAAATAATTTTAAAATCTTATTGTAAAAAAACTAACGCTTAAAATACAAAAATATTCAAATTAGTATCTTAAAATACCCTATTTTACGTAATAAAAATATAAAATCAGAGGGTAATTTTTTGTGAACAATCCCCATTATATTTTAAAAGTTAAAAATAGGCAGTCTTATCGCTATTAGCGGTTTCTTTCAGACAACCTTTGGATGGACAAGCAGTTTGATAAAAACAGTGCAAGTTGTATTATTCTCATTTTACCGAACCAGTAATAAATAAATATTGTGGCGAGTGATGGTCGAACAATCTAGTTCGTTTAAGAAGTTTTAGAAAAATGTAGAAGATTTTAGAAGAATAAGGACAAGGGCTAACGATAGATGATGAACAAAAATAGAAGGTTCAGCAAGGAAAAGACAGAGACAGATAGATGTTTAGAACGGAATAGCTAGTAAATAAAAGAATAACGAAAATAAGAGCAAACTTATGGGTTCCAGAAGATTCATCCGGGTATATAAGCAGCGTAAGGCGCGCCTACCGGGGAATTAAGTTCGAGACAACAAGTGCGATGCGAAAGAATTGGAAGAGAAGTTTAATAGAAGACAGTGACGAGTTTAGTGGTGAATTTAGTGAAAAGTTTAATGGACAGTTCAGTGAAGGAGGAGTGTAGCGTAGTTTAAGAGGAGGTCCAGAAGCGAGCTAGAGGCGGTAAATTTGGAGGTGAGCACGATGACAACAGCAGCAGGAGGTGGTTTACGCAATATCGGCGACGGTGTTGTGAGTAAGACATCTTATCGTCGGGACAGTGCGTTATTAGCTGTGAGTGTAGGGGCAAAACTGCTAAGAAACATCATGTGCGGTTGTGTAAGTAAATAAAAGCGTTTAGTTAAATAAACTGGTGTTTCCTTCCAATCCTAAGTGTGTACCTCCGCTCGCACGTAACAATATATACCTACATGAATGAAGTAAAAAATGAATAAATGTTCTTTATTGCATATACACATTTAATTAAATCATATATATATTTAGCTATGGGTCAGCTCAGACACTATCGGTTCATTTTAAAAAAGGGGGTCTTTGACTAAATTTGTTTGGGAAGCCCTGCTCTAAGCAAAAAATGATATTCTATTCAATTACCGAAAAGTTCCAAATAAAATCAGTTGTTCGTGCCGCGACGACAAATGCACATCCCTACCTACATCCCTCACCGCCCACCTGTCAATATGTCAAATAAAACGCAAGAGTATGTACATGCCGGTTGCGCTCCAATGAAATAAAATTAAGTGACAAATACAAGCATCAATCTAAAGCAGGACTCTCCAACACAACCAGTAAGCCCTATATCCCTAGCCAAACCACCAGTGTTTCTAGCCTACCTTCTTAGGTGGCTCCACGACCGTCTGTTCCGGTTCGTCCTGTCCGGGTATTTTGTAGCAGTTCTCCTTCATTTTGGCCGCCATGTGCGTGACCTCCGGGACACTGCGGCACATGGCCTCGGCGATGCGCTCCCACCTCTCCGGCGAACCGCCGGGGTACTTCTTCACCAGACGGACCAGTTCGGCCAGATCGTCATCAGTCCAGAGGCCGCCGGTTATCACCGGTGGAGACTGAAGATTGAAAATCCACGGTTTTAGCGACGAAGTTATTATAAAAGAGGCCATCTACAAATGACGTCGCACGAATGCCATGATTTTTTGACCCTTTCCTTGTCAGAGTTGGTCACATCCGTGAGACCACCTCCCTCCCTGGTGTGACATCACGTATTTTGCGATTTTATTTTTAATAATTTAAACACTATGATCATACAGATAGAGTTGGAAATATTCTATGTAATATATGCTTCAATTAAAATTCCCGGGACAAAAAATACAGCAGCATTTGAAAAAGAATGTAAACTTTCGTGAAATTTTTCGTGAATACTGTGTCGGAATAAGCAAATTTTTATGCACTCGAACAACTATAAACCGCTCCCGAGATAAAGAAATATCACACATTTGATTACATAAAGTTTGTTACAGTGAAAAGTGAAATGATCACATTGAAATTCGATTTTTGTTTTCAATGTGGCCATTTTAAAAAATCCCGGGATAAAAAGTAGCGAAGATTAAGTCCAAGAATTTGCCGTCGATCAGCGAAAACCGCATCGAAATAGGCCCAGTAGTGAATGCCAAACGAACAGACAAGAAATAAATAAAAAAATGTATCATGTTCTCCATCGTTTATATTAATCTAATCCAGTTAATTTTTTAAATAGATTCAATGTACAGAGATGGCACGTTTCGAATTTTATAATATTATAGACAATAAATACATCAATAATTTGAAACAACCTTCCAGTTGAGGATTTCCTATGTATACAGATCATGATTCTTGGAGCCTAGCAGCACGTTCGTAACACCTCTGAGGTTGCAAATGGCTACAGGCGACGCTAAGACCCACTTTCCATCAGGCGGGCCGCTAGTCCGTCTATTCTAATCCAGCCAAAAAATTGAACTCACAGACTTAACAGGTACAGCGACTGGACCTGAATCGGGCTCATCGGCCGGGTCCAGCAGACATTCGCCGTCCCTGGCGGGGGGCACGAAGCCCCTGCGCTTGCGCACCCCCGCCGTGGCGGCGCGCGCCTCCGCGGCAGCCGCTTCTCTCTCCGCACGAGCCCTTTCTTCTTCCTCTCTAAACATTACACCACAAGCTTTAAAAACCTAGCAAGCGGTTCTCCAGTGATGTTACAGTAGAACAAAACTGTCTGTAGAGGTTCGGTTTGTATGTACACAAATAAAACACCAACTATAATACGGCCGGCGTAACTTGGCAAATGTGAACATAGGCTCTGCGAACTTTAGAGCATGTAAACTCGTGTGATGAGTGGACATACGACTCGTCAGTGAATACAATTGGTCGCCCTTCATCCCTATATTTTTGCATTGCTTTGTACTAATTGGTCACTGTATTTTCTTCACGAGTTTACATGCGCTAATGTTCGCAGAGCCTATGTTCACGTTCGCAAAGTTACGCCGGCCGTATTATAAATGGCTTGTAATGCACTCATCCGCTCGGCAGTTGTACAGCGACTGCGCTGGAGTGAGCGACTAGCGACTTCTTCCCCGCACTCCCCACCACCGACCACCAAATCAGTAAGTGTGCTACTATTATTAAATATAATACTCTACACTGTCATATATGCATATATAATAATCTGTAATAGATTCTTATACTGTGTTTTGTATGAGTATAATTTTTATCTTACCATACTTGTAAGGAATATATGGAGATATGTTGAAAAAAAAATTAATATGTTGTCTTTATATTTATAACTATAATAATATTTATCCTTTTATAGTGCTCTGTCTTACTGAATATGCACTGTTTGCTACAAGTCCATTAATTCTTCAAAAGTCATTCTGTATAAAACTTTTAAAAAAAGAACTTGAAATATATAAAGAAAAACAATTTTTAGCTAGACTTGTTGCTGGGGAGTTTCTTGCCGCGTCTTCTCCTTAACAGCAATAACACGTTGCGAAGCGGTGTACATAGAATAGGAAGTAAAATTAAATTTTAACCTATATGTATGACCTTCAAAGTGTTCTCCAGGGGAAATTTTTTTTCATTAAAAACTTTTGAATTTGAAATTTGATATTTAGTTCGTAACATAATACAGACATTTTGCAGGACAAATTATAAAAAAAAATATCATACCGCTTTTTCTGCTTTTTAGCTTCTTCTTCTTTCTCCTTCATTCTTCTCTTATACTCTGCTATGCCACGTGGTATTGCAGTAATGAGCCACCAAACAGCTCTAGGAATTTGGAAGGGCAATGTGTCCTTAATACTGGGTTTTGGTAATTGATCTAATATCTCCGCCAGACCAGCATCAAAGCCAGATTTTTTGGTGTGCTTTTTCCCTCTACTGTTTAGTATTTGTTCCTGTTGATATATATTGTTAATTGAACATACAACTTCGAAAATTTCTAGGAACTAATGTTTTGTGGCATAATGTTTATACACTGTCATACTTTCATTGGAAAGTGCTATTGAGCAAAAAATATAGAACGGAAACTATAGTAGTATTATTTTGTCTGGCAGTTTGGGTCATAAATCAAACTCGGCCTCAGCCCGGCTAGGGCTAGGGCATGTTGCGCGGGCGCAACTATCGATAAAAACTCATTCTTATAAAAGAAAGATTCTTATAAAAATCATTATTATCTTTTTTGCTGTTAATTTTTATTTTTAATATAACTTGTTACATTCTAAACTTTTGTACTTATAGTTTTTTAATACATAAATACCTAATTAATAATTTATTTTCAATCATTATTATTCTTATTTTAATAAATACGTTGTTTTATCTACTTTTTTCTTTCATTTATATCATTAACCCACAAAATGACAAAACTAAATACACTATCAATAACGCTTGTCGGCTACAATAATCACTATGCCTGCCCAAAGGCCCGTGAGTGGAAGAGAGAGTGAAATACTCGCTTCACCACTCCAATTATTTATGAGCCAAACTGCATGGAGAAAATAATTCTACTATGGGATATCTTATAATTTATATGTATAACCCATTAACGTGTTGTCTAGAAAAGGGTGGAAAGTATATCTTAATCATTTTCATGCAATAGAGAATCCTAAGACCTGCAATAGGATATGTATGCTCGACTAATATAATTATCACCGCCATAATGTTTTCAATATAAATAATTAATCTATATAATCACTACCAAAGTATAAAAACTTAAGCCTAGCATTTGACTCTGATTTTTTAGTGTAGTTAATTTAAGCTCTTTATGTTTGCCTGTAACAAACTGCACATTGACAGTGTAAACTCTATGTAACGACACTGAAGGGACTCTGCATTTTATGGCGTATAGAGAGTTATTTTTCTATTAGTCTATTATTTTTGTCTGACGTCTTTTGCTGCATCAGTAATTTTGTGTAATATTTACTTATTCATATAGAGAGGTATCTTGGTGATAAAGGAAGTAGTTAGAAATTTCGGAATTGCTTAGACATTTTGGTAAGCATGATGCTAACAGTCAAGTTTATTACTGGCTAGGATAATAAAGCAATAAAAGAATGTACACGGCTGCACAGTTTTTAACAATTTTGGCTTTAAAGGTTACTTTTTATTACTTGATTGTTGTCGTTATTGAGAGTGGGTGTAATGCTATATAGAGTGTATCATTGTATGGAAGAAAAGCTAAACCAACCAAAGCCAAGTAATTTGGACGCTTAAGGGAGTTTGTCGTTAAATCGAGTGGTGTTACATGGAGTTTACACTGTATTAATTACGTATATGTAAATTAAGCAAAAATAATATATAAAAAATAAAAGTAAAATGTATAAATTTAAAGGAACATATAGAACTCCTAGACTAAAGTTAACTTACAGCTGTAAATCTCTTCTCAACATATGCTGCCCATCCAACAGCATATTGCCCAAATGTGATGATAATAAACAATATTATGGATCCTTCAGCCAGACCCATTTTCCTAACATGCCTATAATAATAAATTGCTGAGCGCCAGTTTGGAAGACCATTCTTAAGCACTTCATTGTATCTGTTGAAAAGTATAATCTTTATATATATAATTCTTTTGTACATGTGTTGACAGTGAACTCCTCCTAAAGGGCTGGACCAATTTGAATGATTTTTTTTTAACGAATGATAAATATGCAGAAAAAGTAATCTATGCCTTATGTTTCTATGAGTTCATCAGACAAGCAGACAACCCCCCACTTGGTGACATACATTAGACCAGGGGTGCTAGCCATCCAGACAGGTTACATAGCTATAAAACGCTAACTTAGTATAAGGATTCAAAACTTATAAGACAGTAGTTAAATAAACTGCTTATAATCACATGCTGTCCAACTTTAACAGTTAAAAGCAGATTCATTGTGATTATTGCAAGTACATTTATACAAAATATATAGCAAAATTCATGATAATTAGTTAATTTCCAAAGTCATAAACAAGAATTAACTACACACACATCTAAATTTCTTAATTAAATATTCATAGTTACCATGTACACAAAATATTTTCAATTTAAACTGCACTTTGCAACATTTTAACAATATATTATTAAGCAAATTAATGTACATTTCATACAAAAAAATATTAAAATAAGCATGCAAAAACCAATTTTTTCAAATGAAGTTATTGTAAAAAAGGTATGGAGCTGGGAGCTACAGTTCTTAGACTTGTTTTATTTGAAAACAAACTAACTGCACATAGTTGACTTTTGTCTCTAATAGATGTATCGAAATGTAGAGTAGAAGTAAGTATAGTTTTAATGTGTAATATAAAAATAAAGATATACTTTTCCCTTTTCCCAGGGTCCTTAAGTATATTGTGCACAGAGACTAGGTTTCTGAATTGAACATCTGCATCTGGTGCATCATTTTTGTCTGGATGCAATTTAAGAGTTAACTTCTTAAATGCTGATTTGATTTCTGCTGGTGTCGCTTCCTAAAAACCAAAAAGTTTATACCATACTTGTAGTTATATAAAAGAGCAGCTTATAAAAGCTTATAAAATAAACTACCAAATTACTAGATATATATTATAACAATATTATACAGTATCAAATTTAATAAAAAATATAACAGACTTTTACAAGACTAGTTATAAAACAGTAAAATAATATAGAAATTCCCGTAAATGAATAAAAATGATAAAACCGGTTTCAAAATAGCTCTAACTATATGATAAGAAACAGCATGCAATTTACTGAATTTTGCCAAAAACAATTGTGAGCTAACTGAATTATAAAAATACGATATAGTGATCAATTTTCTTGTCAGCTTCAAGGCTTCTTACCTGAGTAACACCTAATAATTCATAGAAATTTTGGTTAACTTCTTCCACGACATCGAATACTTCTAAGTCCCCATCATCCCAAGCTTTCACACTTATTATTACAAAGAAAAATAGGATAAATCCACACTGCATGTTTAACTAATAGTTTTAAGTTGTTTTTAACTAATCATGATTTGATATAAATAGAAATAAAAAATCCCAACTTGTCGTTTATGAACCATTCCTTTTTTGACACATCGACCGTGGACGTAAAACGGTGACGTTTTGATTTTATCAGTTGACAGTTTGACATTGACAACTAATAAGTTCTCTTTTTACAAAAAATATTGTTCTAGAAACGTAGTCTTTAGAGCAAGCAGGCATTATAGCTGGAACGATCTTTTTTATTAAGCCGCAGATGTAATTTATTATTGTAAAACTTCAGTAGGCAAGTTAATGGTACACTTATGGCCTGTTCCTATATCTTACTATTTATTCAAAATTGACATTACTTAAATAGAGCTTTTGTTAAATTTTGACCAGCAAAAGGCAAATGCAGGTTAGTTACTTAGATATAGAAACTGAAGGATAATTAAAAATAGCATACGTTTCATGTTTACCCTTATACGCACCAGCCGCAGTCCGGACAGCTTTCCGGCCTGGACTACTTTTGCTCGGAGCCAGCGGAGTCGCAGACCTACTGTCTGCGACTCTGCTGGCTAGTAGCTAGCATGAGTAGCACCCGGGGCGGATATTGTAGATGACACCCCTAAAACCAATCAACACTGTTACAATAAAGAAAAAAAGTAATAATTATAATTAATTATATAATAATTTACGTTACGTAAACGTAATAAATTATAATTTACGTTTAATTAAAATACGACTATTACAAAAAAATATAAATGTGAAAGATATTTAGTTAATAACAAATTAAAATTTCATCCTTCTAGCTTCTTACAAACTCCAAAAACTTTTATCGTTTAAATACCGTGATTGATTAATCTAGTTTTAGTCATTGTGGACCTCAAGTAATTTTTAATTTTTTATAGGTGGCACTATAACTGATGTTCAGGTCGGGCAGCCTCCGCTACCGCCCCCCAATCGAAGGCTTCATAACAAATGGGCGTACAGACAAAAGTTCAGTTTTACACAAGGGACAAAAATATGTATAAAATAAAACTAGTTGATTGTATAAGGCTGAAATTTGGAATACCCTTCTTTTTAGGTAACATGCATAGTTTTTACTAAACAACAACAAAATTGCATGTTTGCGTATACGCCTATATGTTATGAAGCCCTCGATATCTTGGGAGTAGTCTCTAAGGATGTAATAAGCTGCTTTGTGCTACATCCTAAATACAATATGAATAAAATATACGGTTTGTGGTCACGCCATTTCGTTGTCTTCGGCGCTTTATTTAGGGCTGATGAAAATTTTAGAAACACATTTATCGTAAAATCACATTTTTTGTAGGCTGTATTTTAGAATTGGAGTCTCTCTCATCAAATCAATTTTTATTGCTGGTAGAAATCGGTTACTGTCTCCTATAGATATCAAAGGTGCTACTAATGTGCTTTCAACCTCGAACGAGCGCTGGAACCTGGCTTAAGATGGGTAGCTATTTTAAAGACAGCTAATTGACGATTGTGCACAACATAACCACGCCTAAGTTGTGAACCACTTCGTGAACTGGCTAATGGTGGTCAAATAACCAAAACCGACAAGTAGCTATGTAGCCACCAGGCGTCGGCTGACGGTTGGCGAGTCATTCACCTATTAGCCAAATAGGTTGCTTTTTTAGAGCTGCCATTAGCTGAATGTGTATGTTTTTACAATGTCGATTGATTACGGAGTGCTACTGTCTACTTAAACCGGAAAAATATAACATTGTTATGGTACTATAGAACAATGGTGAACATTTTCGAAAAATGGCAACGGAACCTAAACAAATATTTATATTATTAAAAACTAGGATATGTCAGCGGTTTGGCCACACTTGACTTGAACTTTCCGCGTGATTCCCAGGACCCAAAGTATCACACCAATTTAGTGAAAACTAAGTCGGAAAAAGCTAATTATAATGCACCCCAACAACTTCATACCACTCTCGAGAAAATTCCTGCGGGAACCCTGGCATAAAAAGTAGCGCAGATTTTAAGTCTAAGAATTTGCTGACAATCCGTGAAAACCGACCCTACGACAAACAGGCAAGAAATCTAATAAAAATACTTCCCTGATCTCCGTCGTTTATATATATAGTCTACTGTTTTTTTAACAACTTCAACGTACAGACACGGCATGTTTAGAATTTTATAATATTGTACATTTATCGATAAATTCTTGAGCTTCTTTCTATCCCTAGTGCAGACGTAGCGGATTGCTACGCGCTACGCTGTAGCCAGTAGTTGGCATGTCGCCAAAATTATTACGTAGGTATGTTACGTTACTTAATGTTTGATACATGAATATTATGGGATTGCGTTAAAAGGAAACTAGGTGTAGTTCCTCCGTGCTTAGGTCAAGGTTATTGTGTTATAAGCAGGGCTTTTTTCGTGGGTATGTCGAGGCACGCAGTGCCCTTAAAGGAAATTTCGAAAAATTTACATAAATACTGTAAAGAATTTGAAAAAAAATTGGTAACCTTTAAAAAATGTTTTTTTTAATAGGTCAAAATTATCCAGATACAAAATCTAATAATTATATCTTTCCCGAACAGTCACCGCGTCGCCTCATACGAAATGTGCGATGCTCTTCAAGATCTAAGAGAGCTGAGTTTAGATTTTCAAAATCGTGATATAAGCCTAATGAGTGCTAATTAGAAAATTGAAAATGTCGTTCAAATATTTAGTAGAAGAATAACTGAACCTGGTACGTTGTATGAAAGGGCTTTGGAAGCGGTAAATTAACTGTCATTCTTTGGAGAGGAGGTACAAACATAGACTTCGAGAATTAGCGTGCCCCCAAAAAAACTGTCAAAAAAGGCCTGGTATATACTATATTACCATTAAATTTTACTGCCTGCATCCGTTTTTTCTTGATAATTCATTAGACTGAAATATATTCGTTGAGTAGTTTTTGAGATACGGAATATTCTCAATTAAACAATTTTTTAAGTTTTATTTTATGAGTGTTCGTCACTGCTACGGAAACCTTCACTGTACATAGTCACGCACTCGACTGAATTCTGAATTTATTTGTCTTCGCTGTGACCTTCTAAATACGTAAGCGACGTTTTATCAGCATAAAAGTAACATAATTTATTTAGTTAACGAGTTTAAACAACGCAAACCTACATAAAACATTATTTAGATTAAGCATAGTGAAATATAACAAATCCATTGAAATCTTACAATTTAAGGACCGAATATTGCATTTTTTAGAGGACGCAATTTTATTTTTGGGACATCTGTCGGGGTCTATAGAAGCTTAACCTCATGTTCGTGGGGTCATCACCCTTGTCCCCCGGCCGCCATCTTGGAAAAAGTGGTGAAAACACTTTTTTCGCAATATCTCGGCGTTTTACAAAAAAATTGTTAAGTCATAATTTGTAGCAAATTGTTTTGCCTACAAATACGTTTATATAACTTTTAGTCCTAAATTAAAAATTAAAGAAGTATTAAGCAAAATATAAGAAATTTTTAATTCATTCCTAACTTTTTTCTTTACCATAGAACTTTTGGCAGATACGTCACTAGATGGCGTTATCTCAAAACACATCATGCTATGTTTTCAATTTCATATGTATACCATAAGTGTAATATTTAAGTCAACTAGTAGTCCAAAATATACCAGTTCAAAACACTTGCTGTTTTACTAAAAGGGCCTAGATCGTCTAGTACAACTTACTAAATTTAACTTTATTTAACTTATCGAATGTTAAGCAGGTGGAAAAGGTCCCCGTTTTCACCGCCACCTATGAGGTAGAGACTCTACCTATGAGGTATAGTCTGTAGGCGCGTTTTTTGTTTTGACTAGGCAAACCTCAGCTTACATAAAGTCTTAAGTCAAAGTACATGACGTTTTTCTGCCTGTGACTGACTGATTTCTGTCTAACCTAGAGGAGACTAATGAAATGCCTGTAATTGTTTCTAGTTTATATTTAATATAATTTTACAGATGGTCTGATCAGAGCAGGAGCAGGTCTGAGCAGGTCGACCATCTTAAAGAGGAAGCTACCACAGACAAAATACATGTTATATATATATCTGTCAAGTTTATGGATTTGTTGCGTTCCTTTTAACAGAGACTGATTTATACAGTCATTAAATTCGTAACAAGTTCAGTACGCATTACTACGCATCGATGTTCGACCGAGTCTGCGTTAGTCGCTACTAGGATCGACTAGGTAAAGCCCGTAACAATAATTATTTTACGTTCGACGTTTTGCTAGGATTCTTAAAAGATTATCTAATAGTCCGGTTAGCGGACGATTATTATTTATCCTATTAGTGGTGACTAGATACTTCATATTGTTACGACCTAGGCGCCGACAAAAACAAATTCACATCTGCATATCTGTAAAAACACATTTTGTTACCTTTCGGCATTTGGACTTCTTTTGTTTACTTTCTGTTTAAAATTTGTGATTAGAAAACAGCCCATTGTTGAATTGTAATCTTTTTTGGCAGTCAGTAGCCAGCTGTTACGGATTAAAAGTACAAACAGATTCTAGGAAATTCAGTCCACTCGGCTGGATGGACATATTGCATCTGTGCAGTATAAAGCAATCGCCGGTGGAGGGACGAGGCAGTCGAGCGAGAACCACGAGCGTAGCAAGACGTGTGTACTACAATCAGGAATCTTTTAGTGACAGACTTTGCGTGTTTCATGGAATTACGACCTTCTGCATTACGTTTGGACTTGTTGTGTTCGGTTATATTTGTACCTGTGTTATACGTGTTTATATAGTTATAGTAAACTCTATAGTATTTCTAACGGCATTTTGATTCGAGCCTCGCACTCGTAACAATATATTATTGCCTAACTCTGTTCTATTTATCCAAAATTGTGACCCAATGAACTTAACGTTCGAAGTTGTAAGGACTAAATTCTCCAATAAGCAATATTTCATAGCTAAAGTAATCGTGAAATGTGGTTTGTGTTTGCGATTTGTCTTAATTTAGATTTTACGATCGCCTTTATGTGTCAGCCGATGGCTTTCTGGGCCAGCGGATAACTTCAACCTCTCGGGTTATCAATTTATTACTCACATAAAGCTTCCTTCGTGACCTTGGTACATAAGTAATCAGCTCATGCGTAAATAACCTACTGCTGCTTTCAGACCTAGATAAGTGTTAATTTTCAAGATCAACAGTGGTCGAGTGTTGAATTATTAGAAAGAATGTAGAAGAAAGATAATGTTACTCGAATTAAAATGCCGTTAGAATTACTATAGAGCTTAACAGAGTTATAAAACACTTATAACATAGGTACAAATATAACTGAAAACAACAAATCCAAACGTAATGCAGAAGGTCTTAATTCAATAAAACTGCAAATTCCTTCATTATTAGTTACCGAATGTACACTCGTCTCGCCTTGATCGTGGTTCTCACTCGACGGCCCCCTTCCACCATCAGGCCTTCGTTTTATACTGCACAAATGCAGTGTGCCCGTATCGTAGTCGACTTAATCCGCCACACCTGGCTATTTATCAAGCCGTTTTAACACAGATATAACCAAATGCACGTCCAAACGAAATGCAGAAATTCGTAATTCCATAAAACGCGCAAAGTTATAGTACACACGTCTTGTTTGGCTCGTGGTTATCGCTCGACTATCTTGTTCCTCCAGCGGGGCATTGCTTTATACTGCACAGATGGAATGTCCCTGTATCTAAGTCGACTTTAATCCGACACACCTGGCTAATGACTGCCATAAAAGATCACATGCCATAGAGAATACAGCAATGGACTATTCTCTAGAATAATTAGTGTACGCGTGCCAATAAATAAGTAAACAAAAGAAGTCCGAATGCCGAAAGGTGATAAAATGTTTTTTACAGATATGCAGGAGTGAATTTATTTTTTGTTGGCGTCTAGGTCGTAACAATAATATCTTGAAGTATTTGCCTTGACTTTAGAGCCGTAGGTAAATTGTCTACAGTAAAAAACACATATAATTCGTTAAACTAACATACAGCTGTGTTATTTATTATATTTATGGTGTACAGTAAAAAGAGAGTACAAAGTTAATTTTGCAGCTACGAAAGTTGCTATAAACCGTTCCAATAGACGAAATATATTTTAACGTAAAATACCTTTATTTTCACAAATGAAAACTTATGTTGGTCGTACAAACAATAGGCTGATGTGAAAAGATCTTTTTGGGGTAAGAGCGAAGAACTAAGTGGGTTTACGACTATTTTAAAGTATCAATTAATAAAATATTGGAGAAAGCAAGGTGCAATAAAATAGTGGGTGTTAAATTATATTTCAAAGTCTAGAAATGCAAAGTCAGAAAAAACAAAAATTTCAAAATAATCACTATAGTGAATTGTAGGTTACATAGAGTTATATATATATATATATATATATATATATATATATATATATATATATATATATATATATATATATATATATTTTTAATCAAATAAATTGTCGAATACTCGCTGACTACTTTTTTAAGTACCTGTCCGAAAAAGTTTATAAAACTTCGAATCATACGACAGGTAAATGGTTTTTTGGGTTTTTTTTGCGAAGCTGATAAAATCAAGCAGACGGCCCAGTTCATGGAAAGTGGTCACCGCCGCCTATAGGCGTTTGCAACACCAGTGGCGAAGCCAGAGCGTTGCTAGCTAGAGATGACCTCCTTTAGGATGGGATAAAGAGGGTGAGACAGGGGGACGAGATAGGGAGATCAGATAAGCGGAATAAAAGTGATTGGATGGGGGGGGGGGGTGGAAGGATGTGGACCATCGGAACTCGCACCCATCTCACGAAACACGATTAGCTCATGGATAGCCGTGTCACGGTGATATTCTGTGAGAGCGTGATATCACACCAGTTGACCAGACCCTAAGAGCTGTAATCAATATAGTCATTCCAGCATGGCTCTACCGCATCAAAAATGCTATTTGTCGTATGGTAATTTGATGTGTGTTCTACCCCTGCTATATTCATAGAGGCATAAACAGACCCCCTGTAGGGAGGCAAAATATGTCTTTCACGGGCGCTCATGAACAAATTCAGGGGACGGTAAATGGGGTTGCCAGGTGCGAATATACTTATGTTCAATTAAAAATTATGTCATTTCGCACACATAAACTAAACGGAAGAAAATAACGATTGGAAAGGCATTTGATGAGAAATAACTTTGAAACAAAGCCTATCGTGGGAGGTATCAACCATGGAAGCAGAATACTTAAGAATCACAATGATCGTCAGCCAATCACAGTCCACTGCTGGACGTAGGCCTCTCCAAGTCAACGCCACTCCACCCGGTCCTCCGCCTTTCTCACCAAGTGAGAGTGGAGAGTGAGTAGTTTCTCATCGTTAGTCCATGGAGCTGGAGGGCCGACAATACGTCTACTGAAACACGATTTCCACTTCAGGACTCGTCTGCGTCATCGGCCATCGGTCCTGCGACAGACGTGATCGATGCCGAATGAAAATAACCCATTTTTATCCGTGCAGGAATGGAGATATAATACAATTTCCTGCGTTGGGGCGGCCTGTCTTAAGAGGCAACAAAACAAGCCACAGACAGGTGATAGGGCATTTGCCCGACTAGATAGCTACCCCAAGTACCACCTCTGGGCTACAGTATGCCACTATAATAACCGTGAATTGTGTTCCGGCATTTGTAACCAGGTACACGTCTCCCTTTACAGAGCAGCACATTGGTCGCGCCTTTGTTGTTGGTGTTACAGATATGCAATGGTAACCGCTTTCCATCAGGTGGACCGTCTATCTGCCTGCTGAACTATAAGAAAAGCACAAGGAAAAGTTGTTAAACACGTAACACACTCTGCACTCAGTCCTTTCTTCCTTTTATCATAATCTCAAAACCGCAATTCAAGCTTTCAACCAATGTCTTATAATTTAAAATGTATTTAAGAAGCTTAAATCACTCATATCTTTAAAATTTTAATTAAAATATATTTTAAATTTGATTAGACTGATAACTTTTATATTATGAATGAAAAATCGATCCTAAGAGATTTATTTGGATTAAAATAAAACACTTAAAATAAAATTATACGAGTATAATAATTAATATATTTTATCCTAAAGCTTTAAAAAATTACAGATAATAAATTAGCCCCACTATCAACCTCACATGGGAGCGTTACC
Source organism: Dendrolimus punctatus (assembly GCA_012273795.1). Taxonomy (NCBI): domain Eukaryota; kingdom Metazoa; phylum Arthropoda; class Insecta; order Lepidoptera; family Lasiocampidae; genus Dendrolimus; species Dendrolimus punctatus. The sequence continues at coordinate 2,023,441 of CM022537.1, forward strand.
AAAATCCTGGCCGCGTTGCCATGTTGGATGGCAACGCTTATGTGTTGCCTAAAATACAGGCCGGCCTTTCGGTCGCATGAGACTTCTATCAATCGTGTAGATAGGTCTCGATAAAAGCGATAAGCTTCCAGACCCTATGGACCCGGAGTTTCCGTACCCAATAATGCATAAAAATATATTTAATCTTGTTGCCATTTTATAATAATCTTAGATTTAGAATCACGATGTATATTTATTTCACTTTTCACAATATCCTTTTCAGTTTTGTAAATATGAAATTGAAAAGGAACTAACATACTGTTACGAGTTACGGGACTGGAATTAAAATACCGTTGGAATTACTATAGAAATTATTAGAACTATACAAACACGTATAACACAGGTACAAATATAACTGGACACAACCAGTACAAACGTAATACACCATTCAATAACACGCGCAAAGTCCGTTATTATATAGCTTATCGAATGTACACACATCTTGTCTCACTTGTGACCATAGCTAGACTGCGTCACCCCTCCATTCGGGCATTGCTTTACACTACAAATACAATAATATGTCTCGCCACAATGTTCGACCGTGTAACAATAAATACCAAGAATCACACCTAGCTAATGACCTCCATAACTCAAAATGTCGAAAAGGTGTGCATTGGTCTTTTTCGATCGTAACAATACATTCGAATTTTTTCCACACGGATCAGGGAATTTCTCGAGTGATATAGCTGGCAACACTAGTTGGAGGACAGTACAGTCAGCTCGAACAGTCCCCCGTGAACCGCCTAGCTTTGCAGATGGCGTCGTTTCAGCACTCCACACGATCACGTATAACGTGATTGTTCATGTATTGAATTATGTGAATTGATAATTTGATATCCATGTCGTACCAGAGCGCATTGCTGATAACTATAATGATTTTTGCAGTTTTCGCTTTGTCTCTGTTAGGAATATTAATTGTGAAGCCTCTCCCTGTAAGTATAAAATCGCGGTTAGTAAAATAGTATTAGCGTTCAAATTGAAATATATTCTAAAATATTATTTTAATCTGAGCGAATAAATAATTAATTACATACATACATGTCAAGCTTATCAAAATGTGTTAATATTGAAGTAACTACTTGAAATTTTCAAGTAAATGTCTGTCTGTTTTTCTTTAAACTTATCTCGTACAGACTTTGAAACAGTTCAACGGATTATAATGAAAAATATAGACATTAAAGCAGGAACTATAATCCTTAATTTTTCTTTATACTATCTTGCTATAATATTCAAAAGAAATCAATGGAGCTAACTTGTAAATTATGCCTGCAACTTTGAATAAATCAATAATATTATACAATATATTGCACCTAAAATAATATAAAGAACAAATAACTTAGTAATAAGCCGGATCGTTTATGATTAAAAATGAATTAAAGTTGCGAAGTTATTCTATTTTCTTTTCATAAAAAATGATGAAATAATATCAAGTCTATAATTAGGTACTTCTAATTCAGCATAATATCTAGGTAATCAGGTTAAAAAGGACTTCAAGTGCTTTTACCCGGTTTGACAGCACGATCGATTCGAAAGCAAACATGCGCCGTGCATTCCTTCCCGGATTTCCCGCGAAAAATCTTGAATTAATCTAATAATATGACTTTCATGATAGAATAAACTACAGTAAAAATAGACCTTTAAAAGTTAAGAAAATTTTTGTCAATCAGTAATATAATAAATTTAGGGATTTTTACATAAATAACAAAAATATAATTAGTTACTTATTATTACTAGTTTAACAATGGAAATGTAATTAATATGTGAAGTTCGATTGATATCAGGGTTCTAAATTAAATACCAGAGTTTTATTTTTAGATCCGTATTTTCATTCCATTCCTTCTGTGCAAAATAAACAATGGGCTTATACAGCATATTTCAAAATCAATATGGGTTGTATAGGCGTATTTATTATTTTTTATAAATAATGTATGATAGAGGCCTGTAATAGAGTACGAAGAGAGGTTAGTATTCGTCTTACTTCTGTGGTTGACAATTTTGCTGATTTAATCATTGGTTAATATTTTGCCACTGGAAGTGAGGCAAGCCCAATCAATATCCTCCTTTAATAGACTTGTTAAGGATTACCATCTCAAAGTATAATATATGTTGTTATTATGCTAAATTTATACAATGATACTAATATACAATATGTAATTTTATTTAAATGCTGAGGAATAAAACCCTGCCCTAGCTTTTGTGCTATATTTCCTCTCCATCCCAAGTTTGTCTGGAAAAAGCCGGTGTCGGCGACAAGACCGCCATTTGTACCTGATTTTAAGTTGTTTTTGTTCATTTTTTTATTAATATCATAGTACAATAACGTTTATTTATTATATTTTGATTTACAATATGCACTTACAAATATTTCTTTTATTAACAAAGTATTAAATCTATTTTCGTAGTACAAACAAGCCATTTTTGTCGCACGTTTCAATTTGTGTCAAATTTCCAGTAAAAGCCAATCCTTTGTGAGCTATTATGTCAATGTTTGCAATTTATAACGATGCCAACGCCGTGTGAAAGAGCGTCTTTTAACGTTTTGACGAGCTTTGAATAGGTGATGAAAAAAGCTTGTCAATATAAACAGGGGTGTATTTAATACACAGTATTTGACGTACAATTTTGATGATTATAATCAATTAATTTTTTATACTTAAGTTAATAAATAACATCCCATTGACCTTTTCATTTATATTATAATTCCGTCATTAGATAGATATTATAATTGTAACTACATAAAACGAAAATAATTAATTGATAGCAATTTCTTTAATCATTTTCGCATAGAAAATTCTATAACAAATTCATTATTCTTATATTCTATTATGAAACGTTTTTTCATTATTCCGAATTAAAATGCAGAGAAATATTTTCTACATAGCTATATGCAAAAAAAGAAAAAACACTACAATATTATTATATTTATTTATCACATGTTTGATATATAAAAAAACGACTATCAGTTCGTTCTTTCCATGTTCATCGTTCCTCAAGATATGCAACTTATTATGACTTAGCTCTTTCACGGTCACTATTATAATCATTTAATTTCACTATTAATATATTCCAGTGTTATGCGGATATAGAATGTCCGGACGGGCGGATCTGTCCACCGCATTGGTTGTGCTGCGAACAGGGGTGCTGTGCTCCAACCACACCTACGGCACGTCATGACATGGAAGATCCCTTAAAGGATTCTTTTGGGTATACTTGGTACACTCAATGGTGAGCATCCATGGCTAAAACATTAATTAGCAACATTTATGATTTTATAGTCTACTAAAAGAATATTAAATTCTTTATCACAAATTAAGTAAAATTGGTTGTTTTACACACTTAAGCCTCTCAAGTATTTAGAAGTGCATAAATTGCCATAAAATAATCTTTATTGTCCTATCACTATTATATTTATTATTGCTTTGTCGAAAATTACAGATAAAGACAAACTAGGTAAACATCTTGCGTGCCCTTACAAAACTGCGCTTTTGGCTAGTTAAGTACTATGACTAAACACTAGACTATATTTCTTCGCCTGTCTAAATGCGCTGGCCTAATAACTGTGACAAAATATTTAGACACTAAATTAATAATAAATTAAATATTGTACGGTTGCTCTGATGCGGTATTCGACTGTAGCCGCAGACGTCCGATCACCACGGCGGCCGCTCACAAATTGTTGCGGACAGAATCACCCCGCTGACCTCACCCCCGTAAAGCCCGTGCGCCCACGCCCCGCCTACCGCGAGGACATAGCTCGCTCCGTTAGCTGCTAAGCGTCTGCATTTTTGTAGTACTTTAGTAAGCGCGGAGCGAGCCTACATCATGCATTCCTGAACTGCAATTCAAACACACAACATTGTTTCACTTCTACCTGAAGACCTCTAAACGACTATAGATACGGTCTTATACACATTCAGATTTTCAATTTCAATCAATTCAATCAGAGTTTCTTTTGGGACGCTTTCTGTTCGCAATATTCTTTGTATTTTAACATTATTGTAACCCTGTATTTTTTACAAGACAACAAATTTTCATTTCATTCGGTATATGACTGTACTTTTTTTTTAAATATTGATTCATATGACCTGTTGAAAATTAATAAACACATAAAAATTAAAAATAATTATAAATGAGTTCAGTGAAGGAAACATGAAAGAAGAAACATACCTTATATTATGGACAACGGATCAGTATGGCGATTCAGCGAGGTAACGTAGCCAGCCTTCTAAAAACCTTACCCTTACCAATTGACTTCGATAACCTCAGTATTCTACTTATAGACTTAAAGAATTAATTAACACAAGGGTCCTGACGGAATAACTCTAATTCCCTGGCGACGTGACAAGCCCTTGGTGTGGAATGGGACTTGCGTAGACACGCTGGCCGCATTGCATTTACCAATCATGTCTAGGTCAGCCGGTTCGGCGGCGGAAACAGCTGAATCACTCAAGCGGCGCAAATATGCAACCCTCAGTGAGAGTTATATGTTTGTGCCGTTTGCTGTCGAGGCGCTTGGACCATGGGATCCTGAGGCCATGAGCCTCTACCAAAATTTATCAAAACGACTTATTGGCTCTTAAGGTGATCAGAGGGCTGGTGCTTACCTCAGGCAACGGATCAGTATAGCGATAAAGCGAGGAAAAGTAGCCAGCCTTCTGAGTCCCATACCCATAGAAGACGGAGATCTAGGCTCAGTATTCTACTTATAGTCTTGAGCAGGCCGTTTTTTGTCTCTTCATTTTTGGGGCCACGCTAATTCTCGAAAATTGTAAGTCCATAATTTTTTTGTTGTTGTTTAATTGTTTTCAGTTTTTATGGGAATTTTTTGATATTTCAGTAATTTCCTTTAAGACCACTGCGTGCCCCACGTTGCCCCCACAAAAAAGCCCTGGTCTTGAGGGACTATGGGTAGAATACAATACAAATAAGTTCAGTTTCCTTTTATTGTATTCGATTATACGTAAATTAACAAATTACTGGAATTTATTTATAACTAGCTTCTGCCCGCGACTTCGTCCGCGTGGAGTAGTTAAAAAAAATAGTAATTAAAAAAAACCCCGATTTTGAAATATTCTTTATTGGTGATCTGCTCCTATTGCTTTTAGCGTGATGATATATGTAGCCATAAAAGGGCTACCTAACACTGGGAGAATTTTTCTAATCAGACCAGTAGTTCCTGAGATTAGCGCGTTCGAACAAACAAACTCTTCAGCTTTATATATTAGTATAAGATATGTTCAGAAAGATGACCAAAACCTTACGCGCACGGTCCCATAGAATGTTCCCTTCGTAATCAAACTACTTAGTCTACCATATAAATATAATTATTATCATTTATAACTTTAACATTATTTTGTCGCAGGCCAGTGTTATTCCTGCTGGGCATCCTTGGAGGCATTATGCTGTGCTGCATCTGGTGTTTGTTCTTCAAGCGTTCTCCCAATGGCATCTATATGTGCTCGTTCGCGTGCTGCGTACGGCGGCCGACCTCGGAGCACGACTCCGCGGGCTCCGTGTACCCACCGCCGAGATACAGCCGCTGCGGATCCTTCCACCAGGCTCCACCACCGTATTCTGAAGTGATATTCTTATTGTGAAACTACTTCAGTTCGAGGTTTATTTATTTTCGCCAGTTTATTTTTTGTCATCTTTATTATTTTGAGTATTTTATTCTTCTTGAATATAGGCTGTTAAGGGTTTAATTCCACTACTGAATCGGCTCTTCATGTAAAGTTCCCAATCTGTACAAATAAATTTCTGGTTCATTTAAGTAAGTTCCTATTTGAATAAATTACTATTTATTTGCTACTGCGAATAAAAACCCATCTCAGACTTAATTAATTTATATACTACAAGCTCTTAAGTAACTGTGCAGCAAGACCAATGATGTCACAGCCGCGTTCTCACTCGCTCTCTATACAAATCCAGTGAGTGTGAAGAATAACGCACTCAAAGTCATATTCTGCACGAGTGCATAGATGCTGGTTGAGTAATTATGCAGAGAGCAAGGTTAATTATGAAAATGAAGAGTAGTCATGATATTAATTATGAAATTGAGTATTTAAATCCATGATTTTTGATTTAACTTCTTATGGGAGGATAAACCGCTTCGATACGTAACGCGTTACCGCACCAGTTGTCTGGATTCCCTTTCTCGCGCACACAGCAGCGACAGGCAGGCTCTTTCTTTTATTAATAAATAATTTATTTTGACTAGTGGTCGCCCGTGCTTGAAGTTCGACCAGAATAATAAATGTAAAAGACTTTATACTTCTATAATCACAGATTTCGCCAAGGGTACATTCTAATTTGACTTGAAGCCAACCCATAAATGCATTAAAAAAATTGACTTGAACAATAAACAAAAGAGTATATATAAGATGATTGTGCGTTTGTGTCTCATATACATGGTAGTGTGTGTAATGTTTTATTTATGCACAATAAAAAAAAATATTAGCATTCGTCGCTTCTGTTTAAACTATAAGGCACGCTTGCACAACGATCGTCTTTAAATAAAATTAGTTAATTTTATTTAACTCTCTAAACGCGTTTAATAGTAAATACATTTACTTTGTCTTGCACGAGACACTCTCCATGTCATTTAGTAAAATGTATTTATGCCATTGATAAAACAGCGAAATGTGTTTCATTTCACGTGGCGTTACGTTTTATCGAACAAACACACGAAATTTAGCTTAAATGTTAGTTATTTCCTGCGTAAAAAGGATTTTAGTTGGCCAATTTCAAATTGACATTTGAAATTTTGTTCGTTTGGTTAAGTTTATTTCGGAATATTTAGCGGCAACCTGAAGAATGATCTTTTGCTGTGCTGTTTTATTTTGTTGTGTGCGAAATTTCATACTCCTCCACAAGCGCAATTTTCGCAATAAGGGTACAAAATATATAAGTAGATTTTGTTATGAAAAGTTATTATACTCGCAACACTCGAGCGTTCGGCGTGTTTTCGGTCCTCGGGTACTTCGAGTTTAAAAACTTATTAATAACTAGAGTTTACCCCGCGGCTGCGCCGCGGGTTAACCTCCAGTGCGTGTCTCTTGTTTATAGAGCAAGTGGTACAGGTTATATTATATTACATTTTTATGTATTTGCGCACAGAAGATTCACTTCATTTTATATCGTTAATTATATATACCATCCCTCGTCTATCTGTCAACAAAATAAATTACAAAACTTGACCAAAAAAGCCAAAATGGTCTAAATGACCAAAAGACCACAGTGACCGACATGGCTTAAATGACGGAATAGGCAAAAACGACCAAAAAGGCCAAAATGATCAAAAAGGCCAAAATGACCAAATAGGCCAAAATGACCAAATAGGCCAAAATGACCAAAAAGGCCAAAATGACCAAAAAGGCCAAAATGACCAAATAGGCCAAAATGACCAAATAGGCCAAAATGACCAAAAAGGAAAAATGACCAAAAAGGCCAAAATGACCAAAAAGGCCAAAATGACCAAAAAGGCCAAAATGATCAAAAAGGCCAAAATGACCAAAATGACCAAATAGGCCAAAATGACCGAATAGGCCAAAATGACCAAAAAGGTCAAAATGATCAAAAAGGCCAAAATGATCAAATAGGCCAAAATGACCAAATAGGCCAAAACGACCAAAAAGGCCAAAATGACCAAATAGGCCAAAATGACCGAATAGGCCAAAATGACCAAAAAGGCCAAAATTACCAAATAGGCCAAAATGACCAAAAAGGTCAAAATGATCAAATAGGCCAAAATGACCAAATAGGCCAAAATGACCAAATAGGCCAAAATGACCAAATAGGCCAAAATGACCGAATAGGCCAAAATGACAAAAAAGGAAAAATTACCAAATAGGCCAAAATGACCAAAAAGGCCAAAATGACGAAGACCAAAATGACCAAATAGGCCAAAATTACCAAATAGGCCAAAATAACCAAAAAGGTCAAAATGACCAAATAGGCCAAAATGACCAAATAGGCCAAAATGACCAAATAGGCCAAAATGACCAAATAGGCCAAAATGACCAAATAGGCCAAAATGACCAAAAAGGAAAAATTACCAAATAGGCCAAAATGACGAAAAAGGCCAAAATGACGAAAAAGGCCAAAATGACCAAATAGGCCAAAATTACCAAAAAGGCCAAAATAAAAATTATCCCTTGTCCATCCTCAGTATTTAATTTACATACGTGCCGAATTTCAGCCAAATCGGTCCAGTAGTTTTTCCGTAAAAGCATAACAAACAAACAGACAAATATCATTTTATCCCGGAAACTATCCCATTTTTCGGGATAAAAAGTATCCTATGTTCATCCTCGGTATCGAAAATATATATATACTGAGTTTCAGCCAAATCGGTCCAGTAGTTTTTACGTGAAAACGGAACAGACAGACAGACAGACAGACAGACAGACAGACAGACAGAGTTACTTTCGCATTTATAATATTAATAGGGATAGGGATAGGGATTTAATATAAAATTTCAATTATAGCGAAAAATAATAAGATAAAAACAGTTTGTTATTACATTTTTTTACGAAATTCCTCTTTGGAGATACGAAAAAGATTGAGTTACAAAATCAGAAGTATGTACATTTATATTGTGTGGAATTAAGCCCAGTATACATTATAGTGAGTCGATGTTTGCATGAACGAAGTCCGATAAGGACCAAGTTGACGCTTCTTCTCTAGGCTAGCATCCTGAATATCTGAATGGACTTTAGCATGTAACATTACAGAATAAATTGAACTTTTTATTTGTCTAGGTCACTTCCAAACCTGACCTATATCCCCTCGTCATTACGTGTGGCGAGGGTGATGGGAAAGCCGGCGGTAATTACCTCATGGTACATTACTTTAGAAACTATGTAATAAGAGCTCCAGGTAAGAAAATATTTTAGTGAATATTTCTTGTATAGTTTCGTATGCAAGGAATGTTCTAGCGAAAATAAATGCTATAATCGAAACATAGTATTGTTGCAAACTCACCTTTTTCATGTGTTTTATTACCCCTTCAAAGAGTGATCTATTGTTCGCGGTAATCCCTTTGTACCTCACACGGTAAGACGCCATAAATCCTTCTTTCTATTGTTGGCATTTCATATGCATTCTTAGAAGCCATTCTGTTTACAAGTTGAAAATTCAAAGGAACAGCGGACATGTTGCAAGGAAGCCATGTCTGTTTTACAAATGTATAAGGTTGGTCCGTCGAAAATGAGTGAGTTGAGATTTAACTGCGATCAAAACGTTACTTAGTGTACTTTCGGATCGAGTATCTAATAACGGCGGACTTTGCACGATTTATGTCATTGCGATTTACTACTTTACGGTTTGGACTTGTTGGATTCGGTTTTGTTTATAAGAACTGTGAATTACGTGTGTGTACTTCTAAGGGCATTTTAAATTCACATCCCACAAAGTCGTAACAATATTAATACTGTTACATACCGACAAAGAAATGCGCACACCTGGCTGTCGTAAAACGCAGTTTATTATATTTCCTGCACTCAGAGTTCTTTTGTTTACTTCGTCTTTAAATTCGTAATTAAGAAAAACATCCTATTATTATCAGGTTAGTATTAAACAATTCCCGAACGGAGGGGTGGGGCAGTCAAGCGACGATTACAATACTAGCAAGACGTCTATAGTACTTTCGATTAGCGATATAGTGACGGAATTTGCGCGTGTTGTTGAATCGTGCAGTTTCTACTGGCTGTGTCCAGTCATATTGTGCCTGTTTTATACGTGTCTGTACAGTTCTAATAAATTCTATAGTAATTCCAGAGGCATTTTAATTCGAGTCCTGTAGCTCATATCTATATTTATTTTAACCTTGCACTTCATACGATTAAAATCCCCAGTAATCTCTTGGAGATTACGCCGTCCGCAAACAGTCACTTGACGGGCAAATTAAGTTAGATTTAAACCAAGCTTATACACTGCTCGATAAAACAGTCGCATTTAAGTATTCAATGAGACACGCCGTTTGCACGATAGAAATGATAAATCCAGTCAAAAAGGTCTTCAAGAACCACGAAGGTGCAATAAGATTGGTGAAGCTTGACTTGACTACAGTTCGTATTATACCTAACTTACTATCTTATATATAAAAGAAAGTCGTGTTAGTTCCACTATTTAAGGCCCGGTTTACACCAAAGCGGAGAAGAGAGGAGACGAGAGGCGATGTGAGCTTTGTGTAGCCTCGCACACGCCTTCGGGTATGCGAGGCGCTAGCTGAAGGCAGCGAGGAATGTGACGCGCGAGTGTGGGCGCCGCGCGGCGCCCGGCCGTCCGACTACACACGTCTCCGCCCTGTCGCTACGCTTGCTCGCTCGCGGCACAAAATTCTATAGAAAAATAAGGCATCTCCTCTCATACCGAAGCTAACCGGAGAGGAGATGTGGAACGAAACCTGATTGGTTATTTAAAACACATCTCTCGTTTCCTCTCTGCTTTGGTGGAAACCGGGCCTATAACTTAAGAACGGCTTTACCGATTTGGCTAAAAATTTGTGGGGAGGTAGCTTAGAACCATGACATGGACATGGGATACTTTTCATCCCGTCGGAACCGGGAGGTGGCGCTGAAATCGGGTTCTAGAATAAATCTTTCTAATCACCTAGACCGATTTTGGTGATTTTGTCTTTGTGTGTTTGAGTGATGATGACGATGATTTAAATCCACAATTAGAACTGGTGGGTGGCGCTGAGCTCGGGTCCTAGATTTTTATTTTTCAGAACAGGACAAAGTCTACTGGGGCCACTAGTAATTATATAATATTTTTTTCGAAATATTTATTAGCTTTATAATATGATTTAAATAAATTTGTTATATTAATAAAAATCCGTCTACAAACACGTCTATTTGTATAGGAATAATACCGTAATTGAGCAACAAATCTACGCTACGTTCTCAAGTACTATTAATTTGCAAGTGTTTTTATTGAATTAGTATTGTCTGATAATAAATAATTAATGTTTTAGGCTCTTTATCAGCGGCGAGTACTGCAGAATCTCTCAACTCCAGTTTCATATGCAACGCGGCAAACGAGGTAAACGCAACTGTTCTCAGGAACATTTCTATCCCTTACCGCCATTTTAGGGTAAGCGACAATTGGATCTCAGTATATTTTTTGTGTTACGTAAGGCATTTCTGTTTCAAGACTTTCAGTTTTAATTAGATAGATCCTACTGATTCAAAAACTGAAATTCTAAAAACAAAATAATAGTCTAAAATACCTTTTGTAAAAATTGGAAATATACTTAGATCCAAATGTCGCTTACGATTATATTGTGGTAGAGACTAGATTTCTTTACCATACATAGGCACAATCTTTAAATATTTGTAATGTACGTGCTGTGCCTTCGAAGTCATTTTATGACGGCGTTCTTAAATAACTTCAAGATACTCAAGGTATCCGTACAAGAACGAAGAAAAAATATAATTTCCTGCGCCCCGACGGTCTGTCGTAAGAGGCGACAAAACCACCCACAGCCAGGTGGTAGGCTTTTTGCCTGTCTAGATGGCTACTACCCCGGTTTAGAGTATGCCGCCATAACAAACTTTAGTTGTGTTCCGGTATTATGGCCAGGTTTCAGCCCCATCTCCAGCACATTGGTAGGCACGTTTAGTGTTGCAAATATCTATAGGCGACGGTAACCACTTTCCATCACAGTTGGGCCGTCAGCCTGTCTGCTGTATTGACTGCAGCAGAAAAAGTATAAAAAAAGGATTTCTCTTCAACAAAAAGGTGGGTTATTAAAGTGAGGGTAGAAATCTCGCTGATAGCCAAATCAAATTAAAATATAAAATTCAGCAATACGCAAATCTCTTGACAAATCTAGGTTAAATATGAAGTGCACTCAAATTCTGATTGGCTTTGGCATGTTTCCAGGCGAATTCAATCATCCCTCCCCCGTACTCGTGCGCGAGCAACTATGAGGAGTGGGGGGCCGTGGGGTGCGGGCGGTCGCTCCTACGCTCCCTTTCCTCCCTGACGGACCGGGAGCCCCGCGCCGCACCCCCCGCGAGGTCCCGCACCGCTCCCGAACCTACCCCAACCAGACAACGTGACCCACCGGCCGCCTTCCGAGAGAACCTCATCACGTCACCTGTTCAGCCATTGGTAAATATTATATCGATTTAATATCTATGTATGTAAACTACGGATTAAGGGTCGCTTGAATAACGATCGCCTTTAAATAAAATTAATTAATCATATTAAACTGCCTAAATGCGTTTTACACAAAATGTATTGACAGTCCTTTAAAACCTCCTCGTCCTTTAAATTTTGCGTTGTGCAAGACGCTAATCGTGTTTAAAGATGTTAAATGCGTTTAATAATCTTTAAATAAATTTAAGGAACGTTATGCAAGCGGCCCTAAGTATTACATATATTAACTTATGACATTTACAAACTCGTATCTAATTCGCTCGCAGGCTTACATTTATGTGTTTATCTCTTATAATGTGTCGCTTTTTCGTTTCATCAAATTAGAAATCATAACGATTCTAAAGCAGTTTCTCTTCAAAAAATTGATAGCAGGGCAGAGAATTGTTTCTTTATGGTTTTTAGTCAAATTATGAAAATGCTGACATTTATAAGGTCTACAACATACGTATTATCTATGGTCTATAAAACCCTCTGTTGCATGTAGAAAACATAATCTTGAACTTAGCCTGTGTAAAACATAAAAACGGGCAAAAGCTTATTAAATATTGGCACCAATATGTAGGTTACTAATATAAATATTTTACAGTTTTAATTTCTATGATTGTAGATGCAAGTCAAATCAAATTCATTTTCATCTATTTCCAGGATCCTTCATTTGATCTAGAATTAGAGCTGATGGACTGTGAAATGTACTGTGATGGTGGTTGCAAACCAAGAGTGGGGTCCTCCCCACCAGTACACCGGTCACCATCAAACGTAGACGATTCGATTTACGAGCACGAAGCATATGGTCTGCGGCACCTGTTCGCATGTCCATCGCCAGAGGTGGCCGGTGCATGCGAGTCTCCCCCACAGCCTACCAGCCCCACGCAGACCTCGAGAGAATCAACCCTCAGAAGACCAAGCGACGAAAGAAGGCATCGGCGCGTGGAAGGTGCCAAGAAAACTCCAAAAGCGCGCAAATCGAGCTTATACATGCCACTTTCGATGGCATATCCAGTAAGGTAAATAATATATCTATCTTCTTCTTTATCGCAACATAAGTAGTACAAAACGAAGTCATCATCAGTTAGACAATTGTTCAAGAAATTAGGACGAACAAACTCTCTATTATTTGAACAGCGAAACCATGAAAAAGTATTTAATCAAATTGTCCCATATCTCAAAAACTGCACAACGAATCATTTTCAGAAAGTATGTTTTAGCACTACCGAGGCTTGTTTCTCAGAATATTTCACTCCCTAGTTGAAAAGTTAAAGTTTACGAATAGCAGCAAATATCTTGTAACGTACAGACCTAAATACTTTAAAACACGAAATTTGAAGTACAAAATATTTCTAACCCTAATCTGTATATAGAGCAGTGTTTAAATTATTAAAAATTAATTACGGAGCAGCTGTTTAATTCAATAATTTCTTGATGTAACATTGCAAAATATATGATGTGACACTAGAGAGGAGTCTCGAATGCAATGTACTCTTTGCTCGAATGTGACCAGCTGTGACAAGGACGGGAAAAGGTTCAGAAAATCATGAAATTTGTGTGACGTAATTTGTCGATGTCCCCTTGGACCTAGTAGCTATAGACTATAGACAAAAGTTCGGTTGCGAAATATTTCTTACAGGGTATCGAATCCTGAATACAAATAAAAATACAGAGGTATTTCAGTAATGCAAGTGTATTTCTCCATCTAATAATTCACTTATTCCTTCAAGGACATCTAGAATCTCACCTGGAGCTCGCGCCTCGTCAAGGTCTGCGCCAGCAACACCCTGCAGCTCTCTCGTACCCAACCTTCTCAACTTCACTCAAAGGGTATCGGCGTCAAGACACAGTTCTCGATCGTCGCGCCTCGAAGAAGAAAAAAACCCCTTACTTACCGAACTAGAAATGCACACTGATCATAAATTTTAGTAAATACTTTGAGGCTATTGACAGCTATCGTCAATTTATGAAAATAAAAATGAAACAATACAACCCTTTAACTTTACCGATGTGAATATTAAGTCGATACTAGCAGCCTCATTCATATTGAGTTAGAGTAAGTTTGTAGGGCTCTTAAGAACCTTAAGAAGCCTGCAAACTTACTCAACTCAATATAAATTACGCAGTAAGCCTTGTATCCCAGACTGATAGTATATCAGTATAAAAAAACATAGAGATATAGATAACAATATGTGATCGGGCGGGCCTACATTCTTTAGGGAAACTAAATAACTAATTTTGTATTATCTAATAGGCTAACGCTAAACGATATAGCTAATCAAAAGCCTCGGTATTTCGAAAACCTTATCTTCTGAATGTTGTGATCGTTTGTGCTCATTATAAATCGGAGCCTACGCAATTATTAGTTAGATTATTGTAATTCAATTATTAATAATATGGCATGTAAGAAAAGTGCTCGTTGGACCATTGTTCACTTGCCTTCTAATCTTAATAAAATATTATGAAAATACTTTACTACTTTTATTTGAAATTTTAATAATTTAGAATTTCGTTACTCTTAAATACAGGCCTACTTAAGTAGTATACAAAACAAGTTTTAACGGTAACGACTTAATTAAAATAAGACACGGACAATGTTTGATTTCTTGAGTCAAATATCATTACAGTTATAACAATTGAAGACATGAGTGGATGAACGTGATAAGTCGCATAATTCCAATTCTGAGTAAATCGAGTTAAAGTTTGACTTTTATTTTAAACTGAACTGAACTTAACACCTTTTTCAACTTTTTATTTTTTTAAATATGCCTTATATCTATGGTCTAAGGTCTGTAGTCATTTGGTATCATTTATAACCTTCATCTACGAAACAAAAGCAAAAAACCGAATATGCGACATATCACCTTCATCCACTCACGTCTTCAGTTATGATTTTTACTAGAATTTACAAATAATTGGTTGAATAAAGTATGACAAAAAGCCCTGGTTTGCTTACATAAATAAAAGTAAAAAAATGTCATTCACATTGACATTTGGCACTGACAGTAGACAATTTCTTCCGTACCGCTTCCTATTTGTAAGTGAAGAGAATTATAGAATTTATAAATATTATTGTTCTTATCAAGTTTTTTTATTATCATCAAACTGAATCCTAAAATCGATATAGATATGAGTCTGCCTACAGACTTTGGTCCGGATTCTGGTGGAAGAATAAAGGTATAATTATCATTCTATCAAAAGTATCATAAACTAAATATTACACTATAAACGTCGTGATTAAATGATTCATAATGCTATTATTAATGTCAATTTACAAGAAGGCTGGTAAGTGATAAGAAGTAGTGACTCCTTATCCCTTATCCTTCTCCTCGAACCTTTTGTTCTTCTTAAGTTGACCTCTCCCTTTTTTCAGATCTTCCACTTTTGCGTTTCCCAAAAGGGGTACCAGTTATTGATGAACTACATTCAGTTCTCTTTCTCCTAGAGCGGATTATATGATCCATTGTTGGGCCATTTTTAGGGATTAGCCTTGAGGGTTTCATATACAAACACCTCTTTCTGTTCCAGGGCTTAACAATAGTGAAACCAATAGTTTATGGAAACATTGCAAGGTATTTCGGTAAAAAACGAGAGGAAGACGGACACACTCATCAGTGGACAGTATATGTAAAACCTTATGCCAATGAGGATATGTCTACATACATCAAAAAAATACATTTCAAACTGCATGAGAGTTATGCAAATCCAAATAGAATAATAACCAAGCCTCCCTATGAGCTGATGGAAACTGGTTGGGGAGAGTTTGAAATTGTCATCAAGATTTATTTCCATGATCCTAATGAAAGACCTGTAAGTATAATTTTCATTTTACATGTTCATAATTTACTTGAAATGCAGGCACTGTCTTGAAGTTTGTGATATAAGTAAAATATTATGTAAGTCTGTTGTATGAGAACAATAACATTATTTTCAATACATGAAGATATATGCTAAATATACTATATCTTTCTATAGGGGTAGAACTAAATTGTGCGGTACTACGGCTAGTGCTAATGTCCATAGGCGACGGTAACCACTTTCCATCATAATAAGTTAATGCACTTATACACAATAAATAAAAATTGTATACATCAATAAATTGGTGGATTAAATGTGATGCAACACAAAATTTATTAATTATTCCTTTTAAAATCATAAGTTACTAGATATACAGTTTTTTTAGGTTACACTTTACCACATCCTAAAATTATTCCAATCACCTGTCACCGAGGGTGCTCCACCTACTGTTGGAAGAGCTCTCGTCAGTGAGTCATATGAGGAGATAGTATTCCAAGAACCTACACAGCTGATGCAGCATCTCCTGAGCAGTGTGAAACCAATCACTAATGGACCTTGGACACATGATACCGACTGTAAGTTGCAACAGATATGTGTCAACATTTCCATACTTATATTCAAATCCTGGGTTTTTAAGTTTTCAGTGCACCGACACTCATTCGTAATTATCAATTTTTACATAATTGAAGTCATGGTAGTGTAATGGCTAGTAAATGCGTCCCAAACATGAAAGACGTGGGTTTAAGCCGGGCTAGATTGCATGCACCACTTAGACAGTTTTCTGATCTAATGTGCATACTGTTACAATTACCAGATGCTAGCAATGGTGAAGGAAAACATTGTAATGCAACCTGCATATCGAGATAACCAATGTGTCAAACCTGCCAAACCGCCTTGGACAAATGTGACGGATATACTGTCCAATCCCCCTATAATAGGAGGCCCGACCCCAGCAGTGGGACATTTATAGGCTGATATTATTTATATATGTCATTGAAGTACCAAATGATCATCTATAGAGGCAATCAAAGCCATTGCCAATTGCAACTATGTGATTGAAGGGGAATGATAGAAGTGGAATGATAGAAGTTTTGATTGAAGCCCATTACTGATCTCAAATGACTTAGATGAAGGGCCTTCTGCATCTGATTCTTAATCCAATTACCAGGCAAGAGCCTTTCAAGATTATTACATCTTAGGCTTCAATATATTATACTAAGTTATAAGAAGAAATGATATTCTTCTTTTTCTGCGAGCAGGCGCTTTCTGCAACTTGACGACAAAGCACCTATTTTGCGTGCGAGGGCGGATGAGGGTTTACTCCATCCAGCCCAGCTCCAAGTCCACCAACTTCTTGACGTTGCTGAAGACTTCTCGGATTTTAGGTTATAAATAAATTTCAGGACTGACCATTGAATTCGGCACCCATTTAGATCTCATTTCTGTTGTCCTTGTCAACAACCAAGTTCAATATAGTAATATTGAACTTGGCTCTTATTTCATATTTATGTTTTAGATGGGATTATTATTAATTAAAATAATAGTCCAAAAACTTTTGTTCAAGAGTTATCCATTACATTTTTTCCATTTGTTTCAGTTGAAGATAAAAAGGAGAAATCTCTAGAGAGGATAGTCGCAGCACAAACAAAAGTGAGAAATGAGATAGCAGAATTAAAAGAGAAATTACACCTTGCTAAAGAGACGATATCAAAATTCAAAGATGAGATTGCCAAATTGCAGAACAGTACAAGTTCTATATTGACGGGACTATAAATTAAGACTTATATATTTTCTTTGTAAATTAGAGATTTAGAAGTGGTGTTAGTAATGCACCAGAAACTTCCCACTGTAAGTAGGGGGCAGAGTTTTCAGGTGTCTTTATCATCATCATCATCCGAGCGTTAAATCCTGGTTGAATTTGGAGTGTTCACTCCGATGCCCAGGGTTTGCTTTCTTTATGTTAATGATTAAATCAACAGGCCTACATTAAAATTTGATCTGAAAAGTATAAGAAACAGTATAATCAGGGCTTTTTTTGTGGGGGCATGCAGTGCCCTTAAAGAAAATTTCGAAAATATTGAAAAAATGCCATTAAAACTGAAAAATGAAAAAAAAACAATTTTAGTAACCTTTGCAAAAAAAATGGATTTTAATAGGTTTTTTGGAGTGGAGCTACAAACAAATAATTGTAGAGTTACAACTTTCGAGAATTATCGTGCCCCCAAAAAAGAAGTGACAAAAAAAGGCCTGAGTATAATGTTTGATTTATAATAAGCAATCACTATAAAAATAGCCAAGGACATGTCAGATTAACACAGTGTGGAACATTTTAAAAGTAATGGAGAACACCTGTATCTCAAAAAAATGTTACCAGCTCTGTAATTTTGATTTTTTCCATGGTATTGCTCAAAAGCTGATGTTGAAAAAGTGTATTATTATTTCTCTAACCACAATCTGCTTAATGAAATAGCAATCATTGAACATCATTCCGTCCTGTTCTGTCTCTTAAGGCAGAACATGAGAGACACATGTATAAACTTGCTGGCCTATACTTTCATATAATAACGGCCCATAATTGTCCCACTGCTGGGCTCGGGCCTCCCACGGGAACGGATATAATACCCGACACGCTTGTCCAAGCGGCTTGGCATGTTTGACACATCGGTTATCACGATGTGCAGGTGGCATCACGATGTTATCTTTCACCGTTGTTAATACGTGGTAATTGTAACATTATGCGCATTAGCTCATAAAACTGCCTAAGTGGTGCTGCGTTCCGACTAGGATTCGAACCCACTCCCTTTGAATTTGCTTTACGCTATCACGACTATTTTAGTTTTGTTTCTGGATATTATTACTATGAATTCTCACAAATCGTTTTCACATCTCTGCGATTAAATATCGCAGGCTTCAAGCCAGAGGGGTGTTTAAAAAAATAGGTTTTTTTATTTCGTCTATCATTTATATTTTTATCGATACACCACCACCTCTGTATTTTTCTTAATAGTAGGTTAATTTAAAAAAAGAGCATTTCACGTAATCAAGGAAGTACTTTTGCAAATTTTCAGTTGAATAAAAAACTTATTAAATTTTTTGTATCTCCTGAAAAGTTGGCTTATACACCCCTCTGGCTTGAAGCCCGCGATATAGTATAGGATCCCGCTATACAACGACCTTCACTGAGATGTTTATTTGATGTATTTTTTTTTTTAATTATTAATTAATCACATATTAGACTGTTTTTTTAGGCAACCCATATGCAATATATTTATTGACACATTAAATTAAATATAAAATAGCTTTCACGAAATAAACATCTCGGTGAAGGTCGTTGTATAGCCTAATGCACGGTTTTTGCGTGTGAGGATGTATTATAGGCTAGCAAATGAAGTCTAATTCATCCTGTTGTAATAAAAAAATGTATACCATCAAAAACATTATTTTTTTACAATTGTTTATAAAGCATACAAACAAGAGTTTTTGGCGAGAACTGAAAGGAGATGTCGTGCAGTTTTATTTTCTAAAAATATGTAAAATTACTCTAAAATGAACAATAGTTTTTGAGTAGTAATTATGTGTTTTTGTGAGAAATGTGAACTGTACAGTCAAATGTAGCCTTTCCAGTTGTCACAAGCATGGCTTTAGTTGATAACCTACAAGAGTTCAGCTGTGCTATACATAGGCTTGAGAAAATGAAGAAACTATATTGTAATCTAAGATCTGGCTTAAAGACCTAGCTGCCAAGCCATAACCCTAAATAAAATAAAAGCCAACAACCAACGTTGGTTGTTAAGACTGATTGTGTTTATACTGTTTGTGATTTTTGTACTTTTAAGTGAATAAATAAATTGTATTTTTTCCTAATGGTGGTTTATTAATTAATATCGTTTTATATTGTACTCTAACGGCTGCCCACGACGTGTAGGTTCCTACTGAAAATTCGCAAATAGATACAACCGGATGCAACTTTTTCCCGATTTCGAATCAGGTATACGACGATGACGCGTGTTATTTGCCCCGTTCCGCACCCTATCTACACTGCTCGCCGTTGAACATCACAACATGTAATATTACATTACCTTACAATAATTATAGTATTGTTACAAGCTACAAGACTCGAATTAAAATAAATGCCCGTGGAATTACTATAGAGTTCATTAGAACTGTATAAACACGTATAACACAGGTACAAAATAAAACTGGATGCAACCAGTTCACACTGCACGATTCAATGCAATTCTACACGCGCAAAGTCTGTCACTGTATCGCTAATAGAAAGTACTACACATGTCTTACTCGTATCGTAGTCGTCGCTTGACTGCCCCACCCATCTGTTTGGGCATTGTTTTATACCAGTTTTTTCAACGCGTAGCTCGCGACCCCTAGGGACCCCACGTTTTTTTTACAATAAAATCATTTTTTCTTACACTATTTTTAATTCAAATTTATTAAAATTCATTTTCTATTTTTAGTTGGATATTCTATAAAAGTGTATTATTTTAAGTTTTTTTTAAACATTTAATTATTTTTCATTGTTTAGTTGATTTTTTTTAAAAGGTTTTTAATTACAAGCTTCTGAGATCCTGCATATCATGTAGTAGTAGAGTGCTAGCCAAGACAAGTAAAACGAGCCCAAACGGGTCTGTCTTGTTTAGTACAGAAGTTCCTATGGCCACCTTCCGACTCCATAATCAGATCAGCTCCATGGTACCATATTATTGCATTGTCACGCGATATACACATGCGTGCAAAATTTCAGCTCAATCGGAAACCGGGAAGTCGATCATGTTTAACTTGAAAGATTTCGTTACATACTAACATACGTATGAAGCTAATAAAAGCAACGGGTAGGGGGTCGCGAAATATTTCTACATACTAAAGGGGTCACGTCATGAAAAAAGTTGAAAAACACTGATTTATACTAACTATACAGTACAAAAAAATCAACCACATGCACTGAGTTTCTTATAAATAGTAATTTGTTCACCTGGTTATCTATTCCTGCGAACGGCCAACAAAGTCGAAAACAACAACAATAGGCTATTGTCTAATTGCAGATTTTAAATACGAAGTAAACAAAATAACTCTGAATGCCAATAAACAAATTGCAGCATTTCTTTGTCGGTATGTAACAATAGGTATGCAAGTGGCCCAACTTCTAACAATGTTTTACCAAATTAAACTTTCAGTTTTCTAAACTGATTAGTCATTCAACAAGTGAAATATGTACACATTCGTAAGTGGGTTAGGCAAAGACTAAACTGGTTCAATGCACATCGAAACATCGCGTGATCTATTAACAGACAGGCATGCAATTTTATAATGCATAGTTAATTTTATTGCATTTGTTAGTGTTATTTTGCAATGTATCTACAAGAACAATATCAATTTAGAAAAGTCCCACTGATGGGCCTGGTGGTTTCCAAAACCACAGTATAAATATAATAATATATAAATACAGAAAACTCAACTAATTATCAGCGGTTACTCGCGGATGCTGTGTAAAGATGACTGAACCTGTATGCCAAGTTTTCTCTTTGATGGGAACTTATCCCTATCAGTGATAAGGTAAAAAACCTTGGAGTTACATTTATTTTGATAGTGTCCTGGCGACCCCATATAACGGAGTTGAGTCGGCGGTTGTATCTCTCCTCCAGATCACTCTGGCGGCTGAAAAACTTCCTGCCCATCACCACCAAAATTAAGCGTGCAGACTCGCTACTTTTACCCATACTTGACTATGCCGACGCCAGCTATATAGATTTAACTCAAAATACACTTGTACATACTTTGTACACTTGCTGAACCGAATAGGCAAACGCCTGTAATCTTTATAACCCTGGAAGAAGAAAGTACTCCTTGTAAAAAAGTAAAATATCCAGTAAGTTAATGAAAAACGCCCAAAACCAGTTGGCGTTAGTCACAATCGAAGAAAATGAAATATAATTAATCTAATAATCAACCACTTGTTGATGAGCGGACGAAGGTCAAGACCAAGCAGTTTAGTTTCACCCGTATTTTCACACGAACTTGTTTAATAATTCAAATTGGTTGTCCGTCACCTGACCTCAAAATGCACTTTGCGTCGTATTGGCATTGGTCAGGTCAATAATTGAAATAAACACCTTAAATTTATAATCAGATCTAGTAGATATAGGTAGTAGACATAATATCAATGATACAAGGGCCCAGAAAACTCAAAATATTATCCACAATCTTTTATATAGATTATCTAGCTGACCCGGCAGACGTCCTGCCGGGAGAAGCTTCAATCGATATACCGACAGCAGCGCCACCTACCGGGTCCAATTGAGAACCAACTCAGAAACCTTCTTTGGCTCATGCACAACAACTTTGCTAAAGATCATCACATGATCAATGTATAGTTTACGATTCTATAAAGGACATACAGACAAACATTCGTTTTTATAATCAAGATAACAGTTTTGAGGATCACTGCTGGGCCAGCAGAAACGGCTATGAGACTCGTCATTATTGTCTATGAAGGCAGAAAGTTTAGCAAAACTAATACCTATCGTTTTAAGCTATGGGATGGACGATTTAATGAATAATTTTGCCGGAAAAAGGCAAGAAAAGTGTATCTTTGATTTGAATTGTTTGACTGACTACCGATTTTAATATTTCTTTTATGAGTCCCCGATTGCTTTCAGATTTTAGAATCACATCTGAAACCGGTAGGTGGCTCTGGGATCGGGCATCGGGTCATAGATTTTCATTTTTTCAGGGCAGGACAACGTCTGCTGGGACCTCTAGTAAAATGTAAAATATGTGTTAGAAAATATTATAGACAAATTTTAAATCCAATATATTTTCTTATGACTTGGAATATGAACAGTTAATTGATCGGACAATTGAAAAATCTTAGCAAGTCTTTCTTATTTTATATTTGTGTAATAAGTTTTGATATTTTGAATAAATTATCATTACACATATTTTAGACTGCAGCTTTTTAGTGTTAATTAAGTATTGGGGTTTTATTGCAGCATTCGTTATACATACTATACGCAATTTCGTAAATAGATTTCTAAAAATACAGAGCCGGATAAAGACTACTTAGAAATTTGAACACACTTTATTATGTTATTCAAAATCACAAACGTTATCACATTACAACACTAAAACTTTGAGCAATGTCGTGCCGTACACGAGCAACATTTAACAAAATTAAACAATCTTATATTCAACACGTTTACGCTTAAACTGGCCACTTTAAATAAAACTTAACACGCACTCTTACACTACAATTTCAATTAGAACCAACTGTTTTCCTTTTTCATTCTATCTCTATGCTTTCCTTTCATCTCCAAGTTTTGGAAAATCTCCGACAACTTGTTGAGATTTTGCGCTGGACTGTGTGGCAAATCCTGTAGGATAAAAGTACTGTTCTTCTCCTCTTTCTTCTTCGGAAAGTCGAACGTTTGCCTCTCTCTCAGACACAACAACTTTCCCGTCTCCGTCATTGCAGACATTTTTGCAACTTGCATAGCTGCCTTTTTAAATCTCGTTTTTGGGGACATTTGTACGCGTTCGTTTGTTGGCTTATTTGCTACAACAGGCCTCGAGGATTCCTTTCTTCCATTAACATACACGGGTTCTATCACATCGTAAGTATTTTCCCTTAACAATTGCTGCGGTTTTTTTGCTTCTTTAAGGTCCAACGAATTTTTCCTTGTAAATCCGTGAATCCGTAACGGTGTGAGTGGCTTCAAGACATGCAGTTTGGTATCATTATTTTTGTTCAAATCGAAAAGTATCACTTTTGTATTGGATCTTTCTAGTTTCTGTCCGATCGCTGGTAGTGGACGAAACGGTGATAATGTAGGTTTGATTTGGATATCATTTTCAATCATTCTGGACTGTGCTGTTTTATTCTTTCTCGGCTTGAGTTTCCGCGGCGCGTATATAGTTGTCAGCGCGCGCGTTTTGTGCGGGTCCAGTGGTGCGAGTGGCCCGGGCAACATGGGACGAGCGGTTTGCCGGGTGCCCGGCCTCCGACAACCGCCGGCGGCCTTGGGCGGCAGTTTGGCTTGGCCCTTCGGACACGCGCGCTGCCCTCACACTATCAACCAGCTATTTCATCGACGTACTCACACTTTCATTCGTATTGGCTTTTCCACTTTGTTATTCAATAGATACTACTATTTCATACAATTTATAATACACAATTTTAGTTTAATCATTTAGGTTTGTGACTTTATATTCCCAGACAAAAAAAAATGACATTTTAAATCATAGATAATATACATTTTTAAATAGAGTTTTTTTGTTTTTATAGTTTGGCATTTTGGTACCTATATAAAAAGATTCACTTGCGTTAAATAAACTCTTTTTTTTTAGTCTACAAAAATACTATAATTTAAAATTTTAATATCTATATAGATAAATAAAATAAATAATAAATACAACGAGCGTGCATGACAAGAGCTATGAATGTCGAAGAAGCAAATGAGGTGAAGTAAGGTGTGTTAGAGTAAGCCTGAATGGCGCTCTGTTGTTCGTGCCTACCCCGCAAGGGACCTGGCGTGAAATTATGTATGTATAAATAAAATTGTAATGTCTGTTTGTAATGTCAAAGCAGCTTTATACTAAATGCATATAAAAGTATATCCGGTACTTACCTATATAAAAACTCATTTTTTTAAATAATTACCTGTCTGCATGTCCCGCCTAATCTCTGAAATGGCTGGACGAATTTTAACGGGACCTTCGCAGATAGCTGATATTATAAGGAGTAACTTAGGCTTCCTCTACCTTTGTTAGGGTTCCGCAAAAAAATCCATGCTCACGAAGTCGCGGACACCGTTAGTAAAATATAAACCTAGACAGCAATAACAATCATTGGTCACCTTACATTGCGTAACAAAACATTGGATAATTCTATCACTGTCTGCGTCGGAGCTCCCCATTTCTGGGAATATCTTTTTGATTTTTGGTTGGGAGTATCTATTACGCTAGGCGGATAAGCATCTTTTTATATACCGGTAAACTTCGGCCTAATCCTGGCATCTCCCTTCCATCATCGGACAACCAGACCGACCGGCAGGCGTTACCGATATAGGGTGGATATTCCACCTATAAGAACGAAGCGCTTTCCATCTAGCTTCATCATACGCATCGCAAGGAAGTGGAACTCATTGCCGGAGTCTCTTTTTATTAGTTCTAAGTAGTATTGCGAAAACTGGCTGTCATAAACCACATGAGGTAAATACATAAAAAAAATATTCAAAATATCACTTCTTCGGCCTTTCATATCGCATTAATATCAACCTGTCATCAAATTAGTGGGAGTGCTGTGTCGGACATAGCGCGGAATCGATACAGTGACCTTCAGGAGGTGAGCAATCGACTAATACAGCTTGTCATACGGGTTGTTGCCTCCAAAAATCAGCATTATAACGTTTTACTGTTCTGGTATCTTTATAATATAGGATAGGCATCACAGTTCCGAACCAACGTCTTAATCCTCAAAGAACTCGACATAAAACAACGTCTCTCTTCCATCGTTCAAGGTCGTATTCTCACTTTCTTTGGACACGACGACAGGACACGTCGGTGGAGCGACTCGCAGTCCAGGGTAAAATGGAGGGCACGAGGGCGCGCGGTAGATCACCAGTGCGTTGGACCGCCCAACTCAAAACCGCATTAAGTGGTCCACTCCGCGAATGCACGAGACAAGCTACAGTGCGCGAGGAATGGCGACTAATTGTGAAGCTTGCCACCACTCCTGGTCCTCATGAGGACTACGACCACTCTGCCAAGAGTGTGACGACGGAGAAGAAGGTATATACCTAGCTCGAGTACCTACTTAACATTTAAGGCGGCTTCTAGAAAATGTTTCAATGCATTATTTACATTGATTAATGTAGTGGAAAATCAGGCCAAGTTCAGTTATGTACCTATAATAATGTCAAGAACGAGAAAATTGTAGCTGATTTTCCGCATGCAATTCGATTATTATGTATACAAGCGATCTCGTTAGCAGGTAAATAGTAATACAGGGTAACTCCGTGTGACGTCACTGGATTTAATGACCAACTCCCCCTTAAGCGTCGAAATCACTTGGCTTTGGTTGGTTTAGCTTGTCTTCCACTCGACACAGATACTGACCGGACACGGTTGTTTCGATCAGTATCTGTTCGCATTGTGGGCTGCTTGCCTTCTCCGGATTGCCGCCAGTGTGGCGCACCCGATACGGCGTTTCATACGCTTTTCGAGTGCGCTGCATGGACGCCGCAGCGTTTCGAGCTCGAGACCCACGTAGGAGCCGTCGGATCGCTCGGCGACTTGGTAACGGCCATGTAACGGCCATGGTAACGGCAGAGCGACGACCGCTGGGATGCTGCGGTTACTTTTTGTGAGGCAGTAATGTCTCTCAAAGAGGCCGCAGAAAGGGATAGGGAGCGAAGTCCTTTGGCGCGTACTACGGTCTCTTCTCGAGGTCGCCGGCCTTCAGCTGGCACCCGGAGAGGCAGGTACGCGCATTACTTCCCTCCCTGAGTTAGGTTCCGGAACGAGGGGGCCCTTAGCTACTAGGTAAAGCAAGGGATTTAACAACTACCCCCGTCTCGAAGTGGAGTGTGTTCTCCCAGGGCACACTTCAGGCACTTTATTGCGCTGGATCGACTGTTGTAACTATGTTCTATATCTCAGTCTTTCCATCACAAACAAAAGCGCAGGGTCGACAGGGAGGAGGGGGTTTTTAGTGGGTATTGAGGTTGCTCGCCTGTGCGGCATCACTCGGAGTCTCCACACTCCTCTGTGTAATCCATCGCGGAAAGAGCGCAAATAAAGCATACAATTGCTAGCGTTACCGCCCCCTGTGGATGCGTGCCGTTTCCTAGTGACGGCCCAGAGTGCGTAAGTCGGTTAGTCATTTTCCCTCGCCTCAAAAAACAAAAGCTTGTCTTCCACTCTGGCGTTGACACGGTGGAAACGACTCGACCGCAGCTGTTGCGATGGCTCTCGCGGAAATGCGGGACTGACCTTCAAAATGACGCAGATACCTACCAAGCACGGTTGCTTCAATAAGTATCTGCATCAGATTGCAGGCTGTCTGCTTTCACCCCAATGCCGCCAGTGTGACGCGCTTGAGGCGTTTCATACGCTAGTCGAGTGTGCTGCATGGGCACCGCAGAGGTTTCAACTTGAGATAGTAATAGCCCCCATCGATTCGCTCGGCAGCCTGGCCGCTCTCTAAAGGGAGACTGAAACGTAGCCACGAATGCCGGAACACATATCAAGGTGAAGACCAAGGATGGTAGCCATCCAGTGGCTGTGGTTTGTTTGGTCGCCTCTTACGAAAGGCCGCCCTAACGCAGGAAATTGTGTTCTTTCTCCGTTTCTGCACGGATAATACACGGATGCAGAAACTTACATCCAGCTACTAAACCAAAAAATGAAGAGTCACTAAAAAGCTTTCAATTTTTGACCTTAGTAATTCGTCGTTCATATTACTCGAAAATGAATCAGAAACACTTCAGTACATACCACCATAAATGTAAATCACCAAAATTGACTTTCTAACAAATTATTTTTCACCTTGTCCACGCACACACATTCCAACTGCGTAGGTGAAAAACATCGGTATTTTCAACTCTATTACATTAAAAGTTGACCAGTCGAAAACTGTTAGTAATCGGCTATTAAGGGAAATGTACGCACTTTGACCTTCAACCCTTGACATTGTGGTGTTTCGGTACTCATAGAAATAACAACTTCTTCAATATTACAGTCATCTTCGGAAAAGTCACGGAGTAAAGTGATGATTACTTTGAATAGACGTAAGTAGGTTTATTACACAAATATATTTAAAAATATAAAAAACACTTCGTTTAAAATAGCCGATTTCAAAAAGTATAAAATAACTTATTCCTAAAGCTATTATTATTAATATATATTATCTTAAACATCTTAAATTATTAAATAATTTTCAAAATATAATAATTTTCATGTTTTACTTTGCACCGACTTCAAGATGTTTTAGATAATATATATTAATAATAATAGCTTTAGAAATAAGTTATTTTATACTTTTTAGTTTTTGAATTCGGTTTTTTTAGGATTTTTTTTTACTTTTTAGTGTCATAGCTAGATGAGTACGCCTACGAAAGGTGTCGCGCGGAAAGGATTTTTTTTAATAAAAAATATTCATAAAATGAAAACTAATGGGCCAAACAATGTCAATTTTTAGGGGACCAAATGGCACCTATTCCGTGTCGAACAAAAAAAGAATCACGTAAATCGCATCATAAATCTGGGAGTAATCGGTGAACATACATAAAAAACCGACGAATTGAGCACCTCCTCCTTTTTTGAAATCGGTTAAAACAAGCTTTTGTTTAAAAAGTGTCTTTTCTACAGTATTAAAACATATCTCTACGAAACCATTTATAACACGCATTTAGCTAACTTTCAATTAATCGAAGGATGTGAAATTATCCAAATCGCTCGCAAACCAGTTCAGTTGAAGGTCGACATCATCATCATCATCCGAGTGTTAAATCCCGGTTGTGTTCGGAGCGATCACTTCGATGCCCTGCTTTTCTACTTTTTCTTCTCCACTTCGCGCGATCAACGGTACCCTTTAAATTGTGACCATTGGTACGCATGTCATCCCTGACAACGTCAAGTCAGCATTTATTGGGACTTTTGACCGGGACCTGGCGGAGGCGGCAGGGCTAGACACTTGTTCCCCACGTAACTAGGCAGTTACCTAACGTAAAACGCGGTCGTACTAGCGTAAGCGTCTCCTACAGTTTGTCGTCACGGACGTGAAGACTGCGGCGGATGCGGGAGTTCTTGACTCGATGTTTCCGCGTGACTGCACACATCCACCGAAGTATATTCATTTCCATAACGGTGATTCGCAGCTCCTGCTTCTGTCGCTCAAGTACAGGCCACGCTTCACTTCCATACAAAAGGATAGAAGTTAGAAATATTGAAGGTCGACATATTCCGTAGTAAAAGTACGGTCTAACTATGATAATTAAACACATCTTGCTCTTAGCTAAGTGATTTTAATTTTTCTTTGACTTTAATGTTCTTTACTCCTCCTGACTGCAGCAATACAAGTATTTTAGGTGTGAAATTCAACACACCTTTCGCTTATCAGTAATTAACTGATAACAAATCGTAATCAGCAACCACTGACAATAATATGCCTGATATCTGTGTGTGTCGGTAAATTATACAATACAAATAAGTGGAAGGTCAAAAGGTCAAGTGCGAGACAGAGTCGCGCATGGCGGGTTCCGGTACATACCTAATACGATTATATTTTGTTTGCTTTATATTTTTGACCATTGCATTGATAATAAGCTAGATCAGTGTTTTTCAACATTTTTCTTGACACGACCCCTTTAGTATGAAGAAATATTTTGCAACCCCCTAACCGTTGTTTTTTTTCATGTATTTTATTTTGTGATAAATATTCAATCCAACATATTTATTCATTTTCATAATAAGGGTCCGACTAAATACATAAACCAATAGATAACGCAATTTACGCGCATACGTACAACCACGTCCGATGACGGCCGCCCCGCCCCCATTATGATATTGCAGACTTTACTGCAGTATCTTTTTTTTTTTTTTTTTTTTGGCCAGGGGAAATCCGTTTGAGGACTAGGACCGCGACAGGCGCAGAAGCCTGGGGGATGCTCGCGACCTTGGTGAGACAGTGTGGGATTCGCCAGATCGGGGGTGGCACTAGCGCGCCCGGTCAGAACCGGTGCCACGCTATTGCCACTCCCCAGTTAGGGATACCCACTAAAACCCCTGGGTGTTCCGTCCTGCGCCTTTTGCCAGGGCTACGTGTAAGCGGTTTTCCCAACTCCGCTGCCCTGGCAGGCGTGGGCCCCGCTCACTGGGCCTCTTCCAATGCCGGGGGAGCTACTCCCCCGGCGACGACTGGGTCTTTTCGGCGTGGGGCGGTTTGTAACGCGCCCCACGGGAAGAGAGATGAGCGCGCGCGGAACACTCGCGCTCTCATCTCGACGGCATGTGCGTGTGAGTGAGAACCTCTATACCCCTAGAGGCCCCACCCGCGCCGCCCGCTTACGGTGGCCGAAGGTCTAAATCAGACCGCCGGCGCCGACGCGTCCTCCTTTGTCGGGAGCGGAGCAGGGAATTACGCTCACGCTCCCGTTCCGCCTCCTCCTTCGCAAACATGACTTGCTCGCAGAAGGAGGAGACGGCGTCCCATCCGGTAGAGCTCCCGACCATGGTGCGTACCACGGCCGGGAGCGAGGTGTCAAATCCGGTGTGGGCGACGAGCTCTCGGCGCTGCTCTGTCCAGGCTGGACACTCCTGGAGTGTGTGCAGCGCCGTATCCTCGTCGCCCGTGTCACAATGATGGCACCCTGACGTTGCCTCGCGGCCGAGGCGACACAGGTACCTTCCGAAGCAGCCATGCCCCGTCAGGACCTGTGTCAGCCTGAAGGTCAGGGTGCCGTGACTTCGTTCTAGCCATTCATGCAGGACGGGCCGCACCGCCTCAATGGTGGCGGGGCCCGCGCTGGGGCGTCGTAGGCGATCTTCCCAGACCCCCACGGCTACCTGGCGGAGCTCCGACCGGCACGCCTCGATCTCGCGAGGCGCGGGTCTGGTGCCCCTGGCCAGGGCTTCTTTGCGCCATGTGTACAATGACGCCAGGACCCTGGCTTCCAGGTCCCATGGGGGGGATCCGGCGAGTAGCGAGGCCACTTCGAAGGACACCGTACGGTATCCTCTTATTGCCCTGACGGCCAATATGCGTTGCGCTTGACGCAACAGCGCCGCGTTTTTGGCCGTCAGGCGGTCCGACCATATCGGGGCCCCGTATAGGGCCATCGAACGTACGATGCCTTCGAAGAGTTTTCGGCACGTGGCGTTAGGCCCCCCGACATTTGGGAGCAAGCGCGACAGCGCACCGGCTGCCCCCTTGAGTCTGGGGAGCAGCTGCCGAAAATGTGCCGAAAAATCCCATCGGCCATCGAGGACCAATCCCAGATACTTCATGGTCTGCCCGATGCCGATGCGGATGCCTCCTACAACGATGCTACTGGCTGGAGGTGGGCGGTTACGAGGACCGTGAAACATCACGGCCTCGGTCTTCTGCAACGCCACCTCCAGACCAAGACGCCGGATCCTGCCTACTATCGTTGACACCCCAGCCGTGCCTAAAAGACACGCCTGCCTATGGGTCCTCCCGCGCGCGGCGATCAGCGTGTCGTCTGCGTAGCATACGACGCTGACGCCCGGGGGGACCCGACACCTCAATGTCCAGTCGTATGCGATGTTCCACAGGAGGGGACCCAGAACCGACCCCTGTGGAACACCGCACACCATGGCTCGCCGATTCCAACCCTCGTGGACCGGGTAAGTGACGGCTCTACTGTTTAAATATGCCCCGACTATTCGGCGGAGGTAGGTCGGCACCCCGAAATATCGGAGCGCCTCCATGATGCATGCCCAGGGCAAGGAATTGAATGCGTTGGCGATGTCTAAGCTCACCGCCAACAAGACCTCACCCTGGGAGACTGCGTCCTCCGCCAGGCTTTTCAAGCGCATGATTGCGTCGATCGTGGAGCGCCCCGTGCGAAAACCAAACTGGTTGTCCGCCAGATCCGGCCCCGTCGTCGTTAGGTGCTGGACGAGGCGGTGGACGATGATACGCTCAAAGAGCTTTCCGACCTCGTCCAGCAGCACAATGGGCCGGTAGGCGGACGGCGAGTCCGCAGGGCGCCCCTCCTTCCGCAGCAGGACCAGCTTTCCTGTCTTCCACCGCTGTGGAAACTGGCCCTGCTCTAGGCATGCGCTGAAAAGCCTCATCAGTCGGGGCTCCAGGGCGTCGTAGGACAGAACCCACGCACGCCCTGGTATGCCGTCAAGGCCGGGGGCGGCGTTCTTGGCCTTTAGCCGTAGCATAGCCACCCCCAGCTTACTGCAGTATCTTTCCCAACCTTTTGTAACTCCGCTATAGAAGCTTCACGACCCCCAAGGGGGTCGTGACCTACACGTTGAAAAACGCTGAGCTAGATAGATATCATTTTATTGCACATGAATAAACTGTAGTGATATATCCCAACACATATATACATAGTCATCACACACTATGTACTCGAATGGTTTCAATGTCACGATTTTAAGCCATCCGTGTTTGCCAAAATGCTTACGGAACCTTAAAAATAAAGACAGATAATATTCTCTTTTAAGAGTTGAATGAAACAGATCGCAGACTGCATCCCACGTTCGACCGCGCATTAATTAACATCACCTGGGGAATTACTAACACAACTGCGGTGATATATACATCGTCTCACACACTATGTGTACATACAGTGCATATGTACTACAAATAGTTTCAATGTCACGATTTTACGCCATCCGTGTTTGCCAAAATGCTTACGGAACCTTAAAAATAAAAACATAACATTTTCTTTTACGACTTGAATGGACCGGACCGCAGACTCTGCATTCCACGTTCGACTGCGCAGTAGGTTACATCACACTGGGAATTACGAACACAACTTCCTCGACTAAAATGTAAATTTGCCAATACGCCGTCATCGCAATGCGTAAATATACATGCGTCACACGTTTTCAATGTCATGCTCACGCGACTGATAGTGAAGTGAAATAATTTTTGTTATAGTCTTCATTGATACTTTGTTTTTTCTGCGAATTTTTTACATTAGCGTCAAGTTATCATAGGTGTGTCAGTGAACTAAGTGCCATAGAGTGTACAGAGTGCACATAGATATTTTAATTGTGTTTTAAGTGCTTCAGTAGTTTACTTCTGATATTAAATTGATTTCACAATTAGACTTAGTTTATGGGTGAGTAGGTATTTATTGTACTAGTTTTATGGTAGGTGTAGACGGTGGACAGCGGACAACCGTTCCATATGGCGACTACGGTCGTTATGATCGTAGTGAAACAGTGAAAAAGTCACTAATGACGCCATTATTTTCGATCACACAGCGCTCACAACGACCTATGCGAAGAGGTGGGTCGAGGTGGGCGTTCACCACAGAACATTAATTATTTCTATCGATTAACATTGAAAAAGGCGCGATTATGGCGTGCTGTTGTTTTATATTATTTTCTTTTCTTTTAAAGATGCATCAGAATTTGGTGGACAAGTTTACCTAATTATTAATTACTTATTTCAATAAGAAAAGGCATCGATATAATTTCAAGGTGAGCACCTTCGCCGTCGAATATAGCTAAGAAATAGCTATACTTCAGTACATAACTTTAGTACGCTACAAAATGAACTACAACCTTTTTGGCTGGTTCTTATATATGGTTATATCTTACTATTCAATCACTTGCCCTACCATCTATTGAATTTTGACAAATTACATGTATAGAGCTTATAGGTATGTTCTTATATCTCACAATTCAATCAAGTTTAACCGATAGTCAAATGGACGGTCTGTAAGATTTAGAAACTGGCCCTTAATCTTTCATCCACACAGACCCAGTAATTTGTGGGAAAAATGTCTGTGACACGCAAATTATTCAGACGGATACGGACGGCCATAGCGATAACATATATATTTTATTGACAAAATGGCTACTGAAATAAGTAATTATCAAAAAAGGAAAGTAAAAAACATGTAACGGGAAGGAACATTTTAAGTCTTACGAATACATTTAAAAGTATAAGTATTAAGTAGGATATACGTGCAACTTCGTAGACGCTTGATTTGAAATTCCTGTGGGATTCCCGGGGCATAAAGTACCAGAATAAGCTAATTTTTATACACCCGAACAACTATAAACCACTCCCGGGAAGATTTTCGCTGAATTCCCGGGGTGAAACTATCGAACATTTTATAACATAAAATTTGCCATCGATCAGTGAAAACCGTATCGAAATTGGCCCAGTAGGTTTTACGTTAATCCCGAACAAACAGACAAGAAATCTAAAAAAATGCATGCTGTTCTCCATCGTTTATATAGTGTATTCAATTCCTTTTTTCTAATAGTTCAATGTGCAGATATGGCATTTTAAGAAAAACATAATATTAATTGAAACTTACTGACTTAAAACAAAACCTGGAACGTTTTTAAATCAAATATTGATCATGTCGCATTTTTAACCTTGTTTTTTTGGGGTCATAAAAAAGGTCAGGTAACCCCAGGACACAGTAATAAATGGAGACTCAACCGCTTTTTGGCCTTAATGACATCAAAATTATAATAAATAACATGCACATCTACATAAACACAATCTTCGTGGGCTAAGTCTTTTTTGCATTCCTGGCACTGAATTCTAACTTGCCCTACATTTAACGGCTTCTTTCATTTTATGATCATCCAATTTTCCTCTTTCACTAATTCTTCCTTTTATTTTGGGCATATTTCAAGTCAAATGTACTATGTATTATAGAAAAATCATATACAACAAAATGTACTACATTTTCATCGCTAATTGAACTATCACGTTTTTTGTTCAGACACTTATGATTACTTTAAAAATAAAACATCTGTGCTTGCCAAAGCAAAAAGTAGTAATAACTACATATGGGAATTGCAGTAATGCAATAAATAATGAGAAACAAATGTGTACTCGTTTTTTGACCTAAATTTTCCTAAAGTACTTATATTTACAGCTTTAAAACATAAATACTTAATTTTCTGGAAAAAAAGTGGCAACCCTACATACAACTGACTTCTATGCATAATTTGTACAAAAGCAAGAAGAAATGAAAATTAAAGCGATCTTTTATCACGAAGGCCTTGACGCGATGATAAAACAATTTCTTTTCATTTAATATTGATAAGTATTACAGATAAAATATTGCACATTTATAATGACTTTGGAGGTCTTCAAGTAGAAGTAAAACAATGTTGTGTGTTTGAATTGCAGTTCAGGAATGCATGATGTAGGCTCGCTCCGCGCTTACTAAGGTACTACAAAAATGCAGACGCTTAGCAGCTAACGGAGCGAGCTATGTCCCCGCGGTAGGCGGGGCGTGGTCGCACGGGCTTTACGGGGGTGACGTCAGTGGAGTGATTCTGTCCGCAACAGTTTGTGAGCGGCCGCCGTGGCGATCGGACGTCTGCGGCTACAGGGCTCCCCCTCAAGCGAAGCGTACCGGTGGTTTGACTCGACGTCCACTGCGGGTGTGAAAATTTTCTGTGCCAACTGCCTTTTTCAAGGCGTCCGTATGGTCGTCACACACTGCCTTTTTCAAGGCAACCATGTTTCCGCAACGATCTTTACTGCCAACTGCCTTTTTTAAGGCATCCTTCTGGTTTCCAACTGCAGGGTGAGTTGGCGTAGTGCACAGCTTCAGGACGTAGGCGGGCTTCAGACGGTCGATAGAGACGTTCGTTTCTCTTCCAGGCAGCTTAATTTTGAAGAATTTATCATTTCGTTCCAGGATTGGGTAGGGTCCTTCGTAGGGAGGCTGAAGTGGTTTCTTCACGGCGTCGACTCTGACGAATACGTTTTCACATGTTGCTAGGTCGTGATGTACAAATGTCTTCAGATTATTCTCGTGTGTAGTGTCTGTGGTTGGAGTTAGGCTTCTGATAGTTGCTTGAAGTTTATGAACGAAATCTTCGTGTAGTGGTATACTTTGTGGTTGGGTAGGCGTTATGAAGGTTCCGGGAACACGTAGGGCTGTGCCAAAAGTTAACTGCGCGGCGCTCGTTTTTGTGTCTTCACGCACAGCGTTTCGTAGGCCGAGTAGCACCGTTGCCAGTTCGTCCGTCCATATTCCGCCGTTTTGCAAACGGGCGGTTAGTGCTGTTTTAAGCGTGCGGTGCCATCGTTCAACTATCCCGTTGCTTTGTGGGTGATAAGCGGTCGTTCTGGTTTTCTCTATTCCTAGTAGTCTAGTTAATGATTGAAATAGCTGGCTCTCAAATTGTCGACCCTGGTCCGAGGTAATAGTTGTAGGGCAGCCAAAACGAGCTATCCATTGGTCGTAAACCGTCTTGGCAACTTGTTCCGCTGTTATCTCACTGAGTGGTATTGCTTCGGGCCAACGAGTCGCGCGGTCGATCATCGTGAGTAGGTATCTGTGTCCTTGCGCTGTTGTAGTAAGCGGTCCAACTATATCTATGTGTAGATGTTGAAAGCGTTCGGTTGGCGGGAACGATGCGGGTTCGCTGTGTGTGTGTCGTTGTATTTTGGCGCGCTGGCACGGTACGCATGTTTTTGCCCATGTTCCGATATCGGTGTTCATAGATGGCCAAAAGTATTGCTGTTGTATCATCTTGCGTGTAGTTCGTATTCCAGGGTGACTAATATTATGCAGCGCGTTGAATGCTATGCGACGATAGTCATCAGGTAGATAAGGACGGATGTATGCTGTTGATGTTTCGCAGTATATTGGTTTTGTCGAGCCGGGAATTACGATCTTTTTGATTTTTACGTTGGACGATTGGCTGTTGCAGATCTGGGGTAGGCAGGTGTCCTTTTCTTGTGCGCTAGCGAGTTCTTCAAAATTAATTAATGTAGGTACGTCGATTGTTTCAATGCGTGATAGTGCGTCGGCTACGGGGTTATTTTTGCCGCTTACGTGTCTTATGTCAGTTGTGAACTCGCTAATGAAAAGTAGCTGGCGGGCGCGTCGTTGGGTCTCGCTGTCGGATGGCGGTTTGTGAATGGCATATGTGAGTGGTTTGTGATCTGTGTAGATGATGAGTGTTCGTCCTTCGAATAGCTTCCTGAAGTGTTTAACGGCCATGTAGATTGAAAGTAGTTCGCGATCGAAAGTGCTGTATCGTTGTTGGGCGTCGGATAGTTTCTTCGAAAAATACCCTAGCGGTGTCCACTTGCCGTTAGTGCTCTGTTGAAGGACGGCGCCGGCACATGTATTGGATGCATCGCACATGAGCGTCATTGGTTCTGACATTGATGGTGATGGGTGAGCGAGTAAGGCTGCGGTCTGTATGCTGGCCTTACACGCTTCAAATGCTTCTTCGGCCTCTTTTGTCCACTCGATCTTCGTTTTGTCCCGCTTTTTGCAGTTATGTAGGTAAGTGTTGAGTGGTATTTGGAGTTCTGCGGCCTTCGGTATGGAGTCACGGTAAAAGTTAATCATACCGAGGAATCGACGGAGCTCTTCGATGTTTGCTGGCCGGGGGTAGTCAGTAATGGCTTGAACTTTTTCTTGTGGTGGTTTTATACCTTCGGTTGATACGTCATATCCCAGGAATGTCAAATTTTTCTTTCCAAATACGCATTTTGATGGATTGATGGTTATACCATAGGCGTCAAGTCTTTGTAGGACTGTTTTCAAATGGTGTTCATGTTGTTCTTCATTTTCTGATCCAATGATGACGTCATCGATGAACGGGAATGCAAAATCGAGTCCATTGAGAACTTGGTGGATAAATCGTTGGAAAGTTTGGCCTGCGTTTTTGAGCCCTGGTACCATTCTGGGAAATTCGAAAAGTCCGAATGGTGTTGTGATGGCAGTCTTTTGTATGTCAGCTTCTTGGACTGGTAGCTGATTGTAGGCTCTGTTTAGGTCGAGTGTGCTGAAGATTTTCTTCCCGTGTAATAAGTACGTGAAATCTTTAAGTCGTGGTACGGGGTATCGGTCGTCTATAGTAACTGTGTTGAGACGTCTGTAGTCGCCGCATACACGTAAATCCCCATTTTTCTTAGGTACCACGTGTAGTGGGCTTGACCATGGACTCTTGCTGGGACGACATAGGCCTTGCTGCATCATATCTTCAAATTCTTTTTTGACGGCCATGTAGCGGTGCGGTGCGAGTGGACGAGTGCGGCAGTGGAGTGGTGGGCCATTCGTTTCTATGTAGTGTTCAACATTGTGTTTTGGTGTTTCTTTGAAGCACGATGGGCGAGTAATGTCGGGGAAAGCGGCTAGTATGCGATGGTATTTTTGTTCCACGTCGATGCTGCGTATTGTGGGTTCCGTTGCGTTGACTATTGGTGCCTGTACTGAGAGGTTTGTCACCTTATCAATAAGGCATCGGCTTGCAACATCAACGAGTAGCTTGTGGTGCTTCAAAAAATCGGCTCCGATAATGGGCTTGCTCACTGCTGCGATGATAAATTTCCACTTGTAAGGCCGACGCAGTTTCAAATCCAGCTCCAATGTCTTTTCGCCATATGTTGGAATGACTGTGTTGTTGGCGGCATATAGTGAAAAGTTCGTAGGCTTGGCTTTGATGTTGCCGAACCGCGGTAGTACCGATACGTTTGCACCGGTATCGATGAGAAAAGATAGCCGTGATTTGCGGTCATAGACGAATAGGCGGTGAGAAGTAATGTGGGCGTCGGATTCCGCCGCATCCAACGCTGTGCTTAGTTTTCCGCCGGTTTCTGGTAATTGCAGGGATGTGTGCATTTTCTGGCTGCATTTCCAAATCTACGATGATAATAGCAGATAGTTTGGCTGGGATGGTTCTGATTGTATCGCTCTCGGGAACGTGATCTTGACGAGTTACGATAGAAAGGTCTCGTTCGGTGTTGATTAGTCTTCAGCTCAGCTATTTCTTGGGTGAGGCGGTCGATTTTTGAGTGAAGCTCGCTGAATGCATTTGTAGGTGATTGTGGCTGTGGCGGTGACGTCGCTCTTGTAGTGACTGCGAAGATCGGGTTTGTTGGTGTGGAGTTTTCGACGACTTTGTCGGCCACCAACGCAAGCTCACTAAGTTGAGACTGCTTGGCAATATTTTCACTGATGGCCAGTACTGCACGGGCTGCTGGTGGCAGGTGACTGATCCACATTAGGCGGAGCGCTGTTTCAGACACTTTGTTGCCAGCTAGATGTTGCATACGCCTTAGTAATTGTGATGGCTTCAATTCTCCAAGTTCCACTTCAGAGATTAGTCGCTGTAGTTGCCTCTGTTCAGATTCTTCGTATACGTTGAGGAGTCTCTTCTTGATGGTGTCGTATTTGTTGTCAGCGGGTGGGTTTAGTAAAATGTCACTTATTTCGTCGATATCCTGTCGTTCCAGTTGTCCAACGACGAGTTCATACATCGCCTTGTCGCCTTTTTTCTGTGCCGAGACGATGGCTTCAAACTGGACAAACCATAGCCTTAATCTGTCGCGCCAGAGTGGTGGAATTCTTGGTGTCAAAGCGAGGCCGGATACTTCCTTCAGTTCATGGCTGGCTGCTGCTGCTTTACTGCAATCTTCCATATTGTCTGAGCTTGATCGGCTAAACAGACGAGCAGAGTTTTCTATCCTGCAGGAATTTTGTTTCGAGATGATCCTTTCTTCAGAAGGTGGTTTTCTTGCGGGGTCACCACTTTGGAGGTCTTCAAGTAGAAGTAAAACAATGTTGTGTGTTTGAATTGCAGTTCAGGAATGCATGATGTAGGCTCGCTCCGCGCTTACTAAGGTACTACAAAAATGCAGACGCTTAGCAGCTAACGGAGCGAGCTATGTCCCCGCGGTAGGCGGGGCGTGGTCGCACGGGCTTTACGGGGGTGACGTCAGTGGAGTGATTCTGTCCGCAACAGTTTGTGAGCGGCCGCCGTGGCGATCGGACGTCTGCGGCTACATGACTAATGAAATATAGTCAAAGTATAGCCGGCGCCAATTTATAACGTTGTTGGTACCATATACTTGGTTACAAAAATAACAGTTTTCGCACAAGTGTTGACTTTTGTCCAGTTTTTTTGTAACTAATTTACCTATTTTTAATGTCGCTTTTTCCTTTCATCGAGTTCCAAATCACAACGATCTTAAAGAAGTTTCACTTGAAAACACACTCATTTAATTACTATTTATTTATTTAGGTTTATGGCTTGACAGCTAGGCCTTTAGGCCAGATCTTTTATTACAATATTATTTCTTCATTTTCTTAAGCCTATTTATAGCTCAGCCGAACTGTAGGTTATCAATCAACGCCATTCGACGGAGTTCTTGTGACAACACAACTACTGTTCATTTTAGAGTAATTTTACATATATTTAGAACATAAAACTACACAACACAACATCTTTCAGTTGCCGCCAAAAACTCACTGTGTTTCTATCTTACTATTAGCGCTTCCATTAGTAGCTCACATCGCCCAAAATGCTTCGTTAGCCGTTCCACAAGGCAACCGGGAACGTCACTAATGACGTCATCATTTTCAATCACACAACACACAAAAACCCATGCCAAGAGGTGGGTCGAGTAGCCGTTCCACTTGAGTTTACGATTGTAACGCTGGCAAGCAAGTGGAACGGGAAAAATCGCGGTCGTGAACGTGGTCGCTTTGAATCTCTAATGGAACGTAGCCGATCTTAGCGTAAAACAGATTGTCGGGATTCGAACATCATCAACTGGATACAGAGAATATTTCACAAGATTAACATGACAATTAATTTTTATTCTTTACATAAAGTCATCCAACATGGATTTCGTGATCGGAGGCTTGGCCGGCGCAGGCGCAACTATAATTACAAACCCAATGGACGTAGTCAAAACGCGACTACAACTGCAAGGAGAACTGCGCTCGCGTAGTGAAACAACTACACGGTATAGAGGGATTTTCCACGCCTTGTACGTGATTGCGAGAACTGATGGAGCCCTGGCACTGCAGAAGGGATTAGCACCAGCCATGGTGCTAGGTTTTATGATGAATTCGGTTAGGTGAGTTCTTTACATTAAATATTTGTAGCTTATGAAGTAAAACGTCAACTGTTGCCTCAAGTCAGTGACGTGGCACATAGAATATGTCAATACTCGGCAGTCACTATATCGAATTGTTTTCGAATAGATTATTCAATACAAGTTATTAGACGAGTATTTTATTTTAATTTAGAAGTAACAAAGTATTTTGTTGTTGGATTTATTAAAAATTATTTATTTATTTACTTATTAAATATATTACTTACACAAGTAGAATTAATTTTATTAACTATTATTATTAAACAAAATTGGGTTGTTTTGGTCTTACGCTAAAAGGTTTGCGGGTTGGGTTTACATATATATCCCCGTATGATTTCCTAGATGATTTGAATGGTTAATATGTTTAGGAATATATTTAAGACTTATTTATAGCAATTGAAATGAATGGTTTTGAGTGGAAAAATTACATATTCAATTAATTATCGAAGTTTAAAATTCACGACAATGATCTGGTAATTTTGTCGCCGAGACTTTTTTTTGTGCACCGGAAAGTGTACATTTTGAAGAGGACGGGATTTATTTAAATAGGAAACTGTATGTATCCGAAAATGTAATATGTGGAGTTTTAAACAGTCGGTTAAGTTAGGTTATGTGTAGACCAAATTCGAATTTGGCAGAGGGACCTGGAGTCCCCATAAGCTGGGATTGCGACGGTGGAGGCGATCCGCCCCCACCTAGCTCGTTGGATCTCGCGGAAACGCGGGACCCTGACGTTTAGGATGGTGCAGATAATTACCGGGCACGGTTGCTTTGGTAAGTATCTGCATCAAATCGCGGGGCGGGAGCCCTCCCCGCAATGTCATGAGTGCGGCGCGCTCCAAGACACGGCGTTTCACACGCTCGTGGAGTGCGCCGCCTGGGGGCCCCAGAGGGCTCTCTTAGAAAACGTTGTTGGCCCTGTGGGCTCGCTTCGTAGCATGGTCGAGGCGATGCTCCAGAGCCAGCAATCCTGGCTTGCGGTTTCCTCCTTCTGCGAGTCCGTCATGGCGCAGAAGGAGGCCGCAGAAAGAGTTAGGGAGGAGGCCGCGTACGCAGACCCTATCCGCAGGAGGCGGACCGGCGGTCGAAGGCGCCGCTACGCGCATCTCCTCCTATAATTACCGTCATAGGGGGCCGCTGCTACGGGGGTAGCAGTGGACTTCCCCCCCCTGATTGATGAAGTGGGTCACTCTGCCACCGGGGTGGCCCAGTATTGCCGAGCGTTGGGGCGTCGCGGTGCAGTAACTCTGTTCTAAATCCCGTGACGCCCCGTAAAAACGCGGATATAGGGGCGCAGGTTGAGGTTTGGTGGGTAGTTTGGCGATCGGTTTCTCGCGACTGCTTCTGTTTGAAGCTAGCGTGGAGAACCGGTCGCTGAGAGTCCCACACACCCTCGTTGTATGCTTCTACGCTGCATTTGGACCTTCCCCCGAAGGACCCGAGGACGGTGTCCAAAGACATTCCCCCTGCGATATCAAAAAAAAAAAAAAAGGTTGTGTAGACCAAAGCCAGAACCGACTGTAACCATTCACTATTTATCTTATTTATAAGTGAAATATTAGTGAAAAACATAAGTGTGGTTAGATTGACAAAACATTAATAACTCAGGAACTATACGTTTCCGCCACTTAGGAGTTGCAGAAGGGGTAAGTTACCCCCCTCCCACCGCCTCTCCCCTCCCCCCCAAATTACAAATTACTACCCTTGCAAATTGCGAAAACATACATAATATATAGAATAATAAATAAACACGTTTGCTACATAATTATTAAGATTTGCAAAAATCATTAAGTATTTATCTACCTACCTATAAATTCGCTCAAAATAAAAATCTAGCAGATTTTTTCCGATTTTATAAAATTTTCATCTGGTGAATTTCGAGAATAAGAGCGGAGTAAAACATGTGTTGTACATTTTTTATTATTTTATTTTATTATTTTAATTATGGCTCGAAGAAATATTCGATAAAAAAACGTGTGCGTCTCGGAACGCCTGACAGAAGTGATAGCTTGCGTGAGAGAAAGGGAAGCTAGACAGAGTAGCGTCGTAACGTGTTACCGCTTCGTTACAAGCGGTTTATACTCCCATAAGCAGTTATCACTTCCAAAACGGCCCGTTGTAGATGCTTTTTACCATAAATTCAGATTTTTTTTTTATGAAAAATAATGTTACTTACACGTTAATTTCTAGATTAGGTATGTACCACATAGCAGAGACTCAAGGCTGGACAAAGAACAAAAACGGAGATATAAGCATAAACAAATCTATATTCTGGTCGAGTGCAAGCGGCATCATGAGCGGTATTGCAGCCAATCCAGCTTCAGTACTCAAGACCAGAATACAAGCGGCCGCCCATCCTAGTATAGCTGTTGGCAGGCAACACAGATATAAAGGTAGGTAGCAATCTTTAAACACGTTTGGTACTTACCCGATATAGTACCCGTAAGGAACCTTAAACAGCCAGCGAAATTAACTACTTCAATATATATATTTTTATTATACTTAAATTGAAAAATCACCTGTAAGGTTAATAACAAACTATATTTTTTTTGATACAGGTAATTAAAAAGTTATATCAAATTAAAAATACATTTTAGAACCTGCAAGGGAGCACGTGTGTGACGTCACTATGATCATTTCCCGCACATTGTGACCACGAAGCTACGATGAGTTGTTATGAGAAATTAGCATAATACATTGTATTCGCGCCCGGGAGTCGTTCTGGTGATGCGGTATAAAAATATATATTCATATAGCTTTTTAATCACCTACAGCGAAAATTAAAAAACAATTTTTCATCAAATAAAATAAATGTCGTAAAAAATATTATTTTTATAAATACATAACTTTTAAAAAATAATGTTTTAGTTTTCGCGACGTAAACGAAGACTTTTTATTATAAATTTAAAACTAATCAAATTGATAACTAAATAATTCAAATGAAGGAAGCGACCGCGGCCGTTATGGTCGTGGAAAAAACGTCATTAATGACGTTATTATTTTCGATCACAACGACCCATGTCAAGAGGTGGGTCGAATAACAAACAGTTCCACTTGGATTTAAGATTGTAACGCCGGCAAGAAAGTGGAACGGGTACAATCGCGTTCGTGAACGTGGTCGTAGTGAGTCTCTAGTGGAACGTAGCGTATGAGTGTTTAAAAACTTGATATTGCGCGTACACACCAGGGCGAACGTACTGTTTTCAGGCCAGGCTGGACCGGTGTGAACCTTCCTTGGTTAATCGTGCAGCGATAACAAGTCTTAAAATAATCTTTAAGTAATTAATTAAAAATTGCAGGAATGTGCGACGGTTTCGTC
The DNA here is from genome assembly GCA_012273795.1 of Dendrolimus punctatus. NCBI lineage: Eukaryota > Metazoa > Arthropoda > Insecta > Lepidoptera > Lasiocampidae > Dendrolimus > Dendrolimus punctatus. Next base: position 2,067,351 of record CM022537.1, read on the forward strand.
ACGATCTATAAGACTGAAGGCATGAGGGGTTTCTTCGCTGGCGTCTCAGCGACTTGCACGAGGCTGGCCGTTGGCAGCGCTGCACAACTCACTACTTTTTCGGCGTATGTTTTTTTGAAGTGAAACTTCTATATAGACAATATTAAGATTTGTCTGTCACGAAAAAGCATTACGGCCACGTAGAGGAGCGGCATAAATTTAGACTAGACGTGGTGAAAGGCGGTATAATTTTAGAGGAGACTATGGATGCGTTTTTTGGTTTCGGATCGAATTAAGCTTTTTAGTTTGATAAAATAAATATGTTTAAATAAAAAAATGCATGCATTAAAATGTACCTGATCTAACCAAATCATAATTTGCAGTAAACCTGCGAAAAATCGAAATGTGTGCTGGGTCACATAGAAGAAGTGAAACTTCAACGGACAAGCAAAAGTTTTTGCTTGAAGTTTTATGGGCAGGTTTCAGGTTCAAATCATTAACAATCCGGCGTGCTAGCTGGTTAAAGCAAGTACGGAGGTGGGGGCCTTGGCCCCCGAAGTCGAGTACGAGGTGTCACTACTCACCTAAGGTTTCGTCTCGAAGCCCCCCTGCGGGTTTATTATTATTATATTTTTTATATATAAAAGTAATTTTCCTCTTAGAGCTAAAGAAGCATTACTGGCACACGGTATATGCCGGAATACGAAGGTCGGCCTGGCATTCTGCGCCAGTGCAGTTAGCGGTGTGGTTGTGGCGGTTATTATATGCCCACTCGACGTGACCACCGTCAGGATGTACAACCAGGGTAATGATGTTTGCAAACTTACAGAATGAAAGAGGTCCTGGGGTCCCATGGCTACTGTGAGCGTTCGCCGGCTATGCTTGCGTTCACCGCAAGTTTGTTTAGCAGTGTGCTGGTTGTGATTGTTGAAACCCCACTGGATGTTGTGAATACGCGGCTTTATAATCAGGGTAAATTATGGATGTTGCTTTTGTGTTTTCATGGTGATGGGGGCTTTATTGCTTGTTCTTATATCTTATTCATTCACTTGCCGCACCATTAGTAAAAATTTGAATGCACTTGTATGGGGCGATGTGAAATTTTAAGTAAGGCAAATGAATAAGTGTTTATACCTATAGCTTGTTTCTTTACAATTAAATATTTTTGGTTAAAATGTTAGTTAAATTGAGTCTTTAGATAATTTAAGCATATAAAACTATAGCTGCGCCCCGATGTTTTACCTGCGTGGTGATGGAAAATCGTTATATTTTGGATAATTCACAGTATTATCTTTATAAATTGTAGCCTATGTGTTATTCTGATGTGTAAGCTGTATTATTGTAAAGTGTCATCAAAATCCATTCAGTAGTTTTTGCGTGAAAGAGTAACAAACATACATTCTTACAGACTTTCGCGTTTATAATGTTAGTAGGATTGCCTACCGTATTTTTTATGTAATTTTAGATGTAATTTAACGCAGAGGCTCTGGGTTCGATCCCTGGCATGATAAATATCGCAAACGAACTTTCTCTTATTTACTATAGTCTGGGTGTTTGGGATTGGCCCCAGAGGGGTCTGTTGTATATAATATCATAACACAACCGTAACTTGCTTAACATGGGGATATACAATGTGCGTGTTTGTCTTTCGATTATTATTATTATAAATAATTAGTGTAATTCATTGCAAAAATCTTCTTAAAAATAATGTGTGTGTATGTATACATATATACATAATAGATGTTTTGTGTCACTCATGGGGACTTGAAGGGTAGTTAGTGTTTTGCGTGGTATTTATTTATTTGAAAAAGTTTAGATTATAAATGGGGATAAAGAACATTATTTTTAAGCAATAATAGGGACGTATACATTTTAAAATAAATTCTAAAATTATTTATATATAAAAACACAGGCGTAAAAATAATATATTATTTTGAAATACCATTATAGTTAAACAATAATTAATGTGATATTTGATTCACTTCACTTTAACGAACCTAGGACTTACGCTAGTACAAAATATATGAGGCTATCAAGTATTGTAAGATAACAAAAAGTATATCAGGTAATTTTCTGCCCGCTACCCTATTTGTTCATGTGGAATACACAATTGTTGAATGAAAGATGACTTTATTTTAATAGCTTTTAAATCAGCGTTCCAAACATGTTAGCATTTTTAAGTAACGTCTTATAATAATTGTACATAAAAATCAAATAACAGGGTATGCTATTATAATAAGGCATAGGTAGGTACATTACCTTAGAGTATAATAAGGGTATAATAAGGTACATTACCTTAGAGATAGGTATGTAGATTGTTTTCCTCGTTTTATCATAGTCAAATAAACATTTACCACGGGTTTGACGGGTCTGGTCAAAAGTACAGTTTCTTTTCGTTGTAATCCTTTGTAATTTATTTGAATATTGTATAATTACAGGCACGGCGTCGCCAGGCGGTCTACTCTACACGGGTGTACTAGATTGCCTTACAAAGATATATAAAACCGAAGGGCTCTATGGACTCTACAAAGGATTAGGACCTCTTTATTTAAGGATAGCACCCCACACAACTCTGTCTTTAGTTATTTGGGATATGTTGAACAATATGTTACTGGATAAAAATAAAAATAGCTAAAAATACATATGTGAATTGCATTTTCTTCACACCTTGAGTGGTGGATTTCTTCGACCATTTAAATTAATATATAAAAATATTAATAATGAAAGTGACTTTTCTGAAGTTGATGAAGAAGTTCGAATTTTAACAGTGTTTTTTGTAACGTTTACGTAATAACGGCCACACGCACTATGCGGTTAGCCGCAGTACATTCACCCTTGCACAACATTGCGGCCGCATTGCAGATCAGCCGTACGGTTTTATACGGTTATCCTTACATAGAGACGCGATATCATTGTGCAGCAACATACAAAAATACATCCACTTGTCGAATGTCATGCATATATTTTCAGTAATATCAAAAGATGTGTGCAGTGACGCGGAAAGACCGTGTCAGGAACTCCCGCATCCGTGGCAGTCTTCATGTCCGCGATATAGCAGACAAACTGCAAAAGTGTTGCTTACGCAGGTAAGGCCACGTTTTACGGAGACCGGCTAATTATGTGGGGAACAAATGTCTAGCCATGCCGCCTCCGCCAGGTCCCGGTCGAAGGTGAAGGCCCAAGAAATGTTGGCTTGACGTCGTGAAGGATGTCATGCGTGCCAATATTCTCAAAACGGGGGATAATGAAGACCGCGCGAAGTGGAGTAGAAAAAGTAGGAAAGCGAACCCTGGACGTCGGAGAGGACGCTACGAACGCAACCGGGATTTAACGCTCGGATAATGATGATGATGAGATTCAGTAATTTCAGAAAAAGATTCTGCAACATTACAATACAGATATGCAGATGAATATAACAGCTTGTTTATAGTTTCGATTTTTCGAAAATGGCTACGGAACCTTAAAATGTTTGTTTTTATTCAAATTTTGCATAACCTGTACCTACTTTAAGTAGGTATTCTGTATCTTATCTAGGTCGTAATGTAATTGACCTGATAAGCAGTAAGCCTTTTGTCACCACATTCCTTTTATTCCATACACTATACATATCAGTATGTAATACTTATAGGTATTAAACGCCTTGACACACTTCTAACATAAAAGTCATGCCTACTGGAACTACGAATGCAAGTAAAAAAAAAATTGCTATTTATTTATAATGTTACGACTAAATGCCGACAAAGGAAAAAATCACACCTGCGTCTGTAGAAACACATTTTATTACCTTCCCGAATTTGGACATCTTTTGTTTATTTTGTGTTTAAAATTTGTACTTGGAAAAACAACCTATTGTAATCCTTAGGCATTAAAAGGTGTGATTGTAGGAAATTATTGATATGCGGTCGAGTATTGTGTCGAGACATTGTATTGGACAGGATAAAAGGAATGCCCGAACGGAGGAGTGAGGCAGTCAAGCGACGATTACGATACGAGGGAATGGGTACATTCGATAAGCGATATAGTGACGGACTCTGCGCGTGTTATTGAATCGTGGAACACGTTTGTACTGGTTGCGTCCAGTTGTGCCTGTGTTATACGTGTTTGTATAGTTCTAATAAATTCGAGTCCTGTAACTCGTAACAATAATAATAATAGCACAGCAGACGTCCTGCTCTAAAAAAAATTGTGTGTGTGTGCAGTTCACGCGCTGTACAAGTGAAACGAAATATGACGAAGGGTGGGCGGGATCCTAAATTTCGTGATGTCACACATCATTATATATTAATATATTAAGCTTTAAAACACAAAATTCGAAATATTAACGAAAAACATTTCCAACTCATCTGTATGAGATTAGTGTGTGTTAAATATAATGTATTAAAATGTAAGTAGTTCGTACTATATGTTACGTATACCACCATCTCCATTATCATATAATTTCATTCCTGGGGTTGTCTGGAAGAGATCGCTTTTTAGCGATAAGACCGCCCTTTGTAACATCTAATATATAAAATTCTCGTGTCACAGTTTTCGTTGCCATACTCCTCAGAAACGGCTTGACCGATTTTGATGAAATTTTTTGTGCTTATCCGGTATCTATGAGAATCGGCCAACATCTATTTTTCATCCCCCTAAATGTTAGGGGTAGTCCACCCCTAAATATTTTTATTTATTTTTTAGACAAAATTTTTAATTTCTATTTTTTTATGATACAACATACAAAAATACATACAACCCTAGATTTTCAACCCTCTACGATCAACCCCTATTTTTTACCGGGCAGGACGACGTCTGCCGGGACAGCTAGTAAATAGATATAATTTTAGTTTTTAAGTTCACGTTTGTATTGGTGTACAATAAAGTGTTATCTATCTATCTATTCTATCTCATTCTGTAGTAGGCTTAGTCCTATATATTTATGTATTTAATCTCGTTTTAGTGATGCTTTTTCGTTTGTTCGAGTTTCAAATCACAACGATTCTTTAAGTGTCAATTTAAAAATTTCATCAATATCGGTCCAACATTTTAGGAGTTCAGTGGTTCAGTGCACATGTGCACATGCTCACGAATAGAAGAATTTTATATAAAGAAGACATGAATATAAAAATTAATTTGCTTTTCCTTCTTTGCAGCGTTAAAAATTAACTCATGGTGCATATTTAAGTACTTTCAGTAATTAATATGGATAGGATACTTTATCATCACCCTTGTGTCTAATCCCGTTTGAGTTCGAAGCGTACCCTTCAAGTCTCGGGTCTTGTTTTCATAATTTTCCACTTCGCGCCGTCTGCGATGTCCCTTATTGTGAGGCCATTAGCAGGTTTCATACCATACCAACAGCGCTTGCGCTTGAACCTATCTCTTCTACTAACACCTAGCGAAGGTCAAGGCGTCACAGGATTGGATATTTAAAATTATTCTGAGTCTCAAAATAATTTTTAATTAATTACCGATTTATTGTAAAATGTTTTAAATATTAAAACGTCAAAAATCGATAAAAGAACAACAAGTGACGTCTTTGTAGGATTTTAAAATTTTCTTTTCTTTTCTATTCTAGCGTATTCAAGTTTATAATTAATTTAATTTATAAAAACCATATCACAGGTGGCATGCAATTGGAGGTGAAAAATGTATCTCCCAATCCAAATCCAACGAGCTGCAATCGGAACTGATATCAGCATCATCACACGAACAGCTATCGATAGCTTGAACATCTTTCTCTTCAGGACATATACACTCTAAATTGTTAGGATCAAATGGAACTGCTCCTATTGCTTGTTTGTATGCTTTAAGACATGTTTTTTCGCATATTTCTGGATGATAGGGGTCTTGCCGGACATTTTTTACCACTTGCCTTATTAAGCGACGTTCTTTTCGTTTCCTCTTTTTGACATAATCTTCGTTATTCTCTCTTGCTATTCTGTATATTATCGGAGTATACTCTTCATTTGAATCTTTGTTTGATGGAGCCGCTTGCATCTCTATTTTGTATTCTCCGTTCTTCTTACTTATGATGAGAGTAGGTTTATCTTCTGTCTGGGTTTTTTGTTTTTTCAATGGCTTCTTTATTTCTACAGAAGAGTGACTGTGTTTCGCCTTGTTGAGTAATCGAAGAAGACGCTTTGATATTGCTCCCGGTTTCCAGCCCTTGGATACCTAAAATCATATTGTCAATAATAAAAATTACAAAAAGAGATTTAGTAATTTAATTAATTGTTTTATTATAATGATAAGAAAAATAATGTAAATAATTATTAAAAAAAAACAGAACTCACCAGTAAAATAACATAAAATAAAACTTCGAAAGATCTGCAGAATAGAAGATAGGAAACATTATTTAAAAAAAATAATAATTACGATATATCAATTGCTTTAGATTTAAAAAGATATCAAGTAGATAGAGACTTCACTTGGTAGAGGAAGGCGAAGAACGTGTGAAATAAATATGTAAGAGTATGTATAATGAATAAGTACTCTGGTCTAGAAAGTTTAAAGTTTTAATGCAACGTTATTCAACATTGAAATGATGATCAATAAATATGTATAATTTCCAAATCACTGGCACTAACGCATTTGTTTACTGAAGTAATGAAATTCTTAAACAAAAAAACTCGTTTATTCATAATTGCAATAAATAATTTATTAAACTTAAAGTTACATAAAAGCATTACAAATTTGACTTAACACATAACCAAACATTTGCTTAGTTCCATTATTTAACTTACAACAAATTCTCACATCGAAAATTTTTATTTGGACACAGAATCTCAGCCTGCTTGCGTGGAGACACGTTTGCTTTTCACACTCTTAGCTGATAATGCCATTATTCTAGCTTGCTGCTCCTGTCTCATTGTCTCTGAATTAATAAATGAGTTTAAACATGGTACGTGGAAAGAACTTAAACTTATTCCTTGTTTCGTTAGATCTTGAAGCCTCTCCTTTGGTCTCTTGTTATTACAATCTTTTAGCCTAAAGTAAGCCTTATGACCACGAGCGTCAACAGAAACGATTCCTTTCTCTGGTGGTATTGGATGTTTGCATTTAGCTCTGTCTAAAAAGTAACTTCGAGAATTAAAACTAGCTAAACCACCCTTTCCTCCTTGACCTTTCCTCACAGAGGCTAACTTTGGAATAGTGGCGGGTTGAGGTAACTTAACATCTTCCCCTTGTGCCAACATTTCTTGTAATGTACTATACAGTATCTTTTTATCTTGGCCGTGACCAGTAACACCCAGTTTAGAAAGTTGCTTAGGACTTGCATCTCCGAAACAACTCCATGTAGCTTCAGATGGTTTATACCCTGGCTTTTCATCACCACCACCTTTTTTATCAGTATTTCCTACACGTTTTTTCTGAGATTTAAATGAGCGTGGTTTCGGATAGTATTTCCACTTGTCTTGAGGATCAATATATCCATCAATACCGACTACTAGCCATTCACCATTCTTAATTTGAAATTTGCCCATTTCAGCTTCGACTTGTTCCCCGCTGGGACCAATAAAAGCATTAGGAGCCCATCTTCCATCAGGACCTATGTATCCGTCTGAATTTATTTCTAACCACTTGTGTTCAGGGCCCCAAAACCCACCCAAGTCGCTACATTGTTGTTTTCCATCCGGACCTTTGAAAAACCTTGGCACTGGGTTGCCATATCTGTCCAAAAGCTTGACTCTATAATCCATATACGTATATTGACTGCTGTTATCAATTTTTAAAACTTTCTTGCTTTTGTATTTGGGATCAAAATAAGCGTTTGGGGGTGTGAATTCAAGTATCCACTCATCCAAATCAGTATCCGAACATATTGACAAAGACTTATCTTCGGAACATGAACACGACAGATCGACATTAGTTCGGTCAGCATCAGGATGTGCCGGATTACAAGTGCATTCAGGTTCCTCAGCTCCAGGTAGAATTCCGAGAGCTTGTTGGTATGTCTTTACGCAAATTTCTTTACACATATCTCTAAAGGCACTTTGAATAAACTCACGTTGTTCTCTTTCTAGTCTTCTTTGGACACGTTCTCTCTTTCGTTTCCTTTCACGATTTTCTTCTTCAGTTCTTCCAATAGTATAGGTCAGCACAGATTTATCCTCGTAAGGTGCTTGATTCAAAGCTCTTGGTTTGGAATAATTTTTCATAGTTTCCATGGTAACAGTATACTCACCATCTTTCTTCTCGACAACGAGCAGAGGCCGCTTAAGAGGCTTCTTCTTTTTACCGGTGTCTTTCTTTCTCTTTTTAGATAGTATTTCATCAGGATTTTTAGCCATTCTAAGCAATCTGACTACGTGTTTATTAGTTGCTCCCGGTCTCCATAAAGGTCGAAACTATGAAAAAAAAAGAATAAAAAACTAATAATTTATTGATATAAATTATGAAAAAATTAATTAATTTACTTTTGTCAGAAATAACCGAACCCTAGAATAGTAAAAGGATTTTCAAAAAGATGTTGATCAAATAAGTAAATTTATTATACTCACCTTCATACCAGGTATGTTTTCAGCAGTCCACAACCAGCCCATATTCTTGGGTACTGCACCCAGGGTTCCAGTACATGGCATCGCACATTGACTGTGCCCAATCTGAGGAGCTGAAATCATAAACATGTATTTAGATAAATGTTAATATTAATTACAATGTTCAAACAGTAAATAAAAATACGTACGTATACCTCGATAACCATAATTGAATTTGAATCTGTCATCCTTTTTCTTTTTGCTCTTTTTATTATCTTTATCGGACTCAATGCTCTTATCTGCAACTGATCGTTTATCGGAGTGAGCTGATTTAGATCCTTTTATACTTTTCTGACTTTCTTCTGCCCTCTTTTTACTCTCACTACCAGAAGTACTCCACGTCTTTAGTTTATTTTTATCAACAAGTTTATGATATATTGGACAGGGAAACGGTAAATCAATCGTTGGAACTTTCGTTAATTCTTCTCCAAATTTTTCATATCCACCGCAGACTCCACAGTAAGTAGTCTTGTTGGTAAATCCAAATGTGCATTCGCAAGTGCAAAGGCAAGGTTCTCCTTCGAATTTCATTTTTCCTTTAACACCTCCAATAACCTCCACTTGCTCAGTAATATCACAACATTTTCTTTGGCTCAAGTCTATCAAAATTCGTTCATCTGGTTTGTTAGTAGGCTCGCGATCCTTTTTATTATCACAATCAATTTGTTCACATTTTGTAATACTGACCAAATGAGCTGCTTCTTCAGGTAAATCTAATGAACAAACACTCTGAGAACACGTGTTATCCGTTTCTTTTCTACTAGGACATTTAGGATCACATATCCTGAAACTGTATTTTCCTTGAAGGTCTTCTGATTTCTCTGACACATTGGCCCGAGATGAAGATTTTGAAGAAGCATTGGGTTTATTAGAATCATTATCGACCATAAAATAATTGACACAATAAACTTGGTTACCGTAAGTACCAGTAGAATCATTAAATATATAATTTAAAACATTAAACTGATTTTGAGTTACCGAAGACCAAGAATTGGATGGGATAACATTTATTTTTTCTCTTTTGTCAATATCTGTGTCACTCTTAACGACGGATCCACAACTTGGCTTTTCGAAACTCTGAGTAGCTTTAATTTCATCTGTTTTGTTATTTGAGCCTGGTTTTGTAATTCGCTTACTTAGAATTTTGTCATTTTTATATTCCGGCTTAACACTCACAGTTTCTTTAAATTTTCTTTTACCTTTGCCATATATGGTTTTAATGGTCCCAGTGTCTCCTGCAATATTTGTAGCGTTTTCTTTGATAGTACTCATGACCGTTGCTCGTTTAGAATTACATTCCGTATACACAAACGTCTGTGAGTTATCTTCAGATAAAGCATTGAATTCAGTAGTGATTTTATTCTTAAGATGTGTCAGTTTTATATTTAATTTAATTACAGCCATACGTCTTGATGTATACTCATCAAATATATTGTATTCGCCAGTAGCTGTTGCAGGAGGTGGATGTGATTTCTTGTATACTTTAGTTAAATAATCAATATAAACAGGACTCCAAGGGATATGAGTGGAAGCAATAAGGCAGTCAGGATGTATTTTACTCCAAAGCGACACTTCCATGGGGTATCTTGACATGTTTAACAACAGTGCTTCAATATTGGTTGCAAAAAGTACTGATTGTCTTGCCTTAACTTTTAACTTTTCAACTTTGACGTGTCGTATCTTCTTTTTTGCTTTGGATTTTTTCGGTTTTTTGGATAAACCTCTCTCCGAATCATTAGGATTTTTCAAGATAAGAGTGAATACATCAGCAAATTGACTTCGTATATAAAAATTCTTAGAGTCTACCATACTCTTTATACTTTCAACCATTATTTCAAACAGAAACATTGAATCCGTAGACGACATTCTAACGTAATATTATCTTAACGTATAAATATATATTTTTAATTTACTTAGTTTCAAATTTTAATTACATATAAATACAAAATAAGAATAAAACAAAAATAATAAACTTGCAATTTTAAATTTTGCCAAAGATGGTGTCATATTTGAAAATAATACGTTCTTGTTTTTTATATTATATTTTTATCAAACATTATGGTTACGACTACGACTTGGCCAGTTTTTAAATTTTTATTTTTAAAGAGGTTTTCTTTCGTTTGGTCCTTAGTTTACATTGAAACCAAGTTATTATAGGAATGTCTTGTAGAAACAGAATTAATATAGACATAAGTATTAATTATGATTATTACATTAAACAAATACTTTTCTTTCAAATTTCCTATAACCGACTTCAAAAAAGGAGGAGGTTCTCAATTCGTCGGAATCTTTTTTTAATAAAACGTTTCATGTTAAATTTGAGATTTTCGACATTGCTTCAATTACGAAAACTCAAATGGCTCACTAATATAATAAATAGGAGGCGTAAACTTCAAATCTATACATATGTTTAAACTATCCCGCTTTCTGAGATTAAATGTACACCTGTTGTCGAGAATATTTTACATTATTCATGCTACCTAATCAATATAACCATGTGAGCTTTGAAGCTTTTTAAATATGAGAATATCGAAAGTACGAGTAAGTCGTAGATACACACTGAATTTCATGACAATCAGTTTAATCCTAAGGCCGCCAATAAAAAACAAAATATAAACATCCAAATCAAGACAATTATTAGCAACTATTTAAAAAGTAAATAAATAAAAATCCTTCAAATAAAACAGCATCAATTTATTTGATTAAAAATATTTAGACGATAAAAAAGTAAATATGCCTTGAACCAAGTGTATCGGAATTTTTATCTAATTAAAGGGGTATTAGTATAACCAGATTTTGAAGATGCGCTTAATTTTTTCCCGCAGGAATTAACAATATCCAAAGACTTCGTATTATTGTACCTTTGCATTGTGTATGGCGATATTTTCTTCCTTGGCGTGTTTGACGCTCTGTTTGTTTTCATGGGTGGTTTCAATTCACCCAAATCGTCATATATTTGCAGCCCTTCCATAATTTCTTTATACTTCGCCAACTTTGTGGGATCCATAAACCTCGTACGGTCAACTTGAGTTATTCTTGGTAACCTATTTCTTTCGTAGTTCACTGATACGTTCATTACTAAAGGCGTTTTTGCTTTACCTGATGAATAAGAAACAGCCTTTTTGACCTTATCTTCTTTTCCTTTTCCTGATGGTGTTACTGAGGGTGATAATTTTTTATCACCTTTGCCTTTGTACGTGGTAATCGCAGCCTTATCTTTAGCAGATAGTTCAACTTTCGCTTTCTTAGCATCCACAGTAGACGCTGTTACAGTTGACTTCGACTTTATGCCCCTAGCACCTCGTTGTTTTGAATACCAAGCCCACTTGTTATCCTTATCAATATATCCATCTATGCCGATTTTCAATTGCTGACCCGTATTATCAGTAAAAGAACCTTCCTCAGCTGAATAGAACATACCGTCTGGTCCAATGAAATTCATTGGTACCCATCGATTATCTGGACCTATGTAACCGTCTTTGTTAATTTCAAGCCATACCTTATCAAGGCCCCAAAAACCCCCGAGATCACTACATTCTTGCTTTCCATCAGGACCTTTAAAGAACCTTGGGACCGGGTTACCAGATTTATCAAGCACTTTCACTTTGTAGTCCAAATAATTGTACTGGCTTTCATTTTCCATAATAATAGGAGGGTGTTTTGCTTTGGGGTTGAATCGGGCTGCAGGTGGACTAAATTCGATAATCCACTCGTCACCATCCGTGTCGTCACTAGATATTGTTCCTTCGTCAGAACACGAGCAAGAGTCTATCACTGGACTAAAATCTCCTGGAGCAGCAGTTTGACAAGGGCATTCGGGATCATTCGGATTTGGCAAAGGCAGCAACCCAATAGCTTGGTTATATGTCTTCAAACAGATCTCTTGACACCTGTCTCTAAAAGTTGATTGAAGCAATCTGCTTTTCCTCCTTGTGTCTCTACGTTCTCTTCTCTCCCTTTGTTTTTGTATCTTTAGCTTTTCTTCTTCAGTCTTTCCAATTGTGTACACTATTGGATTTTTCTCTTCATATGGGTATTGAAAGACAAGACGTTCTTTTGAATATTTCTTGAAAACTTCCATAGACACTGTGTACTCGCCATCGTGTTTTGCAACTACCAGGGTTGGCTTCATTTCTACCTTTTTCTTTTTTTGCATCATTGCCCGTTTCTTTTTGGCGATTGTGTCGATACCTTCGCGCATTGCTCGATAACGTCTTACTAAAATCTTGTTGCATGCCCCTGGGCGCCATTTAGGACGTGGCTGAAATAATGTTTTTTTTTAAACTGACAAATAAGCAAAGTTTATTAAGAAACACAGGTATAATTAAAACCACAATATTTTATGCGAAATTATTTGTTATTTACAACAAACTAGCTGTCCCGACAGATTTCGTCCTGCCCGGAAAAGCTTCAATCGATATGCCGACAGCAGCGCCACCTACCGTGTTCAATAAAGAACATACAGACAAACTTTTATTTTTATATTTCGCATACTAATACATGAAAAAATAAATTACTTTGACTTTGACTAATATATACTACAGGCAGAACATTTCTGTAGATAAAAAATAATATACTATTTTTATTACAAGAAGGACATATTAAGATTTTATTAATTTGACGTATTTTTGAATTCATGTAAAAATTTATAGATGTGACCTAAATTTTGTAATATGACGGTAGAATAGATGCTGTTTATTTAAATATTTTATTATTTACAGATACGAAATTTCGGAAGTAAGATTTGATGATTTGATTACATGCATACGCATGCGATCACATTCATATAAATATGTTACTTAAACACAGCTTCACTTACGCTTCTCGACGCGTTTTCCTGTGTGTGCTGCCTATAAACGTTTATAAAGGGAATTTTAAAAATTTCGTAATTACCTTCATACCGGGTATATCTTCAGCAGTCCAGTTCCATCCCATGTGTTTCGGTACCGGTGGGTACGGGTACTTCGTTTCAATCTTAGATTCTGTTGGAAATGATGCTGGAAAATAAACCTATTTTTAATTGTTATAATTATTGTCTTATTTTGAAATTAGTGTTGTTCAATACAATATAAGTTTAGCTTTTGGAACTAGGCAGTTATGTTCCATTGGAACTGTTTAGAGATCAGAAGAGCAAAGATGCGACGATTACGAGTTAGCAAGACAGCATGAAAGTTCTTTGGTACTTATCAAAAAAATATTCCGCCATTGATAAAAGTCGTGGAACCATGGAAGCCTATACGAAGTTTTGTTTTTAAGTTATATTTGGTGTACATACAAAAACTTTCAGTTATAAGGATAACCGTGGGTTATACGTTACTTTAATTCCAGAAACTTAGATAATATCCGTGTAATAATATTTCTAACTTAATGGTAGCGAGGATAAATGGGTTTCCATAAAATGTTGTCAAAAGTATACGTATATACTCATCATCATCATCCGAGCGTTAAATCCCGGTTGCGTTCGGAGCGTACACTCCGACACCCAGGGTCCTCTTTCCTATTTTTTCTACTCCACTTCGCGCGGTCTTCAGCATTCCCCGTTTTGAGACCATTGGCACGCATGTCATCCTTCACGACGTCAAGCCAGCATTTCTTGGGCCTTCCCCTTCGACCGGGACCTGGCGGAGGTGGCATGGCTAGACATTTGTTCCCCACGTAATTAGCCGGTCTGCGTAAAACGTGGCCGTACCAGCGTAAGCGACACTCTTGCAGTTTGTCTGCTATGTCACGGACATGAAGACTGCCGCGGATGCGGGAGTTCTTGACCCGGTCTTTCCGCGTCACTCCACACATCCATCGCAGCATATTCATCTCCGTGACACGCAGTTAGTATACGTATATACTGTCGGAGCATAAACAGATAACTGTTATCAAGGGATACAATGATCGGAGTTATGAAACCGGGTGGATTGCTCTATTAAATAATAAAGAAGAAATACCCACGCTGTTTCTCAACACTAGGTGCTATTTTATCAATATTCGTCTTCTCTTGCTTAACTTTCTTTGCTTTTTCGTCGCCTACATCTTTTTTCTCGCTTTTCTTATCTGACAAATTTTTCATCGAACGTGAAGAAGTCAATTTTCGTCCCTCGGTTCCAGCAACACCCTTAGACGTTATTGTTTTCGAACTCTTTATGCTTGTAGTATCAGGAGCCTTTTTTTGATTCTCATCAGGAAAGGGACTTTCAACCTTTATGTACTTTTTGTCATACAACTTATGATATACAGGACAAGGGTGTGGCTTGGCGTATTCTGGTTGATTTCTCATATCTTCCCCTAAACACTCATATCCACCACATACAGCGCAGTATGTAGTTTTATTAGTAAATTTGAAATCACATACACAGTCGCAGTAACATGGATCTTCATCCGCTGCTTTCTTAGGTTTCTTACTTGTTACTGCATCCACGATAAAGTCCTTTACTTTGTCAGTAGCGTCACAAGACTTAACACAGCAGAGATTGTGTATGTCTGACAAATTAATCACAACTTCGCTATCCGCAGGGCTTGCAGGATACTGTTGTTTATCTGGACATACTGGCGTTTGACACTTCGAATCTTCAGTTTCGTCTTGTTTATCAGTCGTCGAGCATCTACTTTTAGAACAAGTCATTGCATTCTCCGAATGTTTTACACTTGGACAGTCAGTCCCGCAGTATTTGAACTTTGAAGATCCCGATACTGGAGATGAAGTCCCATCAGAATTTTTGTCAAAATCATATGCAACAGTAAAATAATAGACGTTGTAAACTTTTTTTTCATCACTTTTAAAAGGACATGTATTTCCTTCGCATTTACTTTCGTTGCTTCCGGTTTCTTCACAATCCTTAGCGCAATCAGAGTTGCATGAAGATGATTGCTTTATCAAAGCATCTTGCATAGTTTTTAGACAAGCACATTGTGTCGACAGACCTTCCATTGTATTTAATTGAGCAAAAGGTCCCTCGTGGCGAAGGAATTGATGTACCTTTTCAGCTAAAGTGCAAGTTTTACTTCCGCATGGACCAACTATTTCTCCGATTTCAAATTCTTTATTATCTTCCTCAACTAAATTCTCAATATAAGCTCTTAAATCTCTAGCGATTCTACAATCTGCTCGGCCACACGGTCCTCTGATGTTTGCAATATCGAACGTTGCCCCACGGCCTTCAGGTCTTTTTCCAGCTCCTATGCAAATTGGACAAGGACCGCCTTGTACTTCTTTCTTGAAAGCTTCAGCTAATTTTCCATCTGGCCAGGAGGTTTCTTTACAATAGCAAAGCCTGTCAATATCAGTAGCTTTGACTCGAGGTCTGATAGTGGGCCTAGGTGTTAACATTCTCATATTATCGTTACAAGAAACAATGATCTTCCTAACGTAGTCGACTATAAAATCAATATCAGGACATGTCTCCGGTGCTTTGTATATCGATTCTGGGGGTTTATCAGCGTTACCCATACAACAGTAGTCTCCATCATTAAAGAACGTAAGGTTAGCTCCTGGAGCGTTTTTGAAACTTGCATATACAACCTTGGGAACTTTAGGTTTATCCACGATATAGTTGTTCGCTATCTTATTAGAGTTCTCTTCAAAGTCTTCATCAGTAGTTTTCATTGTACAAATGTAAGATGTAGTTTTTGAGTTGATGCCAGTATATAAAACTTTCTTCACAGTTGGATCTTCAGACAAGGTACGAAATGCTGTAGTAACTTTATCAGTTAGATAAGACAATTTTATTTGGACACCTAACTTTGCCATTAGTTTTGCAGTACCCTCCTCAAATATGTTGTACTCTTCGTTCAATGTCACAGGATCTGGCATCTGACAATTACAAATCTTCTCCAAATAGGCCAAAAAAATGGGATCCCATGGTATATAAGAAGCACCAATATAAACTAAATTATCCTCTTTACTCCAGAGTGAAACTTCCAGGGGGAATTTCTTCATGCTTTGTATAAGGAATTCAGCAGTACTAGAGAATAACACAGATTGTCCAGATTGAATGACTGGTTCTGGAGGAGGTAACACAATTGCACCCTTTTTTCCTTTTTTTGGTTTTGGTGGTTTTTTCTTTTTCCCTTTTTTACGAGGTGGTTCTGGTGGCAGAGGAGGTGGCTCAGGTATTACGATGTGCATTTGTTTAGGGTCTTTAAGTTCCAGAGAAAATATGTCAGCGAAATCGCTTCTTATAACTAAAAATCTACTCTCGACCAAACTGGTAACTTTTTGTACAACCACTTCGAAAAGAAACATAGCATTTGTTACCGCCATACTTTTACGATATTTTACGTTTCATAAAATTATTTTTATGTATTTCTGGTACCTACAATTCACATAATTATTAAAAAAGAAATTTTATAATAAAAATTATACAACCAATAATTTGGAATGGCAATTTCATAACACTATAATCATAGATAATAACTATAATATATAATAGTTCTTTTTCCATGGTTATTATCTATGACTATCTATACCATTGTCAGTTCAGTACCAGTTCAATGTATTAGGTTTTTATTTAATAATCCCGCCTTTTTGCACTTTACTTGCAGATTAGAGTGCTAATGGCATTGAAATAAGTGTAATAATTTTTTCTTGTATGTGTGGGCCATAAAAATGGCTCAGACTTTTAGACGGCTTGGGAAGGGAATGGGAAGGCCAATTATATTATATTTATATTAATTTAAATAAAAATTATCCCTGTCTAGACCATATAAAAATGTACCCAGCTGGTGTAAGACTATTAGAAATTAGAACAAAAGGTATCGGGCTATTGATATGAACTACTAATAGAATTAGAGATCTTAGACTATAGGGACTATGGCGTCTACCCATCGCGGGGGCGTTGGCTTGGTACCCCAGAGCTATTAAAGTAAAACTAATACAGGCATAATTTATAATATGAGTTTTATTTGTAGTTTAGATGTTTTACATGGAATACAATTTGTAAAGAACAATGACACCATTAGTTTTGGTTTATTCTAAAGATGTCAAAGCATATTCCTTTTATCTAAGGAAGTTTAATAGCTTCACTATAAAGAGTATATATAAACTCTAACAGGAGTCAGGTAAGTGGTGACTGGTGAATTCGACACAAAGCTGCCTTGCAGTTTAATTTAAAAGTTTTATAATTTTGCTCTCTATTTGCATTTATATTTTTAAGTTAGGTTTATTTATAGGATATTTTAGTTTTTGTTAATAGTTGTTAGATTACAATTTTACTATTGTTATATTTGATTTGCCAAAAAAATATTTTTTCAGTTATGCTAATGAGGGAGGTGGCTGATATGTGACGGTGGTGGTGGTGGTTGATTGGTTGCGGCCGTTGAGCGGTGTACGGGTCAATGAAAGATATTGTTTGCGACGTACACTTTTAATCACACACACACTCTCTCAATGTTACAATATTATAGTTCAGAAGGATTTTTGGTATGAAGGCAAGCAGCGAGCGCGAAAACTAACGTTTTGTACACGGGCACGTATGTCGTGCGGTCGCGTTGAAGACGTAAGTCGGACTGTGTCGAGATGACCCGAAATATATTCGGCTCTCGGCTGTTTCGCGGCAAGTGGATTGCCGCGAAAAATTGTGGGCGCGATGTCATAAAACGGCGCGATGTTTTGCTTGCCACAGATAAATATTGGTTCCGCGCTTGCGTGCTTGTTTTTATGTTGGCACTAATGTCGCCACACCACCCACCCACGGAGAAAAGTACCCCCAACAAATTACAAAATAGGGTTTACAATATAAAAAAAAAAACTTATGTCTAAAATATTTACATATACTACACATCCACGGGCGTCTGGAAACGAACGTGACGTCCCGAGCGAGTCACATACTTGGGATGCGCAGAAGTTGTGCTGGGGGGTAGTGATGAGTTGGCCTGAGCCGGAGTTGTGGGTGGGGATGGAGTAGGTGGTGTGGATGGAGCGTGAAGTGGAAGCGGTGGAAGAGGAGGTGAAGAAATTTGGGCCCCCTCTAATTCAGTGTAACTCTGTTCTATGGAGATGGCTTCTATTCTAGACATTGTGTCAGCAACCACATTGTCCTCTCCCTTTATATGTACAATGTCTGTTGTGAACTGGGAAATGAAGGACAGCTGGTTGAGCTGAACAGGAGGAAGCTTTTCTCGACGTTGAGTGAAAGAATAGATGAGCGGTTTGTGGTCCGTGTAGATTGTCACGTGTTGAACCTCGAGCAGGTAGCGAAAGTGTTGTACGCTTTCGTATACCCCGAGGAGTTCGCGATAGTACGCGGGCCATTGTGATTGTTTGTCAGTAAGTTTCTTACTGAAAAAGGCCAAAGGCTGCCATTGGTTGCCTATCTTCTGTTGGAGGCAAGATCCCACGTGAACTGAAGAGGCGTCAGTGAAGAGTCCCAGTTTAGCGTCGCTGACTGGGTGAGCAAGGAGAGTAGCACTCAGGAGGCTATCCTTGCACTTCTGAAACGCGAGTTCAAGTTCGGGCGTCCATGGAACTGGCTTTGGTCCTTTGAGTTTGGATGCAGCTAAGGCATCTATGAGCGGAGCTTGCTTTTCTGCTGCCCTTGGGAGGAATCGGCGATAAAAGTTTATCATACCTAAAAATCTGCGAAGGCCTTGCACGGTTTTCGGCAAGGGATAATTTTGCAGAGCTTCGATTCTCTCTGTAGGCGGGCGTGTACCGTCTTTGTTAATACGGTAGCCGAGGAAAGTAACCTCGTCGACGCCGAAAATGCTTTTTGATGCATTTACTACGCAGCCATAGTTCACCAAGCGCTGGAAAACTGTACGCAGGTGTTCCAGGTGGTCTTCTGGTGTCTTTGAAAAGACCAGTAGGTCATCAACATAGGCGTAGCAGAAATCGAGTCCCCTCATGACTTCGTCAATGAAACGCTGGAACGTTTGTCCTGCGTTTCGAAGACCGAAGGTCATGAAGGGAAACTCGTACAGACCGAATGGTGTGGTTATTGCGGTCTTACAGATGTCAGGTTCATGAACTGGTAATTGTTGGTAAGCCTTTACCAAGTCAATTTTGCTGAAGATAGTGGAACCTGCGATGTTGTGTGCGAAGTCGGCGATATGTCTGACAGGATACCGGTCTGGCACAGTTCTTGCATTCAGAGCCCGGTAGTCGCCACACGGTCGCCACTCTTGGTCTCCTTTCTTCGCCATGTGTAGAGGAGAAGACCAAGGACTGTCCGAAGGTCTAGCTGTTCTGCAGTTGACCATGTCCTCAAATTCCTTTTTAGCTGCTACCAGCTTCTGAGGTGCGAGGCGACGTGGACGGCAAGAGACAGGAGGGCCATCGGTAGTCACGATGTGATGAACCGTGGTATGCTTCACTTGCCGTGGGAGGCCTGGAGGTCTGGTCAAGTCCGGGAACTCGAGGAGTAGCTTGGAGTAAGCTGAGGATTCCGTGACTGACACGGCTTTCAC
Source organism: Dendrolimus punctatus (assembly GCA_012273795.1). Classification (NCBI taxonomy): domain Eukaryota; kingdom Metazoa; phylum Arthropoda; class Insecta; order Lepidoptera; family Lasiocampidae; genus Dendrolimus; species Dendrolimus punctatus. The sequence goes on from CM022537.1 coordinate 2,087,243, forward strand.
ACTGACTTGGTTGACTTGTGCAATTGTAGCAGCAGTTGTCAAGCTTGTGTTTCCGTCAATTAGGCGTTTGTGGCGGAGATCTGGCAACAAATTGTAGAAGCTAAGAAAATCCGAGCCTATTATTGGGATTTCTACATCGGCGATGGTGAAATTCCATTGGAAGTTCCGATGCAAGCCCAGATTGAGGCAAAGGGATATGCTGCCGTAGGTGTTTATGGTGCTGCCGTTGGCTGCGGCCAATTGATAATCGGTTGCTGACTTGGCACGACCTTTGGCTAACCGTTGAGGATAGCAGCAGAGGTCGCTACCTGTGTCAATTAGGAACCTGAGCCCTGTCGTCTTATCTGTGACGAATAACCGGCGGCAGAAAGTGTTGCAGTCAGTCGCCGCGTCTACTGACTGCATTTTGGGTTTCCCTGATCTTGGTTTACCCAGGAGCAGGGGTTAACGCACTTCTTGGCCTTTTTGTGGTATGTCTTGTGATACCAGCATAAGGAGGTGGAGGGGGAGGAGCGGGTTGAAGATCTGGAGCTAGCTCTGGATCTGACTGGGTCACGTCCTTGACGTGGACGCGCCCGAAATTCTGCCGTTAATGCTTCTACCTGCTTCGTAATCTGTTCGAAGCGGTTGGCGAGCTCAATGAGCTCAGGAGATTTAGTTGTAACGGCGTGAACCGCAGGTGTGGCCACTTCCAAGATCTTGTCTGCGATGTCGGCTGCCTTTTCCAAAGGCAAGTCCTCCTGTGCAGCTAAAATTGCTTGTACGTTTGCAGGAAGGCGACGCAGCCACAGTTGTCTGATTATCTCGTCGCTCCTGAAATCTGATCCTGCCAAGGACTGGAGGCGTCGCAAGAATTGTGATGGCTTGCGGTCACCAATGTCCTCCTCTCCGAGGAGCCGTCTGATCCTGTCCTTCTTGGAGGCAGAGAGGCGCTTGATGAGTTCTGTTTTCAGATATTGGTAGCGGTTGGTGTCCGGAGGTTGCTCTATGATATCCGCAACCTCGTCGGCAATTCTTGAATCCAGAATGGAAATGATGTGGTTGTATTTTGTCCTGTCTTGTGTGATCCCAACAAGTTCAAATTGAGCTTCCACCTGGCCAAACCAGACGGAAGGCTTGTCAGCCCAAAAAGCTGGGAATTTGACAGTTACTGCCATTGTCCGCCTGTCTTGGCTGTCTTGTAGCAGTTGGAGTTGAGCTTGAAGCAGCTCTAATTGCTCTACAGGTGACGTCATTGTGGTGGAAGAAGGGAGTCCAAGAAAAAATCGTTATTAGGAAGTAAAGGAAACTGGAATGACAGGCTAGTGGAAGTATCAGAAGTTGGTGTTGGAAAAGACCCAAGTGACACCGCGTGATAATACTAGCAATTATTATGTATAAATGTATCAATATAATAATAATCCTAATAATATTTTATGTACAAAAGAAACAATTTACAAAATACACGGATATATACACACCTAATACACAAAAGAAAAGAAAAAAAAATGATTAAGTCTATAACAAAGTACACAAAACAATAATAAATGTAAACACGAAAATACAATTAATATAAAATATATATGTACACAAAAAGCATGAAGAATTTAAGTACTTAATATGTTAACGAATATGTACAATAATTATTATATTACAACAATAAATTATCAAAATGTTTGTTCACTAAATTTGCTTATTTATATTGAAAAAAAAAATGTACTTAATAAGTCCTACAAAGTTAGGTAATTAAATGTACATAAAGACAATAATTCAATATTTGATTTTTGATTCGGAACGTAAACAATATTATAAAACTGAAAAACGTAGTCCGAATATATTGTACCGGGTTATAATCACTTCACTATTTTGATTTATTTAGTTTTGCACTTTAGTTTGTTATTTTAAAAAAAATCGCTCACCGATAACTGCAGAACACTTAACCTCGATGTAATATTGGCGCGGACCCGATGTGGTATTGGCGGGAACTCCATGTGATGTTGGCGCGCAACAGCTGACGGTTACGTTGTTACCGGGCGCCAATCGTTCTTTGTTGCTAAGCAACCAGCCGATGGTTGCCTCGTCGCCGGCCGCTAATTGTAGTTGCTGTGCATCGATTTTGGGCGCGTAAGTTAGAGTTGGCGGCAAAAATCGTAACTCGAAGTTTTGTGGCGGCGAAAATTATCATGTCCGCGATGGATGTTGAAGAAATATTAGGTTGGCTGCAGGTTAGCTGTTAGCTGTCGATGAACCATGTAGCGAAGTAGCACCCGTCCGTGGTGTGTTGGCCGTCTATACCCGAGGATGCAGGGGTTGAGTGGCACCCGGGAACAGAGTCGTGTATGCAGGTAGCGATAGACGTGACACCGCCGACAGGAACCAGCGTATGTCTGCTCTGCACTTGTAGAAGTTACCTTGGACGTGGGTGTGGTTGACGAGTCCTTGTTTTTCGTTTCGTGCGCGTTGTGCTTGTGCCTTCTTGCGTGTAGGAGGTGGTCACCATTTGAGGGTTGTGGCTGGTGTGTGAGATGATGGTGGTGGTTGATTGGTTGCGGCCGTTGAGCGGTGTACGGGTCAATGAAAGATATTGTTTGCGACGTACACTTTTAATCACACACACACTCTCTCAATGTTACAATATTATAGTTCAGAAGGATTTTTGGTATGAAGGCAAGCAGCGAGCGCGAAAACTAACGTTTTGTACACGGGCACGTATGTCGTGCGGTCGCGTTGAAGACGTAAGTCGGACTGTGTCGAGATGACCCGAAATATATTCGGCTCTCGGCTGTTTCGCGGCAAGTGGATTGCCGCGAAAAATTGTGGGCGCGATGTCATAAAACGGCGCGATGTTTTGCTTGCCACAGATAAATATTGGTTCCGCGCTTGCGTGCTTGTTTTTATGTTGGCACTAATGTCGCCACACTAAAATACATTCAAATACATGCTAAAGAAATGAACGAGTTGAACAACCTGGAACCTGGAAAAAATCTATCAGCTGAGTATTGTCAAAGTCAAAATAATAATTTGACATTGAAATCTGAGTTCTGATAAATGATGCAATTTGCATAGAAGAATTTCTGATCTGAATCTGATTACGAAACTGCGAACGAAAATGTGATAATATAAATGTATTTAGTCCACTCTCCGTCATTTACACAATCTGTAATGACGCATGTGTACAATTAAATTATTAATATGACGCAATGAGAAGCTAAGATTTAAGATGTCTTGTTATCGTGTATGATTTGTGACTATCATTCGGTGAGTTTTGTCTCGTTTGTATTATTTTGTATCAGCAAACAAGATTATTATGTGATAAAAAAGGAATTAAACTACGGTATATTAACTTGTGATTTGATAACTGTGCGTTAATAACACATAAATTGAAGTTTACCTTGGTTTGATAGAGCTGTATGTTTTCATCTCAAACATTTAAAAGATTACGGAGTTACTGCAAGTTATACAAATGTAGTGCTATGTCTGTAAGTGTGAACATATGTTTATTTATCTTTTTTTCATGACTACTTTGTTAGGTTTGTACTTTTAAGTCATGATAGAAAACCGGAAAATTTAATTTAATTACTTTTGCAAATTAATATCATATTTATTTGCCATAACATTTTTACCTTTGAAAACCATATTCTATATTATTTTAAAAGTTACTCTTACATTTTGAGTTTCATTTTATATTTTCAATTAGTTTGTATTTCTATGTGCTACATAATGCAACAATCACCATACATAACAATGAAATTAACAACCTTAAGTAATATTCTAGATATTAAACTTACAGTAAAAGAGCTATCCTTTTACAGTGTTTGTGTAACTGAACAACAATGTGAATTTATAAAGAAGTGCTTATATTTATTGTTATGAGGCTAAGATCTTTGCCTGTTCTTCAATTATTGAAGAACAGTACTACTGTTTATTGTTATGAAAACTTTCGTTGCGAGTAAATAAACAAATATGGATTTTCTGGTGGGCGGAATTGCTGGGGTTGGAGCTGGTTTCTTCAGCAACCCCTTTGATGTTGTAAAGACCAGAATGCAACTTCAAGGAGAACTGAGATCTAAGGGGCAGCATGCTGTTCATTACAAGAATATACCCCATGCTATGTATACAATAGTGAAACATGACGGAATTACTGCATTGCAAAAGGGCTTGGTACCCGCATTGTGGTTTCAGCTTGTTGTCAATGGTGTAAGGTAAGTGATAGTTTGAATTTTGGAAGTATTCATGTATATCTCAGAATCTGACTTTAATTTTTTTTAAGCTTATTGCTTACTTAATTTATTAAAATATTACACTTAATTTTGTCATAATAAATTCATTGCTAAGTTTGGATTGAAATAGAATTTTGTATTTTGCCTTAGCTATAGAAGTAACAAACTATATGACTTAATTACTACATTCAGAGACCTTAAAATTATGATTAATCATAAGTGGAATAAAATAATTTTGCTCGTTAAAGAATTAAATAGTTTTTTTATAACATGTAATCCAAACTGATAATTTCTTCACTTCATTCAATCACAGTTATATAGCAATTATACATGACTGTAGCATCATAGTGTTATAATTTGAAAATAATTGAGGGCTTCATAAGAAATGGGTGTACAGACAAAAATGCATTTTACACAAGGGACAAATTGAGAACAAAACTAGTTGATTGTATAACGCTGAAATTTGAAATACCTTTGTATTTAGGTGCACTTGTATACTGGTAAGACTTTAAAGTGTAACACGCATAGAATAGAATAGAATATACTTTATTGCACACAATGTTACAAAATAAATTCAAACACAATCATAATGATAAGTACAATGGGCGGTCTTATCGCTGGGAGTGATTTCTTCCAGACAACCTTGGACAGAAACTCGGTATGCATATATAATGCAAAGATTTTAATAAACAACAAAAAAATGGCATTTTTGTGTATACACACACCCATCTGTTATCAAGCTTCAATTATTATAAATTGATTGCTTCAACACTCTCAGGTGGTGAAACTTTTATTTAGATCCTTTCTTCATTCTTCTATTTCCAAATTTGCTTTGTTTCCCATTGAATCTTACTGTTTTCATTATTAACATTTCTGCTTACAATTAATTAATTTTCAGATTAGGTATATATCAGTCGGCAGATAACTTTCAGCTATTAAGAGATGAGAAAGACAATACAATCTTTCTGAACAGTTTATTCTTTGGTGCTGTATCAGGAATGTGCGGTGGATTGTGTGGTAGTCCTTTACAGCTAGTCAAGACACAGTTGATGTCATACTCTTCAAGGAAAATAGCTGTGGGGACCCAGCATGCGCATCCGGGAACTCTATATGCTATAAAAAAGATTTATAAGAAAAACGGAGTCCTTGGATTATGGAGAGGGGCGCATGGCATGATGCTTAGGAATTCTATTGGTTCATCTGGACAGATTGCTTCATTTGCAGTGTGAGTTACATTTATAAATATAGTGCCATGAGGTGTGTGATTTTAGAGTTAAAGTATTATTACGAGCTACAGGACTCGAATTAAAATGCCATTGGAATTACTATAGAGTTTATTAGTACTATACACATATATCACAGGTACAACTACTATATATAACTAGACACTACTAGTACAAACTGCACGATTCAATAACACGCGCAAAGTCCGTCACTATATCGCTCATCGAATGTACGTCTTACTCATATTCCGAGAAACCGTAATCTGCACACCTGGTTAATTATTCCTGCGAACGGCCAACAAAGTCGAAAACAATAACAATAGGCTATTGTATAATTGTAAATTTTAAACACGAAGTAAACAAAAGAACTCCGAATGCGGGAAGAGTAATAAACCAGGTGCACATTTCTTTGTTGGTATGTAACAAAATTCTTTGAGTGTTTAATTTATGAATGTAAAACTCAATTGTAACATTCCCAAAGCAGTCATTGCTAAAGTTTAGGTCTTTTATCTAAGAGTTCTGATATGAAGCTATATTTCACTAAACAATGTATTCGAGACTTCAACATTTCTTTTTTTTATATACAATCATTTTTGGGAAAAAATATTTTAATACCAGTCTGGGCGTGACGGGCTTAACAATGTAATATCATAATAAAACTACGATTTAACGGTTTTAAATCAGTGTTTAATTTGATTTTTGTTATTTATTATTAATATATCATTGTTATTGAAGAGGGATGAAATTCACGTGACAAAAATAATATTAAACTACAAGATGGATGGATTGCGTGAAGGATTATTTGATGATTTGTGGTGTGACACAAGATGTATGTCAAAATAGAGGAGTGTGGAAGGAAAAGACATATTGTGCCGACCCCAATTAATTGGGATATGGTGAAAGAAACGAGAGAGAGAGATATTGTTATTATTAATATATTACTATTACTAATATATTATTATGGTTATTTATTAATATAATTATATTTGTAATATATATAATAAAATATTCAATTTCTTATTTCAATGTGAGATGTATTGAATCTCACAATAAACAAAATAACCTATCAAATATTCATTCTAACTTTGTTGATTGAGTTTGTTCTTTCGTTGCAGTTGTAAAGAATGGATGGACAGGAATGACCTATTCCAGCAATCTAAATATTTATCAGCATTCGTCGCCAGCAACATTGGAGCCTTGGTCAAAACAGTGGTTTTAACACCAATGGATGTTATTATGACAAGGCTTTACAATCAAGGTATGTGTTATTTTACATATTCACTTAATGATGATGTCTCTATATGTCTAGAAACTTTAATTATAGAAATTTTAGATGGGAATCATGGCTAAATGTTCAGTTTTAAATTCTTTGATATAACAATTTAAAATATTTTGCAATATTATTAGTTCTTTTCTTTGATATTCTATTTATAATTAAAAATTTGTACCAACTGTAAACATTGGAGCAATGTCATGGTAGGTAAATGAATTTTTAACCATGCAGTAACGGAGAAAGAATATGATTTCCTGCTGGCCTATCGTAAGATTTGACAAAACAACCCACAGCCAGGTGGTGGAGCATTTGTCCGACTGGATGGCAACCACCCCTGGTCTAGAGTATGTCGCCATAGCAACCTTGAGTTGTGTTCCGGCATTAGTGACCAGGTTCCAGTCTCCCTTAAGAGGGCAGCAGCGCCTTTGGTGTTGCAAATGTCCATAGGCGATGGTAACCGCTTTCCATCAAGTGGGCCGTCTGCCTGTCTGCTGAGCTCCTGCAATAAAAAAAATGATTCTGAATGTCATGTCAATGATGTGCAATTAGGTCCCAGTAAAGTGCTTGTAGTGTTTAGGTAATTTATTTGTCTTAATGTGTAAATCGATGCAATAAGGTGTACATGTAATCATTTCAATAAATTATTTACTGCAGCAAATAGTCCCAACTATATAGTTTTGATCAGAATGCGATTTAAACGCGCGCCGCCATCTTGGCGCGCTGTCAAAATATGAACGCTGACGTCACAAAACGTTTTGCAAACTATCAAAACATCCACAGGGCGTTCCATTTGTAGCTCACAACGCCCAAAATGCTCCGTTAGCCGTTCCACAAGACGACCGCGGTCGTTGTGCTCGTGGCGAAGACGTCACTAATGACGTCATCATTTTCGATCACGCAACGCTCGCAACGACCTATGTCAAGGGGTGGGTCGAATAGCCGTTCCACTTGGGTTTACGATTGTAACGCCTAAAGTAAGTGGAACGGGGTCGTTGTGAGTCCCTAATGGAACGTCTGTAAATGCATTGTTAGCAATCTGATTAACTAATTAATATTTTATATATCTCCAGCCGTGGACGCCAGTGGCCGTGGTATGCTCTACATAGGGATAATAGACTGTGCAAAGAAGATAACCAAGACCGAAGGTATCCTGGCCTTCTATAAGGGTATTGGCCCTTCATATCTGAGACAAGCGCCACACACTGTACTTCTACTAGTGTTTTGGGACATATTAAAAGATTTACAAAAAAGTATTGAAAACGTAAATAAACCCAAGGTTTCTTTATAAATGTTAGATATTATTGTTATTTATGACTAGTGTAATAAGTGTTAAAATGGTTTTTAAAAGTTCCTAAAGACCAAGGCTTTAAATCTTCAGTTTAAATCAAATTGTAATGATGCCAGAGTTAATCATTATTGCCTTCATAATGGAGAAGAGAGTTACAGTGAGATATTAGATTTATTGTAACAATTGTGTCCGCACCCCTATTCTTGTCAGTGTTGATAATGTATGAGGTTGGCAACAAAATTACCGCCGGTTTTTAGTTTCTCTTTGTGTCTCTGAGGTAAAAAATCAATTTTGGGCATACCAACTACCAGCAGTTTTTTCAGCTCTCGTACCCTCTAAACATGCGCAAATGTCGTGAACTGCTTTTGCGGCCTCATAACTTTGAGTAACAGTAGAAGATGTAAATTTTAACGATCTGAAAATTAACATAAATTAACTTGAATAATACATAAATTGCGGCAGAATAAAACATGAATGATTCAAACAAAAACATTTAATTATATGCGGAATATAAAAAATTAAATACGGCGGAATCTTTCTCGTTAACCTAATACATACATACATACATAACTTCACGCCAGGTCCCTTGCGGGGTAGGCACAACAACAGAGCGCCATTTAGGCTTATTCTTACACACCTCACTTGCTTCTTTGACATTCATAGTTCTTGTCATGCACGCTCGTCTGTTCTTAAGGCTAATACATATCGAGGGTTTCATAAAAAATGGGTGTATACACAAAAATACCATTTTTTGGTTGTTTACTAAAAACTGCATGTTGCAATTTAGAAAGTCTTACCAATATGCAAATGTACCTAAATAAAAGGGTATTCCAAATTTCAGTCTTATACAATCAAATAGTTTTAATTTACAGTTTTGTCCCTTGTGTAAAATTACACTTTTGTCTGTACGCCCATTTGTTATGAAACCCTCGATATATCCTATTCTACCGTTTGAGACACCAAACTAAATTGTCATTTTCAAATGTCAAACTTACATTATAATGTATGCATTTTAGTGTTAAAATGCATTGATTATTACAAATGTCAGACTTGTAACTTACGTAAGTAAGCAGACTATCAAATCAACTGAGTAACTTTTAACAGAACATCGCAATCTTATAGATTTTATTCGTCATAAGTAGGTTCACTTAGACGTCATAAGGAGTTACAAGTAAAAGGTGTCAAAAAGGGTGCTAATTATTGTTAAAAAACAATTAAAAATATTTATATTTTGAAAGTTAAATATTAAGAAGTTATTTTTACATTTGATCTTTTATATTTATTTATTTAATTTTAGGAAGGCTTACAGTATATATCAGTATAGTAAAAAAAATAAACGTATTATATAAAAAAGAAATGTCGATAACAAGTATTCACCTATTAGTAACAGCACAACTAGAGTGGCTTAATAAAAACTTCTTTTTTTTAGTCTTGAGTGAAAAAATGATATTCTTGAGGTTTTAAAAACTACCTCCAAAGAAAATCTTAACAATTTTAAAAAAATTTAAGAGGCACCAATTTTTTTAAGATTTAAAAAAATCGCCCAAAACCGATTTTTTATTTATTTTTTCTCGTTACGGTATAATTTTATAGACCAAAAAATAATACGTTTCTGAAAGTTTCAGTTCAATATTTGCATTTTAAAAGATCGCTCACTAGTGCATGACATTAATTTTTTTCGAGCGACCTTTTAATATTGTTGTATGCCGCCATAATAACCTTGACATCTGTTCCATTAGTGGCCAGGTTCCAGCCATCTATTGGTAGCACCTTTGGTGTTGCAAATTTTTATAGGCGACCGTAACCGCTTTCCATCAGGTGGGCCGTCTGCCTGTCTGCTGAACTCATGCAATTTAGTATTTTAAAAAAATTCTTTCATATTCTCGCTCTTTGAAGATATGTATAAGAAATTATCCTATCAACTTGCGATGACATATATGATAATTATATAATAATATAAACATGTCGTGAATCTCGCATCTCAATTGTTCAAGTGTTGTTAAATTAATTAGTGTAAATATTCAAAATAGATCTTCGTGAATAAACAGGGTTACGCAAGAAGTTACATTATGATATGATAACATTTATATTATCCTTGAACTGATAAAATATGTAATGAATATCAAACTCTGCATGATGTAAAGCTTAACTGTATTAGTGTTCCTGTATTATTTCGTAAAAAATTCTTGCATCGGTAATTTATTTGGTTTTTTTTACTCCGATGTTTCGGCCACTTTTCAGTAGCCTTGTTCACGGAAGACGCTTAAAACCATTAAAAAGTAGTTTTCTTATGTCGCGAAAACTAAGTTAAATATTAAATTCTTGCATTTTCAGTGATAAAATGTTTTGTTTCTAAAGTACCTATATACTAAAATTCATTAAAAATAATTTATATTCAAAATAGCGGGCCCGGCAGACGTGGTCCTGTCCCAACAAAAAAAAAACTTTAAACCCGATTGCAACGCCACCTACCTACACCTACTGTTTGTGAATCTAAACCATTTAGGGACGCACCCAAACAGGCATAAAATGTCCTCAAATGTCCTCAAATTCCTGGAACTTGATTCCAACACACCCTACCGGATACAATTGTGAATCTAGACTATCCTAGGCCCCACTTAACACACACAAAAAAATCATCAAAATCAGTCCAGCGACTTAGGAGTTTAGTGACGCATACATACAGAAATATTAAACATATAAAGATATGATCAATACATACTTGAAAATTACATATTGTAAATTATTTTATGATTACGTCTTAGATAACCCGATAATGTAATAAAAACATTAATTGTTTCATTCAGTACACTGCCCGTACTAATGTCGTTACGTGTATAACATACAAGTTATTTACATGTTAAATATGTTTAATGCGGTGTATTCTGAAAGAATTCCCTAACCAGCAATCTCCAGTATTATTAAGTACAAAGTACCTTTTTGTAAGTTCTCATAGTTATTTTATAGTAAATATGTAATAGCTGATAATTGTATAATTAGGCTTATCATCAGAATTCACACCCAAAATTTCGAATTAAATTTAGCATTTAATATAAATATATTTGTTAATATATTGTGGGTCATTATAAGGTGTTAATATTTTAATACATACCAGCTGTCCAATTTGAACCTATGAAGCAAGTGGTTCCAAAAGAACAAGTCAAAAACTTATTAGCGATACCAAAATTATGTTGATGCATTTTTCCCATGTTTCGGCAAACAGACGATTAGCAAGATGATGAATGCATAAAGATTCATTTAAAAACAATCTCAGTTTCTAGGTTCGCAAATTGCATAGCTGTTATCATTTAAAAAAAACAATATCTATGATAAATAATTCATTCGGTAAAAAGCGTAAATCTGAAAGCTTCTAAATATGACTAGAAACGACACAGATAACTCTTCTATCGCTGTGAAACGTTTTATTACTTAAAATATTTTTTGAACAAATAAAACAAAACAATTAAAGAAACCTAATTAAACTTTTAATTGTTATATTGATTTTCTCTAATAATATTTTTATTTATACATTTAAGGCACATCAACAGCACACACATTATGTTATATTACAAATCATTGAATATAAAAGTTCTGATGTGTAGATTAAATTAAAAATAATGATGTAATGAATGTTTTAAATAATATAACGTCTTAAAAGCTGAAAAAAAGAAGAGACCTCGGGCGCCACAAGTCGTGTAGAGTTTAGGTATCTTTAGAGTTGCGTTTTTATTGGTGAATTATTATATCTGGGGGCCTAAAGCGGTCGCCTTTGGAGAATCGCTTAGTGAAGTTGACACGTCCCTAGGTCTAGATATATTAGTAGTTGTAAGAGAGCATAAAATTCCACTTTATTTTGAAACTTGTCATGTTCATCATACGAACCTGGAAAATCGACCTTTCTAGGCCCTCATTAGAGTAAAGTTTTGTTTCTTGCGCTTATGTATTTACATATTATTATAATGTGCATAAAACTGATTTCACATAATACCTACTTACTAAAATTCTTTGTATTAATAAATTAATTAGTTATAATTTGTTAAATATATTATTTCTGTTGACTATTGCTTTTTATTTATATGCCAAAAAATAAAGAATAATCTCTTAATTCATAATAGTTATACGAGGTTTATAGGAGGTGTTTTTCAAAATTGCATTTATAATACTATTATTAATAAATCATTTCTTTCAGTGGCTACAAAGACAGTCTTAAAAGTTATGACGATTAAGACTACTTTTGTTAACGAGCCGATAAACCTCATATTAAACTAATACGTATAAAATGAAAAAAAGCTAAAATACATACATACAAAACTTCACGCCAGGTCCCTTGCGGGGTAGGCACGAACAACAGAGCGCCATTTAGGCTTATTCTTACACACCTCACTTGCTTCTTTGACATTCATAGTTCTTGTCATGCACGCTCGTCTGTTCTTAAGGCTCCTGACATCACCTTCTGCTAGTACACGATCAATTTGATCATGGAAGATGTGTCGTGGCCTTCCGCGACTTCTTCATCCATCCACTTTTGCATTGTATATCTGTTTAGTCATTCTTTCATCATACATTCGTTCCACATGCCCGAACCACCGGAGCATTCCTTTCCTTACCTTCACCCCGACACTCTCTTTCTTACTTCGGTATTACGAACGCGGTCCGCGAGCGTCACTCCGCAGATTTTGCGCAGTGCTCGCATCTCGACCGCGTTTACTCTACTTTCATGCTCTCTGTTCCATACCCAACTCTCGCTTCCATACGTGAGCGTAGGTACCAGCACCGCGTTGTGTATGGCAAGCTGGGCCTTCTGGCTGAGGTTCTTAGCACCTAGAAGTTTACCTAACGCTCCATTCACACTATTCCCCAAATTCACTCTTCTTTCTATATCAGCGGTGTACCTTCCACCCCTGCTAAAAGTACATCCGAGATATACAATCTCATTCACTTGTTCCAGCATAACATCATCGACCATTATCCTTGCATTCGTTTTGGTTGTTTCTCTTTCAAACACCATCACCTTTGTTTTAGGCTAAAATAAAGTAGAGAAATGCTACTAGCTGGGTTTACATATTTAGTTAGTAAAGCAAATTGTTTTTTTTATGTTTATGTCTTGGCAACTAGGCCTTTAAGCCAGAAAGCAAATTGATACATATAGATTTTAAAAACCGAATAGATCCGTTTCATGAAAGCTGTCAATATCGCTCTCAACACTTTTTCAAATTAAAACACCTTCCTCAAAATTTATTTCAGGCCTTGAATAGCAATGAATCGTAAATCATATTATGATCATTCATGATGATACGTACTCTTATATCTACATACATACATACATAACTTCACGCCAGGTCCCTTGCGGGGTAGGCACGAACAACAGAGCGCCACACAGGCCCATTCTTACACACCTCACTTGCTTCTTTGACATTTATAGCTCTTGTCATGCACGCTCGTCTGTTCTTAAGGCTCCTAACATCACCTTCTGCTAACACATGATCAATTTGATCATGGAAGGTGTGTCGTGGCCTTCCGCGACTTCTGCATCTCGTATATCTACTAATACATTATGTAATATTTTGGGTCGTGAACATTTACATTACGTACTTACTTATAGCATGTAAGTTTCTTTTGCAATTTAGTCAAATGTAAATCATATGGGAGAATATGTAGAAGCGTAAATGATATCATAGTTTACAATACCAAAAATCAAAATCCTGCTTCACAAATCTAACTTATCACTGATGATTATACTTAATTCTAATCCTATTTTCTCCTTGCTCTACTTTTTTCCTTACTAAGTTAATACAAATGTTAACTTTCTAATTTTAATAATGAAGCTGTTTGTTGTTCCAATAAAAAAACCGTGTGAAAAGTGGAGAAAGACACCTATCGATCATGCAGTCGCGTTTTGTAAGGCCATGCACGTAAATACTTCGTCATTGCTTAAGATTTCTTGGCTTAAACTTTTCACTGGGGCCCGTAGATGGGATTCATGAGGAACATGCCTATGTACCTCAAATAACTAGCTATTTATAGCTAATAGAGAATTTTACAACTTGCAAGTATTTTAGGTTAGGTTTTGTTAATTTAGGAATTCAATTATTATATGTATTTTCTTTTGTGCAATGTGTTGGTATCTTATTGGCAAATAAATAACACTATCTCTTAATTGATTTTTCAGTTCCACGAAATGGCGGCGAGGCTCAGCCAAGATGGCGTCGGACGTGACTTAACGGATTTATTGATGGGTGGTGTTTCTGCCATGTTTGCAACTCTATTTACGAATCCGATAGAAGTAGTCAAGACAAGGTTGCAACTTCAAGGAGAATTAAAAGCACGTGGACGTCACGCAGTGTTTTACAAGAATGTTCCACATGGCTTGTTTGTGATTGCAAAGACTGAGGGTCTGGTTGCTTTACAAAGTGGACTTCCAGCTATGGTCGGCTTTCAGTTCTTTCTGAACACTTTTAGGTAGGTATGTTGTAAATATTCACCTTTTACTCTGAGTTATTTTCATCTTTTGATACATTAGCTTAACCTTGACGTACGAAATGGGTAGACCAGGCCTCGAGCTTTCAGAACGAAGCCGGCTAAAGGAAGCCGATTTTATTTTAGCCGGATTACTTTAATATATCGATCACTGTTGTGAAGTCATTTCATATTGTCACTGCTAAATTCTTCTTCCATGCTGCTATTTCACCTGTGAACAATCACTACTTCATATTTTAGATGTGACGATTAAATAACAAAACCCATAAGTTTCTCTCGACATCACTTCACGGCTTTATTAATAATTCAAGCAAATGAATGCCTAACGCTTTAAAGAATAAGGTTCAATATTACTCAAAGAAGTCATCTCGTTAATAGTTTTGACTATCTTTTTAAGCTTTAACGGGTTGTCACATGTGAAATAACGTTGTGCTGAAATTTAACACTAAGCTTCCTATTTTTTTACTGGAATTAAACAATCGAATTAGTACAGATAAATGTGGAATCGTTTCCACTGAATGCATCACTTTTACCATCTATTACCTACCGAGAAAAAGTACATATTTGGATTTACTTTAACAAATGTCGAAGATCATTTAATGTTGAGAATACAAAGAAGGAAAGCGAACCTCTTGCTCGAAGCAGACACTCCGAACGTAACATAGTCTCAACATTAGAAGGCTAATAGTGATAAGTGATTTCAGGTTAGGGGTTTATCGTATAACAGAAAGGCGTGGTTTGACAACGGATTCACGGGGTCGTACCTCGCTTTTCAAAGGGGCTGCGGCGGCGGGCGTCGGTGGAGCCCTAGGCTCGATTGCCGGTACTCCATTCTTCTTGGTGAAGACGAGGTTGCAGGCGCAAGCAGCTAGAGCGATTGCTGTGGGACACCAGCATCGGCATGCCGGGACTTTTGGAGCTTTAGCTGATATTTACAGAAACGAAGGAGTTAAGGGTAGGCTTGTAAATTGTAAATAAATTTCTCGTCGAGTTTCCCTAAAAAAATAAAAAACTAGAATCCGATTCCAGCGCCAAGTATTTTGCTTAGATTGATTACATTATTGAAATTTTGTTGGGTGCCAAGAAGGATTGATCAAAGAACACGAGAGATGTTCGTGGTTACAAGATATAATTTCAAGTGGAACATTATCAGTGACAGAAACAACTTAAAACTCAGCCACTCATTCCAATATTAAATTCAAATTTAACATATACAAAAAGTTTGTATATCCATCAGTTTTAGTATGGATCCCTAATTTTTATATAGCATCTATTAATCAAGGATAATGTAGCATTCAAATGTTGGAAGAATTTATGAAATCGGTCCAGTAGTTTTTGACTCTATTCCTTACAAACACACAAATCTTCCTCTTTATAATATTACTATAGAATATAGATAATAGATCAATGTCTACTTTAAAGGAATAGGTCGTTGGCATATAAGGGCCTAATTACACTATCATATATATATCGAGGGCTTCTATTTTATAAGAAAAAATGCAATTTTGTTGCTGTTTACCTAAATCTTTGCATGTTACAATGAAAGTCTTACCAGTATGCACGTGTTCCTAAATAGACGGGTATTCCAAATGTCAGCCTTACATAATCAGCTAGTTTTGTTTTATTAATAATTTTGTCCCTTGTGTAAAACTGCACTTTTGTCTGTACGCCCATTTGTTCTTGATATGTTCTCATATATGTCAAATTCTATGATCACATTTATACAACACAATACAATTTATTGTACACCGACATTACATTACATAGAAAAAATGCAAATACAGAAAAAAAATCTTACTAAAAAGTAGTACAACCTTATTGCTAAAAGTAATTTCTTCCAGGCAATCTTTGCATGGACAAGATCTTATTACATAGATAGCGTTGGCGTGCAGTAGATATATACGATGCTGTCCGTTATTTTAACATATTACACTTACGATCATATAAACGCATATGCGCATATAACAACGCTGATCCGTTGCTCCAAATACAGACCAGTCCTTTGGTCACGCTAGTGTTCTTTCCTTAACAATGACAGATAGATTGTGTATTTCAGGCCTATTCAGGGGCGTGTACCCTCAAATACCACGAGGTGCTGTCGGCAGCAGTTCTCAGATGGTGAGCTTCGTGTACGCAAAAGAATGGCTGAGAGACAGAGGTCTTTTCAGCAACTCGCCAGTTATGTTGTCGTTCGTCGGTGCCAATTTGGGAGGGCTTGTCATGACTCTATGTTTGAATCCTTTTGATGTCGTTGCCACCAGACTGTCTAACCAAGGTGAGATTTAAACTTAAGGACTTTTTACTTCACCGAATTTCATCCCATCCCACCTACGCATACTTAAAATTTACTAGAGGCAGGTTATGGTGTAAAAAGCCAAAGATTCGGCGTTATGTAGTCACGACGTATATTGCTCTTGAGAACGCGTGGCGAAATCAAACCGAAATTCGGCCAAATTTTTTGTTTTAACCGAATGTTCGGCCGAAGTTCGTATTCGGTTTAAGCCACATTCGACCCAACCCTACTTATTATTGGAATAACAATACTTTACCTTGGATTTTTTCAAGAAAATTTAGCGAAATGTATATGAGCAAGAGTTAACTCGAGACCTGAGCGGAATGCGCGCTCGCCTCCCAACGCCCGCCAGCTTACCGCTCTCGCCATCGACGCGTCAGTACCTCGTGCTTACGTCATCCGAGCGAAGACTCAAGTTAACTCTTGCGGGTTGTAACATAAGGAGCGTTTTGTAATAGATTCAATTAGCTCTTGATAGCTTATAAAATATAATTTAAAGAATCTAAATATTTACGGTCACTTTTTATCAGATATAAAGAGAAAGAGAAAGAGAGAGAGATAACTCTTTATTGCACACCAAAATATACAATGACAAAAATAGACCATATTTAGGTACAATATTTTCTAAGCAATACAATAGGCGGCCTTATCGCTCAAAGAGATCTCTTCCAGGCAACCTAAATGAAAGAAATTGAACCAGGCGAAATAGGTGGTGCAGGAAAAAGGCAATTGATACATAAATACTCAAACTAATTTAACAAATAAATATACAAATACATACATATATACATAGTCATATATATATACAATAATACATAAATTATTATAATAAATGTTTTAGCATAATTATATTATATTAATCAGACAGGTATTTGTGGACAAATAGGGTTTTCTGAGCAAATTTCTAAATTTTGGTAAGGATTTGGCCGCTCTGACTGTAAAAGGCAGCATATTCCAGTTCGACAGCCTTCACTGTGAAATAATTATCATAATAGGATGAACAGTAATGGTAGGTATGGTAGGTAAAACACGTGGCTATAAAATTTCATATGCCTTCTCTTGCAGCGGTGGATGCTCATAACAAAGGTGTACTGTACAATGGAATGACAGACTGCTTCGTCAAGATGGTCAAGACTGAGGGTTTCGGGTCCCTATACAAGGG
Organism: Dendrolimus punctatus; assembly: GCA_012273795.1. Lineage (NCBI taxonomy): Eukaryota > Metazoa > Arthropoda > Insecta > Lepidoptera > Lasiocampidae > Dendrolimus > Dendrolimus punctatus. The sequence continues at coordinate 2,105,158 of CM022537.1, forward strand.
GGTCGGAGCCAACTACATGAGGCTAGGTCCCCATACCGTGCTGCTATTAGTCTGCTGGGATCAGCTCAAGATCTTGGAAGAATATCTAAGGAGATGACGGCGTCATATTTAATTTTATATACTTTAAACAGGTCCATAGCGTAAGACGTATCAATCTAAGAATAATTTATATAAGTAATTGCAAATGGTTATTGTAAACACTTTATGGCAAGAACGCAGACTTGAGGCGCGTCGAAGATTCAATCTAAAAATCTGCTCTATGATTGAATAACGTGATATTTTTTATTATTATATATTATTAAAACTGCCATTTCAGATTTTATGTTTCCAAAAAAACCTGGTTTCATTTATAATAAAATAGCTGTACCCGTCAGACGTTGTCTTGCCCTTAAAAAATCAGACAAATCAAAATTAGTTAAAATGCAGTCACCACTATCGCAATCGGCCGGGAAAGATCATAACAAATGAATCGCTATATTGATGTTGTGACTCATGTTTTTAATAAAAAAATTAATGATGTATTTTAATATCATATTTTAATAATATTTTTAATGGTGTATTTTTATACTAATTTTTTTTATTCCGGACGAAAACAATTCAAAAAACGCAAAAATAATAATTATTTTTTTGAAAATTAAAAACCTAAATGTCATTTTCAAAGTAACACGTTATTTAAACCAAAAAGACAAAATAAATATAGCATAATGATTATTACAATGTCAAGGCTCAAAGCGCAGTGATGCAAAGATTGATAATTATCTCCGCAACATAAGAGATAAAAGATAAAAAAATCCGGGAAATGCGCGCGCCTTGTTTTTTGCGTCAATGTGCCTTACCCCGTTGCCCAGATAGGGGTCACTATCCTATAATTCTACATTTTTACATTGACGCTTCGATGCTCTTCATCCCTACGTCAGTGTGCGTTCACCCTTAGTGGCTAAGCAAAGGAGCATGGCGTCTCATTAGAATGACATGGATTCAAATCCTGGTTGGAAAGCATGTGGTTTGGCTAGGGATATAGGACTTACTGGTTGTGTTGAAGAGTCCTGCTGCTGTCGATTGATAACTTTGATGCTAATATTGGTCACTTCACTTAATAATTTGATTGGAACGCAACCGGGGTGTGCACACTCTTGGGTTTTATTTGATACACTAACTCGTGGGCGGTGCGGGATGTAGAGAATCTCTACTAGAGATGTGACATTAGGGATGTGCATTTGTCGTCGCGGCGCGAACAGCGTGCATTGTTTAAATAGTTTTTCTGACCTAATATGCATATATATTCTTATATTTACCACGTGCTGACGGTGAAGGAAAAAATTATATCATAGTGAAGTTTAACCAAAATATTGTATAGAAAAATATTGACATTAATATTTTAGACAAATTATTATTTGTAATAATAAAATAATTCCTTTAAGAGATAAATATATACCTACTACAATATTTTATTGTTATGTTAATAGGAAATAAATTGTTGTTTATTTATTAAATTTCTTTCTTTTTTATCATTAGTACGTGATACAATTTCTGTAACAGCATCTAAGTCCTACATTTCTATTGTTAAACAGTGTTTACCACAAGAAATACTATGTAAAAGAGATGAAGACTTTAAGATTAAAGTATATTGTCCAAATTCTAGAACATACTTCTATCTAAGCTTCTTCTTTTAAAAGCATTTTATTTTATTTAAAAATAAAAATTTCAAAGGCATAGCAACACGTTTTCACGTATTTTTTACCCCGGATTTACACTAGCAAATTTTGCTCGCGTAATCCTGTAGTGCTATGTGCGCACTATGATTGTCAATATTGGCTCATTCATTCACAGTAGAGTCTATTGATAGATAATATAACGTTTTTTTAATATAATTTAATCTGAGATTATTTTATATTATAAGCTGTGTCTATCTCTTTTGTATAACATCAAGTTAGATTATAGAAACTTGGAATCGCAAAATGCAACACACTTTTTCCTTTCATTCCTGATTCCAGCCTAAACACTAAGTATCCACAAGTACCACTTACTTATCAGAATGTTCTTTGCTATAACAAAACGAGTCTTATATATAGCGTGAATAATGCCGTTAAACATTTATATGACTAAGTTTTTAGTCAATATTTAACTTTAATGCCATCAAAAATATAGATACATTTGCGTGAAGGTGAAACGAACTATAATTATAAAAACATTAAGCCAGATTAAGAAACATTAAGATCAGAGAGTTAAGGAAACAATTATTTATACGGCTTCCGAGGATTCAGAGAACGCCATAAAATGTATGGTACAGATGTGTAACTCAGTGGTGATTGATTTAAAAGATGTTATAATCTTTCAAAAATCGAAATCACTCTTTAAATCTTTGATTTTTAAAATACATCTTTAACTCACTACGTTAACATTGATTTTAGTCACATGGAATGATGAAAACTAACAAATCAGATACTTGGATGTAGTTTGAGACAGTAGATACAGGATATTGTGAATTAAAATGAGATAACATGCGCACTCTAAGAAATACAATGATGATACACAATAAATTAGACTCTAGGGTTATTTTAAAGCTTAAAACCGGTCAACTGAATGAATTATCTCATTCGAAACCGAGTGATTTAATTCTTTCAAGGAAAAAGATTTATAAATCACTGATCTCATTGGTGATTTAGTTTGCGCATCGCTAATGTATGGCCTTAATGGTAAGGTTGGTTGTTGGTACATTCAAGAGTTTAATGTTTATGTGGGCCAATCCCGGCGGCACTGCAATGCCGGGCCGACCCGTGACGGGAGTGGAGCGAGCCCCGAACATCCCGTCGATTTACAAAAATCAGTTTAATATACTGGTCCCGCAGTGCGGGAACTTTCAGATATTAAGCTGAAAAGAACAGATACTACACTTTGATCTTAGCCAAAAGGCCGAGAAGCGATACCTAACTATTAACAATTCAGAAACCCTTCTCTCATATTTAAGAACACTTCAGCGCGTGTCAGTATTTTCAACAAAAGGTACAGCGCCATCTAGTTTCAAACTGTTAATAACAATCAATAGAAAATGTTGTCTGTCGGTATTATATTATTATTTATTATCTATTACTCTCTTGAGAATATTCAATCGAAATATAAATGCATCATGGTGGTATACTCCCTGAAGCGCCCGCATCTTAATTCCAATAACGCAACTTCGAAACCTTGCTAGCAAGCATGCACTGTCTAGGTATTTATAATCTTGACTAGTTATGTTATAAATTCTATATACTTCACGATATTTCGATGACATAAATCTTTAATTCTTCTGTACGTGCGTATGTTACTAAACTTATCCTAAGCCCCTGGATCGATCTTGATGAAAATTAGACCCGGTAGGTGGCGCTGCAATCGGTTTTAAATTTTATTTTCAGGGTAGGACATTGCTGGATCCGCTAATATACCTATTTAACTCGGTTTGCATGCAAAGCATGAAGAGGAAGCAAGCAATTAAACAACTTTATTTTCATATTATATATTTAATTCCCAATTTCTTTTGTCTTTTTACAAATAACTTTATTACGTATAAAAAGTGTTATTATCTAAAACAAATAGAATTTTAACCTAAATTGAAATTGGACATCACTGCCACCAGACGACTCATTTTTCAAAAATGGAAAAAATAAACCAATTTATTTTTACATTAAAAACCGACGGATTCATATATTACGCATCATGAGACCTGTAATTACACTGGCAACATCGGGCTATCAGCGATAGCTATTAGCAAAAAAAAACATAGTTTTTACATCTACCTTCCATAATATATAAAGTATGGAAAAAATCAGTCGCATTTATTCATTAGGACGTGACTCCGCTCGTATATGGACCTACTTATGCAAAATGGGACCAACTCACATATTAACAGTTTTGAGAAAAAGCCGTTTTCATTAAAAAAATTGTATACAAAAAAGTGTCTATATTTTGGATAAAAAAATGATGAATATTGTACATTATATTTTGATTTATATTCAAGTAAACCTTTTAGGTTTTTGGATTACCATGGGTCATGGATCTTGTGAGTTTATTATACTCTCGGTGATTTGTGGGTTAGTTACTTTGTGATAAAAATGTTTTATTCTGTAAAAATGTTGTCAGATCGTCATGATTCTTATTGAGTCGATAGAAGGTGCAATTTAAAAACCTTCTGCATCCTTAACCCAATTTTGGCATGTTTGTGGATTGGTTCTGTTTTGCATAAGTAGTTTCATATGACAGCATATTTCACTGTCCATATTTGACACAAAGTATACTAACAAAAGTAGATTATTGGCTAGTTATGAATTAAGTCTCGATTTACTTTATCACTAAATCTTTGTACTTAGCCTTATATATTAAAATAACAATATTAAAAAAAAAAATCTACAAAAAATATTAAATCAGTTGTCACATTATTACAGTTGGCGATGGGCTAACCAACCGAAATTTCAAGAAAGAAGCCATCCGACTGCAAACAGTTCAACAACTGGTTGAAAAACCAGTTAATAGCTGTTTGGCTGATGAGTGAACGGTAGCCGACTGTCGACGGCGAACTTGTCAGTTGTCTATTTTATTCGTCAACCATTAGCCAGCTGGCTATTGATAGATAACTTTGCCGTGGCTAGTTTGTGAACAACCGATATTTAGCTGGTTTCTACATTAGCTTCCCATGTCTAATTAAAACTACAGAAAGGGCAAAGACAACAGACTAATAAAATATGTAACTGAAAAAAATCCCAGCGACTTCCATCTAGAAATATTTATTCATTTACATTTGTACTTGGTGACTGTCACCTTGATTATTAGATATAATTTAATAACAATAACATTATAAACAATTAATTTATATTATCAAGTCTATAGTTGAGCAACACTTTAATAACCAAAATTAAAAATAAATAAAATTGGCAGTAATAAAATTTACATCACTAGTGTCAAATTTTCAGTTATGTGCTTTCTCTTATAGTTTCTAGATACAAACTTTCTAACTCATTCACAACCTCAAAATTAATAACCTAATTATATGGAAAATGCGAACATACATACAATAATAAAGGTAGAACTACATTAGGCACACGCCGGTAACATTGTAAATTGATCAAATCCCGGTTTTCTTAATTCCCCTATATTTTTTTGAAAATTAAATTACATTTTACTTTTAAAGCCATCAAGAAAAGTCCTTTTCAAAATCGATTTCAGATTCATACATGACTCATGTCCTCAGTTGTTCGTCAGAGGCAAAGCTTCAATTGGGATTGTTCACTTTTTTTCAATTTAGCTATTCGAAAAACCATTTCGAGGAATACTGTCCCTAATCATTTCTGTCTAGTTAAAATTCCAAAAAACGTACGATCTTCGTGTATTTTGTAAGAAATGCGTTTGACCTTTATTTGACCTTACTAAATCCAATCAGGTGGGCCGTCTGCCTGTTTGCCTGTTTCAGGTGTAAAAAACCATTCTAGCTGTACATTATTTGACTTAAATTCTGTAACATGGATTTCCCTAAAGACCACCTTAAATTTTTTTATGATAACTATAGAAAATAATAATGGTTGAACACGAAACATTATAAGCCTAGCGACAAAAAACACTAAAATGATCACGATACGACGTAATGAGTAACGACAGTGACATTTAAATAGTAGCACAGATTACTATGATTATATATAGATAAAACTTACTTTTATTTATTGTTTTCTAGGCAAAGAAATCAATGTAATCTTGTCCCTTATGACGTCATCGAAGAAATAATTTCAAAATCGAATTATAAAAAAACTAACGCTTAAAATACAAAAAGTTTCAAATTAGTATCTTAAAATACCCTATTTTACGTAATAAAAATATAAAATTAGAGGGTGATTTTTTGTGAACAATCCCCATTGTACTGATTCCATACAAAAAGTGGCGTTACTCTTACAAACTCATTTGATAATCGTGCCCTACCCAACATTGTGCATGTCGGCCTAATGTAGTTTGAAATCTTTGAAATCATCGGTCAAAGTGATCACTACTGTATAACTCGCTCTTCGAAAACTGTGATCCTGATATCGAGGGCTTCATAACAAATGGGCGTACAGACAAAAGTGCAGTTTTACACAAGGGCCAAAATTGTGAATGAAACTAAACTTGTTGATTGTATAAGGCTGAAATTTGCAATACCCTTCTATTTAGGTACACTTGCATACTGGTAAGACTTTGAATGAATGAATATGCTTTATTGTGTTTTAAAGATACAGTTAACAGAAACAAAATTTTACAATACAATAGGCGCTCTTATCGCTATTAGCGATTTCTTCCAGACAACCTTTGGTTGGACAAAAAAAATGACAAGAACAGGGGTATGTTGCATTATTCTCACTATCGAATCAGTATCTTATACATGTGTATATCTTATAAATAAATACATCAATAAAAATGTAAATATTTTACTAATAAGATATATATAAATAAAATATTATAAAATACACTTACATAAATAAATATAAGACAAGAAAAATATGACAATGACGGCTGCATCTTTAATTTGAGCTATTAATCCTTCACAAGTTTATTGAAAATGGGCAGTGATTTGGCTAGCTTTATATTAACAGGCAGCGCGTTCCAAAGACGAACTGACGAACGACTTTCTTTTTTTTATTTAGGTTTATGGCTTGGCAACTAGACCTTTCAGCCAGATCTTAGGTTACAATATAGATTCTTCATTTTCTTAAGCCTATGTGGAGCACAGCTGAACTGTAGATAATCAGCTAGTGCCATTCAACGGAGTTCTTGTGACAACTCGAAAGGCCACATTTGACTATACAGTTTCTTACATTTCTCACAAAACACATAATCACTACTCAGAAACTATCAATATCCTACAACTATTGTCCATTTTAGAGTAATTTTACACATTTTTAGAAAATAAAACTGCACAGCACTACATCTCCTTTCAGTTCCCGCCAAAAACTCTAAAAGACTTTCTAAATTATACAATGCATAGATTAAAATAAACAACAAACAAATGTCATATTTGCGTATACGCCCATTTGTTATAAAGCCCTTATTATAAAAAATATTGTGCGCATTTTTCATTTTAGTCGAGACATAAACAATCTGGCGGTGTGCAGTAACAAACGCCGTAGGCTGCGTACGACGTCTTGCTGTACGCGACACATGACGTATCGACACCGCGCACATGGTATGTATATTTCCATAAAGAACACTCGTAGGCCGCGTAAAATGAAACGCCGGACGCAGCCTACGGCGTTCGTAGCGGAGCGCCGCCATAGACTTATCATTTTTAGCTTAATTTATATACATTTTTATCCTTTCTTCGCAAAGTACAAATATCAACAATATCTGCGATGGATGTTTGTCTTAATATTGTAATAACGTAGATCCAAGTCATGATATGTATATTAGAAATATATAATTTGTTCGCAGACTCAGCTATACTACTTTTCTAGGAAATTAAGTTTTTGTCCCATTATGTCATTTTAAACTCTTTTACGGCCTTACTTATAATAAAACCGTTAAGAAACGATTAGGCATCTCTTAAGTAAGAGAATCAGTAGCAGAACTTATTAAATGATTTTTTTCACTTATAAACGTGTAATACATGTTGTTTACAAAAGAGCACAGAGAAACGAAATTTGAATGATTAACGTAGCTTGTATCCAAAATATTCGACTAAAGTGGAGTTTATGAGTGAGATTTCCATTAATCAATTGCTGAGTAGCTTCTTTAAATTCAACAATCGATTATAAGTAAGGCTCTTAGGGCCTAACTTATAATAATCTCGTTAAGAAAGGATTAGCCATCTTAAGAGACTCTTAAGCCCCTAATCAATGGCTGTTTCAAATAAAACTTACTATCTTGCCTCTTAGCAGTCACTTAAATTACCTCTCTATATAGGTTATTTTAGAAAGTTATTTATAAGTTACTTTACCACCACCTCTTATCCTTAAGAGGAGTTTATGAGTTAAACTTAAGTTTTTCGTTAATCAGTTGCTGAACAGTTTCTTTAAATTTAAGAAACGATTATAAGTAAGGCCCTTATTGTTTGAAACGTTTAAGAAATGATTAAATAGAACAAAATTAATTATATTGAGCAAATAGACAAGCAATTTTGTAATATAATCTACTAGTACAATACAATAGAATCACGCTAGCGTTAATAACAACTGCCACAGCAAATATCAACTAATTCAAAAATTGTTCAGTTGCTATCGGCATATTCAGAAAAAAGTGCGTTCCACTTGGCATTCACAAAGGCCACGCTCACGACAGCCATCTTTCCCGTTTCACTTGCTCGCGAGCGTTACGATAATAAACTAGAGTGGATTGGATTATGGAGCTTTGATATCATTAACTAAATACACAAATGTCATTGGTTTATGTTTGATTGACTTGAAAATAGCGCCTTTGTCAACGTTTCAATAGAGAGGATTAATGTTTTAGTCAATGCCCACCTCTTGAGGGCTGTGTGAGCGAAAATTATGACGTCACTAGTGAAAATTTCGCCGCGGTCATTACGACCACGGTCGTTATATGGAACGGTAGGAGGAGCATTTCGAATGTTGTTAGCGCTGATTTACTTAACTACAATTATGTATTTGACACATATCATAATCTAACTGTGAACGGTTCGTTATAGAAATAATTTTAATTATATTTTAACAATTATAAATAAGTTAAAGGACTCGATAAAAGTATGCCCTCATATGGCCAATACTCTCATACAAAATCAAAGAGGCTGTGACATTTTGTGCCATGATAAATCTCAGTTGATTCGGCTGTCAAATACCATATTATCACGTCATTCGTGATATTTTCGCCGCGAGTATATCGACCGTGGTCAAGAGGAACGGTTGAAGGAGCATTTTGAGCGAGTGGAACTTGGCTAGTGGAACGCACTTTTTAGTTTGAAAATAAAAACGAGATATTGTTTGGTCACTGGCTACTGTCACTTTATTTTTGTGCCTGTTTGATTGTCAAGGCGTCGAGTGCGAGAGTCACAGTGAATTAAAAAACTACTTTTGTTCGTAATAATATTAGTTCCAGAGACTGCCGCAAGGGGCGCTTCAAACTGACACAAAATAGTACATTATGGTACTAGTGTGTAACATTGGTGATTACCGCCGAGGCGCCATTGAGACTCGAGCCGTAGGCGAGGGTCTTAAGAGAGCCGAGGACGGCAGTCATCAATACACACGTGTATCATACGACGTTATTCAACACACTTGTGAATAAAATAACAACAAAAACTCATTTTATTTAGTAGATAACAGTTTTCCTATGCGCGCGCATTGCGATCGGCCACAGACTAAAGGGTGAGGTATTTTTTCCGCGCATAGGGTTTGCGCCTATTCTGCCACGTACAAAATGGGGAATTTAAAGTTCTCTTTTATTACAGAGAAGAAAAAGTTATATGAATGATATGAGTGAAAGTTTTATTTATTAAACACGTATGAGTTAAAATTATCTATTTAAATAAGAAGTTGCATGAAATGAGCAAGCAATAGGAACATTAATGTATTTGTTCTATACAACACGATCTTTTTTTTTTTGAATAAAATCTTTTTTAAGAACAAAGCAACTCAACCAATAAAAATTTAAAAAAAATCTATAACTCACTAGTGAGTTTTTTTTTGTCACAGTTTGATTATGGGTTTCATTCTGTGCTTAATTGCGGTGACCATAGAGCCCCTTTATGAGCAAGTGTGTTGAAAATATCTTTATCATTTATATATATAAAACCGAATCCGGATATAACGATATTGAATAGACCGTAACTTCGGACGTTATGTCCGATAGTTGTTATAAGCAATATACACAAGTGATAATCAAATTTAATATACGGCATATGTATAATACGGCCGTCGTAACTTGGCGAATGTGAACATAGGCTCTGCGAACTTTAGCGCATGTAAACTCATGAATAAAATACAGTGACCAACTAGTACAAAGCAATGAAAAAATACAGGAATGAAGGGCGACCAATTGTATTCACTGACGAGTCGTATGCCCACTCATCACACGAGTGTACATGCTCTCAAGTTCGCAGAGCCTATGTTCACATTGGCCAAGTTACGACGGCCGTATTATAACGTAACGTAACGTGTAAACACACGGTTAACTATTGCACTGAATAAGTAGAAAAACATGCAAGGTCAAATTGCAAAGAGCGGGAAAGAGGCTCGAATAAGGTAAGAGAATAATACTCCTTCTTAGGCTTAATAATAAGCCTATAGAAAATATTCCTTATTAATATAAAGTTGATAATTGTTCGTGCTGTTTTGTTTTGCCGGAATAGGTAAACGGTTGGTCGTTATAGCCGATGAATATCGATAAGGCTTCGTCGTTTTAAGCGATATGTCGCTGTATCCAATGTCGATATTCTCTTCGGTTTCTACTGTATACATATAAATTAGGGTGGGTCAAAAAAACTAAATTTTTTTTAGCTACCACGAAATTATCGTCTAGGATGACGTAAAAAAATTCTGATAAAGTTTGAGCTCTTAATATTAATTTTCAGAGGTGTCACATCGTGATTTTCGATTTCCCCATTTAAATTACACGGGTTTTTTTTTCGAATTTAGATGTATCAACGAGTTATTCTGTGGTAAAAGTAAATACATAATTTTGTAGGAAATTGAACGGCCTACAAAAAAGGTCTGATATAATTTTTCGCTAAGTCAACTCAGTTAAAAGTTATTCACAGTTAAAGTTCAACCTAAAATAATACATGATGACTTTCACAATTTTTATAGTTTTTTTACAAAAAAAATGCCTGAAAATCACGATGTGACACCTCTGAAAATTGATATTAAGAGCTCAAACTTTATCAGAATTTTTTTTCGTCAACTTGGACGATAATTTCGTGTTAGCTAAAAAAAATATTAAAGGTTTTTTTTGGCCCACCCTAATACAAATAACAGTAATGCGAGTGTAATGGTAATAATTGTGGTCAGTGAGTCAAATGGATGAACCTAACCGGGTACGAATACGTGTATGTGGGGGTGATGACGTCACACGTCGACATCAGCAGCCTTGGAGAGCAGCGGCTTGGACCTGAACCCTCGGGAGCAGAGCTGCGCCACCTGCGTCGGGGTCTTGCCACGGGTCTCCGGGAAGTACATTCTGAAAACAATTACTCCTTATAAGGGACCGTCCATAAATTGGACCTACTTATGCAAAACAGAACCAACCCACAAACATGACAAAATTGGGTTCCGTAACCCACGCAGAACAGAAGTAACGCAGAAGGCTTTCAAAATGCACCTTCTATCGACTCAATAAGAATCATAACGATCTGACAACATTTACAGAATAAAACATTTTTGCCACAAAGTAGCTAACCCACAATACACCAAGAGTATAATAAACTAACAAAATCCATGACCCATGGTAATCCAAAATGTAAAAGGTTTAGTTGAATATATAGGACAAAATATAATATACAATATTCAACAACAACAAAAAAAAAAACAAAATATAGACAGTTTTTTGTATGCAAAATTTTAATAAAAACGGCTTTTTCTCAAAACTATCAGTATTATGGGTTGGTTCCGTTTTGCATAAGTAGGTCCAATCATGTCACAAATTAGGGAAGGACAGGGCGTTGCATTCGCTCACAACGCCCAAAATGCTCCGTTAGCCTACATCTTCCTGACAAATTTCATTATGAGTACCTCAGTATTTTCCAAGAAAAAATGCTTTTCCGGGTTATACGAAGACAACCGAAACATAAGGGAAACCCGGAGCTTCCGTATTGCCAAAATAGCTAAGGAACTCTAAAATAAACCAAATACCTATCAGTCGATGCGTAGTGAAAAATTATATAAAAAATATGAAATTTATAGTGGCTGCACAAAATAATATGATTGTACTAGCGACAACAATAATAAAGACTGTATCTTTAGGAGTAGCTTAATGCGTAGTTTGATCTTGACAAAACACCACTGTCTTTATCATATTGAAACACTAAAAAAAACAGTAAAATTCACCATTCAAAATCAGGCCTGAAGGACCAAAAATGATTACATCAACGCCAAAAAATATATAAACTATATTTTTCTACCTATATCTAACTATAACATGAACTTCCCCAGTTTAGTTCGATTTTGATTCATTTTCATTTATTCCGAAATCCGGCCTGTGGGACCGAAAATAACTGCACTAATACCAAAACTAATATGAACTGTATCTTTGGGACTAGCTTAATGCTTAGTTCGATCGATCTTGAACGTCTATTAATATTATTTTAAAATATTACAAAAACCGAGTAAAATCCGGCTAGAAGGACCAAAAATTCCACTTCACCATACTTACTTCTGGAAGACGAATAGAGCTCCAGTAATGGCGGCGAACACGATGAACGAATAGGCGCCGATCAGTTCCCTCATCGAGGGGAAGGACATGCCCACCAGGAAGTTGCCACCCCAGTTGGCGAGGGAGCCCCACGCCATACCCGCGGGCCGAGGGCCCACCTCGAATATTTCTACAAATTCAAATATTACAATAATCAATCAAATCACCGTCTGCCCATTTTATCTGTAACTAGTTGTTCCGGCAGACGTCGTCCTGCCCGCAAAAACTTCAATCGATATGCCGTCAGCAGCGCCACCTACTTGTCCAATTGTGAACCAACTCAGAAACCTTCTCTGGCTCATGCTTAACAACTCTGCTAAAGATCATCACATGATCAAATGTATAGTTTCCGATTTAATAAAGGACATACAGACAAACATTCATTTTTATATATAAGAAGAAGAGTGTAATATTAATATTACACGATTGAAGGCCAATTTTTCGACAGATTTTTTCCGTGCAGGAACGTAATAAGAGTACTATAGTAGAATTATTTTGTCCGTGCAGTTTGGGTCATAAATCAAGCTCGGCCTCAGCCCGGCTAAGGCGGTGAGCGTGTTGCGCGAGCGCAACGCCATTATCAATAAAAACTCATTCTTATCAAAGAAATATTATCAAGCTTATAAAAATCATTATTATCTTTTTGGCTGTTAATTTTAAACTTAGATATAAGTATTTATATTTATTTTTAATATAACTTGTTACATTCTAAACTTTTGTACTTGTAGTTTTTTTTTAAATAGATACCTAATTAATAATTTATTATAAGTCATTATTATTCTTATTTTTAATAAATACGTTGTTGTATCTATTTTTTTTTCATTTGTATAACTAACTCACAAAATGACAAAACTAAATACACTATCTATAACGCTTATCGACAACAATAATGCGCATCACTATGTCCGCCCATAAGGGCCGTGAGTGGAGGAGAGAGCGAAATACTCGCTTTGTTTTATGACCCAAACTGCACCAACAAAATAATACTACTATAGTTCCTGCGTTGGGGCGGCTTGTCTTAATAGGCGACAAAACAACCCACAGTCAGGTGGTAGGGTGTACTTGTCCGCCAGGATGGCTACCACCCCTGGTCTAGAGTATGCCACCATAACAACTTAGAGTTGTGTTCGGTATCAGCGGCCAGGTTCCAGTTTCTCCTTCAAGGCCGGCAGAACATTGACAGCCTCCAGCACCTCTGCTATTGCTAATATCCATAAGCGACGGTAACCACTTTCCATCACAGTTGGGTCGTCAGCTTGTCTGCTGTGTTTTAACGATAAAAAAGGTAAAAATTATCATGCAAATAAACTATAAACTGGGTGAATTAAAAAGTGAAACCATTCAACTTAATATTTTATTTTTTCCATGTTATACGTTATTCTATGAATAACTTTTGTCTGGTGATTGAAAAATTGACACTTAATCAAATTGATTTCCATCCATTTCCGTATTTACAACATAGTGAGAATATAAGAACTCTTCATTATTAACTACGGTCTGGGTGTCGGAAATCGGCTCCAGAATGTTCCGTTGTATATTCCCCCAAAACAGGCGTAACTAGCTCAGCTTGATAACATACAATGTGTGTCTTTATCTGTTTGTCTGCTGATTTTGAGTAATAACTAAAAAGGAATGTATTAAATGAAAGTACCAATAATCGTATTATGTGTAAGGAGTGTATATTAGGTACGTACCTGAAGCAATAAAGTATGCGATTGGTCCCAGACCAAGACCATAGACTAGAACGTAAGAAAGAACGGCTATCACGCATATGTACGGCATCCACGAAACCGTATCCTAAAACGAGAATATCGAAATTAATTATTTGTAAAGATACCGTATGCCACGGAGTACTGTAAGATTTGGCTTAGTTGATATGGAGAAATACGAAAAGCTTATTTTTGTTATTGTATTGTATTGTACGAACAAAACTTAAATGCGTTCTTGAACATCGTACACGTCATTACGCAGAACACAAGTATAAGGTTCACAGACAGAGCTGAGAGAGAAGAGTCTTACCCTCTTTCTCGACCGTAAACTCGAGTCACATGCCATCTCTTTCGCACAATACACCGTAAGGTATAAACGTTAACATTTGACTGTGCCTATGCAAGCTCACGCAGCTTACTTCAGTTTAAACGCATTTAAATTTAGCGAGTACTATACACACTACAAATTTCAAACACATTATCATTTGTGGTCAAAATTTAATACCGAAAGCATTATCGTCCAAAGTTTATAACGTTTCTAAACGTTAAAAAAAACAGCAAAGATGCTATCTATCGATAATATATGATGGTTGTAATATGCATTAAAAAATTTAAAACGTTGATTACGTGTTGCAGGATTTGAGTTAAATACTGTTTTACAAATAGAAATTGGGGAGAAGATCGTAATAACATATAACATGCGGTCAGTCAATGTGAAAATCGCGTTCCCAATGTACATTTAATACATTCTTAATAGCAGTTGAAACTCAACTAAATCTGACTTACTGGGCCGACATTATATATTCGCAAAATATACATGGCATATGTGTATTTATCACTATAATATTTCGCAAAATAGCTCCTTATAAACAAATATGAATTGATCTACTATTGAAATTTTCAAATTTGTGAAGCTTTAGCGCATAACATGATTTAAAAGAATTAGCAACTAGAATGAACAATAGAACGGTTTATAATGTCTTACTCGAAGGTCGGCCATAAACACAAAGAGATTGGTGATTCAGCAAACAAGACAAAAAAGAAGAAAGAGTTGAACCTACTTATGCAAAATAGAACGAATCCACAAACATGCCAAGACTGGGATAAGGATGCAGAAGGCTTTCAAAATGCACCTTCTATCGACTCAATAAGAATCATAACAAGATCTTACAACATTTACAGAATGAAACATTTTTATCACAAAGTAGCTAACCCACAAAACACCAAGAGTATAATAAATTAACAACATCCATGACCCATGGTAATCCAAAAACTTAAAAGGTTTACTTGATATTTTCTTAAGTTTTCGCGACTTGTACACATAATAAAACTACGTTTTAACGGTTTTAAGCGCGGTAATTTCCTTTTCCTTTAATTTCTTTTTCCTTTTTTTCCTTTTCTTCCACTCATTTTGCATTTCCTTCCACTCATTTTAATATTATAAAAAAATTTTAGAACTAGGCATGTTTGCTGAAGAGTTTCTTGCGCCGCTTCTTCTCTTCAAGCCACAACATGTTGTGAAGCGGTGGGAAATTAGATTAGGCTCCCATAGAGTAAATAATATCCATAAACAAAATTAAAACTAAATAATTAAAATGAACAAGTTGGCGGTAGGCTGAATAAAAACTTTGACAATACACGTTTGACAAATGTCATCTTTGTCTTCCGTGACCACGGCAACTGAAAAGCGGCCGAAACGTCGGATAAACCTAAATAGACTAAATTACCGCGCTTAAAACCGTTAAAACGTAGTTTTATTATAGGTTTACTTGAATATATAGGACAAAATATAATATACAATATTCAACAAAAAAATATCAAATATAGACACTTTATGTTATTTTTAATAATGCAAAATTTTAATAAAACCGACTTTTTCTCAAAACTGTCAGTATGTGGGTTGGTTCCATTTTGCATAAGTACGTCCAATCGCAGATAATTTTTGAATTCTTTTAATTTGCTTTAGCAAAGATCGGCTAGGGATGAGTCGTATAGTATTCTGTACTTACAATAAATTTGAGAGCAGCAGCCAGTATTGCTAATATGACAGTGGCACTGCCAATAGAGAGCAGGAGCAGCGGCCGTCTTCCGAAGCGAGGCAACAGCTTCAGCATGAGGACGGCAGTGCACACGTTGATGAACCCGCACCCTATTGTCGCGTACTGGGAATTCTCTTCGGAGAGACCCGCTTGCTTGAATATCGTCGATGAATAGTAGAACACCTGCATATTATATACAATTTGTAACCCATTGACCCTATCGCAATGGGGATTGTTCACAAAAAACTACCCTCTGATTTTATATTTTTATTACGTGAAATAGGGTATTTTAAGATACTAATTTGAATATTTTTGCATTTTAAGCGTTCGTTTTTTTATAATTCGATTTTAAAATTGTCTGCGAAGACATCATAAGGGACAAGTTTACAATGATTTCTTTGCCTAGAAAACAAAAATAATAAAAGTAAGTTTTATCTATATATAATCATAGTAATCTGTGCTACTATTTAAATGTCACTGTCATTACTCATTACGTATCGTGATCATTTTAGTGTTTTTTTGTCGTTAGGCTTATAATTTCTCGTGTTTAACTATTATTATTTTCTATAGTTATCGTTAGATTTTTTAAAGTGGTCTTTAGGGAAAATCAATGTTACAGAACATAAATCAAATAATGTACAGCTAGATTTTTTTTTACACCCGAAGCAGGCAAACAGACATACGGCCCACCTGATTGGATTTACTAAGGTCAAATAAAGGTCAAACGCATTTCTTACAAGATACAAGAAGATCGTACGTTTTTTAGAATTTTAACAAGACAGAAATGATTAGGGACACTATTCCTCGAAATGGTTTTTCAAAAAGCTAAATTGAAAAAAAAATTGAACAATCCCAATTGATCGATCGAGATTAAGGTATCATATAATCTGAACATAATGTCTAGATTTCTATAAAATTGAACTAATGTTTTTGCCTTCTGGCAATATTCTTATTATATATTATAAGAGTGCGGTTTTTTAACTATCCCACGGGAACTCTAAGTTTTCGGGATCAAAAGTATGCTATATGCTGGCCAGGAATATAAGCGACCACCATACAAAATTTCATTTAAATCGGTCGTCGTTCCGGAGATTAGCCGGTACAAACAGACAGACAAACAGAGACACAAAAAAATTGAAAAAATCTAAATTAGTTCTATTTCACTTCCAACAACCCCTGACTCGGTTTTTAGCACTTTTTTCATTGTACAGAAATTTGACCTCTACAATTTTATTATACGTATAGATAGATAATCAACTAAATAGTAAATAGTCAATTATAACTACTTTGACAATAGGTTATGTTGACAAAATGAGTAAGCCGTAAATAAAGCATCTTGATACAATACAATGCTATCACAATGTGTGAGCGGGACGGATGATGTGCGAGCGAGATAGTGCCACCATTAATATATGTGTTCCCGCGTTGCGCTAACCAGTAGTTCGTTGTCCACTGCGATAACTAGACGTATGCAACTCCCATAAGGTTATCTTTTGAAAAAAGAAATACAATTGTACAAGTAACACAACTTATACAGTATCTTGAAATATTTAATTAAAAACTTGTGTTAATTACACGGGTCAATTTTAAGACCTCGTTGTTTTCCAAAATCAGTTTTTATTTATGTCAACCCATGGGAAACCGAATGGCTCTTACAGCGTTAATCCCACTGGTCTGTTGTCCGGCTTGCATGGAGCAGGCCAGCAGAAGTGGCAGCCGGAGCTTGGGGTCCATTATCACCCTGCCCATGGTCCACTTCTCGCCACTCTGCGAGGCTGCTTCGCCAGCCAACACTTCCTCGCGAAGAACTTCTATCTCCCCAGTAAGTAGACTCGAAGATACACCCCTCAGACGACTCAACTCTGGAAACACATTTCAAATCAAAGACTTGAATTTATGAAAGGGTTATGTTGGTGCACCGCTCCTATTGGTCTTAGCGTGATGATCTATAGTCTATGGCCTTCTTAGATAAATGGGCTGTCTAACACTGAAAGAATTTTTCTAATCAGACCACTAGTTCCTTAGATTAGCGCGTTCAATCAAACAAAGTCTTCAGCTTTATATATTAGTATTTAAGATAATAATCCCTATTAATATTATAAATGCGAAAGTAACTCTGTCTGTCTGTCTGTCTGTCTGTCTGTCTGTCTGTCTGTTCCGTTTTCACGTAAAAACTACTGGACCGATTTGGCTGAAACTCAGCATATATATATTTTCGATACCGAGGATGAACATAGGATACTTTTTATCCCGAAAAATGGGATAGTTTCCGGGATAAAATGATATTTGTCCGTTTGTTTGTTATGCTTTTACGGAAAAACTACTGGACCGATTTGGCTGAAATTCGGCACGTATGTAAATTAAATACTGAGGATGGACAAGGGATAATTTTCATTTTGGCCTTTTTGGTAATTTTGGCCTATTTGGTAATTTTGGCCTTTTTGGTAATTTTGGCCTTTTTGGTCATTTTGGCCTATTTGGTAATTTTTCCTTTTTGGTCATTTTGGCCTATTTGGTAATTTTTCCTTTTTGGTCATTTTGGCCTATTTGGTCATTTTGGCCTTTTTAGTCATTTTGGCCTATTTGGTCATTTTGGCTTATTCGGTCATTTTGGCCTATTTGGTCATTTTGGCCTTTTTGGTCATTTTGGCCTCTTTGGTCATTTTGGCCTCTTTGGTCATTTTGGCCTCTTTGGTCATTTTGGCCTCTTTGGTCATTTTGGCCTATTTGGTCATTTTGGCCTCTTTGGTCATTTTGGCCTTTTTAGTCATTTTGGCCTATTTGGTCATTTTGGCCTTTTTGGTCATTTTGGCCTCTTTGGTCATTTTGGCCTCTTTGGTCATTTTGGCCTCTTTGGTCATTTTGGCCTCTTTGGTCATTTTGGCCTATTTGGTCATTTTGGCCTCTTTGGTCATTTTGGCCTCTTCGGTAATTTTGGCCTTTTTGGTCATTTTGGCCTCTTTGGTCATTTTGGTCTCTTTGGTCATTTTGGCCTCTTTGGTCATTTTAGCCACTTGGGTCATTTTGGCCTATTTGGTCATTTTGGCCTATTTGGTCATTTTGGCCTATATGGTCACTTTGGCCTATTTGGTCATTTTGGCCTATTTGGTCATTTTGGCCTATATGGTCATTTTGGCCTATTTGGTAATTTTGACCTTATTGATCATTTTGACCTTTTTGGTCATTTTGGCCTTTTTTGTCATTTTGGCCTCTTTGGTCATTTTGCTATTCCGTCATTTTAGCCATGTCGGTCACTGTGGTCTTTTGGTCTTTTAGACCATTTTGGCCTTTTTGGTCAAGTTTTGTAATTTATTTTGTTGACAGATAGACGGGGGATAGTATATATAATTAGCGATATAAAATGAAGTGAATCTTCCGTGGGCAAATACATAAAAACATTGTAATATAATATAACCTGTAGCACTTGCTCTTTAAACAAGAGACACGCACTAGAGGTTAACCCGCGGCGCAGCCGCGGGGTAAACTCTAGTATATAATATAATACTAGCTATCCCAGGAGACGTCCTGCCCGGAAAAGCTTCAATCGAGATTTAACAAATAAAAAATAGGGGTTGATCGTAGAGGGTTGAAAATTCAAGGTTGTATGTATTTTTTAATTAAAATTTAAAATAGTTATCTAATTAAAAAATAGGGGTTGACTACCCTTAACATTTAGGGGGATGAAAAATATATGTTGTCCGATTCGCAGACCTACCCAATATGCACACAAAATTTCATGAGTATGGCAACTAACATTGTGACACGAGAATTTTATATATAAGGTAAATTAAGATTTCTATAATTTAGTTGCTGTATCTATTCTGCATGCTGCATCTATTGTTCAGAAAGAAAGAAGCTTCATTCTGCTAAGACTGAATAAAAGTGTCAAAAATTACCTTTCAACGCAGTTCCTTCGTCTCTCTTAGTTACGAATAAATACTTAGGACTCTCAGGTAACATAAGTAACGGAGGTAGACATATAATGACTAGTAACGCATAGACGGACAACAGGTACGGCCAGTTGGGCGGTTGACCTAAAACAAAAATAGGTCTAAATACATATAGACCCTAAGTCTGTTACTTTCACAATAAAAAACCGTGCCGGTGCGAGGCGAGGGCCGACGAAAACTGCTGATCAGAATTCTACCTTGTATAATACCGGAAGGCCACGACACACCTTCCATGATCAAATTGATCATGTACTGCAGAAGGTGATGTCAGGAGCCTTAAGAACAGACGAGCGTGCATGACAAGAGGTATGAATGTCAAAGAAGCAAGTGAGGTGTGTAAGAATAAGCCTGAATGGCGACAGAGCGCCATTCAGTTTTATACATACATACAACTTCACGCCAGGTCCCTTGCGGGGTAGGCACGAGCAACAGGGCGCAATTCAGGCGTATTCCTACACACCTAACTCGCTTTTTTGACATTCATAGCTCTTTTCATGCACGCTCGTCTGTTCTTAAGACTCCTGACATCACCTTCTGCAGTAAATGATCAATTTGATCATGGAAGGTGTGTCGTGGCCTTCCGCGACTTCTGCAGCCATCCACTGTCGCATTGTATATCTGTTTAGTCATTCTTTCATCAAATATTCTTTTCACATGCCCGAACCTATTTACAAACATATTATTACGCCTGTTTCCCATGGGAGTAGGCAGAAACTATAGATCTCCACTTAGGACGATCTTGACAGACAACTTTGGCTTCATCTTCTTTCATTAACCTCTTCATACATGCACGTTTATTTGAGATGCTTTTTACCTGATTTCTTTTTAACACTTCTGCTATTTGATCATGATGAAAACATACAAACGTCGCAGTCTACCACTACCAATTCTACCATTCACGATGCTCTCATAAACATGTTTTGTGATTCTATTTTCATCCATTCTCTCATGCCCAAACACCCTTAACATTCCTTTTTCAGCCAGTGTTGTTATTGTCTTGCATTTCATTAAGGTGACCAACTGTACTCATTTACTGAGTTTTGTACTCTTTTTTTGCAAACCGTACTCTTTTCAAATGCTGTACTCTGAAAGTACTCATTTGTATATTAATGAAATATTTAAAATTATAATAGAAATAGTAGAAATTTCCTAGTCCTAGTTTCCTAGTAATGTTGTCTAGGCACTAATGCTGCTGTTGAAAGGGTATTTTTACTAGGGAATCATTATTGGCGCAGTGAGAAGTCGCAATTTTCTGTAAAAACATTATCTGCCATCTTAACAGTCAAATTTAATATGCAAATTAAAAGTTGTTTGGATGTGGCTACATTATTAGACGAACATCCTCATTTAGCAAAAAAAATCCACTGCGAAAAAAAGTAAAATGTTTTAAAAGAAACAATAAAGTTTTTATCGTTTTTCTTCTTCTTTTTTCACCTATGAAATACTTGCAAAGTGTACTCTTTTTGAACAAAAAATAGTTGGTCACCTTAGTTTCATTAATGTAGAAATTGGGGATCGGCAGTGGTCGGATGTGTTATTAAAATAAGCACAATAAAGGATATTATTATACAATAATATATTAGTAATACACGATTGAAAAATTAAGACATAAGAGGACAGAAGAATATATCAAACACATGGTGTCAAAACAATTCAAATGTAACATGACTTCTGAGGTGCTAGTGCCAAGTTACACGACCTCATTTTAACAATCAATTGTTGGGGTAAAGTTATTCGAAACCATTGTGATATTAATATCATTAAGTAACGTGTTATTTTGATAGGTTTAAACTTAATGTGACTCACCCAGCAGGAACTTAAGTCCCATAACTTGGCCGACGAGGACCCCCACGTTCACGCCCATGGGGCACACGGCGCCCATCGAGCCGGCCAAGCTCAAAGGAGACAACTCAGTCAGGTACATAGGAACTATGCTTGTTGTGAGACCTTGAAAAATTAATATTGATATTTTTACTAATATCTCACGACGAATAAAGGTACAGACAGCGTCAAATACAGTGAAGCAATTTTTTAAACTGTGCGTAATCTTATGTACTACTGGCTGCGCCCCGCGGTCTCTGCCGCGTGGTGATCGCCATAATTCCAAAATAAAATAATTTTTCTAAAATAAAAGTAGCCTTAGTTACTCCTCATTACATCACCTGCCAATAAAAGTCCCGTCAAAATCGGTCCAGCCATTTCAAAAATTGTAAAAAATGATATTTTCGTATATGTACCGTATATATATTCATATGCATGTAGTAAACAGCGGTTATATAAATATTACAAACAGACACCCCAAATTTATTTATATTTATAGATGTATAGATAACACGTGGTTTGCGCCTTTGTGGCTATAGTAATGTGTCCATGGGAAACTATTCCATCTTTATGCGTATTAATTCAATAATTTAATACTAAGTTCTAGTAACTCGTTGGGGCACGAGCGGCTTCCTATTCCAAAATCGGTTTTCTTAAGCCGGCTTCACTCTGAGAAGTCAGGGCTCATCTACTTATTTCGTTCGTCTGAGGCTAATGTATTATTTACTGCAACTTAGTTCATGCAAGTCTAATTCAAATCCCCTATTTCAGGATATAAGTATTGTACGTCCTGGATAATATATCTTGTATACAAGGTGTCTAAAAATTTTGAATCGCAATTTCATGAACTGTCAATTGATTTTCGAAAAAAATACGGTCTGCAAAAAAATAAGTGGAAAATTTCGCCCAAACAAAAATATTACAATTCAAGCCAGTATATAACAAAAAGTTTCTAGAAGGCCAACGAATGTATAAATATTAAAAATATATGAAATCATTGATACTTACCACCAGATAAACCGACCAGCAGTCTCCCTATAATTAACATTTCAACAGAATTAGCTTTCTCGCAGAAAAGAAACATGACGGCGCCTGCGACCGACAAACCGTTGGTGACAACGGTCGCCATTTTTCTGAAAAAAGTAAGTTCAACAATGAGTGCGTTCCACTAAGCACTTAGGGCGACCACGCCGACAACCACGATTTTTCATGCTCTTGCTTGCGAGCATTACAATCATAGACATAAATGGAATGAATTATGGAGCGTTGATGTTATTAATGAAATATGGTTGACTGAAAAAACCGCACCTTTTTCAACGTCTCGATGGAAGTTAAATAACAGTGATATAAAATAAATCACTTTCGACACCAGTCACAAGATAAGGAAACAGTCGTTAAATTTCACTAGAGCGTTACTTCACGTGAGACAAACCGTTAAAGCCATCTAGTACAAAATAGCTAAAGTCAAAACGATAAAAAAGCGAACTTATTTGAGTAATATTAAACCTTATTCTTGAAAACGTTAGGTATTAATTTGCTTGACTTATTTATAACGCCGTGAAGTAACGTTGATACTGCAACGTATTATTTCATTTCACAGTTCCAATAATCACTTGCTTTGACCGGTGAAATAGCAGTGATTAATGTAATTTATATCACTACTCAAAAGAGAATCAATATTCTGTGATCAACGCCCACTTCGTACCACCTCTTGTCATTATGAGCGCTGCGTGAGCGAAAACTATGATGTCAATAGTGAACATAACGACCGAGGTCGTTATGTGGAACGGCTGGAAGATCATTCTGAGCGTTATGAGCGACTAGTGGAACGCACGGCATATAACAACGCTAAAAATTCAGTTTGAATGCGGAGAGATGGCCCAATATAATAATAAATCTTTATTAGCCTTTAGTGTTTTACAAGTAACAAAAAAATATTGGGCGAAGTGTCTAAACGCTTCAGGTAGCTCTATGAAGTCTTCAGCACCGCCAATACATTGGTGGACTTCCTGGAGAAGCTGGGCTAGATTCAGTACCCCTCATCCACCCTTGCTAGAGAAATAAGCGTTATGACGTTGAGCTGCAGTAATCGCCCGCTTGCAGAAGAAGAAAATCCATAACAGAAAGTCACCGACATAACTCAACGAATTAGTAATCTCAAATGGCAATAATGGGTTAGAGAAATTACCTTCCAAGCCGATTGGCGAGATCAGACCCGAGTACGGAACCGATGCATCCTCCGACGATAAAGATGGACACCACCGAAGCCCACAGCACGTTCAGCCATTGCTGATCAAGATGCACGTCGTACCGCGTTATGAAGCTTTCGTTGCAGAACTGTTTTAATGTCTAAAACAGAACAAAAGTGTTAGAATATAATTCATTCAGTTTCATTAGTTGAATGATCTAAGCCTTTGCCCGACTGGAACGTAGAATACCTGGGTTCCAGTCCCGGCTTGGTAATTTCCGTAAACACACTTTTCGTAGTTTACTATGGTCGGGTGCAAAGAGAAACCGTTGTGAATCTGCATCGATGATGCAATCAAGGGAAAGACGATTTGGCGACTAAATTATGGGTAGATATACAATTTCAGGGTATGTCAGAATTAACAAGTAAAAAGAACGTGGAAAATTGTATTGAATTTTGTATTAAAATAATAAGGATCTATTTAATAAATACTACAAAACATATAGTATTAATAACAGTACATACTATATCTATGTTGTTATTACTAAATAACATAGATATAACAACCAATAATAATATAATGTACAGAACCACGTAAAAGACGAATGTTTTGAGTAAGTTTAAAAGAAAATAAAGAAAAAGGAATAAGACAAAAGAGAGTATTCAAATAAGAAAGATACACAAGCCCGGACAAAGCCTGTTAGTATGTAAGAAACAAAATGGTTATGATCGATGAGTCTTTGATCGATCTCATAGTTATACTTTGAATATTACATACACGCATTGTATATTCCCAAGCTGAGCGAGTTATACTTGTGTTATGGATAGTATACAAAGGACAAGTCTGAGGCTGAACCTAAAACACCTAGACCATAATATATATATAACGGAAAGATTGTTTACGTCTATCATGCCTAATATCCACCCGAAAACCTCTGCGTTTCAGTGAGCGAGGAGGGTGAAAAGCTTAGACGACCCAACCATGGACATTGTGAGAACTATGGGCCTACGGCGTCCGTTTTTGGAGATTCACTTAAGAGCATAAAATTCCACTTTGATACATTATGTTAGATTCATAAAAGGAGTCAGAAAAAATTACATGAAAACGGTGTACTCACCTCGGCAGGAGTATTGACAACACCAATATTATATCCTACGGGTAGCGACGAACCGATTGTAGTGATGACCCCAGCAAAAACCAAATAGAAGGACCATCCTGCTTTATATTCGTTGGATTGTGTCAAACTCTGGAGCTCGTTGGTTATCTGTTAAAAACCATGAAAAATCACAAGTGTTCTTAAATGAGCGTATAGAAATCTGCGTAAACCTTTTGTTATTGCTCCCTTAAAAGAGCAGCAGCGCATTTATAGCACTTTAAGTGTTGCAAATGTATTTAGGCGATGGTAACCGCTTTCCATCAAGTGGATCATCTGCCTGTCTGCTGAACTCCTGCAATAAAAAAAATTGCGAAGTTGATAAACAGGCAGACGACCTGGAAGAAGACGATTATAGATTTTGCAACACCAGGAATTTGAATTTGGGTTAGGAAAGGGGGGAGGGAGGGATTGTGTCATGCTCGCCAAGAAGAAGGCGGAGCAGGAGCGTACCAGTTTGCTCCGTGACCACCAAAGTGGGCCGCGTCAGCGCCAGAGAGCTTCATTGGACCTCTGGCCGTTGGTCCTTGGGAAAGGCTTAATCCCGACGAGATAAGGGCGCGCCGGTATACCATGCGCAGTCACCTCTCCGTGGGGCGCGTTAAAAACCGCTGCACGTTAAGGATACAGTAAAGCAGCTGGGGGCTTCGTCTACCCTCGGCAGTGGAAGAGGACATATGGGCTGCCGCCTACCAGGTCTGGAGAAATGACTAGGCCAAATATTTGTGGTCCTGGCACAAATGGAAGGATGGAACACAGAGTAGTTTTAGTAGATATCCCGGACAGCGGTTGGGCAATAGCACTCCTTGCTCGCGGTGCTAGTGCCAGCCCACCGCGTTTCCCCGCAGTGGATAGTCCTCAAACGGATTTCCCCACGTTAAAAAAGGGGAGAAGGGAGAGTGGGCCATCGAATCGCCCACTTGTCGAAATGCGATAAGCTCAAGACTAACCGTTTCACGATATTCTTTAAGAGTGTGGTATCATACCAAACGAACCGGGCCGAAGAGCTGTAATGAAGATAATGATTCCAGCAGGGCTCTAGACGTCTAAACTTATGAACATAACTTAATAAAACCAATAGATAGCGAGAGTACATAGCGAGACCAATAGAGAGCGAGCTCTGAAAGTCGTGCAATTTTTAACCCTTTCTAAATTTTTAAATATGTTCTAGAAAATTATGTAAAAAAAATCAAAGATAAAAAAAATATTTCATTTAATTCAAAAAAGAAAATTGTTTTGAACAAGTAACGTTGAGCAGTTAGGGATATTTGATTGAATGATTTTTTGGTTTTTTGTTGGCAAATAATAAACGCATCGTAAAATAAAGGACGTTATACTGAATTATTACAATAAAACTTTATCGCAGAGTTCATAAAAAAATTAACAATTAGTCCCGAAAATTCGCCAATGTTTATTTTGTATCGTCAAGCAAGATAACCCTAACCACTTTGACCTGAAATTATCAATTAAAAATATTATTGTTTTAAAACATTTCAATAAGCATCAAATATAGATACCGACATTTCTATACTATGTTAGGTTACAACATAATTAGCAAGATAAAATAGCATTTGATGTGGATCCTACATACATACTCTTCTTTTTTTTTATAACGTACAGGTTCGCGATTGACCACTATCTTGCTCGATTTGACCGGAGATATGGTCTAAGATCGAGCACGTTTACCTACAAGGTACGTATTCACACGAGACTTGAGGACATCCAGTTTGTAGGCTTCGTATACTCACTGCAGGAAATTAAATAGAGCGAACTACATGATGGAAAGAAATTACCGCCACCTATGGTTGCAAATTGCAATATTAGGATTGTCCACAACGCATTACTAGCAGAACGTTCCATTAGTAGCTCATATCGGCCAAAATGCTCCGTTAACCGTTCCACAAGGCAACCGCGGTCGTTGTGGTCGGGGCGAAAACGTCACTAATGACGT
Organism: Dendrolimus punctatus; assembly: GCA_012273795.1. Taxonomy (NCBI): domain Eukaryota; kingdom Metazoa; phylum Arthropoda; class Insecta; order Lepidoptera; family Lasiocampidae; genus Dendrolimus; species Dendrolimus punctatus. The sequence continues at coordinate 2,132,324 of CM022537.1, forward strand.
TATCATTTTCGATCACACAACTCTCACAACGACCCATGTCAAAAGTGGGTCCGTAACCGTTCCACTTGGGTTTACGATTGTAACGCCTAAAGCAAGTGGAACGGGAAAAATCACGATTGTGAACGTGATAGTTATGAGACCCTAATGGAACGCAGCCTAGAAGCCAAGAAATTTTACGATTCTTTTTAAATAGTTACATATCATAACGCGGAGGAAAACGCCTCGACAAGAGGTGCATACAGATCCTTACTACAATAAAAATCTTAATAACTTCAGCCCTTTTCCTCTTCGTTCTTTTCTTTACTGCATATGAAGCTTCAGGGGAAAAGACGAATTCGCTTTTTTTCGAAACTAGCATGTGAAAGCGATTTGTGGGGAATTTCAGTTACAGGAAAACCGGAACGGAGAAGGAACAATGATTTTTTTGAAAAATATTTTTTCACAGCTTGCACGACAAAGGTTTAACAAATACCTAATTTCTATATTATTTAGACGGGAGAATTTAAAGTTCCATGGGAACCTGTTGAAATTGAAATTTTGAGTTCCACTTTTAACAGGGGTTTTGTTTGGACATTTTCAGGTATTTTGGCGTGAGAGCGAATATATTTTTATTTTATTTTATCGCATGAGTGCAGTAAGCAGGCAGACGGTCCGCCTATGGGGCCATCGCCTATAGACATTTGCAACACCAAAGGTGCTATAAATGCGGTGCTGCTCTCTGGAACCTGGTCACTAATGCCGGAACACAAATCAATATTAAAATAAAATATCGACATTATTTGGCACTCCTTAATAGAAATGTTATTTAAATCACTCGTAATGTGCCAGTATTCCTTTCTTTGACCTAAACCAGGTCTGTATGTCATGTTTAATCAGCTTTAATGGAATAAAAAAATATGATTTATTTCAGTATACATTTATTACAAATATTTGGATTATCGTATATAATCACATGACTAGTATCATGATTATAATCAGTAAAGAATATATGGCTTATATGACTAAACCTAAGTTTTACCATATTTAAGTACATACATGGTTACAATCGTATAAAGTGGCGCGCAGCTTTGCCGATGACTCTTTAGACGAGCACACAGATCAAGGGTCGCGGGGTGCTCATCGGCAAACCTTCTGCGCGCAGTTTATAAGTATAAATAAACAGATGACAATTTATAAACTTAAAATAGCCTATACCAAACAAAAACGTAGCCTTTAGGTTATTGTTTAAATAAACAATACACCGCAACATAATAAAATCTAAGTTATAAAACAAATTCCTTAAATACTCATAATTCGCATAAACTCAGTCCGTATACTTAAAGACTAGAAAACATTACAATTCATCGATTTCTACCACCAATCAATTATGATTTTTCATGGACATGGAATACGAATTTAGCATTATCTACCTTGCAGGCATCCGATTCTTAGTAATTGAGTTTAATTTATTTCTAAATGATTCGAAAATTACTCGTAATCATTAACAAAACAACGTCAAAATTTCTAGATACGTGTGGACGCTTAGATCTTCATTACTGGATTGATACCATCTTTTTGACATTTGTCATGTCAGTTGAATTTGTCAAAATTTACCATATTATTTCAAAACTAATACTGAAGTACCCTCATTATATTGTGATTAAGTTATGTCAAACTCATCATAATATCATCTTAGAAGTTTATTAGATCCATAAGCAATTATTAAAATGATAAGAAATGTATTATGGCAATTAATTTATAAAATAGAAAAAAAAGTTGGTATTTGTATCAAACATTTAGGGCCTTACTTATAATAATTTCGTTAAGGAAGGATTAGCCATCTCTTAAATAAGAGACTTTTAAGCCCCTAATCAATGGCTGTTTCTAATAAAACTTGCCATCTTGCCTCTTAGCTGTCGCTTAAACTACCTCTCGATGTTGGTTATTTTTGACATTTATTTATGAGTTACTTTACCACCACCTCTTATCCTTAAGAGGAGTTTATGGGTAAGATTTTCGTTTATCAATTGCTGAGCAGTTACTTAAAATTTAACAAACGTTTATAAGTAAGGCCATTAGGTTACAGAGATCAAACGAAACCTATCATATCATCCTTATTTAAATAGACATAAGAGCTAAAACGGAATTGATTATATCAACTATAAAAATACTGTATCTCAGTTCTTGTCCTTAAGCCAATACAAGTTGTGAGTTAATTCAATCAAATCTGCAGACAACTCTGGGAACTGAGCACAGGACGTCTACGGCGGCCGGGAGTACGCTGGTCGTCATGAAAATAGTCTGGAACCAGTCGAAGTAACACCCCGCGACTGAGTGGTACAGGATTAGACTACCAAGAACATGGGCTACCACAGCTGATCGAGTGAGTTAAGGAAATTACATATATTGCATTTTTTTATGCTGAGATATGAACTTTTAAAAAAACTAATGGCAGTGTCGATTACGCTATTGAGATGTGGCGCTAGAGAAAAATGTTGCGTATACTCTGGAGTACACATTGAACTAATACATCTAAAAAAATAGGAACTATCATCTATCGGCCTCCATAAAGTACTTGAATAGGTAGTACATCAAATACAGCCACAAAACAATGAGATAATTTTGAAAAGCAATGGTCACTGACAAAGTAGAAGGAGATCTTAAGGCCGTAGTCCAAACAGAGGGCTTACTCTCAAACGCTTTCGTCCGTTCAACCCAGAGTCTATGACATTGTAAATAGAATTAAGAGAAAACAAAGATTTCTTTAATTTTTTGCCCGATCTGTCACACACGGCTAGCTTCATTTAGAGGGAGAAAGAGAGCAGATAATTGAAACAACAAAAAAACCAGTTGCATACCGTGTTACCAATATAATACTGACACAATACTTGAAGTGGCTATCTGTGAATTCAAAATAAATGCAAACATTTCAGTCAGTGCCATTCCTACGATGCCGAATAATAATTAACATATTTAGAATTTTTCCCACGGTCTAAATGTTTTAGGAACTGAAACAGGAACGATGTCTGATATTTTCGTGTGTGTTTCATTTAGAAAACCTTATGAATGAATGAATGAATGAATAAGATGTGAATAAGTTCAATTTCCCGTGTGAACAGAGCCACGTACACAAGTAATACACATTAAGGGCGTACCGTTCGCTATCTCACTCGCGTATCACCACATTTTTAAAGATACAACAGAATTTACATACGGCAAATCCATATTACACAAATCTTTCCAAAAAAATGTGGTAATGCGTGAGCGAGACAGCGAACTCCATTTAGGTAAACCCTTAAATAATTTTGATAATGTTTGCCGCTTGCTTACTGTTAAGTTCTGCTATAGATTAATATTCAAAGAAACACTTTTAGGACATTTCCTGCTTCAGAATTTAATAAATTCATTGCTTATTCATCACGCAGCTTGATTAACAGTATTGTTTTATAACGTTGATTATTTTGCATTTGATATAGATAGGTTATTTTCATATAATCCACCGAGCGCTTAGTTTATGACTAGCACTGAATGTTTAGTAAATCAAATTTATTAAGCACTAAAGACAGCACAGTTATTAATAAAATTGTGGTTTAAGATACTACTAACGATAACAGCAATTTAAACTAACAGTTAAAAAAATAAAATGGTAAAAAAAGGTTAGTAAGGCGTGTTGGTTAAACTATAATTTTATTTATATTTTTAAATGGTTAAAACATAAAGCGTCATAATAATGTAAAGATATTGGTTGAAACTTATGCAAATTTTCAAAATGATCAGACGTCTGAAAGTCCATGAAAATTAGTTTTAAATATTCCGTTACAATGATCAACATATAGTACATAGATGAAGCTAATAAAAGCGTGTTAAAAAGGATACAAAAGAGCGAGGAAACTTTCGTGAACATTGTTAGTCCTGATTCGAAGGCAAACAGCTCAGCAACGCTTATACACAACGTACCGACAAGTCCTGGAATCGCTCTGTAAAGCATTATGAATATGGTTAGTGAAGCATTTTGCATTGAGATTTATGGACCCCATAAATTAAGGAAAAGCATACCGCTCCCTATGCAGTTAATTCAGGACATGAATGATAAATAAATGAACAATATCGAAACATCTCGACTAGTTCTCAGTCTAGACTCTTACTGTTACTAAAGTACAATTAAAACTTAAATGCGCTTCTGAAGTTTGTACATGTCATCACGCAGAACACAATTACGGCTTAACTAACTTCTGTCGAAGCGCATTTACGTTTTGCGTGTACTATATATACAGTTTTTTTTTGACAAAACGATCGCCCTGAATGTTTGTTATTCCATGTTTGTAATAAAGATGACTTTTTAAATGTATTCAGACAAGTTAACCAAATGCAAGAAGTCAAAACAATAAAAGTGATGATTGTAAAAGGCGCTTAAACCCTGGGTGATTTGTGACACACCTCTAAGTATTCCACATGCGGCCCTGTCAAAGGCTTAGATAAAATCCACCACTGGATATGATAAGTGAAAATGATTGTAAAGCCCCCCAAATACCACAATGGGTGCCAATACGGCAGCCAATAAATGAATTTTATTGCCGAAAACGATAATAATGTAGCGTTTTATATTTACAGAGATAAAGTTTATTATATTATTGAAAATTCGTGACTGGTGTGCGTTTTTATCTAAGTTATCGAATAAAATAAATTTAATATAAAGATTAAATATGTTAAGTTAAAACATAATATCGTTTTAACTATTTAAAAAAAGTTTTTTTTCATATTACTAGAACTTTCTACGCCGATTCACCGGCGTAAAGTGTAGGCCCCTGTAGGGTGAATAATATTTACTGAGATAAAAACTATCTTGTTTCTCTTCTTTATTGAAAGTGCACGTTGTTGTGTATTAAATAGAAAGATAATTAATCTCGTTTTATTTAATCTTTTTGTTAGCACACCCGTTTTACAGTTCTGGCAGAGAGAAGAGAGAGCATAGATAACCTTCCATTGTCTTTGGTAGAGCGCGAATTGAATGTTTATGTACATTAAATTGAATTAAACGTTGTGATACGACACTCTCCACACTCTAATGAAAGGTATCAATAACCCTATAATTATATGTATGCAGGTACAAGGATACAGGTTATAAAACAATATACTCTAAGCATAGTTATTACAATATAGGTACAGTTTCATATAAAAATAACATTGGTTCAGAATTTTTTAAGCCTATTCATTTAAACCCTTACAACGTGTGACCTACCTACTATCCAAGGTTTCATACCTTTTCTGTAATCTCTGACCATCATTTTTTTACCCACCAAAAATTCTACCATCCTGCTATTTGAAGGTGTGTCATTTAGTTTTGCTAAGATATCATGTGACGTTTCAATTGCAGGTGGTGGTCTAAGTAAAGAAAACCTATTTTGAATTTCCCTGCCCAACAATAAACTGGCCGGTGATACACCAGTAGCGCTATGTGGCATACTTCTGTAATCGAATAGAAACAAATTGATTGCAGAAAGCACTAAGCTGCCACTTTCTCTAATTTTTCTAACATGTGATTTAAACGTTTCAGAAAATCTTTCTGCAGCACCATTAGTAGCAGGATAGTATGGTGGTGTAAAAGTATGTTTTATATTGATTAATTAACAAAATTGATTGAATTCAGAACTTGTGAAAGTTGAGCTAGTGTCCGTTACTAGATGTGCAGGGTAGCCAAACATTGACATATAATTTTGAAAAATTCTATAGTTCGTGTTGCACTTGTATTTGTAGTTTCAAAAACCTCTGATCAATTACATTAAAATTATAAACAGGTAAAGTTTGTGTGTGGTAATTTCTGGATCTATTAAACCGATTTTAAACTGTTTACTATTCGAAAGCTTTCTTTTTTTTTGAGGCGAGGGAAAATGCACCCGATTTACCCACTACTGGGTCGTTGCTAGGGAACGACACACGACGTTCGGGAGAGGTATCACTGCAGCAATAGTATGCTTTTGGCAGTGATCCGCCCGCGATCGACTTCAGCTCGTGTGGAGACTCCGAGGATGCTGCATGCGGGCAAGCAACCACAATACCCACTAAAAACCCCCTCCTCCCTGTCGACCCTGCGCTTTAGTTTGTGATGGCTGAGATTTAGAACATAGTTACACCCAGCCGAACTGTTCGAAAGCTACGTTAACAGAGAGCGTCATAGGCTATATATAACATGACGCTATATACCATGGGAGGGGGACAGAGCGGTGAAACCGCGCCGGGCCGCTAGTTTGGCATAACCGTTGAATAGAAACGACACATGTAACAAAACTTCGAACAGTTGAAAATGATGTGACTCAGGTTTTGCGTTTCCTTTGCCATGTTTACCATTAAATCTTTTTATTATGTAAACGAATATCCCAAAAGACCCTAGGTCTTAGGCGAAATACAGTCCTTAATCCCATAAAACTAAATAATTTGCGTAAGCAGCCGTTATTTTAGGTAAACCATATTACGTATTACACGTGATTTGAGAACAATGGAATGATGTTTGGTGGGACACGTGCAGTACTTTCAACAGGCTCAAAGGTTGCTATCGGCAAAGACTAGGCATGGCCCTATTAATTGCGACGTGTGATTACCTATTTACATGTCTAGTAGTTGGACTGGATTTGAGTTATGTCTGTTTAAACTTATATAAAACAACGGCTCAGTGAATTCCAGGTCATTCAGTTTCCCAGGTGGAAAAACATTTTGCACACCCTCGCCTCAGGGACTCAGGTAAAATATACAAAAAAATAACAATTAAATGCAGATGAATACACATTACACATATTTGTACATAACTAGCTGTCCCGACAGACGTTGCCTTGCCCGGAAAAAGAACAATCTAGGACCCGATTCTAGTGGTTCCTACCGGTTACATTGTGAATCTAAACTATCTAGAGACCGATCTCAAACACCAAAAAATCATAAAACTCGGTCCGTGCATATATTTCTACGATTCATTTTTATTTATATAGAAGAAGATTATAACAAGATAACTTTTGTAATACATGTTAGGTGTCGTGTAAAACGAATCGATGTATAGGGAGTATGTAATAGATAAATGGAATTTTTTTAAACTACGGAAATGTACATTTCCCTCGTTAAAAAATTAGAGAAAATAGCATATTTTCCACTAATGAAGTGGAGCAGATTGACGCGCAACTTGTAGGAGAGACGTTACTGTAGCTTATGGATATTTGCAACACAAAACATACTATCAATGTACTGTCGCTGTCGAAGGGGGTACTGGAACCTGGTCACTAATGCCGGAACACAACTCAAGGATGTTATGGCGACATACTCTAGACCGTGGTGGCACCACGGCCTGATCTAGATAGACAAAAATAGCGAAAAAGAAGTCGCGGCTATCGCTACTTCTTTGGAAACTACTGAACATATATAAATTATTATTTTTTTTATTGCAGGAGTTCAGCAGACAGGCAGACGGCCCACTTGATGGATAGCGGTTACGATCGCCTATGGACATTTGTAACACCAAAGGTACTACTAATGCGCTGCTGCTCTCTTGAAGGAGACTGGAGCCTGGTCACTAATGCCGGAACACAACTAAGGGTTGTTATGGCGACATACTTTAGACCAGGGGTGGTAGCCATCCAGTAGGGCAAATGTCCTACCACCTGGCTGTGGGTTGTTTTGTCGCCTCTTACGACAGGCCGCCCGGCCGCAGGAATTTGTATTCTTTCTCCGTTCCTGCACGGATAAAATATATATATATAAATAAAATTCGACATAGTGCTGGTTTATGATCCGAGTTAACGCTTAAGATACATTTTATCCCCATAAATGAAATCGTTTCCTTAGAATAGACGGATTAATAAATAGTTGACACTCCAATCGTGTTTTTACAATTTACTTACAAATACCTCTCTTGTCACAAACAACATGTCATTTATTATATTATTTTAAATCAGGTTGGTTTCGATTCACCTCTATGTTTTGGGCAGCTGTTTACATTAAATAGTTTTAGACTACTTTGTTTGTTATTGCAGTGAATTGATCAAGAAACAGTAAAGTTTTAGGTCTAATATATATAAAACCGAATTTAGTTACATTAGTAACATAGAGTTAATTACTACCTACTTAATTAAATCAAATCTTATTATAGTTCACACATACCCTTGCTTCCGGGCGTATTGTTTACGAACCCCATAAACTTAGTGATAAAATAAATTTATGTTTATCTAATTTTTATTCAGAACTCTACTTGTTTACAATGAAACAGGCCCTTAATATTTAAATATAAAAATGTTCCGGGCATAGGACAGGTTTTAAGTTACCAAAAACAAAGATATTGAATCAAATATAACAATCGTGTAAAACTTGATTATTAATTAATTTAGTTGACCATTCTGGGTTTATATTAAAATACATTGAAATTACAACGAGAAGATGTTATAACGTATCTTTCGATTATATAAAGATTATAGAAATAAAGTTATTTGTTGTTGGTTTTGAAACTTTTGCCCTCTTATTAGGCTTGTTAAAAACGTGTTTTTCATAATTACATTCAGAATATAATTTCGAGAAATATTCTTTTTAACAAGCGTACAAAATTCGTATAACTGTTACATTCACACAAGTGGAAAAACAAAGAACAAAATCTAAATAGGTACAACATACAAAAGGTCAACATTTATGACACATACATACTTAATAATATATATTTTCATAGAAAATGACCATGTAAATAATATTTATACAGTCTCTGACTATATTAGAGCAGATGCTGGGCTTTTAAATATTTCTTGATGTTGATTGCACAACAATAAATACGTATCTAAATTATTATTTTTATTTTATCTTTTATTGCAGGAGTTCAGCAGACAGGCAGACGGCCCACTTGAAGAAAAGCGGTTACCATCGCGTATGGACATTTGCAACACCAAAGGATATCTATATCTATACTAAATGGAATCTATACTGATAAAGAGGCAAAGTTTATGACTTTGTAGGAGTAATCTCTGGATCTACTAAACCGATTTTAAAAATTCTTTCACCAGTGGAAAGCGGGTATATTTGATTGAGATTAATAATAAGTATTTTTTATTTTTTTCTGATGCCCAGCTAAGTGGGCACCGGTCAGCTAATTTTATGATAAAAACAAATCCAAAATGGATACCAACGTTTGGCATAAACTTACACTTATTTACTTAATTAAAATGGTAATTTATATTTTATATTTAAATTCATTTAGCGGAATAAACTTGAATAAAGATGCAAAATTTTAGCCATATAGACGTTTAACTATAACTAACACTTCACCAAATTACCTCGCGTATAATTTATATTAAAAACTAATGCATTTTTGGGATACAAAATATTTTTTGAGTATATCCTTTTTATCCGTGCAGGAACGGAGAAAGAATACAATTTCCTGCGGCCGGGCGGCCTGTCGTAAGTCGACTGGATAGCGACCACCCCTGGTCTAGGGTATGCCGCCATAACAACCTCCAGTTTGCCTTAAGAGAGCAACAGCGCATTTGTAACACCTTTGGTATTGCAAATGTCCATTGGCGATGGTAACTGCTTTCCATCAAGTGGGCCGTCTGCCTCTCTGCTGAACTCTTGCCATAAAAAAATCATAGTTTTTTTTTGCTAGTAAGCAAACGGGTTACTTGGTGGTAGGTGGTTATTGTTGCCCATGGACATCTGAAACACCAAATCGGGCGAGGCGTTGCCTACCTCGTTGGGCTTTTAGGTATCATTTTTTTTTTGGAGCTGGACCCAGCTGAATAGCCGCAGATGGCTGTTTCAGAGATACCGGACTTTGTGGGCTTCTCGACTCCGTGGGAGCGGAGGCGTTCAGCCCGGAAGCAGCGCGCTCGAGGAGGCACCTCCTGTGAGGTTCGACCTCGGCTCGACCGCTGCGGGGGATTGACTCTATATTGCGATTTAGCCGTAATCTGTCTACGCCATTTTATAAGGAGCCCCATATTGTAACGCTCTGGAAAAACCGCGGAAAAGTTCATTCCATAACTTGCACACGTATAGCATAAAGCGTGCATCACACGCAGTGGATGACTTTCAAAGATGACTATGCCCATTATAAAATCTACACAATACAAAAATCATAATAAATATTTAAACGGATTCACTCACGCAATCTTGGCCTTCATTGCTCGCAGACACTATTGAATCTTTGAATTTTAGGTCCATCTCTGTTATTGAAAATACATTATATACCAACTGTCATGACGATGGGTTTATCATCAAGTTCCACGGGAACGAAACAATTAACTAAGCAAATGTCACATAAAGTTCACTATCACTTCTATAGTTATATTGTTATTATATTGGTCTAAGCCATATGGAGCCTTAATGCAATTCTATCGTAAGCGAAATTTGGACCTGAGTACATTTTTGTTGCAAAATATATTTTAGATTACAATCTTCTTGTGAGACATTCAGATTTTAATTCAGTGGGGTCTAATCTAGCTGCAGCTGAAGATCTTATAACAAAATAATAGTTTAAAATAACTTTTGCAACAATAAATATATATGATAATATAAATAATATCAGCCCATAAATGTCCCACTGCTGGGCTCGGGCCTCACATTATAGGGGGAACAGACCGTAGTATACCCGCCACGCTTGTCCAAGGCGACTTGGCAGGTTTGACACATCGGCTATCTCGATGTGCAGGCTACATCACGATGTTTTCCTTCACCGTTGTTAGCACGTGGTAATTGTACCGATATGCACATAGATCAGAAACTGACTAAGTGGTGCATGCGTTCCCACCAGGATCGAGCCCATGCCCTTTGAGTCCGGGACGCGTACGCTGGCCATTACGCTACCACGGCTTTTTGATGACAATAAATATACTTTGGTCCAAATGTCGCTTACGATAAAATGGCGGGAAAGGCTAGATATATTAATGCAGTAAAAAATACTCATTGATGCAATTCAACATTTACGAGTTAACAATAATACTATTATAATAATATTTACACCAATCGCAAAACTAACGCTGTCACGGTCACAGTATACACAGCCGAGTAACTAAAGAAACGAACCGCAGTATAATTTCTTTTTTAAAGAATTTATATTTAGCATAACATGACAGCATTTGAACGCTGTTACAATGTTGACACACATTACAGGTTTTACAGGAAACGTGCTTAAATTAAATGAACGAAATTGATTTTACAATATCGATGACTAAATGACAATATTATACGACGTTGCACTATTGAAAAGCACAAATGTATACTGGTTTTCCATACCTTCGGAACTTCTTTGGCCATTTTTCATACGGATCGCACGACCGGTACCGCGACGCGACGACACATGAATGGCGCAAAGAGCAAACACTGTATTTACCGCGTAAATATGCCGTTAGACCACATATAACCTTGAACTGAGGGTCCAGATCAGATAATTATTTTATTTTTATCACATAAACTATTTTCAAATATTTTTTACAATCACATAATTCACGAACGCATAAAAAGATATGACGGAAAATGCTATTGCCAAATTTAAGGTCAAAACAGGCGTTATTGAAATGTTTCAAGTTACGACTGCATTCTTAGTGAGCAGTCTTATTGACCTTATACTTATAAACATATGATGATGTGCAAACACGTGTTAAACATAGCCTAAGTATAATATTTCTTAAATGAAAGCTGCTAATGCTTTATCAGATAAGTAACACGACTTTATTATCCCCAATTTTCGCGACTGTTACAAGTAATCTATCTAAATCTTATACTAATATAATAAAGCTGAAGAGTTTGTTTGATTGAATGCGCTAATCTCAGGAACCACTGGTCCGATTTGAAAAATTCTTTCAGTGTTGGATATATACATTTATCGAGGAAGGCTATAAAGCTATATATGATCACGCAAAGACCATTAGGAGCGGAGCACCAATGAAGAATGTTTCAAAATCAGGGCTTTTTTTCCCTTACTTTTTTAACTTTTTGGCGGACGTGGACGCGGGCAGAAGCTAGTCTATTATATAAATTAAAATTCTTAATAATCATTACAATTTCTGCAACTGCAATGCTTATTACTAGCCTAATCAAATATTTATTTTTAGATGACTCTCGGCTTATCTTTCGATGGGCTCTGCCAAGTGTAAAAATACTATAGGAATGTTTTATCGGTACCATTCGCAATCAGTTAGAGGTGCTAAACTATGTAACAGTATAAGCGTAACTTTAAAACTAATTGAAAATTTTACCGGTTGTTACTCGATATTGTCAAACGTCAGGTTCTATAGGGATGTCAAAATCACTAATGATTGATTTTAATTAAATAGAAGTGATAATTATACAAATCAAAGAGCGCCAACAATTTGTTGAACAAAGTGTTTAAATTCTCAGAGTGCATGCACCAAAAATCGTATACAGCTGCTTAGAATCTATATAATATGAATGTTTGCCGTACGTTTACCTAGTAAATAATATAAAAGTAATAGTTATATAAAAGTATAATTATATAAAAGTACTATTATATAAATGTATAGTTATATAAAAGTATAATTATACTCACGAATATTTTTATATAAAGCATTATATCATAACATAATTTATTGTCACTATTTCTTTATCTCCAATTTTACAATTTACAATGTGGAGGCCTAAAGCTTGCAAGTTGAAGTTATTGGTAAATCATTGCAACTGCAATCGCAGTGCAGTGTTGGACGTATAACTTTCCTCAGGCAAAACAACGCACAGCCAGGTGGTAAGGCATTTGCCCTACTGGATGACTACCACTCCTGGTCTAGAGTATGTCGTCATAACAACCTTGAGTTGTATTGCGGCGTTAGTGATCAGGTTCCAGTCTCCCTTAAGAGAGCAGCAGCGCATTTGTAGCACCTTTGGTGTTGCAAATGTCCATAGGCGTTGGTAACCTCTTTCCATTAAGTGAACTGTCTGCCTGTCTGCTAAACTGCTGCAATAAACAAATAAAATAAAAGAGAAGACTTAATAGCATTTTTGTAGATTATCATTGATAATTAAGTATTATAGTTTATTAAAAAAGACCCTTTCATTTTTGGTACTGATGTTAAATATGCTTGTACGCATCAGTTATGCGAAATGTCACGTAACCTTGAAATAACAATAATTCGCGCAAATAGTAGCTATTTAGAGCATAATACGCTAATAGCAGGAACCTGAATGAACAACGAGTCATTAAAAGATACATAAACACATTCAATGTTATCTGTTTGATTATCAAACCATTCATTGATGCCAATAATTAGCATGTCATAGAACCCAAGGAATATATCAACAAAATAAATTTAACTATTTGACTGTCTGAAAATTTGAAAATGAATATATTTATTTCAAAATTGAATTGACATTACTTATTCAAAGTCATGAGACAACCACCGCTTCCAAAATAAATTTAAGTTTTAATCGTTTATTTCTCAAAGAACAATAGAGTTCCCTTAAAGAGAAATATACATTATTATAAGTCTAAAATAATAAAAAATATATCGAGTAATAAACCAACTTAATTACCAACTATGTATATTGCATTATATTTAAGTACCATGATACATTATTAGAGTTAATGTCTGTGTCTGTCAGATCGTGTTTATAAGGTTGCCAATATATTTTACGACCGACAAATTCAAAATTTGTAGTTAGAAAAACCGCCTATTGTGTATTGTAATCTGTTATGGCAGTCATTAGCCAGGTGTGATTCTTGGAAGTTATTGTTAGGCGGTCGAGTATTGTGTCGAGACATTGTATTAGTACAGTATAAAGCAATGCCCGGACGGAGAGGTGAGGCAGTCAAGCGATAATCGCAAGCGAGGCCAGACGTGTGTACATTCGATAACCTATGTAGTGATGGACTTTGCGCGTGTTCTGAATCGTGCATTACGTTTGTACTGGTTGTGTCAAGTTATATTTTACCAATGTTATACGTGTTTGTATAATTCCAATAAATTCTATAGTGACTCCAACAGCGTTTTATTTATTTTATGTTTTGTAAATATTTATTGATGGACATAATCTTATGTCTGAACGTAAATCATTATACAGGTGTGCACCTTGAAATGTTATACTTATTGTACCGTTTACTGTTATAGGAGATGGGGCGGAGTAACTATCACCCCAGCAACATTACTTCGTTACTAGTATATATAATACATTCGTGGTCTAATTTTCATAAATTATATTTTGAACTAACACTACGTTTAACAAAGTAATTTATACAAATAATTACTGAAAAGTGCCGAATTATTCCCTTTCCGTGCGGTCCTCTAGAAAATCTTTCGTCGTACAATAAGCCTGGCCGAGAGTATGCCCGCCATTACAACTTGAGTTATGATCCGGCATCAGCGGCCAGGTGCCAGTTTCTCCTTCCAGACTAACAGTACACTGGCAGCACCTCTGGTATTGCTAATGTCCATAGGCGATGGTAAACACTTGCTATCACAGTTGGACCGTCATAATGTATACTACATGCAGCCCTTAACGTACCTACTCCATTTTGGATAATGTTAGTGCTAGTGATTGTGGCCAAATGCGCGTTTCCTGTTTCGCTTCGTACGTGCCGCTCCCGAAAGATACGGAACGAATTAGGAAATGCTCATAGAAATATAGGCGCGCGGTAAGGTTTTGGTAGAACATAAACCGAACTTACAGATTCCGTATCACTGCTGCATCCACGAGCAGAAGGCGGCCTAACTGCGAGATAACATGTTGCAAGGCGATGTGCATACAGTAATATGACAACTTAATTTTAAAAAGCTTAAAAGAAAATTGGATTTGGATTGGATTGTTTTATCTTTGTTTATAGGATCAGTAAAATGCGTTGATAACAGAGACATAAAATGTAAAATTTGTTAGATATGATATAAATTATTATACATTATCATATATCTACAAGGAATATTGCCCATAATTGTGTATTATCCAGTTTGACGTAATATAGTCAAATCTTATCAACTTCGGGTTCAAAGGTTTATTAACAGTTAATAAAATGTTATCAATTGTTATTAAAACTTTTAGTGTGTAGATAACCCATAGGTAATCTGTAATTTTGTATGACTACAAATTAGCAACTCATACTACAACAGCCCGACACGGTAGTGGCGTTATGGCATGGCACTATTGGAGGTACTCCCTTGATTCCATAGCAAAAGGCAGCTTTATACCGGGTGTAACAGTGGATGGTTACACAGATCATTCTATCAGCAGTTTTACGCTCGGGCAACTACGACGCGCATTCGGAGTCTTATCCAAATATTTCGACACGGGCTGTCGCAGAACACAGCAGTTCACACCTTGAGACTTAGTGTGTGTAGAATTATGCATTTTTGTATATAACCGTTTAAAACAGTTAAAACCAAAAACTTATTTTGATTTCTCACACCTTAAGCACACCTAATAAGCAACCTTGTGATCAAAACATGAGAATATAACACTACTGGGACGCAAAACACCACAAGTGGACCTTTACTTCTGCTATACTGTACGTACGACAAGCTAAATCCATATCGTCTTTTAAACTGATGGTTAAATATCTTTGATCCTCGTAAGTCTATAACATGCTGCTGATTCTATGTATAGTATGATATATCTTATTTTTGTATAGTAAATAAAGTATATTATTATTTATTTATTTACTTAATCTTGGAAAGTATCCTATTATTTATTGTTTTCACCGCCACTGTTGTGTTAATATTTTCCTTAGTTTAGGGGGGTTGCCTGGAAGAGATCGATTTAAGCGATAAGGCCGCCCTTTGGTCAACATTTACTGTACTTAATTTCAAGAACGTTGCTTTAATTTTTGGTGAACAATAAAGTATTTTCATTCATTCATTCATTCATACGTACAACCCTGTTCCCTGGGATTGTACAAATCTTGCACACGGTGCAGTAACACTGTTCTGACTGAAATCCTGTGGCGTTTTTACAAGATGTTTCATTATCGGGGCGCAGGTTAGGAGAGGTATCGGTAGCAGAGTCCCACACGCACTCGTGCAAGCGGCATTAGGTACTGCAAATGCCCTCCCACCCATCCATAGCCCGAGTGTGTGTCGCAAGACATTCCCCTGTGTTAAAAAAAAGGCTCTATTTATATGACAAAGACTTCATTTGCATCTGTATAACCTTATCATTGTTGAAGTGCAAACTAGCATAACCTAATGTATAGACAAAAATGTTCTATATAATACCAGATAGCAATAACAGATTACATATTATAATTACTATAATATTACCTACTATAACTTTAATAAAGTAAAGTATGCAACCTTGGTGTTTCCTGTCCTGCTGTCTCAGTTATTTTTGTTGGCGGAGATTATTTATTGCTTTTATGTTTAGGTTATAATGTAATATGAATGTATTAATTTTAAGGCGCATATCCGGACTGAACAAGGATGGCTTTACACTAGAGGCAATAGGGGCTAGTGGCCAGGATGACGAAATTTTCGAGGGCGGCAAAATAGACATAGACATTTTATTGTTCGCCAAAACAAAAATTACAAAAAAAATGCTCAACAAGACAATAATTACTTGGTGAAACAAAAGGCGGCATTGCTAAAAGCGATCTCTTCCAGACAACCTGACTTAAATGATATTCTTAAATTATCTGTAATTATTATTATTTTGTATGACTAATATAATGATTCCTAAGTGAATATTTAAATATGGCAAAAGATTTAGCCTTTCTGACGTCAGTGGGCAAAGAGTTTCAAAGTATGACAGCTTGCGTGGCGAAGGAGTTGGAATAAAATGTTGAAGAGTGTGCAGATGCCATCAACAGGAGATTATTAGTGGAGCGCAAATTGAGTCTATGTGACGTTTGAAGGAAGTTGAAACATTCCTTAAGATATGGATTGTCAGCAAAAAAAATCAACTTTCTGCAGTAAAAATCAATGACTTTCAAATATTGTTTTTTTATTTGCTTATAGGCAAACTGGCAAACGGACGAACTGGTAGTAAGTAGCTACCGTCGCCCATGGACATCTGCAACAAAGGGAGCCGATATTTTGTCTACGTCGTTGACACTTTAAGTTCTGTTCACGACCTTTTTGAAGAGCCCCATATTGTAGCGCTCTGGGAAAACTGCAAGAGGGAGTTCATATCATAATTTCGACACATGGCATGAAGGAGCGTCAGTCACATACCGTGGAGGACATCGAGGTTTCTAGGAAGTGTGGATGTACTCCCAACTGAGTGTTGTTTTAAAATATGTACCGCCTGATTGGGAAATAATTTTCTAATATCAGCTCTATGCTTCTTCAGTGACAAAATCACACACGCTTATACAACAAATGTGCAAATCCAAGTTCATGCTCCTAATAGTATAAAAGTACCCCACTCAACCAAATGTTAAATAGCTCGCTTATGAACATCTGCACCAGCGGGGAAAAACCATTGGTGATGTAGCTATAAGTATGGGAAAATATGATAAACGAGCCTTTTACGTTTGTATTATATTGTTACAAGTTACAGGACTCGAATTAAAAAGTAGGAATTACTATAGAATTTATTAGAACTGTACAAACACGTATAAAACAGGTACAAATAGAACTGGATACAACCAGTACAAATTGCATGATTCAATAACACGCGCAAAGCCCGTCACTATATCGCTTATCGAATCGTGGTTCTGGCTAGACTGCCTCAACCCTCCCTTCGGGCATTCCTTTTATTTTGTACAAGTACAATATGCCGCGACGCAAAACAATACAACTAGAATTAGTTCTACACACCTAACTGACGACGGCCATAAAACAAGTACAATAACAATAGAATGTTTTTCTTAATTACAAATTTTAAACACAGAGTAAACAAAAGCCACTTTGCCAGCATGTAACAATATATTCATAATATGTGCTGTATTATTTCTCGGTCCATAACCAACAGCTACAACTTCCAACATTATTGTATAGTGTTCTAGGATTACCATAGGTACTGGTTTCCAATTAAAATCATTAACATGGCTAGAACCAATAATGGGCTGGGTAATTCTTGATTCTGGAATGGAAATCAAGAGAGTAGTGCGCATGGAATAGTTAAAAAAAGTAAAACCCCCATGAGTTTCAAACATTCTTCATTGGTACTCTGCTCTTATTGGTCTTAGCCTGATGATATATAGCCTATGGCCCTCCACGATAAATGGGCTATCAGAATTTTTCATATCAGACCAGTAGTTCCTGAGACTAGCATGTTCAAGCAAACAAACAAACTCTTCAGTTTTATATATTAGTATAAGATTTATATACTAGGACCTGAAGGGGGTGCCCTGTACAGGATGGAAGAGCGAGACGGAATGCTCCTCTGTCTCAAAGGATGATGTTCCAGCAAGGCTAATATTGTTCCTCACAGGCTTAGGGCCATCTATTATAGTTGAAATTTTGTATATATTGTTTGTATGTTTCGGGATATGTTTGTGACCTCAATTATTGCACAGCGCCATCTATTGACTTGTAAGTGTTCCACTACAGATCTCTCTCGATCTAATCTCTGAAGTTGGACCGATTTTGGCAGTACTTTCATTGGCAGACAGTTGATGTTATAAGGGGTGACTTAAGTTACTTTGCTTTTGTTAGGGTTCCGCAGAAAAAAAATCCTTGCGGTTGAAGTCGCAGGCACAGCTAGTAAATAATATACATTAAATATATAATAATATAAGCAGACGAGTCCTGAAGTGGAGACCGCGTCTCGGTAAATGTAGTGTCGGACGCCCTCCAGCCCGATGGACCGACGACCTACGCAAGGTCGCCAGTAGGCGCTGGATGAGAAAGGCAGCGGATAGGTATGAGTGGCGCCGTCTTGGGGAGGCCTACGTCCAGCAGTGGACTGTGAATGGCTGACAACGACGATATAATAATATATAACTATATCTTTATTTATATAATGTTTCTGTTCGCCTATATGTCACTGAACTCCTCTTAACCAGATGCAATGGTTTTGATGAATTTTTTGTGTGTATTTAAGTGGATCCTTGGATGGTTTAGATTCACAATTACCTGGTAGGTGGTGCTGCAATCAGGTTATAATTGTTTAGGGCAGAGCAATGTCTATGGCGCTCGCTAGTACCACTATATGATATTTCAGTTTAATACATAATCATACATCATGAACTTTCTGCAGCTCATTCAAAGAAGCTATATGGTTAGACATGAACCATATTCTATAGAAATAAAATGTGTAAGATACATACACATGCCTTTTATAAGCTTTTCAAGTTAATGTATATAGAGCATGCATCTGTTAGTTGTTAGATGATTGTTATAGTAACTTTAAGGCACCTAACCTTACCAGTATCTCAGTCTAAATATATGGGTTTGAATTATATAGCTGGCACCATGCATCATTTATATTCCAACACCTATCATTATAATTACACATGGTAATATTGATAATGTTGAAAAACTTTACCAATGTGTAAAACCCACCACACAAATGAATCAGATATACCATTAGATCCTCTAAAATGAGCATGTCCAGTAGCAGGAGTATAAGTTGATATGACTATTTTTTGTATATGGAAATAGAAAATCAATAATGGCAACTACTATAATATAACATATTTTTTGTTATTGCACCATATGTTTGCCACCATATGTTTAATTTTTATTTGTGACAGCCTCAATAGTTGCATTGTGCTCATGTTCACAGAAGGAAATTACTTACTATCATATCTCGGTAAAAGAATTACAAAGACCTTGTATTGAACTCTTTATTTATAGTTATTGAACAGATCTTTGCAAAATATTGTCAAGAACAAAACCTTTTTGAGTAAAACCTACTAATATGATAGGGTTTTCAACAACTTACAGGGAGCGATAGGTCTTGCAAATATCTGCTAGATCCCCCTCTTTCACACAGGCTTTCACGTTCGGCTGTATCTCCCATAACAAACAAGCAGCAACACAAATATGTGCGATAAGGATTACGTGTCTAGCTCGTATAAGAACGTCGGCGTTAATCATTCCGAAATAGTTGAGAAACTTTAGAGAAAATTCACAAATTCTAGTTTGCACTTTACGCGATGCACAAAACTAATAATAGAAAGCATAATCAATAAATCACAACTTTGAAAATCAAACATTGACCCGGCAATGATGCGTTCCAAAACATGTTGTAACAGTTTTCTTAACTACTATATTTAACATTTGTTGGTGTGAAGGTATTTTATACTCAAGTAAATATCGAATATTTATATCCCGTAAAAATCTGATTTCTATTATGATTTGATTTTATTCTTCAAGCCAACGTCTTGTACGTCTACAATAGTAAACCTTGGATGGGTTATTTACTCGGATTAAAAGCAGATCCGAACTTTTAAAATGTGGGTTAGAAGGCTAAGGCGGGAGCGAACGAAGTGAAGCTGATGTCCCACTTTAGTCTTCGTGGTTGTTATTTTTATGACCTCCCAAAATTGACTTTATATCCCAAATATTAAATAAATGCCCCCTAAACTATAGGTTTAATTTCCATGCTTGTTCTCATAATAAATGTTGAAAATTCTTATTAACAAGTCAATGTATTTGGAACACGCTGAATAATAAATTGTAAAAGAAAACATAAATTGCCGGGCGGCAGCAGGCATTGTTTTACTGTTATTGTCACTGTCATTCATTACATTTTCTAAGGTTATACTAAAACTAAACTTGTTTTCATTATTTTGCTATAAATTTTCATTTAAACTTAAGAAAAATTTGCCAGTTGTTTATGAAATGAAGCTACTGAAACCCTGTTGGGTGAATCACGATGGTATGTAATATTTTATTCATATTTTTGGTAAACTTTAGTATGCATAGAAAGTTGTGCCTGGAATTCGCTTAGAATTATTGAAAAATTACATTGATACTGAATCATTAGTGTGTATTAAATAAAGATTATATTATTCCTTCTACAGTTAGTATACATTGCCTAATTCGTTTTGTCTGTCTTCAGTATCCAAGTATTATTAGTGGAACATTTGTGTTGTTTACATTCACTAACATATTAATATCTGTACTTTACATTTACCTAATTGTAATAGATATAATAGATTAATGTCTTTTTGGTATACAATAAATAAAATAAAGTGTGTAAGAGATTGTGGGTGAGATATAGTTATATAAAAAAAAAATTATATATATAAAATATAAAGGTTAAAATGCTAAGGCATGAGTGAAGCCAATCCTAGCCCCCGCCTTAGCTTCCTGATTTTTTTTTATTAAACACCCGAAATTTTACATAAAATTTACACTTTATATCTCAAATATTAAATAAGCATCTGTCAATATGCATCTGGCTGAATTCCAGTATAAGTCTACAATGAATGTGATCTTGATGATGTTAATTTCCAGATAAGCCAATATTTTCTGTTGATATCCATCCAATGGGAAAAAGGTTTGCAACAGGTGGTCAAGGCGGTGATTCTGGCAGAGTGGTTGTGTGGAACTTAAATTCTGTATTGTTTGAGAATGTTGAATTTGACCCTAATGTCCCTAAGATGCTTTGCCAGATGGATAATCATTTGGGCAAGTACCAATATTTCATTTTTCTATCTGAAAGCTTGGATGCTCTGCCTCTTGTTGAGGACCTAGTATCAGGTTCAGGTTCAAACCTGAATTGAGCACATCATAATGTTTATCTTATATATAGTAAAAAAAAAATGTGTGGTTTTATGAAACCACGGTAAAAGTGAAACTTTTTTTCACATTACTACATGGTCAGTTGCTGCAAACTATAGGCGCCGCCATATTGGCCTTAGCTGCTCTGGTGAGTGCCTTTCACTTTATCCCTACTACGCAGACGACCGTCACGCGACATGCAACACACAGACCAAAAAGTTTGAGACGATCTAATAAAAGTTTCACTTTAATAAAGGGAATTTTCTTTCATACAAATCCTATTTAAACAGAGTGAGACAATGACAATAAACAATTTTGTTTTTAATTAGAACATGAATTCATGTAATATTGGTGTGAACCGCTAGTGGCAGCTGACAACGGCTGACCACATGAATTCATGATAATTTGGAGTATTCAAGTTAAAATAATATTCAGGAGTGGAGAGTCAATATATTATAAGTATACTAGTTACATATACTATATACATTTGAATAATTGCACTCATTTGAATGTCACAGATTACGAATCAATGAAGCAGACCTGTGAGGTTATCCTTAGCCTGAAGGTACTACCTAGGCTATGTTTCACATGAGGATCACAATGACCACATTTGTTACTGTGATTTTTTCCATTTCACTTGCTTTCACAAGTTACAATCATAGTCTCTAGTGGAATGGATTATGGAGCGTTGATGTCATCAACAACGAAAGACACAAAGCTCTGTGATCAACGCCCACTTTGACCCAGCTCTTGACTTGGGTCATTGTGAGGAATAGTGTTACACCCCTAGTGTAGTCGTGCAGATAACTAAAATAGTGGGATATGTGCCAGTAGAATTTTGAGATTTATCCACCAACTACTTTTAAAGAATATAACAGACTTGATTTTCTTTAACCACTGTTAAAGCAAATTCCGCTATTCTCAAATAGTTTTATTAGACATCTAATAACTGGTCCAAAGCTCAATAATAAGTATTAACAATGGATGGTACGAGAATATTTTCTGTGTTCAAATGTATAGAAATGGCAGTTAATTGAACTCTACAGAAATGGCTGCCTTACAGCGCCACCTATACAACAATTGCTCTTTGCTATATTAATTGCAATTGCTATAACAAAAATTGCTCTTCTAATTTTTAAACTTATTTACTGGAAGGTCTACAACATTTTCTAGAATATTATTGAAGAGTACTTTACGTTAAGTAGCTCCACAAAACTTTTTGGAGATTACACAAGATTTTTTAAATTTATTTTTGTTCATAGCATTATTACTATGCTAAAATTAAGTTATGTATTACAGTTAATTAATGAAATAGTTTCCAAATGTATAAACTTTAAGATATTTTCCTTTTTTAAATTGTATAACAACACAGTATTATCCTAAAGCAGTTGTTTGCAATACTATATTTTTCTCAGTACACTTATGGTTTCAATCAATTCTTTAAAATTTTACAGCATGCGTGAACTGTGTAAGATGGAGCAATGGTGGCAAATATCTAGCTTCAGGGGGAGATGATAGATTGGTGATGGTGTGGGGCCTAAGTGTTGTTGGAAATGCAACACCAGGCAAACACAAGGTGGAAACATGGAGGTGTTTAGCCACATTAAGAGGACATGCAGGTGATTACATTTATGTAGTATTCTCAAACCTTCGAGAATCCCTTTTTACATTAGTTTCAGAAGCAATTTTTATATGAAAAACTGCCTGCTTCAGAGCTAAATAGTTGTACTTAGACTAGTTTTTATTAAATTTAAGTACTAGCAGATAATTTTCACATTTGTAATCATAAGGAAATAGAGCATTTATGTAATATGTAAATATTGTAATTTTATACACTACAAATTAGACTTAATAGGGAATATATATACAATTGTAATCAAATAAGACAGATTTTTTTTAATTTAAAATGTTAATCACCATAACATAACATGCTTATTTTGGTTTTCCTTTTAGCTATGGACAGGTTTTTTTTTATAAGGCACTGGGGGCACGCAGTGTCCTTAAAAATTTCGAAAAATTGCCATAAAAACTGAGTAAAATGAAATAATTGGATTTTATAATAGGTCATAATTATCCCAATACAAAATCTAATCTATCATTCCTGAACAGTTATTGTGTTGTCTCATATGAAATGTGCCATGCGCTTCAAGAGCTAAGTGAGCTTAAATTTCCAAATTCATAATAAGAGCCAAATGAGTGCTAATCAGAAAATTGAAAATGTGGTTCAAATGGGTTACAAAAAATTATCGACTTACAACTTTCGAGAATTAGCATTCCCTCAAAAAAGCAGTGACTAAAAAAGGCTATTTTAATGGATATTATTTCATAGTGTTATAAATTACTCCGCAATTTGAAAGTAAATCTAAATAAATCTCGCCAACGTTGTTATTCATATTTTAGGTGATGTTCTCGATTTGGCTTGGTCCCCACTAGACAAGTGGTTGGCGAGTTGCAGTGTGGACAATTCAATTATTATATGGAACGCTGAGAAATTCCCTGAAATGGTTTGTGTTCTAAATGGACATACGGGACTTGTCAAGGGCATTGCTTGGGATCCAGTGAGTATTAACAAATAATATAAGTATTATCTTCTTATGATAGCCATATACACCAATGGAAAAAGTTTATAGGGTTGAAATATAGGTGTACTGTATATTTTTTTGTTATTTCAATTTTTCTTCTTACTTTGCTCAAAATTCCTCTTAGGATTTGATTTGAATTTTAATGAGTTTAAAAGTTAGTAACTAGAGAGTTCCTTACTCACCATTGTTATTATTAGACATACATATATGACAGTTAGTATAGGGCAGATACAACAGTTAGTGTTAGACAGATTCAGCAGTTAGTATCAGACAGATACAACAATGGGTGCGTTCCTTTAATATCTCACAACGTCCAAAATTATCCGTCTGCGATTCTACACGGCAACCAATTGTTATGGTCGTAGCAAAAACGTCACTAATGACGTCATTATTTTCGATCACATTGTGCTCACAACAACCCATGTCAAGAGCTGTGGTCGAAGTGGACGTTGACCACGGAGCATTAATTTTCTCTATCGATTGACACTGAAAAAAGCGCGATTTTCGAATCAACCAATAACATTCGTATATTACGTCGTTAGTGATATCAACACTACCAGGGCGTTCCATTAGGGACTCACAACGACCACGTTCACGACCGCGATTTTTGCCGTTCCACTTGCTTGTGGACGTTACAATCCTAAAAGCTAGTGGAACGGGTTATGGGGCGTTAATGTCATTAATGTCATACGCAAATGTCATTGGTTAATATGAAAATCGCGCCTTTTTCAATAGGGATGACTATGTTAAAAGAAATATAGCTATTTATACAAAATGTCCTTAATGGGTGACCCCATTGGTATCGGCTACTTCATCGCGGTAATAATTTCGAAGAAAGCAATTCGCCTAGCTCAGATGAAGAGTGGACGTTAAGTTTATAAACGTAATACCAAAAAACGTGATCTCAGACCACGTATTACACAATATAAAAATATAGTCGATCGTTATTCAGATGAAGAATTTAAAAGCCATTTAGACTTTCAAGAAATACATAGAATTATTTGTTGTCTATCTATCTATAATTCTGAATTTTGGGTTATAACTCTTTCGTATAACTCTGCAGCAAAAGCTATGTCTACAAACAATGAATTTCTCATTAATTATATAATTATATTCAAGTCAACGATAATGAAAACTGATTATAAATAAATCATGTAAATAAATATTAATAACAAATAAAGGAAAATGATAGATGGCTGTTTAAAATACATTAAAATTACTTTTACAAAATTAATAAAGAAAGATATCTTTCATTCGCCATCTTGTTTCAAAATTCGCGTCTTTTTTAATGTTTTTAACAAGAGAGAATTAATGCTCTGTGGTCAACGCCCACTTCGACCCACCTTTTGACATGGGTTGTTGCGGGCGTTGTGTGATCGAAAATGATGACGTCATTAGTGACGTTTTCGCCACGACCGCAACGCTCGCGGTCGCCTTGTGGAACGGCAAGCTGAGCATTTTGGGCGTTGTGCGTTGCTAGTGGAACGCCCTATACATAATCCGTTGAGTTTATGATGGTAATACCCGCAAGCAATCGGTATGGGAAAAATCACGGTGTTGAGCGTGGTCGTTGTGAGGCTCTTGTGGAACATAGCCAATCAAGTCAAACAGTGTGACGAATATGGTAACTAGTGTCAAACATACATGATAGTATCGTATGGATAGACAGATTTCTTAGTGGGAGATCATAAGAGTCATTTTGCCTTCTAATATTGGAACTGTAAGATTTTATCTTGTTTATTAATAGTATTGAATTTTCATTCCAGGTTGGTAAATATTTGGCCTCGCAATCAGACGACAAATCTTTGAGAGTCTGGAAAACAGCTGACTGGGCCCAAGAGACTGTTATAACCGAACCTTTTGAAGAATGTGGAGGTAATGAACTTCAATATACTGATCTAATTAACAATGAAATACTTAAACAGCATTCAAACTTTAGGTCAATACTGGTGTTAAGTTGTGTGTGGTGAACGTGGTGTTTTAACTGTGTGGTGGGTCGGATGGTGTCTATATCGCTAATCGAATCGTCGCTTGACTGCCCCACCCCTCCGTTCGGGCATTGTTATATACTAAACTGTACAATACATCAAAAGACCGCGTTCACTGAGTTAATCCGCACACCTGGCAAACTTCGACGCAATGCAATAACAACAAGGATTAGTTCGACACTAATGACGGTCATTATACAAGTACAATAACAATAGGATGTTTTTCTCAATTGTATGGTATGTAACAATATTTTCATGTAAAGCCCAAACGTTTTATTCTATAAGTATAGTAGATTACTTTGTCCGTGCAGTTTGGGTCATAAAATAAAGCGAGTATTTCGCTCTCTCTTCCCCTCACGAGTCTTATAGGCGAGCATAGTGATGCGCATTATTGTTGTCGATAAGCGTTATCGATAGTGTATTTAGTTTTATCATTTTGTGGGTTAGTTATAAAAATGAAAAAAGAAATAGATACAACAACGTATTTATTAAAATAAGAATAATAATGACTTGTAATAAATTATTAATTAGGCATCTATATTAAAAAAACTATAAGTACAGAAGTTTAGAATGTAACAAGTTATATAAAAAATAAACAATAAATACTTATATCCAAGTTTAAAATTAACAGCCAAAAAGATAATAATGATTATTATAAGATTGATAATCTTTCTTTGATAAGAATGAGTTTTTATCGATAATGGCGTTGCGCCCGCGCAACACGCTCACCGCCTCAGCCGGGCTGAGGCCGAGCTTCATTTATGACCCAAACTGCACGGACAAAAAATAATTCTACTATAGTTATTGTATTATTTCGTTGAGGCACAACCCATGTCCTCCGGCTGTCGTGGTCCCCCGACGGGCAGTACGTGTTGTCCGCGCACGCGATGAACGGCGGCGGGCCCACCGCGCAGGTGGTCGAGAGGGACGGCTGGAGGTGCGACAAGGACTTCGTGGGGCACAGAAAGGCCGTCACCTGTGCGGTGAGGAACTTTTTGTTACTCTGTTTCTGAATTTTAATAATTTTGGATTATCACTGTATAATTGGAGAAGCCCGATTTTAGTTGAGTACAAGCTGGCTAAATAGAGTAGAAAATATTTGAGGCGCCACTTTAGGACATTTGTCTGTATATAATAATAATGTCAGCCCATAAATGTCCCACTGCTGGGCTCGGGCTTCCCATTATAGGGCAACGGACAGTATACCCCCGCCACGCTTGTCCAAGGCGGCTTGGCAGGTTTGACACATCGGTTGTCTCGCGATGTGCAGGTTGCATCACGATGTTTTCCTTCACCGTTTTTAGCACGTGGTAATTGTAACAATATGCACATTAGATCAAAAAACAGATTAAGCGGTGCATGCGTTCCGATCAGGATCGAACCCGCGCCCTTCGTTTTAGGGGCGCGTGTGCCAACCATTACGCTACCACGACTTATACTTATTTGTCTGTACTTTACCTCAATATGACAAAAGTCGTTTTGGTATCAAGATAATGCTTCTACCATGTTATTTAGGTGATTATTTTATTTGTTTCCTGTGATGGTTTTTATATTATGCCTTTCCCATCAAAAATATATTTACGTTAGTGAATGAAAGAATGAATGAATGAAAACACTTTATCTTCTTCTTTTTATATATAAAAATGAATGTTTGTCTGCATGTCCTTTATAGAATCTTAAATACATTTGATCATGTGATGATCTTTAGCAATGTTGTTGTGCATGAGCCAGAGAAGGTTTTTGAGTTGGTTCACAATTGGTCCCGGTAGGTGGCGCTGCTGTCGGCATATCGATTGAAGCTTTTCCGGGCAGGACGACATCTGCCGGGACAGCTAGTTGCTCACTAAAAATTAAAACTGGATTCATAAAAACCAGGTTCAATGAATGTTGAACAAAAGGCGGCCTTTTTTTATTTATTTAGGGCAACAAACAATTACACCACTAATGCCCGGTTTCTGAGCTACTTTTAACTGTCGTTTATTTCTTCGTTAGCGCTATCGGTTCAATATCTTATAAAATGTTTAAAATTGCATTTTTTCTCTGTTCCTTCATTATTAAAAATACTTTGGGAATCCCTGGTTTAAAGCGTTAATTAAGCGAATAAAAAATAAAAACTTCGTTTCAAAAAACCGACTTTAAAAACTAAAAAACTAAAAAGTATAAAATAACTTATTTCTAAAGCTAAATTATTAATATATATTATCTAAAACATCTTAAAGTCGGTGCTTAGTAATTTTCAAAATAAAGTCATTTTTATGTTTTACTTTGTATGGGTAGACCTACGAATGGTGCCGCGCTTCTTAAAAAACATAGGTCCCAAGAAACGGGAACACAAAAATTTTCGTAAAATGAAAACTACTGGGCCAAACTATGTAAAATTTTTAGGGGCCAATTGGAAGCTATTCCGCGTCGAACAGAAAAAGAATCACGTAAATCGGATCATTAATCTCGAAGTAATCGGTGAACATACGTAAAAAAAAAAGATCCCGACGAATTGAGAACCTCCTCCTTTTTTGAAGTCGGTTAAAAAGAAATACGCATGACAAACTCGCCTTGCAGCGTTTCAACAGCAACATATTCGTGAAGGAGGGCAAGAAGTGCTGCTGCGCGGCGGTGGGCTCCCGCGACCGCGCGCTCTCCATCTGGCTCACGTCGCTCAAGCGGCCGCTCGTCGTCGTGCACGACCTCTTCACCGACAGCGTGCTGGACCTCTCCTGGAGTTCGGATGGTGAGAGATTTCAGTGCTAAATTATTTTATTGACTTACACAGCCGCACGCAATACCTCTCTTCAGGGCTGCCCCTATAAGCACGACCAACGATGTACAGAGGTGTCTCTCGCACACCACCTCCTGCAACTGCAGCGTTCACCTCCGATATTGCCGCGTGTAGCTCGCTTCTGGTTGGTCTCTCGAACTACCCTACACTCCTCCTTCACTTAACTGTCCACTAATCTCGTCACCAAATTCACCACTTAACTCGTCTCTGTCTTCTATTAACCTTCTCTTCCAACTCTTTAGTATCGCACTTGTCGCTTCACCGTCTTGAACTGAACTCAACTCTAAACTGCCCGGTAGGCGCGCCTTACGCTGTTTATATACCCGGAAGAATTTTCTGGACCATCCACCCATCTATCTATCTCTGTCTCTTCCTTCTCGAACCTTCTGTTAGGGAACTTTCGTTTATACATCTATCCCTTTCTAACATCTATCTATCTCTGTCTTTCGTTCATCGTCTTTCCCGTTCTAACATCTATCTGTCTCTGTCTTTCGTTCATCGTCTATCCCGTTCTAACATCTATCTCTCTCTGTCTTTCGTTCATCGTCTATTCCGTTCTAACATCTATCTATCTCTGTCTTTCGTTCATCGTCTATCCCTTTCTAGAATATTTCTGTCCTTGTCTTTTCCTTCCAGAATCTTCTACCTTTTTCCGAAATTCTTGCAACCGGCTTACGCTGCTGGAAAGTTCTACCCTCGGTCGCCACAGTATATATTGTTATATGGTAACCGGCACCGGTCTTCTTATCGTTAGTTTAGTGCGTGTTTTCATCTGTGTAACTTTTTAGCGAGTGACAGTTAATCCACCAATGTCCGTCATAGGCAATCACTCGATTTTCGGAGTCTAGAAAAGGGTTATTTAAAGGCTATTTAGTATGCTGTGGTACGCCAGACTGGAGTCTTGACTCTAGAGTGAATAATCTCCATACAGCAAATTACGTCGCACGACTCTCGTGTTGAACCCTCCCCCGTCCTTGTCACAATTCCCACTTCTGTCGAATGTTGCGTACCGTTGGGATCTGGAGCGAGCTCCCAGCCGAGGTTTTCCCCACAACCCTACGATATGGAGCTTTTCAAGAAGGTTGTCACGAAATTCTTTCGAGGCCGGCAGCGCGTTGTTAACGTCTCCGGTGTTGCAAACGTCCATAGGCGACGGTAACCACTTTCCATCAGGGTGGCCGTCAGCCTGTCTGCTGTGCTCCAGCTATAAAAAAAACCCCTAGTGTCATCACATCACATATTTTGCAATTTTACATCAAGAAATTTTAAATTAAAACATCAGTTCCGTAATTAGTTTTATTTCCATTTAAATTATTTTTTAATTATTAAAACACTTATTCTCTATAGAGATAGAGTTGAAAATATTGTGGAAGTTTTTTTTGTTGATATTTCAAATTTCGTTTTTTGAAACTGAAATATATTCGATTTTGAAATGTGACGTCACGAAATTTAGCACCTCTCTAGCCCTTGTCACACCTTTAACGTGTGACTTAGAACTAAATTCAGGTACTTTATAGTATAGTATATACATATTTGCAATGAACTAAAGTAAGAAGATAATTAAGGTTAATGGGACGAAGGATATCTACTGGTAGGATGTCATAAAGAGGAATAGAGATATTCGGGCACTGAAAAAAGATGTTTTATTTAACTGAATTTAGTTCTAAGAGTTAAAAATTAACATCTAATATATAAAATTCTCGTGTCACAGTTTTCGTTGCCATACTCCTCCGAAACGACTGGACCGATTCTCATGACATTTTGTGTGCACATTGGGTAGGTCTGAGAATCGGCCAACATCTATTTTTCATCCCCCTAAATGTTAGGGGTAGTCCACCCCTAAATTTTTTTTTTTTTACCGGGCAGGACGTCGTCTGCCGGGACAGCTAGTTTATCTATAAAATTATCCTTTCCCACTAATATTGTCTATATTTCTCCTCTTAAATAGTTAACACTAACAATAAATATCATTTCGTCATAAGTAGTTAGTCTCATATAACCGCTTGTTTGTCCTCAGATTTTTAACAGAAAACGAGTAGCTCATATTGTACTCTGATATTGGCAAAATCGATGCCAAGTGCGTTGGAGCCATAAACCAAAAAAGTGAAGTGAATAACTAAATTGTGTAAATTACGTACGTCTTTGTTTTTGGAAATTCAACCCTTAAAGTGGTTAAAATGGTGTGGAATGTTTGCTATAAATGTGACTATTTTTAATGTATGCGAGCGAAGCCGCAAGCAACAGCTAGTATGACAATACACATTGTTATTGTAACAGAGTTATTTTGAAGTGTATTTTAGGAAGTTTTTGCTTTGCAGGGTTAAACCTCTTGGCCTGTAGTTCCGATGGGACAGTTGCATGTATTCAGTTCACAAACGAAGAAATTGGCACACCTCTCACGCTGGATGAAAAGGTATATATGAACCCGCATTTGTTTAGTAAGTTTTCCGACATGGCAAGTCGCAATAGACGTGACAATAACAAACTTTGTATGCCTGCCCATAGAACCACTTTAATAGGAAAAAGTGTATTCTGCATGGCGCCAGAGATATTTAATAAAGTACCCAAATCTATTAGGGATGATAGCATTGATTTGTTTAAACAGAGGCTACAAAAGATATTAGTCGAAAAATGCTATTATTATGACATTAAATATTTTCTTGATGACCAATTGTAAATTATGACTATATGCATACTTTATTAGTCTCATATTTATTATTTACTTTTATGACATTGTATTTATATGGAATAACTTTGCATTTGGCATATTATTTTGTGATTACTCTATAATTCTAGAAAAAAAGTATAATTAGTGATAATGACTAAGTGGATTACACTGTTTTTTTGTTAATTAGTTGATTTTCAGCTTAATCACTTTTTGCATGCCTGAAAGGGCAAAAAACATGTGAATCAAAATAATATATTGCCATCTAATATTTTTACTGACCATGTTTTTAAGCAAATAAATGATTTGATTTGATTTGATTATGGTTTTTATATTTATTTGAATTATTCAGTTAATGTATTTTAATTTTAATAATCTGCAAAAAGACACTCGTTTTGTATTTTCCCAAGTTAAACAAGTTACGCTGGTAATAAAACTACGTGTTGGCGACAGAGAAACTCCTTTAAAAAATATGCTTTTTCTTTACGTTGACATTGTGACATTGTCTGTAAAAATATTGAAAAATTCTAATATACGTTTGCTATCGAAAACTGTTTTAAGTTCATTCCCGCCTCGTTCGCTATACTACGTTTTAACTGTTTCAAGCGCGGTAATTTATTTGATTTTTATTGTTACGACGTTTCGGTCACTTTTTTGTGGCAGCGATCACGGAAAACAAAGATGACAAGTGTCAATAAGTATTGTGAAAGTTGGCGGTAGGCTACATAAAAATTAAACGTCGGGATGATAAAAACCAAATAAATTACCGCGCTTAAAACCGTTAAAACGTGGTTCTATTATGTATACTAGTCGCGAAAACTTAATTAGCCTTTAAGACGGGACCACCACAAAAAAGGTTGTCTGGAAGAAATCGCTAATAGCGATAAGAGCGCCTATTGTATTGTAAAATTTTGTTTTTGTTAACTGAATCTTTAAAACTCAATAAATCATATTCATTCATTCATTCATTCATTTACCACAAATTTGGAATCAGATACGGATAATTAAAATGAACGTTGAAACTGATGCTTTCTCCTTCTAACTACAGAGTATTTGTATTAGAATAAAAGAGACGATATAATTTTCTTTGTTTTGATATAATAATATAATAAACGTTACGTTTGATGGCAGCTTGTGGATTTTTTTTTATTAAATTTGAAGGAGGTTAACCACTTTAATTAGATATATTTCACCCAGAATGCGTTTTACGAGAAGATCTACGGAAAATGTTTCGCGAACGAGGGCGGCGGCGATATGTCCTCGAATTTGCTCGTCGAGTGCCCGGAGATATTGCTGGCGAGGGAGAAGCAGGAGGCCAAGAAGAGAGACGCCATCAAAGAGGAGTCCACGCCCAAGAGTGAAAAGTCACAGGTGAGAAACGATTGTGGAAACTCAGGCCGGTTTCTATATCTTATCGATCGTTCGTTCGCCTTGCTGTCAGTTACAATTGTAGGGCAGGCGAATGAATCATAAAATATAGGAACTAGCCATTGAACATATTGAAGCTTTTTTAAAATAGCATAAATCTTTTATATATACAATGTAATCTCTATATAACGACACTGAAGGGTTGTTATGAGTTTCTTGTGGAACGTAGCCTGACTGAGTAAAATTGAATTGCTGGTTTTAAACAACAAAGGCCGCATTTTTAAAATAGTTGCATCTATTATTTTAATTGTTATATTTCCATTTTTTTTAAATTTCCGGTTACTGCTGTGATACTATTATATCCGTGCAGGAACGGAGAAAGAATATAATTTCCTGCGGCCGGGCGGCCTGTCGTAAGAGGCGACAAAACAACCCACAGGCAGGTGGTAGGGTATTTGCTCGACTGGATGGCTACCACCCCTGCTCTAAATAATAATAGGGGTGGTAGCCATCCAGTGGAGTATATGGTAACCGCCGTCTATCAAGTGGGCCGTCTGCCTGTCTGCTGAACACCTGCAATTAAAATAAATAAACTTGGCTTAGTATAACCAAGCTTAATGGTGGTGTCTCTGTATTGATTTTCAGTCGAAACCGCTACTAACTCCGTCCCCCGTATCGACTCAGACATGCATGTCACCGGTTCGACCAATGGACAGACAGATCGAAACCCGGACCTCTGATGGAAAGCGACGCATAACGCCAGTGTTCATACCCCTCACTCAAGCTGATGCTAAGTAAGTCAAATAGGATGCTAAGTAACATATTATCTCGATTGGTATTGGTGGTAGTTGCTCCTTTATAATGAAAACTCGATGTTCAATAAGGACTGTATTTAAGACTGTTTTATAGAGATGCCACGAATATTCGGCATTCGGCTACTTTTTTAACTATTCGGTATTGGGCCGAATATCGAGTACGAAATCGTGAAAACAAACTCATATATTGCTCAAAATTGTAATTTTATTCCGTTAAAAGTTTATAGACATACTACGTTTTAACAGTATTAAATGCGATTTTTGTTTAAGTATGACTTTCCGGGCAATTTTTAAAATTTAGAATCGAATAAAAAATCATTTACAATCGTGCTTAAAACCGTTAAAACATAATTTTAATCACATATACCTATCAACCGCGAGAATATAAGAAATGCTTCATAAATTACCGCTTCAATACTAAACCGCTACGCGCCAATTGCACTTGTCTTGAGCCGAATATTCGGCGCTTCGTTCGAGTGCGAATACCGAATATTCGGCCAAACCACTTATCATGGCATCTCTATTATTCTATAATATATTTGTCGGAGAAAGCCTCGTTTTCACGACATCTCCTTTAGTTATTGCAGGTTAAGTGGGCGTCATCAGGGTAAAATGCGAGCATAAAACACGATAGCCACGGTTTATACACTTTTAATTTAGATTTAAAAGACATTTTAACATAGTTTAGACCGAGCAGCGGGTTCAGGGCACCGCTCATACTTCTTAACTTAACACTTTCTTTAAAATACTCCATGGTCCAACTCGACCTATTGCCATCAACCAAATTTGTCACAAAAACTCCTCAGTCTACCGAAGTAGATACTACCAAAGTATAGAGGGCGTCTGACCCCGCTCCGCCATATGCTTTGCTCTGATTGGTCGTTTATTAAATCACAATATTCATAACTTTTATTAGGTTAGAATGATCTTTTAGTTATGGAAACATTTAAGACATCAAACCAAATTAAATTAACAATTTTAGAAGCAATTAAAATATTGTGCGTTATACATCCAAACAATAATCCATCTAATTATAGCTTCCCTCCGACATATTTATATTACAATTATTGGAGTTTTTGGCGGGAACTGAAAAGAGGTGTTGTGCTGTGCAGTTTTATTTTCTAAAAATGTGTAAAATTACTCTAAAATGAACAATAGTTGTAGGATATTGATAGTTTCTGAGTAGTGATTATGTGTTTTGTGAGAAATGTGAACTGTATAGTCAAATGTGGCCTTTCGAGTTGTCACAAGAACTCCGTTAAATGGCACTCTCTGATTATCTACAGTTCAGCTGTGCTACACATAGGCTTAAGAAAATGAAGAAACTATATTGTAACCTGTAAACCTAAATAAATAATATTATACGTTTAAAAATATCCATGTGATATCGCGAAATAGAGAGAGAGATAGGAGTACAATATATAACGTGCCTTTAGAGAGAATACAAAATTACACCACTAAGGTCGCCTCTAAAGTATCATAACTCGTCCGACGCTTAGCTGCTAAACGTGCTATATGCGGGCGTCGGCGTTTTTGTTTACAGTGAATTTCGACTCTTAACAGGATTTTGTTATTTGTTTCCAGTTAATTTAGGCTCTTAACAGGAATTCGTTTTCAGTGAATCTCTGGGCTCCCAGCCTGGGGGTACCGAGAACTGCTTCAGTACATCATCACAGAGCAAGTCCAGGATACGAGTGGAGGTGCGCGACGACATCATAATCCATCCAAATGTCAGCAACCATGCGACATCCAACTTGCAGAACAACTCGAGGACATCCGATAAGTGAGTGTTTCTTTCTTTATCTTCTTGGGACACTATGTTCGTGTACAACTTTTGCATATCTATAGGATAGAATATTCTTTTCATTTGTCATATTCTGAAAGTATGTTTGGAGGTGCCTGATCACAGGGATGATAATAGTACTTTTCCTCGTATATATTTAAAAAAAACTATATGAACCATAGTTAATACATGCTACTCATGTCCCAACTTTTTTACAGCCATTGTTAAATCAAGGCATAAATTGTAATAAAAAATATCAACAATTTTGTAACATCATTTTATACTCGTAAATTACTTTTCACTTAATTATTATTTGATTGACATAAATTTGAGCGAAATATTTATTTATCATCAGTGACAAAATATACTGGCTGGTAGAATGCCAGAGTAAAAGAAATCTACTTGATGTTTCATATGTGACGTATTAAATGTTTTAGATATGGATTTAAGACCTGATTTCATTGGCGAAGTAGTTGTTTGTTTGCCTAGTCATTTTTTATTTACTTTCCACATATTTGAAATGAAAAGCAGACTGTTATCCTTGGGTGAAAGGCCTAGTTTAGGCAATTGGACTATTGACGCCCTCGCTATGGTCGTGTGTCGATCTATCGCGTCCCTAAATAGGTCACTTTCATCTCTCGTGTAATAATCTACTATAATAATATTATGAATGTATATTTTTTTTAAATTTCATTTTATCTGGACTGTTATACAAAAATATAAATTAAATATAAAATACAATATCAAAGGGGGCGTCCATAAATTACGTGAGGTGTTTTTTAAAATTTTTTGCAAGTCCCTCCCCCCCTGGTGAGATGTCGTGAGATTTTATTCAACCCCCTCCCCCGTCCCCCAATCTCACGTGAGATTTTTCAAAATGTGAGTTTCTTACGTAAACGCGTTTGATTGTTATTGTAAAAAGAAAAAAACAAATTTGCTTCGTGCTTTTATTTACGACTAGTTGACAATATGGTGATATGAAATATGGTGGTTTGACAGTCAGTAAATGTATAACATTGAAGTATGAATGAAATTATTTTCTTTCGAAAGAAATAGTAAATGATCTTAATCGTATTACGCTTAAGATTAAATCTTAAGCATGTACAATCTGGATTAAATGGACCAAAATAGTATAATTTTATTTTGTTTCAATCAGAAAAAAAATTGCGTGATATTTGCCGAGACCCCCCTCTCTCCAACGTAAGATTAGATGAGATTTGACTCGACCCCCTCCCCCCCTTAAACACCTCACGTAATTTATGGACGCCCCCAAACTAACTCAAAACACACAATTAAATACCAAAAATAAATTAACTTATAAATAAACTATGTAGAAACTATAACTAAATAAAAAAAGGTAAAAAATGCCTAAAGGTAAGTTATTGGTCCCAAACCACTGTGATGTACTCATAACACACTATGTATTAAAAAAATCTGCTACTCTGACGAGGCGGCGTCGATTTGAAAACTACGCTCAGTCTACGCCATTGTGATCGTGTGAGGTCAGCCTCATACTCAGTAAAAATCTTGTATAAAACATAATTAAACATATGAAAATCTACTCACAATACCTACACACACTTCGTCCTCTGTAGGAAACTCTTTTGCCGTACAGGCTGTTCGCCTGTGGAACTAACTCCCTCCCTTTATCAATCAGACAAGCTAAATCAATTTCTACATTCAAACACTTGATCACTGACCACTATTTGTCCATGCAATAAAATTTGTTGCAGTATATGGTGTTCTATTATTGTTTCACATGTAAGTATATGTAATTTATATTATTATAACATATATTTATACAAGTTTATTATTGTATTTTTTTAAATTTATTATTACGATTGAATTCGTTTGATTGAGTTAAACCGCCAAATATTATCTAAAAAATTGTAATGTCTCCTTGGACGCCGGGTTGCCTGGAAGAGATCGCTCTAAGCGATAAGGCCGCCCATTGTTCTAATGGAAATACATTCATTCATTCATTCATATCAATAGTGGTCTGGACAACCGGCTCCGGAAGCGCGGCGCCGCCGCCCTGCCGGGGCCGAGGGCCGAGGACTTGCAGGCGAAGAGGCCCTGCGGGGCGGCGCCGAGGGGCGGGGGCGCCGGCGGGGGAGGCGGCGAGCGGGGCGGGGGGCTGCCCGCGCCCGCGCTCGGCGTCGCCGGGCCGGTCGTCAGAGCGGCCGGAGCGCTCAGGCTGCAAGTACGTACTGTCGTGCGAACATTTCTTTAATAATAAACCCCCTCAGATCCCATATAGTTAGGACATTTGGATATCTTTGTTCATTTGATTACTGATTTGGTATGGTAAATTTAGGAAACGATTTTTATCCGTTATATATATACAGCGTGTTTCAGACCTTACGGCAATAAATCAGACCACGTGTTCGTCATGACGTACTCTACCCAAATACAAAAAGGAATCAAGGTAGCTTCTTTGGTTTAGCCACAGGACCTCATTTTGCATTTCAGAATTTTACAACAACATGTATCTGTTATTGTGACTAAATCGGTAGGTTAGTGACCAAATGTATCATGTTGCCAGCTCGTCTCTTCATCATTAAACGCGGAAGATATTCATTCTTACCAAGGTCAGTGAACCAATATTTACAAGATGTTCTGTTTTTATTGTCTTTTTATCGTAATTAATCAGTTCGGAAAATGCTTTTTTTAAATTTTGACATTACGGTTGATTTGATAGTACCAAAAACTTTGTATGGAGTAAGACTGCTAAAATTATGATTTATTGTCATTTGAAATGACAACAAATGTATATGGTCTGGGATCGGCCTCGCAGTAATTCCTTGTACATTACCCCTGACAAATGTGTATCTTAGTTAGTTTGGCGATATACAGAATATGTATTGTTATCTTATTATTATTATTTTTATCCGTGCAGGAACGGAGAAATAATACAATTGCCTGCGATTTATTTACTAGACTGGATGGATGGCATACTCTAGAGTACCCCTGGTCTAGAGTATGCCGCCATATCAACCACAACCTTGAGTTGTGTTCCGGCATTAGTGACGAGATTCCAGTCTCCGTTAAGAGAGCAGCAGCGCATTTGTAGCACCTTTGGTGTTGCAAATGTTCATAAGCGGCGGTAACCACTTTCCATCAAGTGGGCCGTCTGCCTGTCTGCTAAACTCCTGCAATAAAAAAAATATGATTTAATATTTCTATTCTACGTCTTAGTGTTTTCAGGAATAAATAAATAATCTAGTGATAAACACACATTGTATACAGAGTGAATTTTTCAAACAGGCCTTTAGAGCTAAGTCCGAAACTACACGAAGTAGCGAAATACGTTCCAAAGTAATTTCGAAGCTGATTTTGACGAAAACTAAAATGGTGTCATTATTTTTTTTTTAATCAATTACGCTTGGCAAGAATCGAACCGGCTGACCTTATAGAAAGAAACGTGCTGTGTTATTATATCAAATCGCAGTGTGGCTTGTAAGGGTCAATTTCTGTGAAAAAATTACAAACCAAGGGATATATTTTTTTTTGGTTTTTCAGTGCTAAAAACAATACTTAATTGTGTGACCTTTTTCAATTTAAAATAGTTTTTAATTTTCAGATTGTTAACAAAGCTTTCAGCACACACTACGGTACATTATCAAGGCTGCAGTTAATACCAAACAATTCTGCTTCAAATGATCCAGTGTGGGAGACTTATTTAGGTAATATTTATAAAAGTTGCAGTTTAGTGTGTTTACCATTAATAAAGAAAGAAGAGAACTGTTATTAGGAACATTCTTAATTTGGTTAATAATTTAGGTTACACGAAAATTACTTATTAATCTCTTTTGATTTCATTGTTATATTAACGTAGTAGATTTTAAATCACTTATGAAAATTAGTTCTTAATACTATTACAGTGTAATCTATTTGAACAGTAACACATTTATGATTTTAAAATAAAAAATTTATATTAGTGAAAAAAATATATGAAAATATAACATTTACAGCAATACAATTGCCAGGTGGTAGGGTATTTGCCCGGTTGGATTGCTACCACCCCTGGTTTGGAGTATGCCGCCATAACAGCAGTTGTGTTCCGGTATTAGTGGCCAGGTTCCAGTCTCCCTTAAGACAGCAGCACATTTGTATCATCTTTGATGTTGCAACGTAACCACTTTCCATCAAGTGGGCTCGCCTGTCTGCTGAACACCTGCAATAAAAAAAAATGTGTGCGTGTACTAGCGTACGCACGTAAGAAGTGAAACTTCTTTATGACCTTATTTTTCGAAAAATGATCTACTATATACAACTTTGCAGAAATTGGTTAAATAAATAAAGCCCCTACCGAGGTCGAGTCGACCGTGTACCACGGTCGATGGCAGGGCAGAGGGGCAAGAAAACAAGATGGCGCGTTACAGACAAGAGTGACGGTAATTTTTTCCAACGTCGATAAAGAAGTTTCACTTAAAAAAAAAATTGATACGAGAATGCAAAAACTTTGTACACCTTTTTACGAAAATTACGCTGACAGAGAAATAAGAAATTTCGCACTCTTAGGCGCTATCTCCACGAGCGAGAGAATCTCGGCGATATTATCGTCGTGCCACGTATTTCTATTTATTCTCTATGAACGCGTTTCTACACGGCGATGCGACGAGTGCCAATGTGCGCGCGTAACGTCGTCGTATCGTCGCTATTAGTAGCGTGCTCGCCGCAGAACGATTTTTTCCTTTCTTAATAATAAATAACTGCATATTGAGTAGTGTACTTGCAGAAGCACCCCAGAACACTACATCCATAATAAATAATTTTTTTATTGACTGAGACAATACTTATTTTGCTCTCGCCTGGCACCTAACTGAATTCTTTCAACAAATAGAAGCACAACACATCGTCAAGGAAATGCGGCGATTCCGTTACGAATCGTCACGGACGCGCTGCGATTCCGTCACGAGTCGTCGCGGACACGCTGCGATTCCGTCACAGTCGTGACGGTACTGGCCGAGTTATCGCTCGTTCGTGGACATTACCCGACGATGGAAGCGCGGGCACGTCGCGATTCTCTCGCTCGTGGAGACAGCGCCTTATAGTACTTACAGAACGATCGAGTCAATAACTCGCACTTACGTCATCCGAGCGAAGTCTCAAGTGAACTTTTGCGGGTTGTAATTACAATAAATATTTTATATTCGATTTATTATGTCGCATAATATGTGGGGTAGGATGTGATAATGGGGATTGTTCACAAAAAAATACCCTTCGATTTTATATTTTTATTACGTAAAATAGGGTATTTTAAGATTCTAATTTTGAATATTTTTGTATTTTATTATTATTTTTATTTGTATTGTATTTTATCTATATATAATCATAGTAATCTGTGCTATTATTTAAATGTCACTATCGTTACTCATTACGTCGTATCGTGATCATTTTAGTGTTTTTTGTCGCTAGGCTTATAATTTTTCGTGTTCAACCATTATTATTTTCTATAGTTATCGTTAAATTTTTTAAAGTGGTCTTTAGGGAAAAACATGGTTTTTTGACAGAACTTAAATTAAATAATATACAGCTAGAAGCTGCTGAAGCAGGCAAAAAGGCAGACGGCCCACCTGATTGGATTTAGTAAGGTCAAATAAAGGTCAAACGCATTTCTTACGAAATACAAGAAGATCGTACGTTTTTTGGAATTTTAACTAGACAGAAATGATTAGGGACACGATTCCTCGAAACGGTATTTCAAATAGCTAGATTGAAAAAAAGTGAACAATCCCAATGATCATGTTGTAGGTTCGCCGGTGACGTGCATCGCGTGCGACGCGCGCTGGTCGTGCGTGGCGTGCGCGGACGGCACGCTGCACGCGTGGAGGCTGGCCAGGGCGCACGCCGCCAGGGCGCTGCCACCTATCGGTGAGTTCCAAACATTGCTTTTATATTTGCCAATGGGTATAATGTGATCACCACCATCGCTTGTCAGTAATCTTTATATATGAAAAACTTGGTTTAAAAGAACCGACTTCAAAAACTAAAATGTTTAAAATAACTTATTTCTGAAGCTATTATTATTAATATATATTATCTTAAACATCTTGAAGTCTTTTTTGAACTCGGTTTTTTTAAACGAAGTTTTTACTTTTATTTGTTACTTTTTAGTGTCTAGCTATGTATGGGTGGAACTTAATATATATTTATCTAGACTATTTTGTATATATATACGTTTATATATTAGATATTACTATTATGTTTATATATGTAATAAATTTGTAAAATAGTGTAAGTATGTATATTTACATTGTACATATACATACTAATACTTTCTTTTTTCCTGCTCCACCTACATCGCCAGATTAGTTAAGAATTTCTTTTAGGCTACGTTCCCTGGAAGAGATCACTTTTAGCGATAAGGCCGCCTGTTGTTTTGCCAAGAAGTATTGTAGTAGGGTTGTAACGGAGTCCTTCTTAGTGGAGGCGGAGGCGATGGGTTTCACCTCCGCGGATGCGGAGGTTAACGGAGGCGGAGGCGGAAGTGAAATTGGATGTAAAAAAAATAGTAGTAGTTTATGGTTTATTAAAATTATCAATAGTACAAATTATTTATTTTAAATCAAATAAGTAAGTACTACGTCTATCGCATCCAAGCAATTTGACATATTGATTCCTGTCGCGTATCATTCACAAATGACGTTTGCATTTGCCGCGCGCGGCCGGACGGCTGAGTCGTCGCGAGCGTCGCTGCTTGCGTATGATTAGTAAATAAACCTCTGTTATGACTCCGCAAAAATTACACGGATGCGGAGGCGGAGGCAGAGGTACGATTTCTTACGGAACTTCCGCAGTAACGGAGGCGGAAGCGATGTTCCGTTACAACCCTATATTGTAGTCATACATTTTGATTTTGTTTATTTTGGTGGGGAATAAAGTGTTATCTATCTATCTGATATTGCCAGCGCTGATGTCTCAAGCTGCCAAACTGAGTTTGACCGGGGACACGTTGGTTGTGGTGACCACGTCCGCGGAGCTGACCATTTGGGACTTGGCCAACGCCACCTGCGTCATCAGACCGCTCTGCTTCAGATCACTGTTGGCACCTGGTGGTAAGAACTCAATTCTAATCTGTTCCTATAGAATACATGTCCATTTGTTTCGAAACGACACCATACACTGACCGGAGGTTCAGGATTTGATTCCTAGTTTAAACGAACTTTGTTATTTTGCTTTAGTCTGAGTGCGTGAGATTGCGCTCAGAGTGGTCCGTTGCATATTACACAAGCTTAATTTGACGACTTACAATATGTATGTTTGCAAATTATTATTATGTACTGTCGCGGAATGAAAATGTTCTTTTTTTTTATGTTTGCTAGTAGGCAAACTGGCAAACGGACCACCTGGTGATAGGTTGCTACCGTCGCCCATGGACATCTGCAACCCAAGGGGAGGCGATGCGTTGCCTACCTCGTTGAGACTTTAGGTATCTGTTCACGCCCTTTTTGAAGAGCCCCATATTGTAGCGCTCTGGGAAAACCGCGGGAGGGAGCTCATTCCATAATCCGGACACATATGGCATGAAGGAACGTCCGCCACGTAACGTGGAAGACTTCCAAGTGTCCAGGAAGTGTGGATGAACTCCCAATCGCCGGCGAGCGGTGCGATGGTAGAATGGCGACGTAGGCACCAGATCAAACTGCTCATCAGAGCACTCCCCGTTGTACAGACGGTAGAACACGCTTAGAGCGCCAACGTCTCTTCTGTGGCTGAGAGACTCTAAGCCGTCTATAATTTTGGGATCGTCGACAATCCGAACCGCTCGGCGCTGCAAGGAGTCAAGTGGGAGCAGCTGGTACTGGGGTGCACCACAGGTGCAGGTGTTCGTCACCTTAGATTAGATTAGATAGACACAATACTGCGAACAGTTTAATAGACGTTACGTTTATAAAATATAGAAACTTCAAAAAAGGAAAATGAAATTTTAACAATAACAGGCGCCGAGATGAAACAATAAGATACAAAGAGTATTATAATCACTACGCTGAACATAATAAATATTAAAACCAATAAAAAGGTTTTTACATCTCTAAAAAATTTTAGGCGATATA
This sequence comes from Dendrolimus punctatus, assembly GCA_012273795.1. Classification (NCBI taxonomy): domain Eukaryota; kingdom Metazoa; phylum Arthropoda; class Insecta; order Lepidoptera; family Lasiocampidae; genus Dendrolimus; species Dendrolimus punctatus. The sequence goes on from CM022537.1 coordinate 2,175,909, forward strand.
GAAAATCAAACAACATTGATCCAAGTGATTTTAAAACTTATTGTCAAATAGTTAAATTTTCTGTGGAACAATCTGTTCTGTGACTGAGTTTGAAAAGGTAACAAGTGCTCGCGGAACGTTAAATGAATCAATTTGAAAGCTGGCGAACATTTTCATACCACGATTGTACATATATTAATCAAAGGCAAAGTGGAAGGAAGGAGAGGCAACTTTCCCTTCCACCCTTCCACTTTGCCTGAAGACCAAGGAAAATTCAAACTAAAAACTTAACGGATAAGTGGAATAAACAAATCGCAACAAAAATTTTTGCTTTCAATTTTACGGGCTGGTTTCTCAAATTGGACAATTACATTAACAAAATTCCCGTAAAACTTCAACTCGAAATTTTGGTTGCGATTCGTCCCCCGTCTATATAGAAGTTTCACTTCAAAAATCCGTCGAAACTTATTTTCAATAAATGACATGTTTGTTTTCAGCGACTGTTACGAATTGCTTGTTATTGGAAGACGGCAATCCGTTGATCTCTTTAAGTAATGGGAAAAGTTATATTTATTGCAAGAAATTGTGTTCATGGTGAGTGTTTTTGATTATTCTTGTAATGTTATTTATCTTTGAATTTATTTCCCATATAAAAAAATATTTTCGAAACTAAACTGCACAGCTACATCACCTTTATTTCAGTTCTCATACATACAGACATTTTCTCTCGTACATACAGGCTGATGGCCCACTTGATGGAAAGCGGTTGCCATCGCCTATGGACATTTGCAACACAAATGCGCTGCTGCACCCTTAAGAGGGACTGGGACCTGGTCGCTAATGTCGGAACACAACTCGAGGTTTTTATGACGACATACTCTAGACCAGGGGTGGTAGCCATCCAGTCGGGTAAATTCCCTACCACCTGGTTGTGGGTTGTATGGTCGCCTCTTACGACAGGCCGCCCGGCCGCTTTTTTTTTCTCTGTTCTTGCATGAATAAAAATGGTTTAACTTCAGTTTATTATATTTACTTACTTATCACAATAAATAAAAATTTGTTATTTTTGTATTTTTCTCCTCTATGCATTCCTTAGCCAGTGATCAGATTGCGGTGACACTTTGCCTGCTGTTCAGAGGACGTTAGCATGGGTTTCTGGCCCCAAAAAAACATAATATAGAACCAAACATTTTGTTTTACTTAACGTGGCATTGCAACACATGTTCCTTGTTTAACTATATTTTTAAATACAGTTAAACAAGAACATATAAGGACTCCGAAAAGTTATGGGAAAGAAAACGATTGATATAAAAAAAATATATAATATTTTTTAAACATGTGTTGTGGTTAAACACCACAGCGCAACCTAAAACATGATACAAGTGGTATTTAATTTAGTTTAATGGCTGTTTGTTATTTTATTTTTAAGAACGTATATTTAACACTATTTTATTTATTCCCGATAATGAGTTCCCCTATTCCTACCTAAAGTGTATGTACTATGTATGTATGTATATATATAGTTTAGTATTCTAGTTTTATGCATTACAATGATGTAATGTCTACCGTGACGATACCTAAAGGGCACAGCGGAAGATCAGCGCTGGTTTTAACTGACCGGCGTTATGCTGAATCTGATGCCCCTTTTGGGACAAAATTATATTATTCTCGTTTTAATTTTTAAGTAATTATACTGTGTGTGTTATAATGGGGATTGTTCACAAAAAATCACCCTCTGATTTTATATTTTTATTACGTAAAATAGGGTATTTTAAGATACTAATTTGAAACTTTTTGTATTTTAAGCGTTAGTTTTTTTATAATTCGATTTTGAAATTATTTCTTCGATGACGTCATAAGGGACAAGTTTGCATTGATTTCCTTGCCTAGAAAACAAAAATAATAAAAGTAAGTTTTATCTATATAATCATAGTAATCTGTGCTACTATTTAAATGTCACTATCATTACTCATTACGTCGTATCGTGATCATTTTAGTGTTTTTTGTCGCTAGGCTTATAATTTTTCGTGTTCAACCATTATTATTTTCTATAGTTATCATTAAATTTTTTAAGGTGGTCTTTAGGGAAATCCATGTTATAGAACTTAAATCAAATAATGTACAGCTAGATTTTTTTTTACACCCGAAGCAGGCAAACAGGCAGACGGGATTGGATGATTGGATTTAGTAAGGTCAAATAAAGGTCATACGCATTTCTTACAAAATACAAGGAGATCGTACGTTTTTTGGGATTTTAACTAGACAGAAATGATTAGGGACACTATTCCTCGAAATGGTTTTTCAAAAAGCAAAATTGAAAAAAAGTGAACAATCCCAATTTTTCTTAAATAAAATTATTTTCTTTCTTTTCTTCTTTGTGTTTGTTGTGCCGCAGGGTGGTGTGGGCGGACGCCGTGGACCCGGTGTGGCGCGCGTGCGGCGGCGTGGGCGCCACGCGGGCGCCGCGCGCCGCCGCCGCCGCGCCCTACCCGCTAGCGAGGGCGCCGCGCGCCCGCGTCGGCAACGTCGGCAACGTCGCCAACAGGTACAGGCACTCGAATCACTACAACATAGTAAGAGAATTCTCTGTCTACGGTCGCGTCGTATTCGCATGACGCATCCCACGGGGGAGAGACGAGTTACGACGGCCGGCACCGAGCATCTCCGATTTGGATTGAATTGAATGAAATGAATCCGTTGCTCGTAACCCCTGCACGTCGTTCAACTCGCTTTGTAATATTTCGATTCGTCGGGCGATTTCGGGTATGATCGGAACTCGGCGGCGGCGGGAGTCACAGAGTCGAGTCAACTCGTGTCGTCATTGGAGTCACTGGCCATAATACCTCGAGTCAGAAAAAAATCAACTTGTCACATCGCTAATTCGAAGGTGTCAAAGCCAGGGAGTTTCAAATAAAACATCCGGAAGAACGCAGATAATTTATTGTATAGTAGAGGCTCTAGTGCGTGTCTCTTGTTTATAGAGCAAGTGCTACAGGTTATATTATATTAAATTTTTATGTATTTGCCCACGGAAGATTCACTTCATTTTATATCGCTAATTATACCATCCCTCGTCTATCTGTAAACAACATAAATTACAAAACTTGAACAAAAAGGCCAAAACACCCAAAAAGGCCAAAATGACCAAAATGGCCAAAACGCCCAAAAAGGCCAAAATAACCAAAAAGGCCAAAATGACCAAAATAACCAAAAAGGCAACAATGACCGAAATGACTAAAAAGGCCAAAATAGTCAAAATGATCAAAACGGCCAAAATGACCAACATGGCCAAAATGAGTAAGAAGGCTAAAAAAGCCAAAATTACCAAAAAAGCCAAAATGAAAATTATCCCTTGTCCATCCTCAGTATTTAATTTACATACGTACGGAATTTCAGCCAAATCGGCCCATTAGTTCTTCCGTAAAAGCATAACAAACAGAAAGACTAATATATTTTTATCCCAGAAACGATTCCATTTTTCGGGATAAAAAGTATCCTATGTTCATTCTCGGCATCGAAAACACACACATACACGAACCATAGCGCTATGTATTCGTCTGTCGCGCCGTCTCGTTGTATAAAAATGAAACTGTCACTTGTGTTGTGGTTGACACATTAATGCCTTAGATTCTATGTAACGAATGTAGATAAAAACTGGACAACTTGATAGGTCATAAATTTCTACAATACTTGAGATTTATGGAATCTGAATATAAATAAAAACGCAGAGTGTGTAAATTCATAATATATAAAATAAATAAATAAGTAAAAGATATCTTTTACTTATTTATTTCGCGACTTCGTCTACGTTTGAGCTGAAATTCCTGCGGGAATCTCGTGAATCCCGAGACACAAAGTACCGCAGCATTTAAATTTATATATGTAAATAAAATTGGAGTGTTTGTTTGTAATATTGGAATAACCGCTTTTTACTACATGCATATGATATATAAACGGTACATACACCAACATAACATTTTTTGCAATTTTTATCTGTCTGTCTGTTTGTTCCGGCTCTGGCATCTCTGAAATGGCTGGACCGATTTTGACGGGACCTCTATTGGCAAATTAGGCTGTTTTGATTTTAGAAAAATCCTTTTATTTTGGAATTATGACGATTTTCATCACCACGCGGAAGATACCGCGGTTAGTTTAAAAATAATGTAAACTACCGTCTTAATGAAAACTGTGTCGAAAATTCCCGCGGGCTTCGTAAGTTTTCTGTAACGGTGTACATTAAAGATCTATCTATATTGTACTTTCCAGCAGCTACAGCAGCGGCGCAGCCAGGAGCTGGCTCGAGGGCCAAGTGGCTTCGTGCCTGCACCTGCGGCTGGCCAAAGACTACAGGCATTGGATCACTTCTCTATTCTCACATCTAGTCAATCATGGTAAGTGGAAAAAAAAACAAATAACGCCCTATCATCATCCGAACGTTAAATCCCGGTTGCGTTCGGAGCGTCTACTCCGACGCCCAGGGTCCGATTTCCTACTTTTCCTACTCCACTTCGCGCGATCTTCTGCATCCCCCGTTTTGAGATTTTTGAATAATTAAAATAACGTAAGTTAACCCTTCAAAACGGAACCACCACAAGTTGGTGGTTGAACTGTCATAACGGAGAATTGGGAAGCACCACTAATTTGTGCTCAAATACATATTATTGTTGAAACGAACATTGAACTGATGCTTTCTCCCTCTAACTACATAGAATTTGTATTAGAGTAAAAGAGACGATATAATTCTCTCGGTTTTGACGCGGCAGTTTTGGACAAAAATAATATTGATAATGTAGACATAGGAACGGAGGATATCCAAAAAATGATCTGAATTTTCTCGTATATATTCGTTTATTTTATTTTACAATAATTATTCGTTAATTTTAAACGTATATCGTATAATCACGTAATGTAATGTAGTGAAGTTTGTGACGTTTCTTTGTATGTCACTTGGACAATGTGTAAATGTCACAATAGCAACGATTCATAAGGCCAAAGGTTTCGGAGCCAGAACCTAAATTGGCTTATTGTGTCTGAATAATGATGTTGTAACAACCTGAAAATGTACTGTGTCTATAGGGTCACTTTACGCGTAGGGTTACAAACACTCCATAATATGTGCCCCTAAAACTAAAATCAGTCAGTGAAAAAGCCCAAAATTCGCCTCAATTGCTAGAAAAACTCCCCGAAAAAACTACAATGTACGTTTTGTATTTTTTTATTAATAAGTAATACCAGTTTTTGGGAGTTGGCAATCTTACGTTTCAAGTTATCGTGAACGCATAGTAAGTTAAAATTGCTAGTTAAAAATGTTGCTTGTGTATGATAAAAGTTTTTTTTTTAATTATTGTACAATAGGTACTGAAGATCAACTGCGTTATATATTAGACGACATGCTCGGCCCTAGCCATTGCACTTCGACGCCCAAGAAGTGGCACTCGACGATATTGGTGAGTTTTTAAATAGTTATAAAACCATTTTGGACTCGCTCAACGTTAATTTTGTGGAACTATCAATTATATAATATAAAGTATAAAATATAATATACTATATATAATATATTAAAACTAGCTCCCCTTAAAAACCAAATGATAGCAGTACACTACTTACTGTTGCTAATAAATACCGAAAAGAAGTAAGTATACCAAGAATCAAAATCCCCGAATAAAAAGCCTAACATTTTTTATTTGCAATATATATTTTTTATACTTCAATCAGTCATATTTTAAAGTTTACTTCTTAAAACTCATGAGATTGAAAACGAACTAATATATCCATTTATATTATTAATAAATTAATTTACGTTACTAATAACTTCATTTATGTTACTAATAACTTCATTTATATTACTAATAACTTCATTTATATTACTAATAACTTCATTTACATTACTAGTAACGTCGTTTATATTACTAATACCTTCGTTTTATATTACTAATAACTTCGTTTATATTACTAATAACTTCATTTATATTACTAATATCTTCATTTATATTACTAATATCTTCATTTACGTGACTAATAAGTTCTTATAGTATTACCAAGAGCTTGATTTAAAATCCCAATAGATTGCACCGCACAACTTAGACTGGGCGCAAAGTAGATTAGCTGCTCGCACACTTTTTCATGCATTTTGTATAGCCTCATTGTTGTTAATACTTGCTAACTAACAAACAATTTTCGTTACTTCCAGGGAATAAATAAACACGAAATGTTAGAAGAGATGCTCTCGATCCTCGTGCGCCAATTGCGATGGCAGCGGCTGTACACTGAATACTCGGAACAGTTGACAGAAGTGAAGACGGTAACTAATACTATAGTAAATGGACACTGATAATGGCGTAATGGATGAATGCCGAAATAAGACGGTTCACTTCTGTCTTTCAATTTGGTTGAAGCAACCAAAGTGAGTTGAATTCTTCAATAGCATTAAGTCTCGTTGTGATCTTTCAGTATTGCGCATTTCAATCGATTTGATTCAATTTCTTTGACCCGTCTAATATCATCTCGATGTGTTCACCTAACGTATTGTATACGTCATTATTGGTAATATAATCTGGATTAGTGGTAAATTATAAGAAATTCAAAATGGCAGCAAGTCAGTGGTGTTCAATGGTCTCTATTAAAAATTAATTAAAGTTAATCGACTGGCTACGCTTAGCATAGATGGCGTTGTAGGCAATTTTAAAACGTGCCAAATCATTTTTTAAAATAATAAATTAGTTTTTTTTTATTAGTATGGTAAGTTGCTTTTTACAAACGAGTCGTAAAACGTCACGACTTTGTAAAAACCAACTACCGCACGTGTGTCATACAACGTTTTTCAACACATTTGCGAGAAAACAATGTATGAAATAAACATAAATATCAGTCGGAACGTCGCACCCACTTTTGACGTTTCTAAAATGAGAATGGCGCGCATTTGCAAATGGCGTCTAGTGCGCGTGGTAAAAATTATAACTACATTTTTCGTCTCGTTTTCTTTGTAGTGTAAAAGTGAGACGGAGGGAAGGTATTGCTTAAAAGTGAAGTGTGAAACTCGTTGGTGGAATTTCTATATTTTTTTTCCACCAAAGTACTTAGTTAACCGGACACTTAGGTCGGAGTACCTATTTTCCGCAAGTTCTGTTCTGCGTAATTTTAACTTTCGGGCTTCGCAATTGCATTAATTTGTGAAAATGTGTTGTTTATTTTACTCGTGAATGAAAAATATTAGGAATGACAATCGCCCATTTACAAATGTAAGTTTGAAAAAGATATACCGCTTTGAAGACAGTTTTTTTTTCTAATAAGTGACTACACTAAACAACAATTACCAAAATGCGAAGGTACTTGGTGAAACAAAAGGCGGCCTTATCGCTAAAAGGAATCTTTAATTGTGGCAAAGCTTTGAACTTCTCTGACATATATTTTACAGTTGATATAAAAAAGATGTTTCACAGATTACAACGCCATCTATTGATCGGGGAATGAAACGTGTCTCCCGACGCAATCGTGTTCATGTCATTCTTATGATAAATATTTGTATTATTAGTAATTACAATGGTTTATATTATAATGTATTAAAATCTGATTCTACTGTCCATTCATTTGCCTTATAGGGTAAACTATACCATTTTTGGCAGTCCCCTCAGTGATTTGGGCCCCTTATTAATTTTGGATTGCGGTGACGGCGGTTGGTTTATTTAAAACATTGAGGATGTCTTAAAAAAAAATGTGGTCTTACAATGGCTAAAAATAAATAAGTTATCTTAATATTGTTACGAATTTGTGGGATGTGTATTTAAAATGCCGTTGGAATTCACACACACACACGATGTGCGTATGCGTGCAAAATTTCAGCTCAATCGGAAACCGGCAAGTTGGTCAAGTTTAACTTGTCAGATTCCACCCGAACTTTATTTATGGGTATATCTATTCCAAGTTAAATAAAAGCTTGTAAAAAGTATTCAAATTGCGCCCCGATATAGAACCTAGCTCTATGCCTAATTTCACTGAAATCCGTTCTATAGTTTTCACGTGGTGATGGAAAATCGTTATATTTCATTCAATAAGGTTGCCAAATCGTGCAAAAAGGTTTTACGGAAGGCTCGTTTCGACCACATTTCACGGATCGGGAACAAACTTGCCTCATACCCAGCTGGCAGTAAGGCATTTTGGTCCCTGGCGAAAGCGGTTGAATCGAACTTCTGCCGCCCCTCACTTCCTCCACTGCTGAGATCTGATGGGTCACTAGCTCACACTGCGGAAGAAAAAGCCAATCTGCTTGCAACTCTTTTCGCAGAATCTTCTCGTTTAGAAACTAACGGTACAATACCTCCACATCGGCCTCATAGTGGTACCTCCATGGCTGAGATACATATTCGACAGACAGAGGTACGAAAGACACTGAAAGCTCTAGACGTGAACAAAGCAAGTGGCCGAGATGGAATCCCAGCTATAGTTCTTAAAACTTGTGCGCCTGAACTCACTCCAATACTGACACGCCTCTACCGTCTATCTCTAAAAACAGGACTGGTTCCAAAATCTTGGAAACAAGCTAACGTGCAACCTGTGCCCAAAAAGGGTAGTCGTGCTGACCCTGTCAACTACAGGCCCATTTCAATAACCTCTATACTCTGTATGAGCATGGAGCGAATATTGAACGTCAGGCTTCTGCCGTACCTAGAAGAAAACGACCTGCTCAGTGATCGTCAATACGGTTTTCGCCGAAATCGCTCAACGGGAGATCTTCTAGCGTACGCCACACACATCTGTGGTGAAGCAATCGAGAAGAATGGAGAGGCGCTTGCCGTTTCTCTGGATATCTCGAAGGCGGTTGACAGGGTCTGGCACGACAGCCTTATTAGCAAACTTCCAGCATACGGATTGCCTAACAGTCTCTGTGTTTGGATATCAGATTTTTCGAAGGAACGTTCGGTAAGAGTGGTTGTAGATGGCTACTGTTCCGATCACATGGCAATCAATGCCGGAGTCCCTCAGGGATCTGTTCTCTCTGCAACTCTTTTTGTGCTGCACATTAACGACCTTCTTTTTTTTTTTTTGCAGGAGTTCAGCAGACAGGCAGACGGCCCACTTGATGGATAGCGGTTACCATCGCCTATGGACATTTGTAACACCAAAGGTACTACTAATGCGCTGCTGCTCTCTTGAAGGAGACTGGAGCCTGGTCACTAATGCCGGAACACAACTAAGGGTTGTTATGGCGACATACTTTAGACCAGGGGTGGTAGCTATCCAGTCGGGCAAATGCCCTACCACCTGGCTGTGGGTTGTTTTGTCGCCTCTTACGACAGGCCGCCCGGCCGCAGGAATTTGTATTCTTTCTCCGTTTATGCACGGATAAAACTTAAACCCGGAGTTTTTGGCTACGCAGACGACAGCACTGTTGTGGAGAGATATATGTCCAATGCGCGAGATAATAGAGCCCAGATCCAGTTGCACAGAGAGATGATGGTTGAACGGCTGAACGTATCCTTGCAGGCGGTCTCCGAATGGGGTGATGCAAACTTGGTTACGTTCAATGCCTCCAAAACCCAGGCGTGTCTATTCTCCGCAAAACGGAGTCAATTCGATCTGACTCCCACTTTCAGGGGTGTGTCCATAGCATTGACTGACAGACTCCAGCTTCTGGGCATCTCTTTGACCCCAACACTCAATTTTGGCACGTACATAGAGTCTTTAGCGCAAGTGGCGGCCAAAAAGCTGGGTGTACTGGCAAAGGTGAGACAGTACTTCACGTCAGAACAACTGCTGAACTTATACCAAGCACAAGTTCGGTCCTGCATGGAGTACTGTTCTCATCTTTGGGACGGGTCAGCCAAATACCAGTTGGAGGCGTTGGAATCAATTGAGAAAAGAGCCAGGAAGCTGGTCGGCGTTGATCGTCTTTTTGATGCTCGACTTCAGAGTCTTGAGCATAGGCGCAAGGTCGCGGGGCTGACTGTATTCTATCGAATACATTTCGGGGAGTGTTCCTTAGAACTGCATGAGCTGATTCCTCCATCCCCATTTTACCATCGGACAACCAGACGGACCGGTTTGCGCCAACGTTACATGGTGGAAACACCTCCAGTCAGAACCAAGCGTTTCGCTTCATCCTTTCTGGTGCGCACTGCCGAAGAGTGGAATAATTTGCCGGAGTCTGTTTTTCCTGACAAATACAATCTTGAAATCTTCAAGTCACGAGTGAATAGGTATCTTCTAGGTAAGCGTGCTCCATCTTAGACTGCGTCATCACTCAACATCAGGTGAGACAGTAGTCAAACGCAAACCTATACATCGTTAAAAAAAAAATTTGGATAATATATCTTTACAAATGATAGTCTACGTGTTATTCTGATGTGTAAGTTTCATCAAAATCCATTCAGTAGTTTTGCGTGAAGAGTAACGAACATACATCCATTCTTACAAACTTTCGCGTTTATAATATTAGTAGGCTAGTAAGATATGATATGAAGTATGAACTAAACGAAAGTAAGGCGTTTCAATTTAGGACTGATTTAAGTAAAAATAATTTGGCAGTTTTTATTCGTAATATTATTCTTCTACAGAAAGGAATGAAATACTTTGTATCTCAGAATAATAATAACCAGGGCTTTTTTATGAGGGCACGCGGGGGCACGCAGTGCCCTTAAAGGAAATTTCGAAAAGCCGATATATGTCATAAAAACTGAAAAGTGTAAAAATATCAATTTTGGTAATAGGTTTTTTGGAGTGGAGCTACAAACAAAAATTTATAGACCTTAGGACTCTCAAGAATTAGCGTGCCCTCAAAAAATTTGCAAAAAAAGGCCTGATAATAACTAAAGCTATAGAAACCGTATTAAAGTAGCCACAGAAATATTCAAACTGTTTTCACTTGTGGCGCTGAAAGTGTGTTGGAAAGAGATGCATATAGAATCCTATATTCGGTATTTGCATGGTTATCATTAGTTTGGATGTGTTATTGATTTATTTGAATACTTAGAACAAAGTTTCAAAAGTATGAAGCAATAGCAATATATGACGTTTTTTTGTCTTACATGCACTAGTGTTAATTGTATGATGTTATATGAATAAAATAGCAGTTCTTACGATGTTATTTTAGCACGGTTTCTATAGTTCTTAGTCTTAGTGAAGTAATAAAATAATGACTTTAGATAAGAAACTAATGAAAATTTGAAAGAAATTTAATATAATGATATGTTAATCTGGAGTTATATATGTATAACTTTGGAAATTAGGTTGTCGTGTGAACTTTTTTTTATCGGTCTCATAGGTATATTTCAAAATTAGGTATTATTGTTTTTGTATGAATAGTGCCTGTAATGTTAAGATTTATAATAATTGGCGATACTTGTAACTTGTGTATGATTGATATAATTGAAGCTAATTATGACTGTTTTATAAAAATTAAATGATTTTTCTTAAAATTTTACTTGTATATTTTATTTGTGTTAATTAAGTGTTCGACCAGTGGCGTATTTTGCCTTAAGACGGGCCCTGTATCAAAATGTGTTGAGGCCCCCCAAATGAAGGGTAAAGCTTTTTTATGAAAGAAGCAAAAAATGCTCGGATTGTTTAAAATATTTATATAAGTATATTGAATTAAGACAAACGATTCAAATCGAAGATTCCGTTCAAGCCTTTTTATTGGCAAAGTTATTTATCAAATCATCTATATTTGAAGAGTCATTTCAGTTTCTTTAGATTTTCTGCCTCTAAAAGCAGTTTTCGTTGGCACAGCAGTTGTTCTCATAAATGTTAGTAATCAATAAAAGGTTGTGGATAAAATCTTATGAAATTTTACTTGCACTTTCGGGACCCCTATTGATCGTAACTCGCTTAATTTGGGGATATACAATGTGTTCATCTGACGAATAAGCGTAATAATTATTATTTGTATGTCTCTAGAGACCACGGGCCAGAGAAATCGCCCGGACTTTTGGAAAGCTTGCGTGGGGTCATGGGCAGGCCGACCATTTAGAGGCCCTTTAACAAATTTAGTGAAACTGACCGGCGATTATCCCTAACTACACCATTTAATAATGTACCCAAGATCAAGCCCCGACCAGTGTAGGACTATTGTGGGAAATGAGAACAAAAGTACCGGGCTATTGGGGAACTGCTACTGGCACTAGGGGTCTGGGAATATGGTGACTATAGCGTCTGCCCGTCGCAATGTTGGGGGAATTATAATTATTGATATTTTTTACGATTTATATAGATTTGGGATTGGTCGATAGAGTAGGATATTTATGGTGATTAAAATCCAAAAACAAATATTGTATCACAATAATTTATTTTTTACAAATGAGTTACGGATCACAACAGCTCTCACAAGGTAATCTTCGAGTTAAGTTTACAAAGGAAATGTTAAACATAAAATCCATAAGACGAAAACAAAAAAAAAACATATTACAAAATAAAAATGGAAAGTGTACTCAATTATGAGTGATTAACTATAACATGCACTCGAAGGCACTACTTCAATAGTTTTATGTCTAACTAGGTCGCGTGCAAGAGGCTGCGGCAAGCACGAGCAGACGCATGCGCAGTAAAAAACTACTACTGCGCACGCGTGTGATAATTTGACAGCTGTCTGGGATACTTGAAAACATACTTACAACACAAAGTTATATTTGAATGATCATGTACACTCAAAGTTAGATCAAACCATAAATTGCGATGATTGAAATTCCTTAAACTACTATTTTATTTTAGTCTATAAATCTAGTCAATTGTAAATAACAAAGTAAAAATTAATTGCCCGCAAAGTAATTATTTAATTTTACATAGTAACGTATGTATATTACTCAGGTCATAAAGTTGTATAAGTTTATATAGTCGCGAGTTAATTATAGTTATTCTTGAAGTTAAGAATGATTAATATGTAATCTCTCTGAATGCCTAAATCAAATTCGGGAACAGACTTAAATTTTACACAAATAAATTGTATGAAAATTGCGTCAATCGATCAATAACGTCAGAATGGTCGACCACTGCCGAACAGCCATTATGACTTCAGTGATCGAATATTCTGACGCTATTTTAATAGCAGAATTGGGGCCCTGGTCAAATTTACTATTGCAACTCGTTCTCAAAGTTTCAAAGTTAGTCGTGCCCTAAACCAGTCCAACGCCTTGCCGCAGCCCCGTCACGATTTGAGCTCATAAGACCGTTTACATACGCAACTAAAACTACATCAATTAACCTACCTATAGAACAACAACCTGAAAAACGTTCACTCGTAGTGATAAAATTTCATAATTGTACATCAAACATTATACAACAAATCGACAAGTTAAAATTTTGGTCCCAGACACACGACCGCTAACGGTGCAACTCTGTTAACATCTGAACTCCCTTAACACTAAGAAATAAATGTCACATTCTTGTGAACGCGTTTTAACAATTTATTTAATTAATACTAAGTAAGTATGACGGCGCCGTTTGCGGCGGATGTGCGCCCCACTTCAGCGGCGAACCATTAATCTATCGGTGTTCCAGATTGGTCTACGAATTGTATACAAATTTATTGTATTATCTGGTTTCGAATCGTGTTGGAATAAACCTGATGTTAGGACCAACATGACAGGTTTCTTTCGACAAGAGCTCGAATAGTCAAAAACGATCAAACTCATACATACTACATTGTTCCGAACGAAAAATTTGCTCCGATTCATGTAGCTTGATTAACATTTGCATTATAGCCTGATTAACTTTTGCATTATAGCCCGATTTACATTTGCATTATAGCCTGATTTACATTTGCATTATAGCTTGATTAACATTTGCATCATAGCCTGATTAACATTTGCATTATGGCCTTAATTACATTTGTTAAGTAGTTAGTTATCTTGCTCAACTTTATCATTAACGTTAAGATAGACATCTACCTAATTGACAACTTGATAACTCGAAAATTGTTGTCCATGCAATAATAAGAAATTTACACGCCAGTTTTATAAGTTAACTGGATTCTTAATTAATTTAAATGTAATAAGGCAAGTGAATGCATAGTAAACATATTAGGAACCGGCCATATGTAGAATTTTGTCCAAAAGACGATAAGGGCTTGATTCATCAGTTCTTCAAGATGGCTTCTTAACTAATACAATAGTAAATTAGGCTAAATTCAAATTTACAACGAAAGTCGTTGATAAGTCACCAGTGGTTTTCGTGCAAGAATCACAAGTACGCCATAGCCGTTCATAAACCAGAATATTACCAAATGTCGATATACAATGCAAACCACAAACATCGATAGATTGACAATCGCAGTTCCTATATTAAATAAATAAACACGACAATATAATGATAAAACTATTTACAACTCATAAGGTAAGGCGCAAGGCACCGCGAGAGATAGCTCTATTCATATTACAATAAATCACTTCGAGCACGAAAATTAATCAAATGGATAAATCGCCGTTATCTTATTTTGTATTGTGTATTTCCAAAAATATTAATTACGCCTGAGTCACTGACAATATTAATAATAATTAAAATAGTCTAAATTCGCTGAAATCTCAGATGCCAGTTAATATTAGTTACTGTTGTTTATTTATGGAAAACAAACTTCGAAATATTTACACGGAATTTATTAGCCATATTTAAAATATTCGTATGTTTTTCAATAATTTGAGAAACAAACTGTCATAAGGTTTGTTTTAATACGATATAAAGACTAGTTACAGGTGCATTAGTTAAGTGTTGGTTAACCTACGAATAGGTTAAGTTATTAACATTTAGACAAGCAACTGCATAGGGCCGGTTACTATATCTTACTAATTATTCGTTTGCCTTTTTGTTATTTTGACAAAAGCTTCATGAAATTTGTCAAGATATAGAAAGCAGCCATTAATCGACAATTTACTACTTAACTAAATAAATCTGTCCAAACAATAAGGACCCAACTTGCCAATTTTGCAAGTTAACTAATGCATATGTAAATATGGTTTCACACAACACATTTAAATATGGCCCACAAAAAAAGGGATTCTATTATGTATTTCGATGCGTAAAATCCAAATCTGGTCAGTTTGACCCCAGATCAGGTGTCAGATACGGTCCCGGAGACATTTGCATCAGAGCCTGATTAACATTTGTATTATAGCTTGATTAACATTTGCGTTATAGCCTGATTTACATTTGGATTATAGCCTTAATTACGTAGATCCCAGATTCGGTCCCGGAGACCCAGACCCCAGATTCAGATTCACCTGGATCAATGGACCTGGTTAAAAAGTACAAACTACCTTTTTTGTAGGCCGGCTATTATTAAGTGCACCAGCAGTACAATTTTTCCAAAGGAAATTTAGTACTTTTGTCTATTTAGAATTGTTTTATACCGTACAGAGGTACAATTATATCCTATCCATTTTTAGTAAGTAGCTCATTCATAAAAGGGTGAAACGATTTTCGTAAAACTTCGTCGCAATATTTTATCGAAAAACTTCAAAAACTCCAATTTCGTTTTCGTGCTCAAAGTAAAGACAAAAGCGCCACCACGTGTACATTAAGATATTTTATTTAAAAGCTCAATCGATATTGGTCATAATTAAACATCAGTTTCTGAAACTTCATTAGGAAGATTAAAATGGCCACTCACGCTTATAATGAAATTTTATTTCATTATAATAACATTGAATCCACACTTGGAAAACTGGCTTCAGTTTCAAACTGTACTGCGCAGGCATCTAATATGTAGAACTGACCTTATGAGGCTGCAAAAGTGGCCATTTCAAATTAGCAGTGCTAAATGATTGCTTTCATGGAAGAAAATTTTTAGGAATGGATAACTGCTCAGTATTAAACGTTAATACGAAAAACTTCCTAATCCTACCTGATTATAGATTGCACAGCACAGAGCTTAAAACGGCCGCTTTTGAAGATTATTTCTTTTTATTGCGTTCAGCAGACAGGCAAACGGCCCACCTGATGGAAAGCGGTTTTTTACATTTGATTCTTTAATACACATTTTTAGATTAAATCAGGCAGAAATAATAATAAATATATTAAGGTTTAATTTTTGACTGATCTGGTGTAAAAAATAACATGTCAACAAATACGGTGTCGCCTAGTCTAATTGAAAATAGAGACTGAAAAAAAGTGGTTTTTAAAGTTACCCGTATATCAACTCCAAATTTTCATAGAGTATTTGTATAATACGTAAATAATTGTGTTCATTGTTTAAATTTTATCTCCTCTGTGAACAGCATCATCAAACTTTGAAATCGTGTGAAACGATAAATTCCGCACTTCACTTTTTAATGGTTTCATACATGTTTTAAACACGCAATTGATAAAAAAAAATATACCAAAACAAGAAAAGACAATGTTTAATAAATTGACATTGACAGTACTGCTATATGTTTTTTTTATCATTCGAGTGGCAACTTTCGTTAGACAATTTCTAGTTATCGAAGTTTTTCAAACAACGTTTTTTCTGGACTATTCTCATTCCCATTTATTCATCCATGATAGCAGATCCGATTGTTAGCCGCTTCCTTCATCTTATCGACCGTTCAATTGCCCGAGCCTCGGCTAAAATTTTTGCATAAGCTTCATACAAATGTCAAAATTCAACCGATGATGAGCCAAGTGAATGGATAGTAAGATACAGGAACGGGCTATGTATCGATTACGGTCCCAGCCGACTCGATATCAAACATGGCTGTATTAGTCCAAGCCGATTAATATCAATTTAATTGAAAACAATATCTCTATAGAGCTGTGATGAACGTCTCTGGACGATATCTAAACCTTACAATTAGAAAACATTAAAAAATCACTTTTAACCGTATCATACATACACATTC
This sequence comes from Dendrolimus punctatus, assembly GCA_012273795.1. NCBI lineage: Eukaryota > Metazoa > Arthropoda > Insecta > Lepidoptera > Lasiocampidae > Dendrolimus > Dendrolimus punctatus. The sequence continues at coordinate 2,192,690 of CM022537.1, forward strand.
GACGTTCATCACAGTCTACAGGCCTCTTTTGTATGTAATTCGCATGGTAGTTAATTACCAATATGGCGGAACGACCAATATTTCATCAATTAAAATACATGCAATTTATAGTGTCAATGTAGGGAAGCATAAATGCCATATATTCCATTTATGCTCTCCTAGATTGAAATATTTCCTTACACAGCTTCTTAGTCGCCATTTTTAAACCAACCTAACCTACCTTAACACACGTATAATTTCATTATGGTTATATGTCGAATTTTTGTTTCGCTTTACTATCTTGTTATGCTAACTTCAGAGAAATTAATACATCATCACAATATTATAGAGTAAGTATATAGTATACAATATTCAAATCCGACAATACATGAGTAAAATTTAGGATCTTTAGGATGTTGATTTTTTTAAGTCAACCTCAGGATAAGGTAAGAAATGGCATATAAATTAGAAGAACATAAATACAAAAAGCAGAATAGGTAATATACTTTTGTTTTCTGTATTTTTGCTCGGTTTCTAACTTTCTATATCTTAACACTCATTATATTATATATAGTTCTTGCATTTTACGAAGGCCAGCGACCTTTAATTGTGGTGAGTGGTTGTGTGTGTGTGACTAAAGTGAGTATGACGGGTCGGCACGCTTGCAACTGATGATGCACTGGTCGCTCCGTCAGACACGCTATCGCAATACACGAGTAAAGTTCACTCGTCTTTGTGGATTGCAAGAACGGCATGATGACATTTGTAATCGATTTTAGTAACGATGACATGTGGAATCGATTTTTACTACTGGTATTAAAATGGTATTTCTATGATGTGATGTGAATAAAGAGGTCCTGCACTGCAGTCCGCCTGGTAGTCCATCGGACTGTGAATGTTGTTGCAGCCTACATTGCGTCCTGCAACACCGTGCAGAACGCCTCTAGTCCTGCAAGCCCTATCCACTGCTCGACTGCAATGCAGTATCGTGTATGGCCCTTTTAATTTTTTTTTCCTTCTTCATTAGAAAAATGTCTATTGAAATTAGAATAGTAAGACACCTAACAGTATGACGTGGATGATACGGAACAAAAATTCGACACGCAACGGGGATATATCATCAAATGTGAACTCCTTATAAATATATAAGCCAGGCGTATAAACACGCTCACATAATTAATTATGCATTTTGTACCTTCGATGTAGCAACGCGATTAATTCACGAAATCGATTCTGTTTGCTGTTTAATACTAAATCAGACTTAAAACCCGACTCCAGTAACGATGACATTTAGAATCGATTCAAGTAACAATGACATATGGAAGTAACGATGACATATGGAATCGATTGTTTCCTCTTGTTGTTGTACAGTCAACTGTACAAATATTGGTTAATTGGGTTAAGGGAACCGCAAGTAAATGACAATAGTAGTATTTCTTCGTTACTGCAATGCCATTCGTAATGTTATATTACGAATGGCATTGCAATAACGAATACCCACCAAAAGTCTGGTATATAGTTCATATAATCTATCAAACGATATCCCAACACGAAAAGAAAGAAAACAAAGTAAAGAAAGAAATGATTATGGCAAAAAGCATGAGATAAAAAGAATAGTTTAACTTTTAAGTTTCCTGTTGGAACAGAGTACATGAATGTACAGAGGAAGGAACAGACACCTAGATATCGTTTAAAAATAATGATGTTATATAATCGATTACATCTTTTAAAAAAAATTACGCAAAATAGCGTATAGAGTATGAGACAAAGGATCGGAAGAATCGGATCATGATAATAATCGTGATGATTATAATGTTTGTGACGTTTATGACTTTGATAATGTGGTTTTTCAGTCTGATTTAGTTGACGCATCCAGTAAACGGAGTTCGCGTAATCGGGCCTCTACGGTTAGAAATATACAGTTACTATTTACAACAATGAATTCCTTAAACATCGATTAGTAATATAACTTGCTAGTGTTGGATTGTATCGATACATTTTTAAAACAAAATCGATATCGATTTCTCGAACGTCGATTTAAAATTCTGCAAGTACACATACACAAAAAGCTTTATAAAAGTAAAATAGTGTAATACATAATTTATGTACTGCGCTTTTTGTATGCTGTAACACGTTTAAGACTTCGTTTGTGACTTTCTACTGATAATCGTCAACATTATATCAGTTTATTAACTATGGGCCAGTACTAAGCCAATTGAGATCCATATATTTCTAAAGGTTTATTTAATTGCTCAATAAATCTTCGAAGGCACATAATATTGTCGACATCAGTACAAGATCTTGGAGCTACATTTTTGGTGACATTACTTTTTCGTCACACTTGTGATATATAGAGTGCGTTTCATGGAGTTTTTATGTTGTTTCTAACAAGTGTTTTAATGTAAATATTTTGGTGATATTATTCAATTTACTAATATGCTAATACTATTACATTGAAACGACTTAAACCGTGTGATAGAGTCTTCTATCAATTTTGACGAAGAAATAATGTCATCATGTTACAACACATGTGAGTACGCCGACGACATTATAGTGCATACCCACCTTTATCTGTTGACAGTTCTGAAATATGACCGTCGGTCAGAATAATCGATAACGCAACATACCGATTGAGAATCGATACAAGCCGCACTAGGGAGCCGATGCGCGAACACTGTACAGGGGGCGCGGGGCTACCGGCGCCTGAGCCGGGGCCCGCAGCAGAGGTACCGCTAGCAGAGCACCGCGCGGTCGGGCGGGGGGCGCGCGACGGGGGTGAACGGCATCAGCCGGTAGGGGGGCGTCGCGGGGGCGGGGGCGGGAGGCGAGGCGGCGGGGGGCGGACTCGTCTGCGCGTGCCCCGACACCAACTTCGCCGGCTTCTCGTAGTCCGGCTGGAACTTCTTGCATAGCGCCATCACTTTCGTCGTGTGCGGATGCGATTTTCGTGACACCTGCAATCACAAATGATATGTCACAACACACACACACATTTGAACACGTAAACTCCTATCATAGACTACCACAATAAGCAATAGAACCACAGTCAACATTAAAAATCTACCAATCAATGCCAAGGGTTGCCTGGATGAGACCGCTTTTTAATTGCGAGGCCGCCCCCTGTACTATCTCGTATCTTTTTCCACTTCTGTTTGTTTATGTTTGGGTGTAATAAATTATATATCATAAATTATTTAGTATGTAAGAATTAAATATATAAAGTTCTGTGGGTAACTCTGCAGTATTCCAAAAATGTGTATGTCAGCTCCGACGCGCGACTGGAGTTTACTCCTTATTTACGATTGTCTTTGAAAATGCACTGAGGGATATTATTTTAGATCTTGTTTAATTACAAGGCTCAAAAGGACAAAACCGTTTAACTAGTGTTTTAAACAAAACAAAAGTGTGGTGTTTTTTTTTTATTTTTTTTTTATTGCAGGGGGTCAGCAGACAGGCAGACGGCCCACTTGATGAAGAGCGGTTACCATCGCCTATGGACATTTGCAACAGCAAAGATGCTACAAATGCGCTGCTGCCCTCTTAAAGGAGACTGGAACCTGGTCCACTAATGTCGGAACACAGCTCAAGGTTGTTATGGCGACATACTTTAGACCAGGGGTGGTAGCCATCCAGTCGGGCAAATGCCCTACCACCTGGCTGTGGGTTGTTTTCTCGCCTCTTACGACAGGCCGCCCGGCCGCAGGAAATTGTATTCTTTCTCCGTTCCTGCACGGAGATAGTGTACTGTGCTAACTTATTAAAGAACACATCAACAAAGTATATTCCCCTTAACGGAGACAATAAGAAAAGTGCTAATGGACACTTTCTTAGTTATATACTTTTAGTCAATTTAGGTTATATTTAAATTACTTTTTAGTCGTTTTAGATTAGATTGTAATATTCTTGTGATATTTTTTTAAGTACAACATCTAAGAAAAAAGCAATTAATTACACATAAGTACGAAATTTTATGTAAAAAAGTGACGTTTTTGAGTTTATACTTGTATTATTTACAAGTTTTTATTTCCTTTAAGGAGTAAACTCCAAAAATACAATTGGTTTACTAGGCTTTTGTCAAAAGTTAAACATCTTTTTAAACATTAAAATCTTAACCTCGTAAACGTAAATAACATAATTATGTAGGTTACCTTGGGCGTGGAGGGTGCGTCGGGGAAGGGCGGCGATATGTCTCTGGTGTGCGCGTGTTTCAGTGGCTTGTCGCACTCGTCACGGGGCGCGGGCGACGACGGCCGCGACGTCGCTGCAAACGTACGCAACAGTTAGCAACATTAAATCCGGCATGACGTGTGTATGTTTTGCTTCACGAGCACTACTTGTCAACTAGACTGATCCTTTGCACAACTGAGTTCGGTAATAATAAGTTACATTACAAGCTTACGCGAGTAAAACACACAGCTGTGTGGCCAAAATATTTTTTTCTATCAAGGCATATATCCTACTATTCACTTGCCATGCCATTAATAGAAATTTAACATTACTTTTATGGGACTTATGTAAACTTTTAATCTGCTGTAAGCTTAATGAACGGTTGGTAAAAATTGTAGGAAAGTTACACATAAACAAATATACGGTGGTACGAAACTAAAAATTAAACTAGTTAATAATTCCCTGCTCAAGATAACTTGACCCCAGTGCCACCAATTCCCAAAAATTCTTATAACCTATAGTAAAATAGGTTATGAGTAAAGAATATTTCAAAACTAAAAATAAATTTGTGGGTACTGGGTTTCTAGAAATTGCTGCGATTTTAGGTGTTTTTATTTTATTAATATTAACCCTATAGTCAATATTTTGGTGTTACTAATATCCATAGATAATAACCGCTTCCCACTAGGTAGCCCGTCTGCATGTCTGCTGAACCAATGCAATAAAAATCAATAAGTAATTTTTTAATGTTGGTAGCCCTGCGTGTCAATTTTGCGTGAACGGGGTATATAATAAATTCTTTATTAATCAAAACCATACCTACTCTTATTACATACCTATATACTACATACGCTATTATAATCATCAACTTACCCTTTTCATCATAATCCTCATCGTCGTGTGTGCCGTTGGTGCCGTTGCATCCGTTAACACCGTTGTGCCCGTTGACACCGTTAACCCCATTAACTCCGTTCACCCCGTTAACACCGTTAACCCCGTTAACGCTGGCGATGTCGTCATCGTCGTCGTCGTCGCCGTCATCGTCGGAGCCCAGTTCGGGAGCGTCGAACCCAACACCGACGATCGCTCGCGACATGTCGGCCTCGTCTTTCAACCATGGGTGCTCCAGGCACTCTTCCACTGTGAGACGACCGCTGGAACAAAATAAATTAAACATTTGATTACCTGTGCCCACCACTCGGACTTTATACTCATACTAGAGTTTAGGGTTTTCACTACAACCCTGGGCAGTACCCCTTATTTATTAAGCCAGCATACTTTCACCCAGGTTACACATTGCATAATTTTTGTTATCAGGCGCGCTTCTACGACTCGGTTACAATATATTGTTTTTTTTTCTACTTTGAAAAAGACAGTATATACTGTATATACCTGCCCTTTGAAATTATCTAACTGATGGTAAAGACTGTTAAAAAATTCGTTACGTGGCTTAGGAGGAGTTAGCATATATATACACAGACAGCAGAAAGCGACTTTGTTTTATAGTTTTATACTACTTTATTATGTAAAGATGATTCATATCTTTTGAACTCCCGTAAAATGTCGAAATGAAATATTTTGAAATGGAGACATATTTTCAAGCAAACAAACAGACGAAAATTAAAAAAAAGGTTATTTATTAGGTATCATATAAATAGAAATTTTCACACGAATCTTAGCATTTATTTAGAAAATTGCATAGAGACATTTAAATTGTTATTTAATTGAATAGTCCGTACTCACTTCGGATCAACTACAAGGGTCTCTCTGATAAACTGTTTGGCCCTCTGCGAGACCCCGCTGAAGAGGTCCTTCGGGAAGGACAGCTGGCACTGCGATATGTTCAAGTAGGTCTCCTGCTTCGTCTCGCCCGCGAAGGGGGAGTACCCGCTGACCAGCACGTAGGCCAACACACCCACCGACCATATGTCCGCGGCCAGGGTTAGAGGTTCGTACGACAGGATCTCGGGCGCTGAAAAAGTGATTGTACACTCAATGTTTTAGTTTTTAAAACGGCGATGGTGAAAGATTTACAGACAACATTACATTTTGGTTATCATCACCTATGGACATTTTTAACACCCAAAGGGCTGAAACCTGGCCACAGATGCCGAAACTGCCAACTCAAGGTTGTTTTGATGGCATACTTTAGATCAGAGGCTTACAACATGCCGCCCAACCGCAAGAATTAGAATTTTTCCTCCGCGCCGAAAACCTTCTAATATGTATTATTGTATATGTATTCTTCTAAATATCTATGGGTGATAGTAACCACTTTCCATCAGGTAAACAATCTGCCTGTCTGCTAATATACTCCGGCGATAAATATATGAAATTACAAATATTGTATTAAACAGAACTCATCTGTTTTTATTGCGAAGCTGGCAAAGAGGCAAACAGCCTCGCTCATGGAAAGTGATTACGTCGCCTATAGGTGTTTGCAACACCAATGGCGAAGTCAACGCTTTGCCAGCCTTAACGATGGAATAAGGAGGATGGGAGATGGGGATGGAATAGAAGGATATAACAAGAGGAACGGGATATAAGAGATAGGATAGGGGATTTGTATAGGGGGATGCTGTAGTAAAGATAACGGGTTTTTTTTAAATTATAGTATAGGTTCGCGTTTGACCACAATCTTGCCCTATGTGGAGCAAAGATGTGGTCTACGATGTAGCACGCTTACCTAGAAGGTACCTATTCACACGGGACTTGAAGACACCCAGGTTATAAGTATCGGGAAAGACAGACTCCGGCAATGAGTTCCATTTTTTTTGCGGTGCGTATGATGAATTCGAAGCGTTTCGTTCTTATAGGTGAAAGAAATGGACCATTGGAACTCACTCATCGTATAAAACACGATTCGCTTATGGTGATAATTATTCGTCACAGTGTAACCATGTTCTAAAATCTAGATCCTGTGACGTCCAGCAAAGTGCGACTATGAGGCGCAGGTTTTTTTTAATTCAGCTTCCTCCACCATAGGATAAGGTGAGCGTTTTCTTTTTCTCTATATATATTAACTTTTTATTTTTATTTCTATTAGCGAAACAGTTGGGTATCTTTTATTTATTTCCTTTTTTTTTATTCATCTTCTTTCAAAATACTTTCTATTACAAAGTTTGCTTATATCTATTGCTCTTATTGATATTTATTTACATGTGCTACAATCTATTTATTTCAACTATATTATTTACCTACTTTTTTACTTTTTACATTTACTATCTTTTACAATTCTAATATTTACGAGTATTTGGGGCGCAGGATAGGTTTAGTGGGTAGTTCGTCGGCTCTCTCTTCGGGGAGAGGTACCGAGAGCATACGTTTGGCCTCCCCAATACTTGGGCCGAGTGTATGTCGCAAGACATTCCCTCTGCGTTATCAAAGAGAGAACTAATAATTTATCGTTGATATTCTGTGAGAGCGCGATATCACGCCGACTGAACCGGCCTTAAGAGCTGTACTGACGATAGTGACTCCAGCATGGCTCTACCACGTCGGAATCTTGCAAAAACTCACCAACATAATCCCTCGTGCCCAATATCTCTCTGACATGCGCACCGGGCTGTATTGCTCTGCTGATGCCGAAGTCGCATATCACCAGCTCCTCCCCATCGGCCGAGAGCAGCAGGTTTTGAGGCTTTAGGTCCAAGTGTGCGACCCTTCGCGCGTGGAGGTGCTGCAGCCCCTCGAGGACGTGACGCAGCGCCCTGCGCGCCGCACTTTCCGAGAGACGCTCCTCCTCGTCCAGAAGCCTCTGAAGCTCACCACCAGCGCATAACTCTAGAACTATCGCTACTTCTGAACCGGTATCGTATACCTGGAAGGAATAAAGGATTTCTTAGTATCATAATCCCAATTATCCAAAACAATACCCCTTATCTGCCATTCTATCTTTATATATGAAATTCTAATTTTATTGTTTATACCATTGAACTCCTAAAACCCCTAGACCGATCTTGATGAAATTTTTTGTGTGTGTTCGAATGGGAGTGGGTCCCAGGTGGTTTATAATTGTGAATCTACAATTGGATCCGGTAGATGGCGCTGCAACCGGGTTCTAAATATTATTTTTTTAGGGCAGAACGACGTCTGCCCAGACCGCTCCTATTTCTTATAAGATAAATACATTAAATTAAAGTGCTATTTGGTGTTTTATAGATTAGCGAGAAACTAAAATTGTTTCTTTCATGTTTTAAGTAATTTCTAGTCTTTTGAAACAATACAGATTACACGCTGGCGACGCACAACCTAGCTGCAGTGATCACTCAGATGTATGATGGCTCATCGGAATTCACGCACTAGGCGGCCGCGAAGTTTTGGCTGCTAAAATACTGGCTGCCGCAACCAGATTGCTCGTTGCACAGCGTGCCTATACATTTTGAAATACTAATAAAATATTTATATGTCGGAGGGAAGCTATAATTGGATGGATGTATAACGCACAATATTATTTGTTTACATTTTAATTGCTTCTAAAATTGATAATTTAATTTGGTTTGATGTCTTAAATGTTTCTATAACTAAAAGATCGTTCTAACCTAATAAAAGTTATGAATATTGTGATTTAATAAACGACCAATGAGAGCAGAGCATGTCTTGAGCAGGGTCAAGGACGCCCTCTATACTTTGAGTAGTATCTATTTGGGTAGACTGAGTTTTTGTGACACATTTGGTTGATGGCAGCAGGTCGAGTTGGACCATTGAGAATTTAAAGAAAGTGTTTTAAGTTAGAAGTATGAGCGGTGCCCTGAACCCGCTGCTCGGTCTAAACTATGTTAAAATGTGTTTTAAATCTAAATTAAATGTGTATGAACAGTTGGCCATCGTGTTTTATGCTCGCATTTTATCCTGATGACGCCCACTAAACCTGCAATAACTAAAGGAGATGTCACGAGAACGAGGCCGTTCTGCGACATATATATACATAAATTACGATTCTGATCAATATAAGTATGTAATAGTAACTTTAAGGGCCGCTTGCATAAGGTTGCTTAAATTTATTTAAGGTGTTTCTTAAACGTATTAAACGTATTTAAAACCCTTAAATGCAATTAGCGTCTTGCACAACGCAAAATTTGTCACCAAATATGTTTAAATAACTGTCAATACGTTTTGTGTAAAACGTATTTAGGCAGTTTAATATGATTAACTAATTTTATTTAAAGGCGATCGTTGTGCAAACGGGCCTTAGTGTTTGTATGTTGATAATTGTAATAATTATTAAACTCTCAGCGCACTAGAATAACGTGGATGACCCTAGGTAGATAAGCAGATAAGTAACACTACATTACTCACCTAAATGTTACAAGAATGCGAAACACTCATAAACTATTCATATCATTCTATCCTTTTACCATTAAGATAGGAAATTTTAATCCAATAATAAGGCAAATGAATGAATAGTCAACTTCGAGATCTCACCAAAAACTCTATTTAAAAGTTAGTTCATTTGATGATAAAACAGCCCCAGTTGTTGGTGGTTAACACACTAACGTTTCAGATGACGTGGGCTCGTCTCCTGATTGGAAAGCATGCACCATCGAGGGCTTCTTATAATATATAGGCGTATACGCAAAAAAACATTTTTTGTTGTTTACTAAAACCTGTGCATCATTTAGAAAGTCATACCAGGATGCAAGTGTACCTAAAAAGAAGGGTATTCCAAATTTAAGCCTTATACAACCAACTGGTTTTGTCTTATTGACAATTTTGTCCCTTGTGTGAAACTACACTTTTGTCTGTACGCCCATTTGTTATGAAGCCCTCGATATGCTTTCATCGTCAGCCAATTGCAACTGTTAGACGTAGGCCTGCAACACCTATCTGCAACGTTGTACAGATCATCGGTCCGTCGGGTTGAAGGGATTCCTACACTACGTTTATTGAGACGCGGTCCCCACTCGAGGACTCGTCTGTTTCATTGGCCACCAGTCCTGCGTCAGACTTGACCAGCCCGTTGCCACTCTAACTTACTAATTTTATAAGCTACGTCTGTTACTTTAGTTCTCATATGAATATCCTCATTTTGTATTTTATCTATAAGAGAGACTCCGTGCATAGCTCGCACCGTACCACGTGCTGACGGTGAATGAAAGCATCTTGATGATACCAGAACATCGAGATTGTATGGGCTAATATTATGATGATATGATAGACTATACCTCGTGCAACCTAACGACCCGCGTGCAATTGGAGCAGAACGCAAGCACAGCGACCTCGTGTTGTATTTCCCTGGTGGTGTCAGCGGCACGCCGTCTCTTCCGGATGAACTTTGCGGCGTACTCCTCCCCTGTGACCAGGTGACGTATCTTGCGGACTGACGCGAATTTGCCCCTGCAAAATACAAAAAACACAAATTTTAATCATATTTAAATAAAATAAATAAATTGAATAACTTATTAAGAGAATAACGGTTTTTTTATTGCATGAGTTCAGCATACAGGCAGACGGTTCACCTGATGGGAAGCGGTTACCATCGCCTATGGACATATATAACTCTGAGTGTGCTACCAAAGTACTGCTCCTCTCTAGCGAGAGACTAACACATACACTCAAGGTTGTTATGGCGGCATGTTTTAAACCAGGGGTGGTGGCTACCATGACTGGCAAATACCCTACCACCTGGCTGTGGGTTGTTTTGTCGCCTCTTACGACAGGTTGCCCGGCTGCAGGAAATTGTATTCTTTCCCCGTTAACTGGGTTAATATAACTTGCTAATGGCCCTGCTACACCTAGGTTAATATCTGTGTCCAAATGCGACTTGGTTATAGTGTCAATAACAACACTGTTAACCAATAGCTACATTAGTGTAGGTATATAAATACACACGTAATCTGTCAATATTTAAGGTCATTAAGAATTAATAACAACATCGCAGCACATATAACGCATTAAATCGATAGCTACGTCTGAGTGAAACTGTTATTAACTATAACATTATTCTAGATGGAGCAGTAACGTTAGTGTATAGATTATACATGTTAAACGTCATTAATAATTGCACATCTCAAATAGCACATTTAATCCTTGGAGGATTAGGATCTGCGTGACACAGTCACTAACATTATCCCAGGTGTAGCCGGGGCATGAGATGAAATTAAAATACAAACGATGAAATAGTGAAACAACAATACGGTACATACAGAAAATTACTATAAGAAATTGATTCGTGTCCGACACGCCTTCAAACACGGAAATCGTTCAAATACAAAATATGTACCTAATTTTACAATTGCATTATATGAGTAGGTATCCAGTTTTTCAGAACAGATAATAAACATATCTAAACGCGCCATTACTCTGCGTTAGTCACAATAACAGCTGTCTGTGGTGAAAACATGCACTGCACGACTTGCTCTTAAATTTTCATTAGCTACACGATAAAGCGGTTTTATTCATATTGAGTTAGAGTAAGTTTGAAAGCTTCTTTAAGCACTATAAAAAAGCATTCAAACTCTACTATATAGAAATTTACCTATTTACGGTCTTATTTATATAATCTCCTATTTATTTTATTTAGGTTTATGGCTTAGCAGCTAGGCCTTTAAACCAGATCTTAGTTTACAATATAGTTTCTTCATTTTCTTAAGCCTATGTGTATGTAGCACAGCTGAACTGTAGGTAATCAGCTAGTGCCATTCAACGGAGTTCTTGTGACAACTCAAAAGGCCACATTTGACTATACAGTTTCTTACATTTCTCACAAAACACATAATCACTACTCAAAAACTATCAATATCCTACAACTATTGTTCATTTTAGAGTAATTTTACACATTGAAGAAAATAAAACTGCACAGCACAATATCTCCTTTCAGTTCCCGCCAAAAACTCACTCATAGGAATAAGACCGTACAACCATCTTTCAAATTCACACAAAAATTCCTAGAAAAAGTTGTTCAAAAGTTGGAAATATTTGTCTATGCTTCTAAAACGTTCTAAGTCTTAGTTGTATTTAAAATGTTATTAACTTTCACTCTTTAGACGCATTACTTAGGTATTTACCCCATTCAGTTAACATAAATCGTACATAATCTAAGTAGTTCAGTTCTAATTGAAGTAATAATTATCCTAAATTATTGGCGTAAGTAAGCGCCTGGCGCCAACCACGCTTCGCAAACTCGTCGTGACGTAAAACACAAACGGCAATTTCCATGTAAATTAACACAAAGCTACATTTGTGACCTAATTGTGTAACACATCGTATTATAATATAGCTGAACTAATATTTAACGCTTATGTAAGTAATTAAAGTATTGTTCCACATCTCTCTATATTCAGCACTATTCTAAATATAATTCCCTCTACGCAACGACATAGGGTTGTTTAAGAGCGTTATAAATTTTTCAGAGGCCGGCGAAGCGTTGAGATCGGCCTTGATGTTGAAAACGTTCATTGGCAACGGTAATTCCATCAGGTCAGCACTAAAATCTACAATTTTAAAGAAGCTCCTATTACTCCTGTTCAATAGGTCTTTCAGTTGCTTCGTAACTATTTGTTTGAAGTATATTCAATGGAAAAACGCAACATGGGAAGACCGGTGAAATAGTGGGCTGATGTCATATCAGAAACAGCTGGAAAGGATTGGATGATCCTAAGCAAAAACCAGAAAATCTGAAAGAAGACGGACGGAAAAGGGGTCCAAAATCAAGTCTAAAAGTTACTAAGATAATACTAACTTAATTAACTATATGTATGCACATAAAAACTTGTATTGTAAAACGATTTTGGAAATAAAGACTTTATTATTATTATTATATTCTAAAGTTTGAATAATCATAATTACCTGTCACGGAATAGATACGCATACCTTGCAAAGCTATATTTAAAAGAAAGAAAAAATATCATAAACAATTACAAGAAACCCGCCTCCAATTAGAACGATACACGTTCTTGCATAACATACATTGCTATAATGCCCCAATTATATTCAAAAATTAAATTCATAACGAGTAAATTTCCCACATAAACTGGTTCAATGTCATATAACGTTATATGCGCACGTAAAATTACGATTAATTGTGAAAAAAGTTATGTGGAACTATGAATTATACTAGATGTGTGAGATTTGGGTCAATGTCATGTATTGTTGTCTTTGTCTTATACATGAAACTAGAACAGGATAGCTTATTACAATAAACTAAGGAAACAAATAATGTAACTGGAACGGAGATTGCCTTTAACCAGTAATTCATTTATTTAATTTCCAACTTACGATACCCGATTCACAAGTTATTAGCGAATGCATATTATGACAATCATTTGATTACTAAGGGCATAAAAAGCTTAAGTAAAACATACTAGATATGGTTAGTTTTTCAATGTTTACTAGATTTTTTTACATAATACAATTACCAAAATGTTAAAAACATCATACATACTCCATTATTAACATAAGGCGATCACAATTACTCCATTATAAATGTCTTATTGATTACTAAAATAAGTAATACTTTGATCACAAAGAAATACGCTCTATTAGGTCGTATATTCCGTAAAGTAGGGCAATGTCAGGTATTACTGTCTCACTCTAATGCAGTACAAGTAACAAGGGTAATTGCAACCCTTGTTCTCTGCTTGACCGGGTCACCGACTACGGTAAGGGCGTTTATGCAATGTCACTTTTAATGTGATTGTAATGTCACTTTTAATGTGACGCTGGCTTGACGTTGTGAAGGATGACATGCGTAGTAACGGTCCAAAACGAGGGATGCTGAAGACCGCGCGAAGTGGGAGAAGAAAAAGTAGGAAAGCGGAACTTGGGCGTCGAAGTGAACACTCCTAACACAGCAGGGATTTAACGCTCGGATGTTGACGACTTTTAATGTGATTGTAAGTATAGAGTTAAATAAAAATATAATCTTTTATTTCATGAAATTCAATTGGAAACAATGGATACGTAGTTAAAAACGTAGAAAATAATACTAATAAGTTGAGCATTTTTGTAAACAATTAAATTAACAACACGACTCTTGCGAAATCACCCTGAATGAAATAAATCAGGGCTATACATAGCATTGGTCTCTATCTAGCTAGGGTATCTATAATATCTAAAAAAAACAACAGTGCAGTTATAGAAGCTCGCATAGGGCGCATAAAAGGCTATTTATATGTTATGGTGGTATAAACAGTGGTCTATATAAGCTCGCATAGGGCGCATAAAAGGCTATTTATATGTTATGGTGGTATAAACAGTGGTCAGCGCAGCGCAAAGCTTAATCTCAAATAACATGTAGGCTCGAGGCTGTATAGTAAGTAATATCTGGTTTTTATGTAATAAGAAACTATACAATTAAATATTATAATAAATATTCAACAAATTACTATGATATTTCAAGTATTGTATAGATCGGCCCTTAGGCAAAGGGCGTGACAGGATCGATATGCGCCTGTCATAATGCCCCAGATAAGTTAAATGGGGCGCAAAACGACCCCGGGCGAGCGAGATATTATTAATGTTTCGCTGTAACAAGGGGTGTGATTTAGATGTGAAAGGAGAGTACGGTACTGTACCGGTTTATGAAAAGGAAGTATTTTAACATTGTTGCCTGTATGGTCTGCTAGTTTAAGCGTTAATTATTCCGCCTAGTTGACTGGAACGCAGAGTAGCAGAGTTCGATTCTCAGCAAAGTAAATTTTGTAACTGAAGTTTTTGTTGTTTACAGAGGTTTGGGTGTTTAGCTACAATTTTTGTTTATATAATCCATAACACAAGCGTAAATCTTATAATAATATATAAAGCTGAAGAGTTGGTTTGATTGAAAGCGCTAATCTCAGGAACTACTGGTCTGATTTGAAAAATTCTTTCAGAGTTAGATAGCCCGTTTATCAAGGAAGGCTACATATCATCACGCTAAAACCAATAGGAGATGAGCACCAATGAAGAATGTTTCAAAATCGGGGGGTTTTGAAAACAAATTCCACGCGGACGATGTCGCGGGCACAGCTAGTTATTCAAATAGAGAATACACTATGTAAGTGTTTTTCTGCTCGTTTACTTATGTCTAGGGGTTAATACTTAATATTGTTGCGAGCCGATACTAGTCCTTTGCAGGTGTCTTATTACCCTTTGAATTTGAATGATCTATTCTTCGTGCTAATATCTTTGTTAACATTATCTATATTCTTCATTGTATATTACCGATCACAACAACTTTTGAGTAATATACGATGTCTGTTCATGTCTACTGATTATAATAAATGATAAACACATGACGACTTAAGTATACAAAAATTATCATAATACGATCATGACATCAAGTATTCGACATGTGAGTACTTTACGATATGGTACGGTGCGATTAAGTAATACTTTCTACTTGATTGATTAAGCGAGATGCTCTCCGAGTTACGACCGCTGCGATCGATCTCTTCAAGATACTTATCGACGCCCAAGATAGGTTCGGGCCACAGTACTCCTTTCTTTTAGTATGTGAATTATTATTTTTTCCAGCATCGGCTCGTTTTCATATAGTATTATGAAAATATCAAATAGGGGAAAGGCGTATAAAGATTGTCCGATGCGACGGCCTATGCAAAAAATGTGTAGTCTGAATGGCTTATTATTCAACTAAATATATAATAGAAATGCGGTTGTAAAATATTTATTACACGATATAGTAGTCTTAGCAAAAATATGTAAATTAAATTGATTGAAACTAATTACAATGAAAGAAAATAAAATTAAACCAAATATTATACTTAATAATAAACTAAATTATAATTATAAATACACTACAAAAATGTTATATAATATTTGTAGCCATCAAATTGATAGGTGTGCAACGTGAGCTGCAACGCTTAGGTAATATTAGCTTAATCCCAGACGAGACTAAAAAGAGTGAGCGAGCTAGCTACCTTTTTCCATAACATCTACAAATTACGTCACACAAATTTCAGGCTTTCTTGATCCCTCCCCCGCCATTCTTATTGCTGGTCAAGTTCATGAGATTCCTCTCCTCCTTTGCAATTCGACCTCGAGAAAGTATTAAATCCAATAGTAGTTTCGTAATTAACTTTTTTCCATTTAAATTATTTGTTAATAATTTAAACACTGTTGATATAGACAGAGTTGGAAATATTTTGAAGTTATTCATTCAAATTCCATGTTTTATAGCTCAAATGTTAAAATAAGACGTGACGAAATTTAGGGCGCCTCCCACCTCACACAATATCACACCTATAATGGTTTCGGCAGTAGTATTAGTCGTATAATATATAAACATACATTTCCTTTCTTGCAAAAATAAGACTACAATATAATGTTTTCTACATTGTTAATTGTAATCAATATTTTAGCAAATAAATTTATAACAATACAGCGAACATAAACACGTATGTATTAAATTGACTGTAATTCATTTTTATATCTGTACAAGAGCTAAGCAGTGTAAACCGGTACACAAAATTCACTGTAATATTGTACATTCACAAAACACCCCGTTATTTTTGTTTCATTTTTCAAATCGAATCGGGCCGTATCATGTAACGTTACTTCGCAGAGGACCCCCGCTGAATGTCATTGCACTGTGTCCAATAAGCGCATCGGGGCAGACGTTGTGCAACTTATGAATAATTACTCGACGGACGGATGGACTGACGGGTGCTCCGGTGTTCAATGCCAAGGACGTCTCGCTTTTGGACGGTCGTTGGACTGTTGCGTAAGCGAATGCAACTTCATCAAACAAACAGTACAACATTGGTAACAACAGTCGATTACAACTATTTATAAATTGATATAAAATTTATGAAAGTTCAGATGCCAAAGATATTATAAATTTACATAATCTACACTTACTAATATTATAAAGAGAAAAAATATGTTTGTAACGAATAAACTTAAAAACTACTGGACCAAAAATTCTTTTACCATTCGAAGGCTTTTTTTTAAAGCCGGGGAAATGCATTTCGCACACTACCGGGCCCTTTACTAAGGATGAGACCAAAGCTACGAATACGAAACCAGAGTCAATCGCCGGCATGTGTGGAGACTCGGAAACTCAATAACTCTACTAAAACCACCCTCCTCCACGTACGCATTACACACAATAAAAAAACTTCAATAAACATTATAATTATATTTTTATGATTACAAATTCTTGAGACCCGTGACAAAATTATCTACCATTAATGCTGGTCAATTTTTATCAATCCTCCTGTGTAGCAATTGCAGCACGTAGCAAATCAAATGTATACTATACTGTTACAACTTGAGCCCCGACAAATACAAATTCCACGTACGTTTCTAGTTATTGTAGAGAACAGCCTATTGTTCTATTGTGCTCGTTTACGGCCGCTCGCGGCTGCATCATTAGCCAGGTGTTTCGAATTACGATTACAAGCTGTCTGTGTCGACGTTGCCAGGCGGGCACATTTGTATTTGTGAAGTATAAAACGACAGCCTAATGGAGAGCGGGCAGTTGAGCAACGACTACGATAGGGTAGTGACGTGTGTACATTCGGGAATCTAATAGTGACGGACTTAGCGCGTTTTATTGAATTAAGACCTTCTGCATTACGTTTGGATTTGTTGTGTTCGGTTAAATTTGTACCTGTGTTATACGTGTTTGTATAGTTCTAATAAATTTTATAATAATTCGAACGGCATTTCAATTCGAGTCCCGCTAACTCGTAACAATACATTTTATCGTATATATTGCTATGTCTTGTATTATTTTGTATATATACAATATATACATAATCATACAAGACGGGTCTTCGGTCTTAAATTGCACAATTTATCGTAACCCATCTATTTGATAAAGATGCACTTCAACCAATATATGGCCGGCGGACATCGTTATGCGTATGCGCATCACAAACACGAATATAATGAAAATATAACTATCATTTTTATAATTATGAATATTTCTTAAAAATTTATTGTAGAATTATAAATGCATCTATTTCTTTTAATTAACACGCTCAGTTTAATTACATTAATATTTTGTTATCTAGATATGGTTTATGTATTTTATTACTGTATTGTATTAGCAACAATCATGAATTAAAATAGAATATACATTATTTACACAAAACATTAGAAAGATAATGACCATACTTATTTCTTTTTATTAAATCGAGAGTTTTCGTTACGAAGCGATTACTATTGATAATAAAATCATGCATATACGTAAATAATGCCAAAACAATAATAACTGCGGAAGTCTTAGAAGCGCATATTATGTTTAAAAAACTCTATGAATTGTCATTTTACTTAAATAAGAATCGCTTACTTGTCCTGCATTTTTACTTTGCTTTAGATGCATATATTATGACGTACCAACCCTAATTATTTATTTAAAAGCTCCCTTCTTTACTTAAGAGCTCCCTTTTACCTAAGGAACCATAATTATTTTCTTAAATTTATATAATTAAAGCCCAATACCGATAAATAAACATTACGCGAAATATACTTTTTGCTTATTACCACCGAAAGTATGGCAAACATTGCAATGATAAACTCGGCCGTCATTCGGCTGGGCGAATGCACGCCGCCGAATTTCGCCGAATCCTGCCCACCTGCCGTTCATAACAGCTGCTGGGCGACAAAAACGCGGACCAAACTTGCCTCTGCCACATGCCTTTAATTTAAAATATCCTTTAGACTTTAGAGATTTTTTGAATTGATTGGTATATCGTTCATTTCTTATTTGTCTATATTTTTATCCGTGCAGGAACGGAGAAACAATACAACTTCTTGCGGCCCGCGGCCTGTCGCTAGAGGCGACAAAACAACCCACAGCCAGGTGGTAAGGCCTTTGCCCGACTGGATGGCTACCACCTCTGGTCTAAAGTATGTCGCCGTAACAACCTTGCATTGTGTTCCGGCATCAGTGACCAGGTCCAGTCTCCCTTAAGAGAGCAGCAAACCCAAGTGGAACGGCTCTTCAACCCACCTCTTGACATGGGTCGTTGTGAGCGTTGAATGATCGAAAATTATGATATCACGTGACGTTTACGCCACGACCACAACGACCGCGCCAAAAATAAAAGTAAAAAAGTGGCTGAAGTTACCCCTTATAACATCAGCTATCTGCCAGTGAAGTTCTCGTCAAAATCAGTCTAGCCATTTCAAAGATTAGCCGGAACATCCAGACAAACGGACAAAAATTGATCAATTTGATGAAATCAGTCCATAAATGTCCCACTGCTGCGCTCGGGCCTCCCATTATAGGGGGAACGGATAGTATACCCGCTCCGCTTGTCCAAGGCTTGGCAGGTTTGACACATCGGTTATCTCGATATGCAGGATCACGATATTTTCCTTCACCGTTGTCAGCAAGTGGTAATTGTAACAATATGCACATTAGGTCAGAAAACTGCCTAAGTGGTAGATGCATTCCGACCAGGATCGATCCCGCGCCCTTTGAGCTTGGGACGAGTGCGCTAGCCATTACGCTACCACGATTGTTTAATATAAATATAACTTTCATATGCATTTCACTGACACTTCAATTTTATTTATCTGTATATAATATAGATAAATTAAAACAAATAATAAATAGCTCTAGACATATGGCCTAGAAATAAGTTTATAAGTATATAAACAAATTTGAATTTGCATAATCAGTCATGACATGACTCATAATTATGTACGCATCAGAGAATCTCAATGTTAATAATTCGAGAGATTCGAGCTTTGGCATGTTCGCTCTTATAAATAAGGTTAGGCAGGTGCGGTTTAAGCGCCTGGATTTCCATACAAAAAAGGCCATATAGAAATGGTCACAGATGCGCGTAGGGGTGGCAGTGTTTCATGCAAATGTTAGCTGGCGACAGGATTCCGCAATTCGGCAAGACTGAGGTAATCTTTTGACCAGTGACTACGTTGTACAAAGAGAGTCAAGACGCTTTGACAAAAAAGAGACGGAGACGAAGTCATTCAGTTTTCATGCTTACTGACTATGTTACTTCTTACAGTAATTTTACGATTACTGACTCATGATAGCTAGACGTGTTGCTGGGGAGTTTCTTGCAGTTTCTCCTCCTTCAGATAACACGTTGCGAAGCGGTGACTAGGAAGTAAAATTAAATTTTAACCTACATGTATGATCCTCAAAAAGTGGTCTCCAGTGGAACTCATTTTACATGAATGTAACTGTAAGAAATAATTTCACAATCAGAATTCTTAGGAACCATTAGAAAGGAGATTCCCGAGATATAGGTTGACCCAGTTTGGGGACCAATGAGTTTCAAAAATTGAAAATTATGTTTTAATTAACAAATGAATTTTGTTTTTCTTTTATTTGACAAAATGTGTTGTAATGGTAAGTTAGTTTCATCTTCGCTAGATGGCGTTACGGGTATTTAAAAATAGGTACTTTGAATGAAAAAGTTCGACATTTCCAAGAATTCTAACCTGCCCACTTCATGGCATCTCTTTCAACGCATGGCATTTTTATAGATTTCTAGGATTATGAATAAATTTTTATAAAATTCTATGATAGAACGACAACCATAACGCTGCATCGATATAAATAAACAAAACGGCGCCCGCCAGAGATGCTGTTTGCCGCATTTGGTGGCAATTATGAGCTTCGGACAGCCCGTCTGGCTATTAATATGGCAAACGACGAAACACAACGACCTTGCGGAATGTCTAATTGGTCACAAATCGACGCTTAATTACGTTCAACTTTTCAACTAGTTCGATTTAGTTGGACGTTAGACGGACGTTGCACAATAGATGTATAGAAAAATCAAATGTATTTTTTTTTAATGTTCCACTTCATATAAATTCAAAAGGATTCGATAGGACTAAATAAACAAGTAATTAAAGATCATATTAATTTTATAATTTAACTTAAGTATTTATATTTAAATTATACAGTCCTATCTATTTTTCTGCTCCATCTACAATCTCCTGATTAGTTAAGAGAGTTTCCTTTAAATTAGGTTGCCTGGAAGATATAGGTTTTAGCGAGGCCGGCTATTACTTTGGCAATAATTATTATAATTATGCATTTTTTGTCATTGTTTATTTTGGTGAGTAATAAAATGTTATATAATCTGATCATAACATCTAGAACGAGAACTAACTTATTTACCATCTTGACGTTCGAGTCTAAAACTCACTAATAAAAAAAACGGTTGTAACAATACCAAATTTTACGTGAGCAATGATTTTTAAAGTTTCCCTAGGACTTCTAGTGGAATTTCAAGCAAAAATCTTTTCGTTATAATTCGACGATATTTACCAAACAACAGCCGACATGATATGTTTGTAATAAAATGAAATGAAATTTATTTACATACATAATGAGTACATGGAACATAAAATAATTAGACAATACGAAGACAATTCTGTACGGGCGTCCAAAGTTAGCTCTGGTGCCCGCACTAGGTCTCAACAGAGCCTGTGTGGCGGGCCTCAGTGGAGTTTTCTTCGATTTCGAATCTCTTTTTTCTTGTATTGCCTGGTATTATTACAACTAAAAGAGAATTAAAAAGGAAAAAAAAACAATAATAAAATGTACATACTACATAACTACGTGCCTAGATACGTTGGTGAGTGAGTATAGATTAAGAGTGTGTGTGTGTGTGTGTGTGTGTGTGTGTGTGCGTGTGCGTGCGTGCGTGCGTGCGTGCGTGCGTGCGTGCGTGCGTGCGTGCGTGCGTGCGTGCGTGCGTGCGTGCGTGCGTGCGTGCGTGCGTGCGTGCGTGAAAGTATTTGTTTACGTTGAAAGATAATTTGCGAAAGATTATTAACTAACGGTGTGTAACAATTCTTCAGAGTTTTCATATGTAAGTGGCTGTAAAAAGTTATTCAAAGCTTTTCTTAAATTATGGCGTGTCATGGATACTAAATTTAGATTCCTACTCAGAGTATTATATAGTTTTATTCCGAGAAATTTCACAAATTTAGTACCAAAAGTTGTACGACATTTAGGTTGTTGGAATACTAAATTCTGTCTACGCTTCGATTTCAGTTCTTCCATGTATGTGTATGTATCTCTTTTGTTACCGAATTGTGCTGTTTCATAACTACTGCACGGACAAATAACTTGCGAATATTAAGGACACTTGTCTCATTGTATATCGACTCGGTGGAATATAGCCTCGGCTTGAAGAACATGCATTTTAATAACGCTCTCTGGGCACGTTCGAGTACTATAAGATGTGTTGATGCTGCCGAGCCCCAAGCTGTATTACAGTAACATAATACTGATTCTGCTAGGGCAGTATACACTTTTAATAGCAAATCGCGATCGAGTACGTGGCGTAGTTGCTTGAATGCATATATTAGCTTTCTTGTCCTATTCGCTAGATATTTGATATGTGATGTCCATGTTAAGTATTTATCCAAGTGAATGCCTAAATATTTAGTTTGGTCGGTTGGCAAAATTTCATCACAAGTGCAGGAAGTGTATTGATGACAGTTAGTCTTATGCATTCTAAGATGAAGCGGTCGTTGCGGTTAGTATTTGAGTTTATAGTAAAGGTAATATAGCTTGTTTTATTTACGTTCAGGGTAAGAAGATTTTGTTTCAGCCAAGTTGACACAGAATGCAATCCGGCGTTAGCTGTATTCTCAATTTCTTCCCAAGTAGTACCGTAGAATAATAATACGGTATCATCAGCGTAACTGACGACCTCCCCATTTGTGAGACTGATGTTACATAAATCATTGATATATGCTAGGAAAAGGGTAGGACCCAAGATACTTCCCTGGGGAACGCCGAACTTAATAAACGCGTCGTCACTAACATGGGATCCTATTTTGGTCATCTGTTTCCTGTTTGTTAAGTAGCTTTCAAACCAGGACAGTGGTAAACCTCGTATTCCCAATGACTCGAGTTTCGACAGAAGAATAGGCCGGGATACCGTATCAAAGGCTTTTGCTAGGTCCAAGAAAACCCCTAATACCTTTTGCCCATTGTCCAATCTTTCACGAATAAATTCAGTTACAGACAATACAGCGTCTTCAGTGCATCGACAAGGTCGAAAGCCAAATTGTTTATTTGAAAGCAATTTTTTTGTTTCTAGATATTTTTTAAGCCTACTGTTCATTAATTTTTCTAGGACTTTTGACACGACGGGTAACAGGGATATTGGTCTGAAATTGGCTATATTGGTAGCATCACCTGCTTTAAAAATAAGCAAGATTATACCTCTTTTTAAGGGATCAGGGAACTTCCCCGTTTCAAAGCTAACTTGACACATTTTTGTTAGAGGTTCTACACAATGCGGTAATGCCAGTTTTAATACCTTTGTTGTGATCCCATCCCAGCCTGAAGAACTACTATTTTTAAGTGTTCTGATAGTGTCTATTATTTCAATAATATCTGTATTTACTAATCCGAAAGAATCTATTTCCCTAAATTTTTTCTCAGCTATTTTACTAAGTTTAATTTCATTTTTCTTTGAGTTAGCTAGTATATCTTCCGCGAGCTTGGCTCCCACATTAATATAATACTCGTTAATGTTATTAAGAGTTTCGCGATGGCGTGTTTTATCAACGAGTAGTTTTTGCACAGGGTTTGGCTTAGTTGTAAAGTTACAGATTCTCTTAATATTTTTCCAGGTTTTTTTCGCATCTCGGTTACATTTTTCCAGTTCGAGGTTCTCATAGGACTGTTTCACTTTACGAAGTACTTTATTACAAACGTTTCGGTATTCTATATATGTTTTCTTAACTTCTGAATTACTAATGTTCTTCTTATATATTTTATGTAACTTATCTCTTTTCCTAATACAATTTATCAGTCCTTTAGTAATCCACGGTTTGATATTAAAGTTCTTGTTTGACACTGGAATAGATACCGTATTTCTATTTACTATATCGGATAGCGTCCTTAAGAAAACTTCTGTAGCATTATCTAGATCATTAAAATTATTTAGTTTAATATTCCAATCGACTTTTTTTAGTTCTTCTAAGATACCATTATAGTCAGTCTTCATAAAAGTACGATTGTTTTTGTTTTCCAGAACGCGTTTTATATCTAGTTGTGAAATAACGGGATAGTGGTCAGTTATTGAAGTTTCAACTACAAGAGTTGTTACCTCATTTTTGGTCTTCATCATGCAGTGATCAAGACAAGATGTTTCTCTAGTTTGCAAATGATGCCCTGACAAAAGTCCATGACTAGCTAATAAGTTAAGATATTCTTCGGCATGCCTATCGTTACTATTTGACATAGGATTTATATTAATGTTTATGTCACCCATTACTATAAGATTTTTATACGATTTAGCTTCAAATAGTACTTTGTCAAGTGATTCAAGAAAATTGGTGATGTAATGGTTAGTTTAACTTCTTTTAATCGAGTAATTACTTACTTAGTTACCTATCACAAGGTGCTTATAAAATTAAAGTCATTTTTATTAAACATCATAAGGCTATGTTGACAAAATGAGTACAACGTAATTAAAGCAACTTGATACTTGCACGCTGTTTGATGTCATACTAAAACTCTACTAGTAAGTATCGAAATTATTCTTGACCAATATTAGAGTAGACTAGATTTTAGACAAATTTGCGGGCGCCCCTATTATTTTCTACTTTATTTTGCCATTCTGTACATACTCCAACACTTAGTTTCACATATAGTGGCCACCCTTAACTCTAACTGATTCGTAGTTTTGTTACACTATTACGCAGCGCCATAGAGACTACCGCTTTATGGCTAATTGTATATATTCAGATGTTTCTAAAGAAAATAACTGTGATCTACAAAGATAGACAGTCTGACGGATATAATGAAAACACAAGCATTCCGTTTTTTCCAAAATAGCTACAGAATTAAAAAAAAAAAAATAAACAAATCATAACATTGGATACTTATGTTTTCTTAATTCCGAAAGTAAAAGCACTATTAGTAAGTTTACTTAACAAGAGTTCGCCCCAAATAAGGGCCGCCTTTATGGGCACGATTGCGGTTCGGGTCACTGCGATCGGTCGACGGAAGTCGTAAAGTTTTACTACACAATACCCTCGCAGGATCGAAGTATAGAGAGCTTTATTGCGTGCAATGTTTGCAATGGCAGGTCCAAGCCGGGAAGCAAAGCACGATGTTACGACATCAGTGAACTATATGGGTCTTAAGTGGAAAGACTTGCTTTAATATTAATTTATATAATAAAAATTGGCTAAACAGTTAATTACAAAAAAAAAAATACAATTATACGAAAAATTTCATAAAACGACTAAATAATGGTTGTTTTAATCTTCCTGGACTGGATTTACTACTATTTCTAATTATAAAGATCTAAACTACCTTCTACATAGATTGCTCTGAAATTACATATTATGTACTTACCGTTACTCATATTTCTAAAAATCAAAAGGTTTGGCACCTTTCGATTTTTGGAAGTACCAAAATAAAACAGAAAACGTCACGCTCCAATCGTTGCACGCACCTGCCACTTGCGCGTGCGCAGCTGACGTGCAGACGGTCGGTCATTGGAGGCTACAAGAATACGAGTAAAAAAACATAAACCCTGACAAATTTAAATGTGCTCAATAAGGAGGCGTTTGTATCTTTGACAAATACGGAACTCTATTAGAAATGTCGTATATATTGAGATTTAGATCGTAAAATTTATCACCGGTACATTTAAGTTTCTAAAGTAACATTCAAAATAGTTTCTTAGATTGTATTTAAATGGTTTGAAAACACTATTTTATCATATTAATTTTAAAATATTAACATAGAAATAAAGGCACCCAACCAGTCATTGGCACTTTGTTAATAAAAAAAATTATATAAATATAGTCATGACAGTATTATAAAAATTATATTGTACGGCTACAAAATAAAGAAAAAAAAAGATTTTTAATGTTTTGAATAAAAAAAGCACCCAAAAAGTTCAACAACTGACTTCAAAAGTAACTAAAGAGCAAAAAACAAAATCTCTACAACATCTCGACGTCGAGAGGAGCCTTTCAGTTACGTTTGATGACGATTTTGTTTTTTGGTATTTTTTACTGTCTACTTTTTAGCTACGGAAATACTTGAATTACTTTAGAATAAAAACATGAAACATGTTTTAAGTGACAATAATATTGGAGGGTTGCTCTCGATATTCCTAAGATCCACTCACCAGATCTTTCCTTGATGACAATGGGACTGCCTCAGGAGAACACTCTCGAATAAGAAAATAAGTTCGCAATTGACGGAGAAATTGCGTAAAAAACATAAGAATTGAGAACCTCATCCATTTGGAAGACGGTTAATAATTGATTGGCTTCTAGCCAATCAATTATTAAGGGGTGCCAACAACGGTATAGTTTACCCCACTTGGTTCAATTCTTGAACTACACCAATCAAATCAATAACATTGGAAGCTTTATTAATCCATTTTTTATTCTGTGAATGAATATAAACTGAATATTATTTATACAGTAGTGGAATCTTAAATATCCCACATTTGGGCACCTGTTTAACATACAAAAGCATAATTAAATACATTGTATTGATTTCGCCATACATCAATATGTCGCCCACTGACATTTATTGTATGATAAAAATGCGGAAATACCTCGTTAGGCTTCATTATATCAATTAAAAAAATTCGTTAAATTTCAACTTTTTGGAAGTTATATATTACATATTACTGAACTTGAATCAACATTTTAAACTCATAGTTTATACTAGAGCAAAGATAACAAATCTTTATTGCACTAGTCTTTTATAAATAAATATATGTACTGTTTAAGAATTTTGACTTATGAGCTCTCGGCAGACGTTGGCCTGTCGTAAAAAACCTCAAAGAAAGTTAGTTTGTTAGCTAGATCATTATTTCAAATGTAATATATAAGTTATTGTATGTTTAGAAGATGAAGGGGCTGACATGTCTTTGTGACAAAAATCTCAAATAAATTATGATGAAAAAAGGACCAGGAAGAAATACTGGTATGTTATCATAAAGGATGACTCTCAGAAATTGTGGTGTCGAAGACTGCGCCAAGTGAAGAAAAAGAAATTAGAAAGGCTTCGAAACAGACATCCTGAACACAACCGGGTTAATTTCTAAGATAATTACTACATTTAAAAATGATGCAAGCTTGTTCCCCCACAGATTCAACAAAGAAACCTCAATCAGTTCAAAAATATAGCAAAAAGTGAGCAAAAAAAACTGGAAATATTTCAAATCGTCTCGCATGAATCGCGAATTAAAGTCTCAAATTTATGCCATTTATCAAAAGCATTAATGTGGAAACCATTTCATGGACATTTGTTGAGAAAACCTGTAAAATTGTAACAAAAAATTCTACACAATATAAAATGAAACATTGTTATTAAAATGTCAAATCGTTGGGAAACCGACGATCTTGAAATTTAGACGTTAAACTTAAATAAAAATACAAAATTTCATCAGTAAATAATGTTATTGAAGACAGCATATCGAGAAGTGAATGGCTATTATTGTGATAAGCGTCATTTGGAATATCTGTCGGGATAAAAGTTTAATGTTGCAAGTGACTAAAAAAACGCGTCATTAATAAAAATAAACTTACAATTAAAATTCAATACAGAAACCCGAAGTCATTGAAACACTGAACAGACATCAAAGGGCGGAAGGCTATTTGCTTTAAGCGACATTTTGTCTCAAACTTAAAGACATATAAAGAACTCTGTTTCCATTTAAAATCTGTTGTACTATGTGTCATTGTCACTGTAATGGGTGACAGTTGCGAACTGTCAGATGTCGATATGATACTCTGTGAAGAATAAAATAACCGTTTTCTCTGCTGCGTTGAATCTCGTACCAAGTCGTTTTATTATATGAAATCGTAAATAATAGTTTTCGTAAAATAAGAGTGTTTTTTTTTATCTCCTTTTTCAAATGTGGTTCATAGATTATTCATTATGCTCTTTGAATCATTTGAAGTTCTATACTATTCTCCTGGAACAATTTCAAAATATCTTTTGAAACAAATAGTTTTTTACCTTTTAATATGTATACGAGCGAGCGAGGCGAGTACGCCATAACATTAGGAGTTGCAAGCACGTCAATCTATATGTGGCACGTTACGTTTATCACGCTTGATTTTTTCTATCTGAGCATAATTATATTTTTTTTTTTTTTTTTTTTTTTTTATTTCAGGAGATCAGCAGACAGGCAGACGGCCCACTTGATGGACAGCGGTTACCATCGCCTATGGACATTTGCAACACCAAAGGTGCTACGAATGCGCTGCTGCTCTCTTTAGGGAGCCTGGAACCTGGTCACTAATGCCGGAACACAACACAAGGTTGTTATGGCGACATACTCTAGACCAGGGGTGGTAGCCATCCAGTCGGGCAAATGCCCTACCACCTGGCTGTGGGTTGTTTTGTCGCCTCTTACGACAGGCCGCCGGGCCGCAGGAAATTGTATTCTTTCTCCGTTCCTGCACGGATTCTGGATGGATTATATGAGTCTTAAACAACATCGAGATACGATATTGTGTATTACAATACTTATTCAACTTGAACTTGAAATGCAATTTGTCCTATGAGCGGTGTCTCTTGATGTATTGTATTAGTGTGGGCGCTCGTCAATTGTTATTAATAGACATCAGTTCTATGCATGTGCGTATATGCATAATGAAGTTTAACCTTGTTGTATACCTTGAAGGTATATATAGTTCACAGCATACTTTAAGAATGGCTTCTCAAGTCCAACTCAGCTGTAAAATAGCTATAGAATAGGATGTCATTGAAGTTTTTGTCATTCGTTTTGAAATTGTATTGCAGATTACTGTACTGTACTGTACTGGAAATGTAATATCTTACTTTGTTTGAAGAACCGTCCAATAATAATGAATAAGTACGATCATAAAACCTAGGGCGGATTATAATATTTATGGTTGTTCCATTTACCAAACCTGTAAAAATATCTGTGCACTTATTTCAAAGCTTGTAGTGCCATCAATGTTGTGTTTTGCATGGGCTTTTTATGTGTAGAGTAGTACATAATAGTCGCGTGAACTATCTTAAGCGGCATAGCACAGGCGCCGCTGGAAGGACTTGTCTCCTTCCGGGTGCAAATGCATTTGCATCGAGACAACGAGCTGAAAGAACCGGTCCCACGGTGAGATTGTACGGCTTTAAATCTAGCGGAAAGCTAGAAAACTAATATGAGATAATGTTGTCATATTGATTACTATATCTTTTTTTTTTCTTCATACCTCACACTGCAGTGGTATACCGTTAAGCATTACTTTACTGCAGCGGGGAAGAGAGGGATATTTCTTTTTTTTCTTTCAACTTCGTCACGAGCCTTTTTGGACATAATTTCCGTTATCATATTATTGACATTGTGCCAATTTTCATCTTTTTGTAGCATTTGTAGCATTATGTCCAAGAATTTTCTTGATGCTATTTTGTAACCTACATTTGTTTCAGCTGTTCTTCGCGCCTCTTCCCATCTTTCACATTCAAAGATAGTATGAGCCGCGGTGTCCACTTTTTCGCAGTAAGGGCATGTTTCATAATCTATTTTCCCAATCCTACGCAAGTAATCCTGGAAGCAACCATGGCCAGTTAGCACCTGCGTTATGAAGTATTATGAAGTATATATATTGATTACTATATCTACACGAGGTAAAGAAGCAAAGATACTAAATAGTGTCAAATAAATAGTGAAGTTACATTACATAAGTGAACTGACTTATTACTGCCAGGAAACTACAGACTAGAGAGCTATTTATCCATTTCATAATAATGAAACAGATTGCTAGTCTGTGAATATATGAACGAACTCTTTTCAATTTTTTCTTTACTGTATAAATTGTTCACCATTATAATCGGTTTGATAAGTTTTTAATGTAGGTAAATCTATTTACATATGAAAACTTCTAATGTGTGATATAAATAAAAGCAGAACTCAAATTGAAAATTAAATAAAATGGAAAGTTAAAAAAAACGTTCAGTCAAGAATAAATATATGTAAATAATATATAATTAATAAATATAAAATGGCCCTTGATACTTTTGTCTATAACGGCAGTCAAAGATAGAAAAAACAGCCTAAACAATTTTCGGGTTAGAGAACTTTATTTCTCATTAAAAAAATACAATTCCCTTAAACTTTTATAAGTTTATATAAGTTGTTGAAAAATGAGTTGTAATTTGTAACGAGATAGAAAGCACAAATACTAACATTGCAGGTAGTTTTGATTTATTTCTTGTACATGCAAGTTATAAGTAACCACAAGAAACAAGGATATAGATTTCGTGGCAGTGTCATTGTGTAACTTGTGTTTTTTTTTACTTTATTTAAAATTGATTTATTTTTCTATGAATTATGTCTTGTGTAATAATATATTGTATTGTGACAATTTTATATATTTACACGTACTCGTGATTTTACAGGCATTTTTAAATACTTTATGGATTTTGCTTCGTTGATGGTTTTTGAAAGTTGATTATATGTTTGGGCTCGTCCAAATAATTTCATTTCATTTACATAATACTAGATCAGACTTTTGCCTATTTGTTATTGTATGATTCTTATCATCTATAATAAAAGTACAGTCGTGCAAGCGCCAGGCTTATTCTTTTGAAATTAAATTTTCCTTCCTTTCCAATCAAATGGTACGCTACACGAAATTACCGTACATTACACGGTGACGTTAACTTGACGGCTTATTTGCTGTCAGCAGCCGACAGTTTTCTGGCCATAACGCAATAGACCGGTCCATTGTCGCTAACTATTAAGATCGCATCTCGCCGATAACTTCGATATGGTATACGACGTCCAATGGCTTAGTGATGCAACGCATGATGCCACACTGAGCACTAATCAATTTAAAAAATATGCTTCACTTCGTACCGTGTTAAAAGGCAAGAATTGATTGAAAGGTTAATGGGGATTACATTGTAGTATGAAGGCGATCTTGTATGGACATAATATACATAATTACAATTTAATTTTAACGGAAGTGCATTTATATTTAAGCCAAAAAAATTATTGGTAATGTTTTAAACTTACAAGGGAAATACTAACAATAATATTGTTAAGAGTGCTGGTCTCGAATTAAAATGCCGTTGGAATTACTATAGAATTTATTATAACCAAACAAACACGTATAACTCAGGTACAAATATAACTGGACACAACCAGCACAAACTGAACGATTCAATAACACGCGCAAAGTCCGTCACTATATAGCTTATCGAATGTACACGTCTTGCTCGTATCGTAATTCTCACTTGACTGCCTCACCACTCCGTACGAGCATTGTTTTATACTAAACCGAACAATACAACAATCGACCGCGTGGACTGAGTTTTCCAAGAAAACTTAATCTGCAGACCTGCGGCCATGAACGAGTACAATAACAAAAGGATGTTTTTCTTAATTATAAATTTTAAATACAAAGTAAACAAAAGAGTCCAAATGCGGTCAAGGTAAAAAACACAGGTGTGAATTCACTTTGTCGGCGTATAACAATATGCTCCTTATAGTTAACAATTTGTGAATCCTGTAGTTGTTGGCTTTGGTCTTCCCAACGAGGGGAACGTACCCATATTACGTGACCCGTTTAGGAGGGGGAGAGGAGTGGAGTGAGATCTTCAAAATACCACGCTTATCAATATCGCAATATCGTTTATACACCGGGCGCTGCATCGGGTTGAGTATGCAAAATATAATGACCGCATTCTGTGCTTAGTTCGGAACTCATAAAAGATGCAGATTTTGATTATAGATGTTGCCAAGAGGTTTATTGGTCCATTTATTTTTTACACTCCATCCCCTTAGATATCAAGTAAATAGACTGAACAAATGTTTGGAAACCATTTTAATGATTAACGACACTTATAGTTAGCAATTGAAAAAAAAGTTAAAGATGATTACACTTTAGTTTTCATCAAATCACTACCCATTTTCAATAAACTTGTGAAGGATTATTATAGCTCAAATTAAAGATGCAGCCGTCATTGTCATATTTTTCTTGTCTTATATTTATTTATGTAAGTGTATTTTATAATATTTTATTTACATACATACATACATAACTTCACGCCAGGTCCCTTGCGGGGTAGGCACGAACAACAGAGCGCCATTTAGGCTTATTCTTACACACCTCACATGCTTCTTTGACATTCATAGTTCTTGTCATGCACGCTCGTCTGTTCTTAAGGCTCCTGACATTATTTTATTTACATATATCGTATTAGTATAATATTTACATTTTTATTAATGTATTTATTTATAAGATATACATATGTATAAGATACTGATTCGGTAGTGAGAATAATGCAACATACCCCTGTTCTTATCATTTTTTTGTCCATCCACAAAGGTCATCTGGAAGAAATCGCTAATAGCGATAAGACCGCCTATTGTATTGTTTCTGTTAACTGTATCTTTAAAACACAATAAAGAATATTCATTCATTAAAAAACCGGGAGACTCTTTAGGTGTTTTTCGATATTTCGTATAGTTTAGGATATAACTCTAAAAGCTCACGTAAAAATAAATTCTGCATACACTAATGTAACGCATTCGGTCACAGTTACTCACACTAACATCATCCCAGATGGAGCAAGGACATAACGATACATGACACATCCAGCTTAAGAGAACAAACGCGATGCGACTCCGCCGTGCTTCCGCCAAGATTTAAACAATCACCAAGAAGAAGCAATTAATTAAAACTCCAAACAGCATATAGCCCAGGAACTGTTCTGAATGGATCTACCAATTAACATGGGTAAATGAATAGTTAATTAACATTACTTACGACCTTGTTGCTTCCTAATAATATCTATATCACGAAGCTACCGAGATTAATGGTTCCACTCGGTAGAAAATTACCAGTCGAATGAGTTCGTTATTTCAATGTCTGGAGTGAAAAACGATAACTGAAGTACGAAATATTCAATCATGCATAGTATTTTCTTAAGCTTCGCGACTAGAAGGTACACACGATCAAAAGTACGCTTTAACGATTTTAAGCGCGGCATTTATTTGATTTTTATTTCAACGTTTCGGCCACTTTTCAGTAGCTGTAGTAGTTTGTCTTACTTGAACACGGCTTAAAATCGTTAAAGCATGTAATCATTCATTCATATTTAAATTTTACATTTAATAATAAAAATTTTTTTTATGAAAAAGTGTACATTAATTGTCTTTTTACAAGCTTTTATTTTACTTGCAATGGATGTATGTATCTAGTTAGTTTAGGTGTTTAGTTCGGGTTCCCGGCCGTGGTACGCACCATGGTCGGGAGCTCCACCGGATGGGACGCCGTCTCTTCCTTCTGCGAGCAAGTCATGTTCGCGAAGGAGGAGGCGGAACGGGAGAGTGAGCGTAATTCTCTGCTCCGCTCCCGACAAAGGAGGACGCGTCGGCGCCGGAGGTCTGATTTAGACCTTCGGCCACCGTAAGCGGGCCGCGCGGGTGGGGCCTCTAGGGGTATAGAGGTTCTCACTCACCCGCACATGCCGTCAAGATGAGAGCGCGAGTGTTCCGCGCGCGCTCATCTCTCTTCCCGTGGGGCGCGTTACCGACCGCCCCACGCCGAAACGACCCAGTCGTCGCCGGGGGAGTAGCTCCCCCGGCATTGGAAGAGGCCCAGTGAGCAGGGCCCACGCCTGCCAGGGTAGCGGAGTTGGGAAAACCGGATACACGTAGCCCTGGCATAAGGCGCAGGACGGAACACCCAGGGGTTTTAGTGGGTATCCCTAAGTGGGGAGTGGCAATAGCGTGGCACCGGTTCTGATCGGGCACGCTAGTGCCACCCCCGATCTGGCGAATCCCACACTGTCTCGCCGGGTCGCCAGCATGCCCCAGGCTTCTGTGCCTGTCGCGGCTTAGTCCTCAAGCGGATTTCCCCTGGCCAAAAAAAAAAGAGGTGTTTAGTTCGGGTGCAATCTTGCAAGTTAAATTTGACCAACTTCCCGATTTCCGAATGAGCTGAAATTTTGCACGCATATGTATATCGCATGACAATGCAATAACATGGTGGTACCATGGAGCTGATCTGATGATGAAGTCGGAAGGTGGCCATAGGAACTTCTGTACCAAACAAGATAGACCCGTGTTTGGACTCGTTTTACTTGTCTTGGTTAGCACTCTGCTGCTACATGATATCCAGGATTTCAAAAGCTTGTATTTAAAAAGCTTATTAAAAAAATATTTTTAAAAAGACGAATAATGTTTTTTGCTTTTTTTACAGTTTTACTGGAACATACGAAGGAACGTTTTGTTAATCACTTAATCGAAATTATCTATAATGGTGGTTATTAGACGGATTATTCAAGTTGTATCATTTAAGTTAAAAGGCACAGAACTGAAGGGACGCGAAGGTAATTAATGGTATTGAGTGATTCAAATTTATGTTTATATGGATCACTGGTTGATTCATCCAAATATAAATGAACCGCCTACTATCGGCTTAAAGCCTAACACGCACTGCGAAATTTTCCTTGCGGTCTTTTTGTCTCCCCAATATCCGTTCTAACCTACGAAAGACCAGAAGCACGAGCAGCTCAAAATAAATTTCGCACCGGATTTAAATTCTGTTGATTGCTACAGATTTAATACTTTTTAGGCTTAAAATCACTACAATAATTACATTTTACTAATTCTGTTATGTAATTTGAAAATATTAAAACGAAATAAATATTTACGTAAAGCAAATTTGGAAAAGATAAAAAAATGGCATAAAAATCTAAAAAAATAAACTAATCAATTTTGGTACCTTTTACAAAATAAATTGATTTTTCAATAGGTGAAAATTATCCAAATAAAAAATCTAATATATCTTTCCTGAACAGTTACCGTGTCGCCTCATACTAAATGTGCGATGCTCTTCAAGAGTCAAGTGAGCTGAGTTTATATTTGCAAAAACGTGACACAAGACTAATGAATGCTAATCAGACAATTAAAAATGTGGTTCAAATATTTGGACGAAGAATAACTGAACCTGGTATACACTATGAAAATGCTTTGGAACTAGTGAATAAACTTTTATTTTTTGGAGTGGAGCTACAAACAAAAAATTATAGAACTGAGATGACGAAGATCATCATCATCACTTAAAATTAAGTGAGCATTTTTTCAATACCTTATAGACCGTTTTTTTTAAATCGTTTAATAAATAGTCACTTTGCCTAATCATCCTAATCTAATAATCAGAACTGGTACTCTTTCCACAACAAATTTAACTTTCTTCATCCATGACCATAAGTTTCAAACCAAAACAAATCGAGCACAATGCATCTAGCGAACAAAAGAAGCCTGTACTTTCTCTCTATAACCTTTTTAAGGTACCGCGGGGTCCAATGGCGATGGTATCGACTGACCTCTCGTGTAAGCTGACCTCTCGGCCGTGGCGGCCCTGTGCATTCGCTTTCTAACTTAATTCTGCTCCAAAACCATCTATGGGCGGGTAAGTCAAGGGCGCGTGGAATTTATTGACTGGTAAATACTTCTAGGGACGTGGCTTGCGACACTTCCGTGGAAACTGATTTATTCACTCGTGAAAATTAATTTATTTGCAATGACCACAGACCATGCAATGTCGTTGGTTACACGGAAGATGAGACGCTTCTTAGTATGGAATGCAACTTGTCTTGATACTTTGGCGGCTTCCCATCTCTCAGTTACAGCCCTTGAAACGCCGCAATATGTGTCCATTGGTAATGGCTTTCGGGCTTGAAACCCTGGGGCCGTGGGGGCCTGGAGCTCATAACCTCAATCGAGACCTATCAACGCGTTTAATTGAGATGTCGCGTAACCAAAAGGCTGGCTTGTACCTAGGGCAACGGATCAGCGCTACCACCCAACGTGGAAATGCAACCAGCATATTGGGCACGCTCCCCGCCTACACCGATCTGAAGTCAAATTTTTAGGTTTGAGGTTTTCAAATTGGATAAGCACATTAACAATCTGCCCTTAAAACATTAAGTTAAAATTTTGTTGCGACTCGTTTTTCCACTTGTCCCTTGACGTATCACTTCTACTATGTGTCCAAGCACGCATTTCGATTTTTTACTATGTTGCAGCCCTGATACTAAGCAAACTAGATCAGCCCAACTTACCTAAACTAGTTTCGCGGTAACCACAATACAGTACAAGACAATACAAAAACACGATATTTCCCTCCGTCCATATCGTTTCGTATCACGATCGCGCCGATACGCGCATGCGCACCGCAAAGAGCGCAAGGTCGCCCCATTGTGATCACGCACACCCATTGTATAGACCCAGTTTGTTGGTTTATCCGCACATTTTTTGTATACAATCTGGAACGGAGACCGTATTGTTCGAGAAAAAATATTACACTACGCCTACAATGGTGAATAAATAGCCTGTTTTTTTATTATTATTATCATTTCCAACGGAATGTTAAATAACATACTAAAGCGTAGCAAAGGTGTTCTTTTCAAAGTTAATAAATAATTTTGTTATGTACCCTCTTATTTCTAAACGATACAATCGGCCATTTTCTTAATTGGATACTAATGTTATATTTCTATTTATTCTGTGATTAGCACCTTGTTTTGTATAGAATTGTTCTCCATAATTTGTCTTCATTTTTTACAATAATATTTATATATAATATGATGAGTTCAGCCAGACAGGCAGACAGCCCACTTGATGGAAAGTGGTTACCGTCGCCTATGGACATTTGCAACACCAAAGGTGCTACAAATGCGCTGCTGCTCTTCTAAAGGAGACTGCAACCTGGTCACTAATGCCGGAACACAACTCAAGGTTGTTATGGCGGCATACTCTAGACCGGGGGTGGTAGCCATCCAGTCGGGCAAATGCCCTACTACCTAACTGTGAGTTGTTTTGTCGCCTCTTACGACGGGCCGCCAAGCCGCAGGAAATTGTATTATTTCTCCGTTCCTGCACAGATAAAATTATGTAGATTATAATTCAAAATCTCTCAGTTGTATATAGATAACGGTATTCACTGCTTGTTGGCAAACGCGATAGGTTACATTCACTATAAAAAAAAAATTGAGAACCCTACTAAAACTTTAATAATTATTTGTAAAATAAAGTGAAAAATATTAGCCACAAACAACCCGTCCGAAGGCGGGACGGGCAGCTAGTATTATATATCATGTATTAACTTCCATTATTATTAAAATCCTTATGAATTTTGTTATAATCTTCGTTAAAAATGAGAGTTAAATCACAACGCCTTCATCATCTAGATGCACTGGCGCAGGGAGTTGTTATCGCAATACATCCAAGATCCATTTCCGCTGTCCGACGCCGGCGCGTCAACTTTAAATGATTTATAGACTCTCACTACAAAGCATCCGTATGCTTGCACAGTATTGTTACAAGTTTAGCGGGACTCGAATCAAAATGCCGTTGCAATTATTATAGAGTTTATTTGAACTATTCAAACACGTATAACACAGGTACAAATATAACCGAACACAACAAATCCAAACGTAATGTAGAAGGTCGTAATTCAATAAAATGCGCAAAATCCGGCACTAATAGATTACAGATTGTAGTACACAGGTCTCGCTACGACCGTCGTTCTCGCTTGACTGCATCCCCCTCCATCAGGTCATCGTTTTGTACTGCACAAATGCAATGGCCCCGTATCTAAATCGACTTAACCCGCTACACCTGGCTAATGACTGGGCCGCAAACTGCCACAACAGAGTACAATAAAACAATGGCTGTGTCGGAAGATATTCCGCCACAGCACTGATTTTCATTGCCCCCCCGGAGTCTACACGCAGACATTTGTTTCCAAACAGAAAGTTAAAAAGCAATTGACCCTACTAACAGTTTAAAAAGCGCTAAACGCTGCGCGCTAATTTGAATATAGCTCGGAAAAGCACGAGATTTCCCTAAGCCGTCCCATACAGGGGTGACCAAACGTGGTTTTTAAAGAGTTTCAACGGGTATGGGTACATTCCCTATTTTGCTATTCATACCCGGCCATAGGTACGTCGTTGTAACCCAGTCTTGTACTAGTAAGAGAAGTCAGAAGTGACTGCTGCTCGAGTTTCGCGGAACATACTGAAACTGTTTTTTTAGAGAGAGAGAGAGAGATAACACTTTATTGCACACCAAAAAAAACATGTACAAAAACAGACCATATTTACAATATTTTATAGACAATACAATAGACGGCCTTATCGCTCAAATCGATCTCTTCCAGTCACCTTAATTAAAAGAGATTTGAATCAGGCGATATATGTGGTGCTGGAAAAAGGCAATAGATACATATTTACTCAAAGTAATTTAAGAAATAAATACATATATGTATACATAGTCATCGTACTCTAAATCGTTTTACACTAGGGATATTACATAAACAAAGTAATCGCCAATGAAGGAATCTAATCAAACCACCCAGATGTGGTTATATTTCAGATGATGCAGAAGCTGTTTTTTTTTTTTAATTATACATATTAATAAACATTCGTGTTAAGTGTCAATGTCGAGTATGAATTAACAAAGTTTCAGATCTGCTCCATTAGATAGCACAGTGTGCATCGTCCATGTTCCCTAGATCACGGAGGATATATGTACATAGCTTGAAACATTTCACACGGGTAATATATTAATCTCTTTTTCGAAAGGGCCCTTAATTATGCCCAAGCAGCGGCCATCACTGAGCATAACTTAGGATAACTTATGCGCGACCACTCAGTACAGTTAACTTACGTTTCCGTAATGTATAAACAAGAAAATCGCATTAGCCTTGCTTTGTTAATCCCAGTCCGCGGTCTGTGCTCGTGCGCAATCTTAACTTAATGTATTTCAAGTGTTTTTGAATATATATGTTTTAAATTTAAGAAAATATATAAATTTGAACTACATCCTGGTAAATATTATTTTTTAAGTAAATATTATCATAAGTTAAAAAATTAAATCTACCTTCTAATCTATTGTACACCGTATACCAAGGTATTATTGATGTTTAACGAAAAGAATCGGTCAAAAACTCCCCAGGTGAAGTGTCTCAAATGAAAGAAAGAAAATAAAGACTTTATTTTAAGAAAATGGGGACGTATTTACACATGTTTACATATTCATAAATAAAATCGGGAGTTATCTTTCTGTATATGTCTTGATTCGATAGATAAAATTATAAGCTATATTTATATACTTTACAAACCCAAAGTGTACTTTGAATAAAATGGAATATATCTCACTGGATATATACCAAAAGATTAAGTAGACGAAATCGCAGAGAAAGCTGTAATTGATGTAAATATAGATATAGTAATAGGCATTTATTGTCCATAAACATTACGTATTGTTACGAGTTAACGGACTCGAATTAAAATGTCGTTAGAATTACTAAAGAATTTACTATACAAACACGTATAACACAGGTACAAATGTAACCGGACGCAATAAGTCCAAATGTAATGCACAATTCAATAACACGCGCAAAGTTCGTCACTAAATGCACACACGTCTTGTCTCGTTTTGACTGCCTCACCTCTCCGTTCGGGCATTGTTTTTGACGACCTCGTTAACAATCATTTCCAAAAATCACACTCTAGCTAAGACTACCATAAAATATTACAATACACAATTGGCTGTTTTTCTAATTACAAACTTTAAACACAAAGTAAACAAAAGAAGTCCAAATGCCAAAAAGGTAATAACCTGCAGGTGTGAATTGTTCTTTGTCGGTCGTAACAGTATTAAGAAAGATAACTCATAATCACAATGTTCTATTTTGTGCGGCACTGATAGGTGCTGAGCCATGGTGATCGATAGACAAACAGCACTATTCCTCGATGATTCACAATATTCACACACACCAGACTCACTACAGACGCGTTGGACGCTTTTGAAATTTTGCCAATGTTAGTTTCGAGTACACTATCGTAAAACTTTATTATGGGATGTTGGCACTGACCCATATTATAGCGGTCATGGTCGAGGTTATATAGTTCAAACACCTCGAGATTCGTAATTAGCCTGAAACACGTAGCGTTGCTGGTAACGATAGAGAATTGAAATAAATTATGCTGGTGTATCTACCGAGCGCGTTACGCGGCGTATACATTAGGTCACATACGCATGGAGAGAATAAGTTGCAAAGAAAAGAAGACCAATGAAGAAGTACTGGATATGATAAAGGAGAAACGCAAAATTTTACAAACTCTGGAGGAAAGAAGAAGAAATTCCTTCCACTCATTTTAATATTATATAAATTTTTTTAGAACTAGGCATGTTTGCTGAAGAGTTTCTTGCGCCGCTTCTTCTCTTCCAGCCACAACATGTTGTGAAGCGGTGGTAAATTAGATTAGGCTCCCATAGAGTAAATAATATCCATAAACAAAATTAAAACTAAATAATTAAAATGAACAAGTTGGCGGTAGGCTGAATAAAAACTTTGACAATACACGTTCGACAAATGTCATCTTTGTCTTCCGTGACCACGGCAACTGAAAAGCGGCCGCAACGTCGGATAAACCTAAATAAAATAAATTACCGCGCTTAAAACCGTTAAAACGTAGTTTTATTCTGTGTACAAGTCGCGAAAACTTAAGAAAATATTAAGTAGAAGGAAGTTGTTTGGCCATTTGCGACACGACACCTTCTTATGTACGTTAATCGAAGGCAAAGTGGAAGCAAGGAGAGGGAAGGGAAGACCAAGGCGAGCATTCATGGATCAAATAAAAAAAGTAGGTGTCGTGTCGTATATAGAAGTAAAACAACTGGCCCATAATAGAGAATATTGGAGGAGGCTCCACCGACAAGAGCATAACTCTTAAATGATAGATAGATAGTTAAGAGGGCAGGGGGTTGACGAAGTGTGACGTTGTGTGTGGGGTGGGAGCGGTCCTAAACTTCGTGACGTCACACTTCAAAATCTAATCTGTTTAAGCTTAATACGGAACTGTTGTTTTAATTTAACCCTTTATTGATGTAAAATTGCAATATATGTGATGTCACACTAGAAAAGGAGGAGTCTCGCGAATGTGACCAGGTGTGACAAGCACCAGGGAATGGTCAAAAAATCATGAAATTCGTGTAACGTACTCGTAATTTGTGGATTGCCCCTTATTGTCTACAGAAACTTTTTTTTATCTACTTTAGAATTTCTTCGATACAAGTGCCTTGTCCACAACGGCGGTGGTGGTAGCCTGCTGGTATTAGAAATATCGTGAAAAAGATAAGTTTCAAGACATCTTCCCACACACATGCGCTATTTGAAAAGCAAATCAAATGATGCTTGAATCGTATGTCTTAAAGTCACTCACTTGCCTTGCCGTCGATTGAAATTTGACTTTGGTTGCTTGAAGCTTGTGTCAAATTTAAATTGATAGTAAGGTAAATGAACGGCTAGCAAGATATAGATACCGGCCATTAAACATTTAACATCAATAAGTTACCTTGATTTTGTACAAGTGTATTGCGTGATGATGTTATAGTTCTTAGGAGTCAAATAGCATGTTCATTATTATTTTTTAAACAGTAATGAAAATAATTTCTATGATGAAGTTTCGAAAGTGACATGTTAACAAAGTGTTTAAACGCAGCCTTTTCATTAATGTCAAATGTGTCAAATACCCAATTTGCTGAAACATGTTAGGTCCTATCATATTATAGCGAGGTTTGAAATATCGCAATAGAATCAAAAAGAACTATTTTCCGATTGTTTCGAGTCTGCTACTATAATTTGACTTAATAATCTGAGTCCAATGACTCGCGCTCCAGCCGTGTCTCTGTACTTCTGAGTCGCCTGAGTGAAACGTCAGAATTACCTCCACAGAAATGTAACAATCAAATATATAAGTCAGGTTGCCTGAAAGAGATAGCTTTTAGCGATAAGGCCGCCTTTTGTTTTACCAAGTAATTTTTGTTTTAGTGAACAATAAAGTGTTGTGTCTATGTCTATAATATGTAGAATTGGACTCTAGATAACTTGAAGCACGGCATGCTTCAACGTACACTGTGTGGTTAATTTTAGAAGAACGGAAACCGCCGCGGGTGTTTCGTGTATATTTACCCCTAGTCTTGTATGAATGGGACGCTGAACGGTCAATGCACACGCGGCGTGTCCCGCTTTAGCTCTAGCCCCGACAAACAATAATATCTAATTGATTTATGGCTCATTAGGTCTATATGCAGGACGCTCAACATACCGCGGCCCCAAATCCGCCATTAGAATAGTCGATCAGAATGATCGGTCATTGACGGGTCAGAATATTTATTTTTTGTTAAAATGACGTTGTTATAACTTAGGATTAGCACCTCAGATACAGATGAAAAGATATTTTGCATTAGATATTTGACACCACTTTTATACGATGCAGATGGTGTACTTAACGAAACATGATGAATATGAACTTTATCTATTATAGGCGCTTACAATAGCAATAGGTATGATTAGCGCGACTTTATTAAACGGCACGTTCAAGTCAATCACCAAAAATTAGCACTAGAACCCACTGGTCCTCTGAATACTGATAGCATGAATTGAATTGATCTCACCGAACAATAGACGTTGCACTAATCAAACACACTGGTATTCACAAGATACAGTACGGTCACGCTGAGAGTCCAAATGACTGTAAGGTCTTCCGAATACTTCCTGGTATTCCTTTTCTTGTTTCGAGTGTATAACTTGATTCGGAAAAAGATTACATACTTGACCAACTGACCTGCCGGTGGTTTGCACTGCACTCGCTAAGGTACTATTTTCAAGTAGACGCTTAGCTGCTAATGGAGCGAGCTTCAGGGGAGAGGTCAGGGGGGTGATTCTTTCAGCAACAACTTTTTATTGTATTCTATTGCCTTCCCCTCTCTGTCTAGTAATAATAAGACGAAAGATGTTTGAGAGTACATAAGTACTCTGTGCTAATTTCGAACCGAGGAGAATGATAATGCCCCAATATTTTAAGCGTAAAGCTGTCTTCGGCTTGTATTTGCCGAATCCGTATCGACTAGTGTGTGGACTCACTAACAGCTAGATCAATAAAATATTAATCTCAATGATTTAGTACATCTCATAGATACATATATGAATACCATTATCCTCGATTCGATGATTAAGTGCCCGCTAAGGTAATCATTCGGCAAAAAAGTTAATCTAAAACACGATCTCATTCTTTTATGGCTTTGTGTTATTTATAATTTTTATTGTCATGTCGAATAAAACAAATTGGCAATGTTTTAGCCTGAGGCTGTCAGTGACAGCCCACGCCCAGAACTGGACGAACGGAACCAGTGTTATTCACGGTACGTATAGCTTAAACATTAATGGCGGATTATACAAATGTCGCCGGTAGCAAAATTAATGTTCATAGGCAAACCCGATGGCCAATGGTGATGAATTCTAGGAAAGACCGCGTCTCGATAAATGTAACGTATAATGCTCTAGTACAGTGGATTCGGGGATATGTGGCGTAAACTTAGACAGACCTACATCTAGCCACGGACAAGAGTTGACTCAGTTTTGTATATAGGAACGGAGAAATGACACTAAATCCTGGTGGTCGTAAAAGGCGACAAAACAACCCCAAAAAATGTGGTAGGGGATTTGCCGTAGTCTACGAGTATGCCACCATAACAACCTTCAATTGTTTTCCCACAACAGTGATCAGTTTCCAGTTCTACTTTCGAGGCTGAAAGTTCTTTGGTAACATCTCTAGTGTTGCAAATCTCCATAGGCGACAGTAACCATCTTTCATTACAAAATAATAATGAAACAAAATATAGGCGTAATTAAATTGAATACCTAATTGTAATATTGTGATAATTGAAAGAAACTAATTTTTTTTTAACGTAAACTATACATTCATCCCCGTAACAAGAAAACAAAGATACACCCTTGTTTTCTTGTTACGGAGATGAATGTATAATTTACGTATCCGTATATCCGAACACACTGTCAGTCAAAGACAACTATCCGAACGCAACGCCATACTCCTGACTGCCGGTCATTAATCCTTTGCACGACGTATGGGAACCAATCCAATAAACACCAGACGCATAAAACTGACACTTAGCATCAATTAAAAATAATAAAAGCACAAAACGAGACTGTAACCGCAATTTGCATATAAAAAAACAAATACAAGTGAACAAAGCGCTCGTACATGCGCGTGCGCATCTGCGTCGATTGGCTACTTTGTTAATTGGAAAACACGTCTCGTACATAGTGTACATAATTAGTAGGTATAACACTGAGAAAGATGTTTGGAAACAGAAATTGTGAATAAACAAATAATCGGAAGAGAAAAACACATATTATATATCCCCAAATTAAGCAAGTTTCGCTTGTGTTATGTGTATAATATACAACAGATTACTCTAGGGCCGATCCGAGAACCCATACCATAGGAAATAATAGAGAAAATTCGTTTCTGAAATTTGCCACACAGTTGCAGTGAGGTAAGCTGGGAAAGGCTTAGCCCCCTCAACCAAAGAAGCCGCCATGCTTCCTCTTGCTGTCAGAGTGGCCAAAATGTTACAATC
This sequence comes from Dendrolimus punctatus, assembly GCA_012273795.1. NCBI lineage: Eukaryota > Metazoa > Arthropoda > Insecta > Lepidoptera > Lasiocampidae > Dendrolimus > Dendrolimus punctatus. The sequence goes on from CM022537.1 coordinate 2,237,209, forward strand.
TGTTCTAAGTATCGAGATTCTCAGTATAAGATTATTATTAAAAAGTAAAAGGATTATATATATTTTTTAAATAATTAAAATTGATATTTATTGAAAAACAACCCAGAGCCAGGTGATAGGGCATTTGCCCGATTGGATGGCTACCAGCCCTGATCTAGAGTATGTCGCCATAAGAACTTTGAGTTGGTTCCGGCATCAGTGGCCTGGTTCCAGTTTCTCCTTCAAGGCCGGCAGTACATTGGCAGCACCTCTGGTATTGCTAATGTCCATAGACGACGGTAACCACTTTCCATTGCAGTTCGGCCGTAAGCCTGTCTGCTGTGCTTCAGCAATATATAAAAAAAGCAAAGTTTACTATAACGCTACAAGTCACCTTTTATGAATGTGTCAGCCATACCGTCCTATTTAAAATAGACTTAACGTTTAACGGTCTTATTCATATTAAGTTAGAGTAAGTTTGTAGGCTACTTTAAGATATCTAAAGAACGAAAGAAGCCACAAACTTATTCTAACTTAATGTGAATAAGATCGTTTATATTGACCGTGCCTAAGGGTAGAGTAGAATGCCATATGCAGTAGTCATACGTATTAAAAAAAATATAATAAAGCTTATCCTTATGACTCACTAGCGCCCAAATGGTTGGTTACTCCAACGTACCTGCAACAAAAAATCAAATTAAATAAAGACAACAATTCAACAAACAAACAAATTAGGTAAATCGAAATAAAAAAGGCACAGATTACAATAAATATCGTAAATCATGCCCAGGCGTGGGAAGAATAATGACATTGAAGCAGGCAACATAAAAAGAAATAATATTTTGAAATACGAACGAATTGTGTGCAAAATTCGTGGACTGGACCTTGCGTGTGCGCACGCCACTATTTTCAATTTGGCAACTCTAAGGTCAAGTTTATTGAAACACGCTAAAGGAAGCGAGAATATTATGGGACATTCTTAGTAATTAGTATAGTCTGTACAAAAAAAAAACTCTCTCTCTTTCCTTTCACCTCCTTACACCTTTCAATATGCCTTTTCCTTCCATACTCCTCTATTCTGACATATGTCCTCTATTACACCACAAATCATCATGTCATCTGCCTCTACATTTGTACCCATTAATCTTGCAGTTCAACATTCTTTTTGTCACTTGATTTTCATTCCTCATAACAAGCCCATACCACCTTTATCTTCTTCCTCTCAGTTTCTCAGTCACAGGTGCAACTTTTAAAGATCCCCCTTATATACTCATGTGTCACCTTATGCATCCGTCTACAAAAATACAGAAAGACTTAATTAAACATATAATAACTACGAGTGAAATAATATTAGTAAAATTAGATTAATTAACAAATCGGGTTTTTAGGGATTAAAATAAAATACAGAAGTTTAACCCTAGCCAAATAAATATACCAGACGAAGCTACATTTAAATTAGGAAAAAAGTCTGTCTGGTTTAAAACCAAACAACAGATAAAACAGAGCAATTTTCTCACGGAAAACTGACTATAACAATCAGATTATACAACTATATCTCTATTTCCTACATGAAATAGCACCTCTACGAAATAAGGATGGAAACGATAGATCGATATTTAAAAGTATCGATATTTTGACATCGATGTTAAAATTAGACAAAACAAAAACAGTTCAAAAACAGTTCTTAATAAAACAATGATGGTTGCCTGGAAGAGATTGCTTTTAGCAATTAGGCCGCCAATTGTACTACATTGTGCCTTTACCATGACAATAATCAAATTGTGTACTTTCAAATTGTATATTTGGTGAGCAATAAAGTGTTATCTATCTACCTTTTAGTAAGTTAGTTTGTTGTATATTTTTTCTATGGTGTACAGTAAAGAGTATTTGATTGTATTGAATTACATTATTTATGAACGGTTTATTGATGTAGTACAGCGCAATGTGCTTCAGTGCATGTGTATTATTTTCATGAACTGAGATACTAATAATATGAAGCTATTTTGTTGCCCAGTTATCAGCTGCTTTATACTATAATGCAAGAATCCTTAATTGAGATTTGTGGTTGTCAAAATTATTGTTTTTAAATTAATTGCCCAATACTGATATTAGATATAATAAACAAATAAATCAATGTGGTTGAAGAGCATCGAACTGTAAGGACACGATTATATTCCTTGACATTGAATGATTCAAGTTTATTCATCCAAATTGAAAGTTGGAAGTGATCTGTCTAATATCAGCTCAAGAATGAATAAAACAATTGAATATATTTAAAAAAAAACGGTTATACATCGATACATCGTTCGCGAACATCGATATATTGTAGTCGAAGTTTCACGTGTTATAAAATCGATATCGATGTTAATCATGAGCAATATCACACGTTGGTACCAATACAAAAACAACCGCAACACGTCTTCAAGCAATGGTGTGTCCATAAATTGTTACAAAAATCGATAAATGTGACCACCGTGTGTTGAAACGAACAACAAAAAGCGTGGGATGCGGTCAGTACACCGTCGCCCACGCGTGGCCTAAACACACGTCGAAAACTAGCAAGTTGGTGTAAAGATTCACTGAGAGATTCAATTTTGAAATTGATATCAAAATCAGCCATGTCTTGATCTATAATCATTGTTGTAGGAGCCATTATATTGTGCTAAACTCTTCAAATATTTTTGTCATCTTACAAAACGTTGCAGGCTCATAGAATGTTTACGAGTGTAGTATGTTATGACGTCATTTTTTCTTTAATGCGACAAATAGCGTATTAATTCTTTTAAAATATTTTACGATCTGAACGCCGACAAAAGGAAATTCACACCTGCATACCTGTAGACATTTCATTACCTTTTCAGCATTTGGACTTATTTTCTTTACTTTGTGTTTAAAATTTGTGATTAGAAAAACAGCCCATTGTGTATTGTAATCTTTTATGGTAGTCATTAGCCAGGTGTGATTCTAGGAAATTCATTCCACGTGGCCCAGTAGACATATTGAATTTGTACAGTATAAAGCAAGGCCCCAATTGAAAGATGAGGCTGTCTAGCAATAACCACAAGCGAAGCAAGACTTGTGTATATTCGGTAATCTACTTAGAGACGGAATTTGCGCGTGTTACTGAATAGTTTATTTCCAAGAATTTGCAAGTAATTCGATGTTTTCGTAATTTAAAATAACTATAGTAATGTCTATTGCGAAACAACCACGTTATGACTCATATCGTGAAGATTCATTATAATTTTTTAGGTAAATTATTGACAATAAATATCAACTTTCGATCTTTTGCGACTACAGAAGCCTTAAAATTAATACGATGTCTTTATTTCGACGCCAACGCTCTTCCAAAGTCAATTCAGTATCCTTGGTGAAACGATTCGATGTTTATCATAATTGCTGACATTTACCTAAGCAAATAGCGCTTATATGTTTAGCCTGAAGATTCAATCCTCATGTGCAATTAACAATGTATTGAATTCTAGCAGTTTCTTAACAAGATTAAGTTTCAAAGAATAAAAAAAACTCCTTGTGGCACTCGGGGACTGCGGCGGTAAAGCTATTGCATAGTATCAACTTATGCAATTATGAATATTATTATTTTTTATTTATGCAGTATTTTTAAGCTATCACTCATTTTCTTTCACTATTTTTTTCATCACTTTCACGTTAGGTTTTATTTTCGTTACGGAATTTCTTGATTCGGTCGCCGCGCTCAAAGCCCGCGATAAAAGCTATGCAATAGCTTAATAGTTTGTTTAGAATGATTGTGTGTTATTTTAACCTGCCTTCTTATTGACGATACATTAGTTAAGGCTAAAAAACATCATAGTGAATTTGCATAATAAATTTCTTAGTTTAAGAGAAAAACCATATTAGACCAGCTGTTATCCCAACAAAGTATGTGAATATTTCTTTTCAAGGAAGGTCATTAAACTTTTTTGGCTAACAGCTGGTTTATAACTGTTTTGAAACTCATTAATATTAGTAACTATATAGAATGTCCAAAGAGTGTATATTGGATACCAAGTGATAATAAAATTTACAATCCAAATAAAATCTATACATTTATAAACTATAAAATCTATACATATATAAACAAAAAATATCATAATTATATAATAATATAATTATTATGCTATTTGTGGTCGAAATCCTTCGAAACGGCTTAATCGATTTTTAAGTTTTTTTTTATATTTTTCAGGCATAGGAATACGGTCGTAAAATATTTTTCACCCAGGAGGGAGGATGGTGTTTTTTTTTGAAAATCAACGTTTGTCGCGTCAGCTAGTATTATTATAAACATATATAATAAGTCTAATTAATGTTATCGTATTATTTGTATAAAATATCAAGCACGTCAATGTAAAGAAACTAAGGTCTTCCTGGACGAACTGGGCTGAATACGGTATTCACTCTTCCATCTGAACCCTCATCTATACTAATAAATAATAATATTATAAAGAGGTATAGTTTGTGAGTTTGTGACGTTGTAGGGGGTAATCTCTGGATCTACTAAACCGATTTAAAAAATTTCACCAGTGGAAAGCTACATTACTCCTGAGTGACATAGGGTATATTTGATTGTGATTAATAATAAGTATATTTTTTTCTGGTACCCAGCGAAGTGGGCACGAGTCAGCTAGTATGCAATAGAGGCGAAGTGTTGAGAACTTTTTAGTTCGTCACAGGCTGGTTTCTGTTAAATATAGAATTGTCTGTGTACAACTGACTGTGTCAGTGCAACTGTATTGTAAATAACTAAAATTAATATATTCTCTCTGTACAAACAAATTGTATTTATTCCATCCAACATCTATACCACCAAAACGAAGCCATGTAACAGCAGTAAGAAAATCCGTATGTAAAATTTGAGCATCAATAATCAACAATTAGGTTTATTACCTAACAAGTCGGGTCAGCCGCTTGTTCGTGCGACGACAGCCCAATAAAATAGCGAATGTAACAGCGTATGGTATTCGATGTGGGGTTCATTGAGCTTAATATGAATTTACGCTGCGACATTATCGAATAAAATATCAATGTATTAGTCTAGACTTGGCCACCGACCTTACAAATGTTGACAGCTTAAATGAGGGGCTTTGGACGATTTGCTTGGATGTAGTGGAACACTTACAAGCCAATAGATGGCGCTGTGCAATAATAGAGGTCACAAACGTTTCCCGAAACATACAAATTTTCAACAACAACTGACGGATCTAGGCCTGCGAGGAATAACATTAGCCTCCTCGCTGGAAGATGTTCCTTTAAGACCGACGAGTATTTCATCTCGCTCCTTCAACCGTTAGGGTCATTCCCTATATGGGCAACAACAGTTCATGAGTAGATAGAGAATCCTTCCTCCCCCGCCGGGCGACAGATACGCGATGTTTTCTTAGCTCTGTGCTGCAGACTCTCCCTAGTTACAGAGGACCTTGACGTTTCGAATGGTGTTGGATCCTAACAATTTATACTGATGTGGGTAGTTTTGTAAGTGCCGCTGACTTTCGATTTCGCTGCCATTGCCAATTGCCATTGTCAGTTCGGACGTTCCGTTTACTCCGTGCTAAAACCAAGTGAACGTTTCACATGCTTCTTCGATATTTCTTTGAACTTTAGTTGAGAAACTGGAACCTGGCCACTGATGCCGAAACACAACTTAAAGTTGTTATGGCGGCATACTCTAGACAAGGGGTGGTAGCCATCCATGCGCGCAATTACCTTACCACCTTGCTGTGGAATGTTTTGTCGCCTCTTACGACAGGCCACCCGGCCGCAGGAATTAGTATTCTTTTTCCGTTCCTGCACGGATAAAGTGTAAGTTGTCTTTTTTTATTTTTTATTGCAGGAGTTAAGCAGACAGGAAAACGACGGCCCACTTGATGGAAAGCGGTTACCATCGCCTATGGACATTTGTGACACCAAAGATGCTACAAATTGCGCTGCTGCTCTCTTAAGGGTGACTGGAACATGTTTATTAATGCCGAAACACAACCCAAGATTGTTATGGTGACATGCTTTAGACCAGGGGTGGTAGCCATCCAGTCGCGCAATTACCTTACCTCTAGGCTGTGGGTTGTTTTGTCGCCTCTTACGACAGGGCGCCCGGCCGCAGGAGATTGTATTCTTTTTCCGTTCCTGCGCGGATAAAACTGTGGGAACGACGAACAGAGGGAAACTGGCACATATTCACACACTGGGCTCAAAGTATCAATCCCTATACGTAATACCACTTGTTTACAAGTCCATAGTTAAATTGCATCGTACACAAACTAATGGAAGCTAACAATGATGTATAGCTTTCAATCAGTGCGCGCAATGGCGTCTAATTGGCGTTACAATGCTTGCGCAAGCGTATGCATGACAAAACAGTGTTGACGTGATTTCAATTGATTAATATTTAATAATATATTTGAAAGAGCAGAAAAATATCCAATGACGAGTTATAACTTACTAATTGTAAACTAATAACATGATTGCTTTATTTCTTACTTCACTTTTAGAAGCAATAGGTTACGTATATAGGTATATCAAAGTAAAATAGCAGTAGTAATAAAATACAGTCTCAGAGCTACCTTTTTTGCTATATTCATCTTATACCAATATATAAAGCTGAAGAGTTTGTTCGTTTGTTTAAACGCGCTAATCTCAGGAACTACTGGTCTGATTTGAAAAATCTTTTCAGTGTTAGATAGCCCATTTATCGAGGAATGGCTCATCAGCATCATGCTAAGACCAATAGGAGCGGAGCACTAATGAAGAACGTCTCAATATCGGGGAGTTTAGAAAACAAATTCCACGGGGACGACGTCGCGGTCACAGCTAGTCTATAATAAAACTACGTTTTTTATAATTCCGACGTTGCGGCCACTTTTAAGTAGCCGTGATCACGGAAGACAAAGATGTCAAGTGTGAAGGAGTATTGTTCTTTTTTCACTTCAGCCATCTCTAATAACGACAGTTAATCATTAAGAAGCAATATTTTTAAAACTTCCTTATCATTTGATACACAATATTCTCAGAATCCAACGATGAAAAACAATATGCGTATTGACCAACGTAGTTTTGCAGATATGGAAATTTAATAGCTCCTCCAGAGACCGATCTAGCACCAATTAAGTGTATTGTCCATATAAGGCAGCTGGAGCAGAGGCCAACACGTGCCATCAATTATGAAAGATTTTCTTGTTTGATAATGTTCATTTTATTCAAATTACCTATGACGATTTAGGTCGCATTTATTTTTTAACGGTTCCGTAAGTGAAAAACAACAAACAACAACAAGTTTTCCATTTCAGGAATCGAAACCGGAACCACGCGTTTCAGTAAGGCAGGCTGACAAAGGCTCAGGACCACAAAGGCCGTCAAATTAGGAACTTATGTGGATCTAACAAGGGAGTAATTAAATCTTGATATATAAAACAGAATGTTTGTCTGTATGTCCTTTATAGAATCGTAAACTACACTAAACATTTGATCGTGTGATGATCTTTAGCAAAGTTGTTGTGCATGATCCAGAGGTTTTTGAGTTGATTCACAAATGGCCCCGGTAGGTGGTGCTGCCGTCGGCATATCGATTGAAGCTTTTCCGGGCAGGAGGACGTCTGCCGGGACAGCTAGTAAATAATAAAGAAAGCTACTTGTACTGCAACCATAAATGCATCGGCAGTGGAGACTCCATTAACCGGACTAACTGTTCTAATAAAGCCTTCGGATAATAGAAGAGTGTTTTTTGTATATATTATTATAATTCTAGAACAGGGATCGGCAACCTTTTGAATCGGAAGAGTGAAAAATTACAATTTACAAAAATTTCAAAGTTTTCAAAGAGTCACAACTTTTTTTTTTGCCCACAATAAATATTACTTGCATAAATTATGTGTTTGATAATAACACAAATCTATTTATTTTTATATAAGTAGTGCTTTTCACAACAAAACGATATTATTGATGTGATATTATTAGATAATTACTTATTATTAAATAAAAGAATGAAAACAATTAACTTACAAGATTAACTTGTGCTTCAATAACAAACAATTGGGCAAACAAACTCAATGGAAACCATGTCTTTTTTTTCATATCGACAGCTTAATAACATATAGGGGTAGACGCAAAAAATTTTTGTTTACAAAAAATATGCATGTTACAATTTAGGAGGTCTTACCAGTGTCCAAGTGTACCTTGTATTCCGGATTTCAGTCTTATACGAACAACTAGTTTTATTTTATTGACAATTTTGTCCCTTGGGTAACACTACACTTTTTGTCTGTACGCCCATTTGTTATAAAGCCCTCGATGTATAACTAAAGAGCCGCTCCTTTACATCCAAAGAGCCATATATGGCTCGGGACCCGCAGGTTGCCAACGCGTGCTCTAGAATGATAGCTTACGTCGTCCGCGTACACCTAACCTTGACCTGTGTATTTAAAATAACAAATAAACTTATCTACCAAAATCTATTATTGGAGAATTCCTATATCTTACGATACATTCACTAGCCTTCTCATCGTTTAAATCTTGATATTACTTGTATGCTTATGTCAAATTTTAAACGAAACTAAAGGAAATGAATTGCTGGCAAGATATAGGGACCGGCCATCTTCGTAAGTACAAATGTCTAATCTTATTAAATCAGTTAAACATTACAATTATATTAATCATGAAATAACTGTCAATCTGGGTAATTGCGAACTTAGTTTCTACTCTATTTGATATTTGAATAATTGCTACATATTAAAATGCGTCATGTTTAAAGTTACGGGTGAAAGGAACCAAAGATCTCACGTACAACAGTAGCCAGGAAACTATTGATTATCGAAAATGTACTTATTCAGTCAAATACATCAAAATAACTTGAATGCTTATTAACATGACAAACGAACTCTGTCCGTGCGTCGTGAATGACCGGCCCATTCACTAGCATACCAGTCTTAAAGACGTCCATTCAACGTCCGGACCATTCAACCGACCCACGCAACGCGTGCGATAATTCAAAACTATTTATAGATGACCCCAACATATTTCTTGCGATCGATCAGACTTAGCTGAGGATTTGCTCGACATATTCGCTTCTACATTGAAGTGCAAGTTAATTCGTGAATATTCATATTTTATATTTGTTGAACGAATTCAGCAGCTTAAAATTTTTATGTCACTCGTGACTATGGCTTCTGTAATCAACTATAACTGAATTATTACCACATAATAAAGACGAATCAATAATTATAATCAGGCAACGAGACAAAACTTGTAAACAAGAGGATATTGTACAAGCTTGACCCAATTCCATAAGAGTACAATTGTAACTATGCCAATATAGCTAACAATTACAAGCACTATTGTAATACATAGATACAGTTGTAAGAGTAATTAGGGTGTAATTTGTGTTGCCAGTTCATATTCCCAAAATATCGTAACGTATGATAATGTAGATGAAACTTAAGATGTAAGTCAAGATCGTAAACAAGTGCAAATCAATCGTCTATCTATCCCTATAAGAAACAGGCGTGATATACTTATATATGTATGTATCATATTTGAGAAGTTAGGAACACGAGAAAGTCATTATTCGAGAAGTGTAGCTAATCCACAACATACAAACAATAACCGACAAAAACAACAGCATACGTAATTTAACAGAAAATAATTTAAAAAACAATGAAGTGAAACATCTTTAGAATCGTTATGATTTGAAAACCGATGAAACGAAAAAGTGACACTAAAAAGAAATAAACACATAAAATTCAACCTTATTTGATTCGAAATAAAAGACACTTCTCTTTACCCGTTAGTATTAATTTTCAATTTAAATAAAACTAAAAGATTTCTAATTAATATTAGCTCTATCTGAATATACGAGTACTTAAGGCAGATTCTCTTTTATAGCTAGATCAAAGAAAATTGTGCGTAACAGTGCATTGAATTTTGAACTTTATACGAGTGACTTAAGTGTAATTTAGTATTTTATTTTTTCACTGACGCCATTCAACTGATCTCTTGTGACAAGTCGAAAGATCACTTTGGTTACACAGTTCATATTTCTCATAAAAATAAGAAAATACTACTCAAAAACGATCAACATCCTTACAACTGTTGTTCATTTTAGAGTAATTTTAAACATTATTTATTATTAAGAAAATAAAACTGTACAGTGCAACGTTCCGTTTCACGTCCAACCAAGTCTTCTGTTTGGAAATGGATTTTAAATACACAACTGGCAACACTGCTAGTAATCGAGTGAGTATTGTAGAGTATACGAGTTCATTGTTCGACAGTTTCCGTGTTTGATTTTCTCATGACCCAAGACGAACCAGTTTTATGGAAATTGTTTTGTTTGCACAATAATTGTTCAATCTAGACGGTAATGTATGATTCTATTGGAATAATTGAGTGATATTACCGCATTCAATATTGCATTCTTTATTTAAAAAAGAGAAGATATATAAGCAGAGTATAGACATAGGACGACTAGCGGAATTGCGTGGAAAACTCTGGTTATTTTCGAAATCCATTCACTTATATTTCAATTTAAGTTTAAGAACCATTAACTAACTCTAGGTGTGGCAGATACTCTCTCTATGCTGAAACCAATATAGCATAGACTATTCGATGTCTGATCTCCAGACACGAGTCCACGCAGGTCGTTAACCGGTGTAGGGTCAATCTGGTGTATACTGTCTTCTTACCCCGTTAGAGGTAGTGTAGCCAAATATTCATTTATTATAATGTTTCCAAGCGTTTATTTCACTTTTGACGTTTGCACATCTATCAAGTTACATATTTCTTGACAGTAAGGCCGACATGAAACAAATGAAATAATTTTCGTACTACTATTTTCGTACGCACGGAGAAGAGAGACCAAGTCGTCTGTGCTAAAAGCTAAGGGTTGGGATCTTCCGAACCGCAAAAAGCTGTTGCCGCGTCTGGATGGATTTTGGAATGCTTCTCGAAGGTCAGCCGTTGATGGTTCGGGAGGATATGATCGGCCGAACCGATTTGAAAAAACAGAAATATAGTATCATGAAAGTAAGAGATTTATTGCATCTAATCTTTTATAGAATCTGTATTATTATATTTTTTAAATAATATTTATGGCTTGGCAACTAGGCCTTTAAGCCAGACGTACTTTATTGTTGTAGGTGACGTGATAGTGATGTTCTGTAAGTCATGTAACGCACACACTATTAAACCATCGGCAGTATACGTAAATAATCGAAAGTAATCGATTTGAAAATAAAAAATGTTCTGCTTTATTACAAAAATGGCTTATTTATTAATAAATGTAAAATATGTTCATCGAGATGTGGGTATATTTATTAGGTATTTTTAGGAAAATGGTAATTTTAGGAAAAAATATAGATCTGTTAAATTGATTTAAATTTATTTATAAATGAAGACAATTTTTGTAACCAATCGAGTCGGTAACGCATTACGATATTACAAAATGAACTGTCGTCGAGCTGTCAAAAGTGATATAAATGCTTGGAAAGGGTACAATGAGATTTTTTTGTTTCAGTTAAAGTGTTCAGCTAGGATGAAGTTCGGAAATTCGTTGCTGTTATCAGCCAATCGCAATCCATTTCTGGACAAAGCGCTACCCAAGTTCGTCAAGCTCCACATATCTATCAGTTGCAGTTAATTCAAAATTTGATGGGAGTAACGAAGAGAGAAAAGTCTATACGCGTAGACAACAGCTAGAAAAGATCGTCGAAACTATGAGAGCTAGAATTTTGTTCTCAGGTAAAAAAACGTTGGCTACGTAACACATGTTTTATCTGAAGAACTTATAAAGAAAGAAACAAAATACTATATTTGAATAAATAAATATAGCATCACCGCAAGTTTCATATAATTTAAAATTTTAGACAAAACACTAAATCGTACTATTTTATTACAGTAACTAGCTGTCCCGGCATACGTTGCCCTGCCCAGAAGTTTCAATCGATATGCCGACAGCAGCGCCACCTACCGAGTCCAATTGTGAACCAACTCAGAAACCTTCTCTGGCTCATGCACAACAACTTTGCCAAAGACATAACATAAACATGATCAAGTATAAGTTTACGATTCCATAAAGGACAAACAGACAAACATTATTTTTTATATATAAGAGAAAGAAGTTTTAATATAAAATCGATTTTTTTGAAGTATTTGACCTTTCAAGAATCAAACTGGTCAAAAAATTAAATAATTATATTTTATTTGTAAGGCTCTTCTATTTCGTCAATTATAATCCTGTAAAAATGGTGACTTCAAATATCCCGACTTAACAGAAAATCGTGTGGATTGTAGTTGGGAGCCAGTTTCTCACGTCTCTGGTGCTCAGACAATGCTTGCTAACCGTTCTCAGGAAATTCGTATTGTTCAAGTAGTACCATAGTACGGTGTAGAAATGTGCTAGACAAATTCGATTCAACACAATTATAGTACTGACGAAATTTTCAATTACCTGCCAAATGATACAGATCTTAACTTCACTTTTTCAATTACAGATCACTATGAAAAAAGATTAGATACACGTTGAGTCTGTAAAAAATGTTCTACCTGATGTTTTTCGCAGTAGTAGAGAGCAAAGTAAGGATTGAAGACGTGAGTGGATGAAGGTGATATGTCGCATATTCGGTTTTTTGCTTTTTTTTTGCGTAGATGAATGTTATAAGTCGATACCAAATGACTACAGACCTTAGACCATAGATATAAGGCATATTTAAAAAATAAAAAGTTGCTAAAGGTGTTAAGTTCAGTTCAGTTTCAAATAAAAGTAAAACTTTTATCTCGATTTACTCAGAATTGGAATTATGCGACTTATCACCTTCATCCACTCATGTCTTCGATTTATAATTGTGAATACAGTCTCTAATACTTTTAATTCTCTAATTACTTAATAAACTGAATGATTAAAATAAATTAAGATCTAATGTTACTACAATAACAAGAAACATTTACTATTAAATTCTGTAAATTAATCCTAAGCACTAAATAATAGTATATTATTTAATGCTTAACAATAATTTTTGAGTCATGGTAACACTGTCTTGTTCATACTTCAGTGGAGTTTTTGGCGGGAACTGAAAGGAGACGTTGTGCTGTGCAGTTTTATTTTCTAAAAATGTGTATAATTACTCTAAAATGAACAATAGTTGCAGTATATTGATAATTTTTGAGTAGAAATTATGTATTTTTGTGAGAAATGTGAACTGTATAGTCAGATGTGATCTTTCGAGTTTTCACAAGAACTCCATTGAATGGCGTCGGTTGTAGACTGCAATACAACTGCGCTACTATACGAAGACCTATTAATTAACATGTTTCCGACTGAAAGACTTTGATTCTATGGTCATGAATAAATTAATAAATAAATAAAAAAAAAAAAACATACTTCAGTACGTATCCTTCTCTTTTTGTATACTCGTATGTATCTATATCTATCTCTGTCCCCCGAAATTATGACTTAATTCACGAAGATGCCGCCATTGTGTCGTCGACTTCGTTTCGGGTGTTAAATACACAGACATGTAAGAAATAATAGATTTTTGGCAAGTGCAATGAGTTGTTGACACAAACTAAATGGCGACCGCAATGAAAATGACTGAATTTGGTGAAAGTGATTGATGAAGCTGGTTTCAAAATATGTGCGAGATATATACACTTATGAAGGTAGACGGTCTTCGTCGATGGGGTTTTGGATGAGCCTATATAATAGTTTATTGTATTTATTATTATTATTCAACAGATATTTACACAACAACTGAAAGCAACAAAATTATACTATTATCTTCAGCGGTTTCGTATGTACGGAATATCCGGGGCTTTTCTGTAGCTTCGGATCCGCGCATACACTGACAACTATTATATTGGTATCTCTATTATGATTCCTTACTAAATTGAACGAAAACTTTATAAGCCTAAGCTTTTTATAAGAGTGTGACGATTACATTAGCTTCTAAACCACCTTTAACTAATCAAAAATATAAGCCCACTAAATAAGTCTTAAATCATTTTAGCGAATTGTCCAAATAATAATCAGTCATCGACTCTTCGGAACCTGAATCCAAATACGTACGACAACTTTCTCTACGTTTCAATATTTACCCTATGATAGGCGGTGTCAAGGTCTGACCCATTACGACATAATGTTTTGACGTCGACGCGTCATAAATGGTCACGCATGACCGCGGCCGCATGATGTCGTCGCGTCCGGTCATGTCAAATGTTGCGTCATAGATCGATTCGTCGACTATTGAACTAGGCATGTTTTGTAATCAGAAGCTGAAAATAGATTATTTGAACAAGAAATAACGGCAAGCAAATCTATTCAAATTATCTATTTATTGTTAAAATGTTTTGCAGATGCTAGTTGAATGAGTGGTAAGTTTTTTATGTGAACCAATAATACTTTAAAGTAGAGATGTGCCGACTAGTCCTTAAAACCGACTATGCGGCCAGTACCGTAGTCGGCGATTAGTCGGCGACTATTTGGCAAAGAGCGGCGACTATCCGGTTTCTTACTTTGCAGTATATAATCTATACTTTATATATATAGTTTTATCCATACACGAGACTTTCTTTTTGACTCTCACTTTAATGAACAACAACAGTATATATCTTTAAACATTTTTTTACGCAATAACGCCGCCTGCCCTGTACAAAAAAAAAATCAAGATACCTATGCGGTGGTTGCGACTTGCGCGCGAATCAGCTATAAACGAAGTGTCACGGAAATCCCCAAAACCGTGATCGGCTTGGCCGATTACTCGGCTAGTCGGCCAAGTCATAATTGGCACATCTCTACCCTAAAGGCATAAGTATCAATGTTATATACTAGATAACATTATGTGTTATAATTAGGTCAAGGCGTGATGGTTCTGCGTCCCATTGAATAGTATGTTTGAACCCTGGTAGGAAATGTATGCCTTAGGCAATCTTTCTGGTCAAAAATGCATATTGGTACAGGTAAGCACCTGCTGACGTAAAAATCATTGTAAGGAAAGTTGTACATCGACCGTGAGTATAATCGATGTAGTAAACGTTGCAGTCCGCCCTGGGCCCCAGTTATCGAATGTTAAGCAGGTAGAAAAGGGGGACGTTTTCCGCGCCACCTATGAGGTAAAGTCCGTAGGCGCGTTTTTTTATGTATGTTCTGGCGAAACATGCATTAACATTATGGAGATATAAAAGTTAATGGAAGAAAATAAATTTCCAGATAAACTTCCAACTATGACTCCAATTTTAACTCCTGTCATTCCTCAAACTTTCACATTTGATGTTGATTTGGATTCTGAGCCACAGCCTGGACCATCGAAGAAAAGTCGATTACAATAGCTAGCTAATAAGTGGTTAAAAATATTATGATGTCGAAGATTACCTTATAAGGAAGATGTCCGTGGAGTAGGCCTACTGGGGATACCACGTAAAAAAACGCGCCTACGGACTGTACCTCATAGGTGGCGGGGAAAACGGGGCATCTTTTCTATCTGCTTAACATTCGATAAGTTAAATTTGGTAAGTTCTATGGTAAAGAAAAGGGTTAGAAAATTTCTCACTTTTTTGCTTATAACTTCTTTAATTTTTAATTTAGGGCTAAAAGTTATATAAAAATATTTGTGGGCAAAACTATTTGCTACAAATTATGACTTTACAAATTTGTAAGACGCATAGTTTCCGAGATATCGTGAAAAAAGTGTTTTCACCCCTTTTTCCAAGATGGCGGCCGGGGGACAAGGGTGGCGACCCCACAAACTTGACGTGTCCTAAAAATAAAATTGCGTCCTCTAACAAATGCAAAGCTTATGTAACATTTCAATGGAGTATTGGCGAAATCTATGATTTATAGTAGGGTTGTAACGAAACTTAGCTTCCGCCTCCGTTACTGCGGAAGTTCCGCAAGAAATCGTACCTCCGCATCCGTCTAATTTTTGCGGAGTCATAACGGAGGTTTATTTACTAATCATACGCAAGCAGCGACGCTCGCGACGATTCAGCCGTACGGCCGCGCGCGTTGGGGTGGGTTGGGGGGGGCGTGCAAACGTCATTTGTCAAATGAATTATACGCGACAGGAATCAACCTGTCGAATTTCTTGGACGCGTTAGACGTAGTACATACGTATCTGATTTAAAATAAATATTTTGTACTATTGATAGTTTTAATAAACCATAAACTACTATTTTTTCTACATCCATTTCCACTTCCGCCTCCGTTAACCTCCGCATCCGCGGAGGTGAAACCCGTCGCCTCCGCATCCGCCTCCACCTCCGCTAAGAAGGCCTCCGTTACAACACTAATTTATAGTATTTGATATTAATTATTATGGTCGAATTTCAGCTACGGGCGACCAGTAACTACTTTTTATATAAATATGTATAAAATTATTATTTTTTTATTTCTATTTTTACTTGTGCTTCTATTTATTATACTTGATTTATGTATATAATTAGTATAATGTATTATGTCATGTTTTATATAAAAGGATATTAGTTCTCTTAATAAAGAATTGATTTATTATGATACTTAGCATTAGCAACGTATATGGGCTGAAGTTAATCTATTAGTTGTGAGTTGGTCTGATTTATTTAAATTCCCATTTTTCCATCTTAAGTTAGAAACTCAAAATCCTAAGTTAAGAACTCTGTTCACATGCATTAAGCCCAGCACCAGTAGTCAAATTAAAAAACGTAATAAACACTTCTACAGACTCAAAGAACCAATTAACACCAACAAGTAAATCGGTGCTATAATAGCCCCTCTTTAATAAACTAATTATGATAAATGACTCGAAATTCATTCAAAATGTTTCGGTAAATCAGAGCTTCAATTAAAATCGTGTCTGTTTAATATTTTTGATAAATTATCCTCTTTTGACCTCGATTGGCGCCAAAATGACCTTTGTTTGACCTTAGCCAATTATATGATGATGACAAGACAAAACATTGTGCTATAACAACTTTTTTTTATGGCAGGAGTTCAGCAAACAGGCAGATGGCCGACTTGTTGGAAAATGGTTACCATCGCCTATGGATATTTGCAACACCAAAGGTGCTACAAATGCGCTGCTGCTCTCTTAAGGGAGACTGGAACCTGGTCACTAATGCCGGAACACAACTCAAGGTTGATATGGTGACATACTTTAGATCAGGGGTGGTAGCCATCCAGTCGGGCAAAAGCCCTGCCAGTTGGCTGTGAGTTGTTTTATCGCTTCTTACGACAGGCCGCAAGGCCGTAATAAATTGTATTCTTTCTCCGTTCCTGCACTTAATACAGGAGTGTGAACGTTGTTGCAGCTTGCGTTGCGTCCTGCAGCACCGAGCAAAATGCCTTTTGGGTACTGCAAGCTCCTTCCACTACAGAACAGTGAATGTAGTGAACTTTTACATTAGTAAACACAGATTACGTCACAAGAAATTCATGATTTTTGGCCCCTTCCCCCGTTCTTGTCACACCTGGTGATAGTTGTGAGACTCCTCCCTCCCTAGTGTGACACATCGCATATTTTGTAATATTACAAATTAATTAACTATATTCTTAATTAATTATAATATTTTCTTAAGTTTTCGCGACTTAAATATTGATAAAACTACGTTTTAACGGTATTAAGCGCGGTAATTTATTTGATTTTGGTTTGTCCGACATTTCGGCCGCGTGGTCACGGCCACTGAAAAGCGGCCAAAACGTCGGACAAACCAAAATCAAATAAATTACGGCGCTTAAAACCTTTAAGCACCGTAGTTTTGTTAAGAAGTTATTAAATTAAACTAGCAATTCCATAATTAGTTTAACTTTTAACTTCAACGATAAAGTTGTTTTAAAAAAATGTGTTGAGTCGTTTTTGAGGTATGAAACAATTACGATTAAATACCCTTTGTATGGTTCCTAGACAGATGAAGGTCCCACAGAACCCTTCATATTTCCTTTCATCGATCCTTAAAAATAAACTGCGAACCAATTGGAATTAATAAGCCTAGTATAGATAATAAATATCATAGTCAATAATCAATACTTATTTTAAAAATGAAATATTGTTATTCCATTTAAGAGACATACTTGAGGCTTAGTTCTTTCATAAAAGTGCATGTTGACAAGAATATCAACTACATAACTAAACGAACTTCAGATTATAATAAATCATCTTGTTATAATAGGATAAGTTCACACCACAATTCTTTGAACATTACTTATTATAATCACTCAGTAAATGTCACGTATTAACTACGATCATTCTCCTGTCAACTGTCAAACTACCTGTCAAACTATATGTCAGCACTTAATCATTTTTGTATTTTACCTTTATTTTTGTTATTATAATATCTATTATTAATTACTATTCAAGTTTCCGTCGGTGACTTCGATTCTGTCGCTTCATTTAAAAACAAAAATATTTTTTTCAAAAGTCATTCATGTTTCATTTTATTTATTACAATAAGAATCGACTCGTGTTTGACCAAGATCTCATCTAATGCTAGGCGAAAATATGGTCTAAGACGGAGCATGTTTACCAAAAAGGTATCTATTCACACGGGACTTGAAGATACCCAGGTTGAAGATATCGGGAAAAACGGATTCCGGCAATGAGTTCCACTCTTTCCCAGTGTGCGTAATGAAGTTAGTCGCAAAGCGCTTCGTGCGTTAAGATGGTATGTCCACCAGATGCCGGTGCCGCATAACAGTGCCTCTGGTTATGGATGATGGACCAGGGACGGCGGGGTCCGATTGAATAACTCTAATGCACACTCTTCAAAGTATATCCTATAGAAAACCGATAGGCTGGTAACCCTGCGTCCATGTACGAGACTTCGAATAAGCTTCTTGACTCACTGCTCAATCGACTCTAGTGCTTCTTACTTTTTACTTTTTTACACATTTTTATTCTATAATACCTACACAGAACCCTGCTTAAAATCATAAAGCTTCGATCCAATAGCTACACAATCCTTAAAAGAACATACTTTATAGGACGATTACATACAGCATTTCTAACGCATTATCAATAGATTTTCAATTATCCGATGTGCAAGCGATACCGAGTGATAGGCTACGAGCGCGCATTAATATTGTATGAGCGGCAAAGGCGCCGGCGCGACCACTCATTGCTAAGTGGTATCAAGCGATAAGATTAGCGACACAACCGCAATCACAGACATGCGATTGTAATTCCTTGAAATTAAACGATAAAGAAGGATTTGTGTAAAAAGTAACTCATTCAAAATCACAATACGCTGTCTGTACTTCTTGAAAATTCCAATGGCGCATATTGTCCGTGATCTGAACTCTCAGCCATCACTCGAGATACTAAATAACTTTGAAAGTAGCAGTGGAGGATTTCATACCACTATTAGTAAAGTGGAGCCTTGAAACTTGGATCTGATGTGGCGGCCGGCGACAGTTGCAATTCAGCGAAATTGTAATGTTCGATATTTGAAGAGCTGTCGCCAGTCGCCCCCCATCAGCCCTCGCGCGTGTACGTTTTGCTTGGTGTTTATGTGGAATATTATTTTAGAGTAAAAGACAATTGACTTATAGACTTTCGTTTTATTTCCCACTGTTCGACACGCACTAATAAATATCAGGAGAGAAGTACTGATTATAAATCTAACAAATTACAACATCTAGCAATAAGGGAACGGACTGTTACAACTTAGGCCCCGACAAAGACAATTTCCACGTATAGATCTGTAAAAGCACATTTTAGTACCTTTCGGCATTTGAACTAAATGTAATCCTTTTATGATCGTCCTCTTTTGTTCATTTGTTGATTGGCATACGTTTCTAACTATTGTAGAGAACAGGTTATTGTCCTATTGTACCCGCTCAGGATCATCATTAGCCATGTGTTGCGGATTGCAAGTACAAGCTAATTCTAGTAAATTGTGTCGACGTTGCCGGGCGGGCACATTTGCATTTGTAAAGTATGAAACGACTGTTTGATTGAGAGAGGGGGTCAGTTGTGCTACAACTATGATTTAGGCGTGACGTGTATACCTAATCGGAAATCTAATATTGTCGGACTTTGCGTCTTTTATTGAATTATGACCGTCTTCATTACGTTTGGATTTGTATTTGGTTATATTTGTACCTGTGTTATACGTGTTTTTATAGTTCTATTAAGTCTAACGGAATTTTATTTCGAGTCCCGCTAACTGGTAACAATACTTTTTTTCAATTCACAGAACGCGTGGCCTCATAGATTTTATAAGAGCGTACCTACTTATGACGTCATAAGAAGTACAAGTAAAAGGAGTCAAACAGCGCATTATTGTTTGAAAAGTAATTGAAATCATTTATATCGTGTGATTTCCAATGTTTAATGATATATATTATTTTAAGGTATGTTCTTTTATACGTAAAAATATTTAAATTTATTGTAACGCGTGTCGGCATCCTTATTGCTTATGTTTCACAATAGATAACTTTATATTTATATACCTAAACATACCTAACTTTTAATGTATATCTCCTATACTTATGTAAGTAAGTTTTCCAAGGACAAATCTGCCACGGTTTCTCTATGATTTGCGAAGTCACAACAATTATTACGCGACAAAATGTGGTGTTATTAGGGCGATAGTGCCCAAATATCTTTGAGAAAAAAAATGTGATTAATATGACTTTTTTTCGTGATGCATATCATCATCATAGTGACCTTTATCGAATTGTAAAAGGTCGGTAGGGGCGGTAAATTGTAAAGAGACCACTGGTGGCAAATTTAAATTCTGCCACTGGCAACTAGAGTAAAAAAAATGAGCAGAAATAACCTAGTTATATATATTGCTTATGACTTAACTGTAATTAAAACAGCTTAACAGAGGCATCATGGAGCACATTATAAAAACTACGTCCCCCTCGCAATTCTAGCTTGACATCAGACACTAGTGTTGCTACATGAAGGTGTTTAAGTTTGCACACAACTTTAGGTTTTATCAGAACCCATTGAAGATTTTGATTGGTCATTAAAAATTGCCATCGCGTCGGCATTACATTATATAATCTAATGACGATACGATATTGGTTGATAGGCATAACAACTTTGAGTTGTGTTCCGGCATCAATGGCCAGGCTGCCCTCTAGCATCTAGGGAGCAGAGGAGTCTTCACCCCTGTTGCCTTTCCCGGGGCATTTCCAAGCACTGATGCGCTAGGATCAGCGTGGAGGTTACTACGCCAAAAGCGCGGGGCACATGGGAGGAGGGTGATTTTAGTGGAGTATTGAGTTTTCGAGTTTCCACACAAGTCGGCGATTGGTGCCCATTCGTGGTGTCGCCTCTCGTCGCTTTGGTCTAATCCCTAGTAAAGGAGCCGGTATTGTGCGAAATACATTTCCCACGCCTCAAAAAAAATCAATCTCCCTTGAGAGAGCTGCAGCACACTGGTAACATCTTTGGTGTTACAAATGTCCATAGGCGATAGTAATCGCTTTGCGTCGGGTGGGTCGTCTACTTGTCTGCTGAATTTGTGCAATGACAAAATATATAAATCGGCAGTGTCAATCTAGAAACAATAAGTATTCCGTAGAGGTGAAAATCTTCCACCATTTCGTAATTTGACTACTAAACCCTAAAAAATAAACTAATCGAAAATATCCTAAACCGTAATAGCTTAATCGCTAACAGATTCGAGTCTTAATCTAGCGTTTCAAATGACGTGGGTTCAAATTCGCCGATAAGCATGCACAACTTAGGTGGTTTTCCGATCTAATGTGCATTTTATTACAACTGATTCGCGTTGACAGTCAAGGAAAAAAGGTCACTGATATGTGAAGTCCGCCAATCCACCTTGGATAAGTAAAGCGAGTGTACTATCCCTTCCCCTTAATAGAAAATGAGGAAGCCCAAGCCTAGCAGCGGGAGGTTGACGACTGCATATTATTGTTTCATTACACCATATTACAAAAAGTACTTAATGAATATTAAGCAGCATTGGGCATACTCTTACTGTGGCTTGATTCGACTACCTAATGCCGGGTTTTTACGTAAACATTGATTTGCCTTACAGTTAAAATATGACATTATCGGCATAGAATTTAAGTTAAATTTTAACCAGTAGTAAGGCATATAAGTTCATAGTAAAATATAAAGAAACCCATCAAAAATGTAATAGTGTATTTGTAATTTTTGGCATACAGCTGGCAACACTGTTAGTCTGGCGTGTCGTTATTTGCATTTGGCTGCGTTTTTTGCGTTCAAGTGTCCGCAACCGCGAACCCGGGTTCACAGAGGTCGACGAACTATGGAAGCAGCAAAGTGAGAGATGAAAAAAAATTGCCAAATGCGTGTCTGCGTGTACACGTATTAGGGTCCAGTAAGTTGTCCAACTACGTATAATATTTTCTTACTTAGAAATACGAAGTCGATTCTACGCATATCCATATTATATTATACACCAGAGTAAGAGAGAGAGAGAGAGAGAGAAGTCGTGGTAGCGTAATGGTCAGCGCACGCGTCCCAAACTCAAAGGACGTGGGTTCGATCCTGACCGGAACGCATGCACCACTTAGTCAGTATTCTGATCTAAAGTGCATATTGTTACAATGACTACGTGCTAATAACGGTGAAGGAAAACATCATGATGCAATCTACACATCGAGATAACCGATGTGTCAAACCTGCCAAGCCGCTTTAGACAAGCGTAGCGGGTATACTGTCCATTCCCCTTTTTTTTTGAGGCGAGGGAAAATGTTTTACCGATTTACGCACAAACTGGGCCGATGCTAGGGGATCGGCACGCGTCGGTCGGGGGCGATAACACTGCACCAATAGTATGCTCTTGACAGTGCTCCGTCCGCGACCGACAACACAGAGTAGTGTGAAAGACTCCGAGTGATGCTGCACGGGCTAGCAACCTCAATACCCACTAAAAACCCCCTGCTCCCTGTCGACCCTGCGCTTTTGTTTGTGTTGGAAGGACTGAGATATAGAATATAGTTACGCAACAGTCTATCCAGCGCAATAAAGTGCTGGAGTGTACACTGGGAGAACACACCCCACTTTGTAGTGCGGGGGGCAGATGAATCCTTTGCTCTCCTAGCAAGCTAAAGGCCCCCCCGCGGAGCACGCAGCCTAACTCAGGGAGGGAAGTAGTGCACGTACCTGAACTGTCTATTCCCCTATAATGGGAGGCCCGAGCCCAGCAGTGGGAGACATTTATGAGGTGATATATTATTTTTTATATATTATTATTTATATATTGTATACTATTACATGTATATATTTTCTTGTTAATTAAATTTGTGCAAAGAGTAATCGACATTAAACATGGCTCAGACAAAAACATTTGTCGATGTTGTAAGCAGTATTAACAAAATTTGCACGGAACCCTAAGAACATCGCGATTAAATTTCATATCCAAGACTCGGGGATTTTGATATTCATTGAGCATGAAACACGCCGAAAAGCAAACGAAACGGTATAATAATATGATTTTTCGCTTTATAACAGAGCCCACTTGTCTAACACGAATGTTTGGAGACCAGCTGCGATTTTACATGCGAGGGAATTTGATTCGTTTTTAATTTCGGCAACATGTAAAGGAGAGCCTCTTTTAAATTTGATATCTGCATATAATTATGCGATTGCGGCATCTCTCATGAATTTATTTAATAACTTTAGTTTAAAATAAAAGATTAAGATTTTTATTTTATTTCAGATTCAATTTAGAATTCACTTACAGAGAAATAATTAGTTGCATTTGATACAAATTAAACCCTATCCGTATTTTTATCCGTTCAGGAACGGAGAAAGAATAGAATTTCCTGCGGCGGGGCGGCATATCGTAAGAGGCAACAAAACAACTTGGCAGGCAGATGGACCACTTGATGAAAAGCGGTTATCATCGCCTATGGATATTTATAACACCAAAGGTGCTACAAATGCGCTGCTGCTCTCTTAATAGAGACTGGAACCTGGTCACTAATGCCAGAACACAACTCAGGGTTGTTATGGCGACATACTTTAGACCAGAGGTGGTAGTCATCCAGCCGGGTAAATGTCCTACCACCTGGCTGTGGTTTGTTTGGTCGCCTCTTCCAACAGGCCGCCCGGCCGCAGGAAATTGTGTACTTTCTCCGTTCCTGCACGGATAAAATATATTTGCTTTTATACTTCACTTTTTCAATTGGTGTCTCATGAATTTAAATCTTGTACTCGTAATAAATATAATTGTCATTCAGTAGTTGAAATATTGTAAACGCCAAATACTATACATTCGTAAACCATAGTCTTGCACTATCGCAAGTTCATTGTTACCTGCGCGCGCGCAAGATCAACCGATAGGCCGAATTATGATGCGCGCTGTGACGAAAAAAGCATAATGACGAAAAGACTTGCGTGTTTTTACATAATAATTGTGTTTTTACGAAATAAAAACTCAACGATTCAGTGACACTATATTATCCGAAGAGACAATAATATACAAAATGAGATTTAAAAACAAATTGCCGTTTTGTAAAAGTAACTAGCTTCTGCCAGCGACTTAGTCCGCGTGGAATAGTTTAAAAAAAGTAAGTAAAAAGCAATCCCGATTTTGAAACATTCATCATTAGTGCTACGCTCCTATTGGTCTTAGCGTGATGAGACCCTTATAGCGTTCCTCGATAAATGGGCTATCTAACACTGAAAGAATTTCAAATCAGACCAGTAATTTCAGAGATTAGCGCGTTCAAGCAAAGAAACAAACTCTTCAGCTTTATATATTAGTATAAGATATACATAGTAGTGTATTAATATATCATCAATCCACGACGAAACCTTGGTCATCGACGCAGTCGTTAGTTTGACAGTTGATTGATCAACTCCTCCCTCACCTTTTTAACACCGGACAAGCAGATATACGAGCTCAAGAAACCGATATATGGTGGAAATACCAACAAAGCGGACGAAACGCCATGCTTCCATTCTTTCTTTCTTTCTTCTTTCCATTTTTAGCATACTTACCGCTGAAGAATGGAACTCGTTACCGTCGTCTGTTTCTCTTGAAACATACAATCTTCTGGGTAAGCGTACTCCATCTTAGACCGCATTTCCACCAGATACGAAGCGCAATGTCGATTAAACACGAAGCTATTCAACTTAAAAAAAGATGTATATAGTTTCTAAAGAATGTTATAGAGTAAATTTAAAAAACAGTATTTCTATCATACTTTAGGAGGGGAATTGATTTGTCCCATTGTCAACATGAGGATCAGTATCTACTGAGCACATCCCAGGGAAATGGAAACAAACCCTTGAAAACTGACTTCTTTTACTTTTTAGTTTATTTATTTAAAGTAACAAAAAACACTTTACGCGATGTTTTCCTCAATTGTGCAGCAATTTCCAATTTTTTTCTTTATTCGTAAGTGTATATTCCCGAGGTGGTGTCATGGTCACCAAGTCAGGATCTGACGAGTGGTTTCGAGCGAATTCCAGAGAAACCCTCAAAAATCGTTAACCTACTTTTTTGTTACACGATGTCTCCGTCAATTGTCGCCCGATTTTCACTTTTATTTAGCTCTAAAAATGACACCCAAATCAGAACAGCCCTTGTCAAGATAAGCGTATAAACGGACAAAAAGTATGTAATATTAGTTGTATGTATGCACGTAAGATGCAACTGGCCACGAACATCCTTTGTCATATCACCAACCAATATTAGCATACCAGTCACATAGCATCAACAGTCATTTCATGAACGTGCGTTGCATACATGCATTAACTTTAAAACTCATTAAGATTGTTAGATGTCATTACATTTATTGGAATTCTTGAAATTAGTTATTTTCCTACATTTATATGATGCATTTTACACAGCTTTTTCCTGTTGTAACTAATATATTTATAACATTAATGAGTATTTTCGCACTTTGTATTACAATTATTATATTATTTAAATTAAATGGCTGTGAATTATTTCAATTTGTATACTGTCGTATAGACGTAAGCGGATTTCTTTAACGACCTTATTGAATAAATGTAAAACTTTTATAATTTAGAACAAATGATAATAATATAGTATTTAATTTCAATTCACAAATTCCCATGCAATCGTACAATTGAAAAGATCATGACCAATTTTGACTAAAGTTACTCGGACTGACTGACACATAGACAAGTAAGAAAGAAATAATAGACTTAGTATGTATACACTGTTCTTCAAAGAAACTCATAAATATATTTTTATCTATACCTACATATTCAGCAAAAACTGCACTTAACTGCACAAGCGATCGAAAAACGACAAAACAAAAATAATCGCCAACAACGCCCCTAATCCCCAAATGCCCTCATTTCAATTAAAAACGAAAACTTTATATTTCAATGCATAAAATATTAACATCATTGCTTTTTACGGTTATTTAATAGGCCACTGTGGCCGTCGTAATTTCGTCGCAACCAAAAAAAACCGGTACGCGAACCGTTAAAACAATTTGTTAACAATCGATTTTTAAAAGCGACCCTAACGAACACCTATTCGATAATACGCCCACATATCTCATACGAGTAAATATGTGAAAAAATCGTGGCAATAAAAGTTTGACATTTCCCATAAATATGGTTGTAATAAATCTGTAAGACCACCCGTTGTGTTCACATTGGGAAGAATATTTTTGAATGAAATTGGTTCGATATTCTAAAGCTGTGTTCAAAGAGGAGCCATGTTTTGACCAAAGTTCTGAATTCCATCCAATCCTAAATTCAAATCTTTGTATATTTTTTTTGTCAATCACCTTATCTTCCATTTATATATTTGTGTCATTTGCGGGTCAATACACGCGAACGGCAACCGGTTGGTTTGATTAACCTGTTTAACAAAAATCTAATTTGTATATTTAATCTAATTTAATAATTTAAAAACACTTCTACTACATATATAAAGAAATTATGATGGCAACTTGGAATAGTTTGGTATAATGAAGCTGTCGGTTGTACCTAACGCGAGCGGTGTACCGGCTTCTTTTGCAAGTCAGTAGCACGATCACAAAGGGACAGTGGGGCGGGAGGGATGGAGCGTATCTCCCGGAATGAATCCCTCTTCCCGTTCTTGCTAACTTGGGCCCTGGACCAGAGAGCCTTTAACTTTGCTTCAAGTAAGCAGATGATTAGACGGACCACCTGATGAAAACGGTTACCATCACCTATGGATTGCCAATGGATGCCGTAAGCCGTACTCAATCAGTCGAAATGGGGCGTGCAGAAGTTCTGCTCGGGTCAACTTTATTTCACAAGCGAAACAGAGCTTCTGGAGGGATTGGGCTTCTTCAGCAGTAGGGAGTCTTTCTGAAAGCTCGCATATGAAACTTATGGCGCTGGCTAGGCTGCTGTCAGATGAGCCCCGCCTAAGGTGATACAATAAACTTCGGGGTGATTTTAGTGGGTATTCGTTAGTCACCACGAGTCCTACACTACCTTATTGTCTGCTCTGAGCAGTGGTCAGAGCAGACAATAAGGTGCAGTGGTCGGGCATTTGCCCGACTGGATGGCTACCACCCCAGGTCTAAAGTATGTCGCCATAACAACCTTGTGTTGTTTCGGTCTCGGACCAGGTTCCAGTCTCCCTTAAGGGAGCAGCAGCGCAATTGTAGCACCTTAGGTGTTGCAAATGTCCATAGGCGATGGTAACCGCTTACCATCAAGTGGGCCGTATGCCTGTCTGCCGAACTCCTGCAATAAAAAAAATAAAAAAGTGGCGTCTGTCCTAAGCATTGGTGTGTAGTATATACATCAAGCTGCACCTTACAACAAAAAATAACTATAAATAGTTTGAGTTAATTTAGGTTATATGCAAATTATTTAAGTGAAGTAATTAATTAATTCAATTTAATTAATTATTTCACTTAAGTATATACAGACACTGTTAAAAATTAAACTTTTGTCTATTATTTGCTTACAATATAGGTAGTATACATTTTCTGTTCTAGCTTGATTATGTCATGTAGCACACAATATTCATTTACATCATCTATAACACAGTGGAATTCTCTTGTAATATTCTTTCTGTAACTTCTAACTTTAGTAAACGGTTGTCTATAGATAAACGCTTACTGAAGTTAGAAGTAAGTTAGACCTTATTTGTTCATAGAAGATCATTTTAATACTTCACAAACCACAATTTTTGGCTTCAATTACACTATTTAATGATATTTAAATGTCTAGTCAATTGAAAAACATATATACATATGAAAATGGAAAATATTTTAAATGAACTATTTAAATGCAACACTTACTAAAATTATATTCAAATAAATTATACCTTGTAGGCCATAGCGACACTTTAAAAAAAAAAAAATCTATTTGTAACTTGCCTCATACAAAGTTGTTATGACCATAAAACATCAAAAGGCACATGTTTAAAAATAAGCGTATGGGAAAGATAATTGTCATATTTATATCGCCTCAGGCGCGAATGGGGAAAGTTTTTTTGTAATTAATTGATTTGTGATATGAATAAATCGCTTCACATTGTTTGGGCCAAAGGCTATAATGACGAAATGTATAATCATTGAATACGTCACGGCTTTCACATTATCTTCTATTGTATTTATTTATGTACTTGTTTTGGTAGATGTATCAGCTGTGCAATGTAACCTAGCAAGTGCATTCCCAGAAATTTTACACCACCACACAAAAAGTGTCGTATACTTCAAATTTATTTTTACAAATGCGACACAAACAAGACAATCTGATTAGAAAACATGTACCAATTCAAATGCCGCAATTTCGGAAACGAGGTTATGCTATTTTAAAACTATTATTTCATATAGACATGTATCATATTTTGATATAGTATTTATATGTTTTTTCAAACACAATACATCCGCAAGACAATGCACAAGCATTAATTTAAGAAGCAATGTCAGTGGCTAGGTTTTGATATTATGCATCTGATATTATACTGCTTATGTTACACAAAACGAGAAAACAACGCATTAATTATAAAAACCAACGTGAGGTAATATCCAAAGCG
Organism: Dendrolimus punctatus; assembly: GCA_012273795.1. Classification (NCBI taxonomy): domain Eukaryota; kingdom Metazoa; phylum Arthropoda; class Insecta; order Lepidoptera; family Lasiocampidae; genus Dendrolimus; species Dendrolimus punctatus. The sequence continues at coordinate 2,266,117 of CM022537.1, forward strand.
AATTCAAATTTTCGTAGGCAATAAATCAAAAGGTAATTAAAAAACACCAATTAACTCAGCGTGTGGCTAAATGGCTAAGGTATCCATGTTCTCATTAAAATAGAGTGGGTTCGAAAATTAAAACAACCCACAGGCGGGTACCATTTGCCCTTCTGGACGGCTATCACCCGTAGTTTGGAGTATGGTGCCGTAACAACCTCGAGTTGTGTTCAAGCATCAGTGGCCAGGTTCCAGTTCCGCTTCGAGGCCGGCAGCACATTTGGTGTTGCAAATATCCACAGATGACTGTAATAATTTTTATTCGATCAAATTAGCCATCAGTCTGTCTGCTATACTCCAAAAATGAACTGGTCGAGTACATGGCACCGTGGTTGTCAACCTTTCTGAGTTTGCGCCACATATCCAGTCCTCCATTTTTCTAATCGAGCTCTTACAAAGTAGGTACTAAATTTTCCCGGCTCAGCATTGTAGGTGAACATGCGCGAACATTACTTGTAGCACCAGTGCCAACGTCGCTTATCAAGGTGCTCACCGTTGCACATCAAGGCATCTCCATCCATATCAAGGGATGAAATAAATCAAGTATAGTGTGTAGTTTCAATCAAGGCTCCTAATGTATATATATATATAATATGTCAATCAAAACACAGTTTCTACTCCAGAAGTTGTTTACTCCGTCAGCATTAGTGCTACTACAGCCATGTTCCACTTAGATAGTAATTTTGATATAATGTGAATATTGTTTCAATCCCAATATAACAACGATGTAAAATATCACGAGAATACAAACATAATCGATGTGTAAAACCTTCCATTTATCTCGGACTGGTTAAAATTGAACAGAATTCCCACAAAAGTAATGTATTTTTTTAAACTATTTATTACATAAGTCGGACACAAAGCAGACGATGTAAACTGCTTATTGTTTCCTATGAACGTTAGGAACACCAAAAACAACGCCGATGTGTTGCCAACCCTCTAGAATTGGATAGAGAGGATGGAATAAAGGGGAGGGTAAAGTGAATTACAGGAACTCTCAGTATCTTGATCAAGCGCGTTGAGTGCAATATCCATTCTGCTGACATGAGGAAATCCGGGATAATAGTACAACGTTTAAGTAGTGTACGGGAGACCAAAAGCCGGTAGGATTAGATGGCATGCTCGCACTGTTCATTCTGTTAGACACACGAGTAAAGCCCACTCGCTTTAGTGAATACCATGAAGTTGGAAGTTCTACTTGGATTGTAACTGGTGTTTCAGAATTCGGTCGTAAATCTTTCAAAAACAGTATTTAAAACCAGTAAAGTAGCCCTAAATATAGTGTCTGGCCCAGACGCTGTTTAAGTTTCGCCTCCATTGAACAAGAGATACAAAAATAATATTACAAGTGGAGAATGTCACCGAATGACAAATGTTGCTTTAAGTTTCCTTTAAGACGGTGTCGTCGGATTGAGATATGCACTCTTGTGAAGCTTAAAGGACAGGAAGTAGCGTTAGGTTACTATTGTATAAGAAAGAAAATATTTATGTCTAAACAGCGATATACACAAACTAATAGAACACATACAACAGAAAACACTTTACGGACATAACTATAACTTGTGTTATGTAAATTCGGGACTTGGAGCAAGAGCAATTCCATTCAATGTCCTATCAGTAGTTATGTCTTTTATTCGCGTAAACATATATTGCCATCACGCTTACACAATAGCAGCATATATATAATAGCATATTATATATATATCACAAATTATGTACTATTACCAAATAAATATATTATTATGTAAGCCGTTTCCAGCGAATCCATATCACACGCGAAAGCTGTAAGAATACTTGCTAAAGCATTGTATAAATATTTTTGCTATGGGCATATTTTTCTGATATTTCAGAAAATTTTACTTATAGCATAAATGAACTTCAAGAAATGTTCTCCAGTGGAACTTAGTTTGAATAAAACTTTTGAATTTGAATAGAAATATTAGAACTATATCAATAATTTCCTAGAGAAAAATGTACACTGGGCATATTAGTAAAAAGTTATTCACCATGATTGAACATAGATGACACTTCAATTAGACATAATTAACGTACTCCAAATAGGACTTACGCTTGCTGTAATATTTGTTATATTTCTATGGCAGTAATTTGTTACGACTTATGTAACAAAACATAACTCGTAACACACACTGCAATCACAGTTGGCGTTACAATAGTCCCTTTTTGTTTCTACAGACAATCCTAATTAAACATTTCAATCAACGTAATTATTGAAAAAAGTTTAAATCGGTAAATAATTGAGTTCTAATTAGCTCCCTTTTTTAACCGACTTCCAAAAGGAGGGGGTTCTCAACTTGGTCGGTATGTTTTTTTAATGTATGAAATTGATAAGTTTTACGTTAATTTTTTACGCCTACTATACTACTATAAACTTAAATCTATACAGATAGATAAAATCGAAGTGTTTGTAATGTCAAAATTAAAAATGTGAAAAAACCAGGTAAGATAAAGATAATTCGGACCAGGAGATTCAGAAAATGCATTTTGTAGATTTTTTATTTGTCTGTCTGAATGTTCTGTTTAATCTGTGAAACGACTGGATTTATTTTGACGGAGCTTTCACTGGCACATAACTGATGTAATTAAAGAAAAAAAATTAGGGTTCCGAGAAAAAAAAAACATAACTTGTTATACAACGTAGTCACAGAAGGATATAACTGTTCAAATCCGCTCGTCTGTCGCTTCTTGGACCACCATCCAAACATGCGCGTGCGCACCCCTCTACAGCGTTTCTCTCACCCAAACCACGTAGGTGGGAAACCTTTTTATTATGTACCCGCATGTAATAGCCCTCGAAATGCAGATAGCGTCGAGACAGCCAGACGAGGCCCTCTGGCTTTTTTGTTTTTTTTTACCTTTAACTTACTTTTGTTTGTAAGGACTTGATTCATTACACGTCGCAATTGTTGATTATTATAACGAATGCTGCTATGGATCCCTAACATATTGCTTTTTAGTCATGCCAGTAAATAAAACTGAACAGTGTTTCTGTTTTTTTAAAGGGGTGTGTATTATACGAAACTTCTTTAGCATCGTCGTGATTTGAAAACCGATGAAACGAAAAAATGTCACTAAAAAGAGACATAAAATTCTACTTCATTTAATTCGATCTAAAGACATTTCTAGTATTAATTTTCAATTTAAATAAAATTTTAAAGATTTCAAATGAATTTTAGCTCTATCGGTATATTCTTAAGGCAGATATTCTATTATACGTACATCAAGGGAAATTGTGATTGACATTGCATTGAATTTTGAACTTTATGGTAGCGATCTAAAGTATAACTTAGGTAGCATTTTTTGGGATTTTAATTTTTATGTGTTGACGGATGAAGGCTAATAATAATAAATATAATTCTTTATTTATATTAATAAAAGTTACCGAAGAATTATCTTCTACTGCGTGTAAACTGCAAACACACACAATTTTATTATCTACTCGTATATAGGTTTTTAACCAATACAATTATTTAATTAATTAATTCTGTACTGTACTTGATTAAGTTCACTGGGTAACTTCAAAAAATGTTAAGACTGCAACTTGTTTTCTTGAGAAATTCAAGTCCAATTTACATTTGCATTAGTTAAGTAGTTATTTAACTTCCGAAACCGGCCAGTTAAGCTGTTAATACTCTATGGACAAAAAAATAATTAATCAATTGTCCACAAACTAATAATATCTACTAATTGCAGTAATCGCGAAAAATATACAAGGCAAATAAAATCGTTCAATAATGTTGGTTGACTTTAAGACTTAAAAAAGACCAAAAACTCAGTGCGTGTAAATCAGTCTTTATGGGCATTTATTTAAATGAAGTTTGTTCCACAGTGGCAATTATGAGAATGAGTTCAGCAGGGAGACGCACTCGACCTACTAGCCTGTAAATGCTTTAAAAGGAATTAAAGTCTGTTGTGATGAAAACGCATTCATCTTTATGGTAATTTTTTCCATTTTATTTTTATTATTTAAACGGTAGACAGTATAAATTATAAAAGAAAGGGTGACATACGATTTAATTATTTGTCTGATTGTACATAGTCGCCGTCACCAACATGTCTCTGAAGGATTTTTTTCAGTGTACAGTCATATAGAGTATCGTTAGGTAGATCTTGAATAGCATAAGTATAGGTAGATATTCGCTTTCAAAGTGGTCAAAGTGTGCTTCCTTGTACCTATTATAGATTTTCTAAATCTAAAAATGGCTGGAGTTCAAAAATACATTGACGAAATTAGTTTCAAGAAGATTCATTTTCCCGACTGGGTGGTTACCACCCTTAGTGTAAGACAGGGGTCGCCGAATGGCGGACCGCGAGAACACAGCAACTTGCATTACAGTTTTAAAATACAAACATGCGAAAGTTTCCAGTGAAGAGTTTTGGATAAAATGTGTGTGTGGTAATAAATATCCAGAACTATAAATTTTAGGTTTGAAACCCACAAAGTAAGAAGTTGTTTGGATCAACAAATATTTGTGAAGCAGCATTTTCAAAGATGAACTTCATTAACAATAACATTTCGATCTCGGCTTACTGATCCACATCTCCGGGATTTAATGTCAATTGCATGCACGAATTTTACTCCAAACTTCAGACAGATAATCCGCAACAAAAAAATGTCATTTTCCTCATTGATATGTAAAAAAATACCTTTGTTATTTCCGTAATTACATTTGTTTAATAAATATTTTTTTCTATAAAATGTTGTGAGGACCGCGATGATCATTTCAAAGTACACTGTGTTTTTATCTCGCATTACAACACAACGCTTATTGTGAAACCTTGAATTTAAATTATCTGGAAATTTATTGAGAAGCAAATAAAACTTACGAGTGTCAATCAAATAATCAGTTGAAATATGCATAAAACAACTGTTTTGATGACAAGGTCTCGAAAACAACGTAATGAGGATATCTTTTGATCAGTTATAGGTATAGACGAGTATTATACTCGTACATAATATAGTTGTATAGTTAAACATACAGTAGATCATCCAGATAACAGAATGCTGTAAAATCCCAAAAGACACAATAATCTATATATTAATACGTGAAGCAAAATCTTTGGACCCCTTTTCACGAAAATCACGCGAACGGAGGAGTATGAAATTTCGCACACTTAAAGTTTATATAGAGAAGAAGCTACGACTGATATTTTTTTTATTATGCATAAAAAACATTAAATAAATAAAAAAAAATACACACATTGCCATGTATTTGACACATACGCGTATATATACTTATATTATTTCTTGTTGTGGCGAAATCTGTGCTTATAGAAGTATAGTGTTTGACAACAAAATAATATAGTCGAATTTCGACCACGGGCCAATATTTTATATTTCTAACTACTTCTTCTTTGGCACCTTAAACCATGAAAATAATACGTTTTTTGAATTATAAATTATCCTATATTCATCTTTGAAATCAAAAGTACATTATCGTATAAAGAACATACATCCAAATGTATATAAAATAAATATAATAGAGTAAATTATAAAAAAATGATATTACACATATAGTCCCGGCAGACGTCGTCCTGCCCTAAAAAATAGGGATTGATCGTAGAGGGTTCAAAATGTAGGGTTGTATGTATTTTTGTATGTTGTATCATAAAAAAATAGAAATTAAAAATTTTGTCTAAATAATAAATAAAAAATTTAGGGGTGGACTACCCCTAACATTTAGGGGGATGAAAAATAGATGTTGGCCGATTCTCATAGATACCGGATAAGCACCAAAAATTTCATCAAAATCGGTCAAGCCGTTTCGGAGGAGTATGGCAACGAAAACTGTGACACGAGAATTTTATATATTAGATTTTTTATACTATACAAATTTTGAGCACACGTGTCGAGTTACAAAACATTTCATCACATCGCACCATCATCTAAATACTTCTAATCACATTCGGAATCCAAGTACAAGCATCGTATCTCGCCTGAATGCCGATGATCGGCGTGTTTATGCGCGACAGGCGAATGCTGCGCACGCGCATCGCACGCAGACGTGATGTAAATCGAGAATGACCGGTAACTGTACATTAGGACTGTTGCAGGGATCGCTTAAGGAAAGTATGTCACGATAGGACACCGTCTCAGCATGTCTCGACGTCGACCAACATCTGTCTGATTTGCAGTTGCAAATGAATATCGGCATGCTTTAGAACGATATTGGCAGGCATTCTTCTTATCAGGTTTACAGATGCATGTTATTGAACTAGGCTAGTCAACGCTTAGACCATTAGACCACAAAGGCCGTCGACAAATATACATAAGTAAAATAATACCCAGTGATTAGGATACAAATCATAAATTAGGATAGTGAGATAGATACCATCTTTATGAGCGTTTATAAACTATTGTCAAGTTAATTGATAGCGTAATGTTATGCTTGTAGGAATGGGAACAATACGAGTGGCTGCGGCCGGGTGGCTTGTTGTAAGAGTGTTGGGTGGATACCACTACTGTTCTAGAATATGCAGCCATAGCAACTTTGAATTGTGTCCGGCATTAGTGGTCAGAATCCAGTGCCTCCTTCATGACTTGCAGGATATTCATAGCACCTTTGAGGTTGCACATATCCATAGGCGATGGTAACCACTTCCCATTTGCTTTTATCTGCTGTAAGCAATAAAAAAAATTAAAATGTTTGTTCTAATATATGACAGATACTAATATATATGACAGATGGTAAAATTTTTATATGCATATAACTTGAAAAAAAATCAAAACATTAACACTTTAATAAATAAATCCTATCGAGTTTAACAGTTGCAATTGATTGACCGGATAATGCATAAGAATTAAACATTAAAGTATTAAAAAATGAAACAAGGCTTATGACTTATTGGTGCCTTGTTTTTTGAAGAGATAGATAGGTAGTACAAAATAGTTAAATGGAGATGCATATATTTCGACCAAAGCTATAAAAATAAAAGTCGTTGCAGGACCTATTAGCTACCAGCCATTTCTTGAGTTGGCTCGGTTTATATTACACTGTAACACAAAGACTGACCACTTAAATGCCTACAGTCTTATTCATCCCTACACAGAGGGTACGGATGGGACCGATCTTCGGCGTAAAACCGAATATTTTATTAATTGAGTCGAAAAGTTGTTTTTACCAAAGCAATTAAAGGAGTAGAATCGACATTGTATTCCCAATAGGTGTTAGTGTTATCGCAGGTAATAAAAAAAAATAGCAGATTTATCTCTCGTACTTTTCAGTCAAAATAATGACGTTGGGACTTATTGAACATAAATGATTGCACGATAATTATTATCGTAAAGTTGAAAACCCTCGTCCCAATGACAGCGAGATCGGAACGTTGTGTACTCGTATAAAGTACGTCATTCCGCCCCGTCCCAGGTTCAGCGTTGGCTGTTTGTTTATATATATAATTAATCACGCAATAATTGTAACGAGGATAAGACAACTCGTAAAACTAAAGTAAACTCTCAAAACAGTTACGAAAAATCCCACAGTAAACCCCTCTGACAGACTGTGGAACACATCCTAGCGCTAAAGCGACAGTAGGCTGACTTAGGCCTCGCATAGTTTATGTAAAAAAATATAAGTTTTAGTCAGTCCAGTGGAGGTGAATTGTGTACTAGCCGAATTCGGAAAAACTGTGACGAATTCCACGCTCAGTCTTACAACTACAAGCTGAAAGGACTACTGCCAAGGCACGCCAGAACGCGTAGTCAAACGCTACAGTATTAGACATGTGTAGATAGTCCATACAATTTATTCGATTACAGATTTTTATTTTATTTAGGTTTATGGCTTGGCAGCTAGGCCTTTAAGCCAGATCTTAGTTTACAAAATAGTTCCTTCATTTTCTTAAGCCTATGTGTAGCACAGCTGAACTGTAGGTAATCAGCTAGTGCCATTCAACGGAGTTCTTGTGACAACTCAAAAGGCCACATTTGACTATACAGTTCACATTTCTCACAAAACACATAATTACTACTCAAAAACTATCAATATCCTACAACTATTGTTCATTTTAGTGTAATTTAACGCATCTTAAGAAAATTAAACTGCACAGCACAGCATCTCCTTTCAGTTCCCGCCAAAAACTCCCGATTACAGATTCATATCACGTCGAAATTAGTGATGCACAAATATCCTTAAGATTATTTTAACAGAGAATTATTATGGTCCGAAAATGTTTCTTTAATATTTTAATGTCAACTTGCTATAAGGGCAAAGATGGAAAGAAATATTTATATGTATAAAGGTAGAAAATATCATGTATTCTTGACATTATACCTTCTAAGATTTCTACCCTCTGCAGAAGCCATCATAACGGTACTGACCATAAAGATATTCTATTTTCAAAACAAACAAGGCTGTCATCTATTCAATTCAAGCGTTTCCACGTATAACTCGAGTCGTGCGCGTGCTCTTCGCCCACTAGCCGGAAGCAGGTCCGTTACCAACTCGAGACGGGCATCGATCATAAGACCGGCTTTTGTTTATCCGCAAACTGACCTTAATGCTGTCCAAGAGGCGTCTGTCCAAACAAAAACATGATCGCCGTTCGATGTTTCTATGAAGTGTAAAAGACGCGTCAGTTTGTCAGGTTCAACGGCGTCTCTGGATGATTGGAAGGTCGTACTTACAAAGATACAATTTACGAAAGGAGATGGATACGCTTTCATGCATTCTTGGGCCCCGATTGTAAAAGGTGAATATGATTTTAAGATTTATTTTTATTGTGTTGATATTTTTATAAATGTAGTGGATTAGGTATTTTTAATGAATTAATCGTGCGGAGTAAGTGTTTTCATATCATTTATTATTGTAAATCGATTATGGTAATAGAGAACTTATATTATTTACAAACTTATTTTTAAGATTTCTCGTCTTCCATATAGAAATTAAGGCTGATGTTTTCCATTTTGTGATAGATAAATATAACGATTTTTTTAAGCCATATCTCAACTCGTAATATTTCTTGGGCCCAGAAGTCCCCGTCTCCTTTCTCCTTTGAACGAAGGTTCAATCACAATATTACCTTCTTTATACTACATACAAGCCATTAAGATAATAAGCAGCAATATACATGTAATATGCACGTCGTTGCTCACTTTTACATGTTCACAGTGAAGGAAACCTGATTGAAATTTGCTTGTATAGCATAAAAAATGAAATTGAACATATCTGGAAAAAACACGTCTACCCAACATTATTTTCTTGGTAAGCTTGTCTAAGACAAGAAAATAGTTTGTTTCCCTAAAATTGGGGATTGAGGCCAAGCACCGGGACTCTTATAGGCGACATTACTTGTATAGCAGTCTATCTGTATATTAATTGTCATATCAGGATATATATATAGCGAATGTATGGATATAAATACAATAAAATACTCTATATTGTATAACAACATTACAAAGAAAAAATACACAATAAATTTACATACATAAAGGTAAGTAAGTAAAGTAAGTACCATAGGCCGCCTTATTGCTAAACGCAATCTCTTCCAGGCAACCTTTTGTTGGACAAGATCTAATTACATATATAGTGTTGGCGTGCAGTTAAAATAATAATAATATAACAATAAAATAATTATTATACATATATTATAGTTATAAGAGTATATGCGTTTAAATATTAAGTAGTATTTTTTTACGTTAAGAAAATGGCGAATATAATAAATGTACTTTCAGTAAAACTAACAACATGTTACAATCATACAAAATCAACACGTTTATCACTATGCATTGCATCAATATTACAATGTTTGCGATGATCTGATACACAATCGTAAATTTAATCGCAAAGTCACTGGAAACGATTTTAATCGAGCAACGAAAATCATACGAAGAAATGCGAGCGGTCACTCGGATTCTGTGTAACTAGTTCTCGGGGATAAAAATATTTGTTCGACACAGATACGAATTTACACGCAATTTTATGATTCTTATCCGATGTGTATCGATTAATCGTAATGTTTATCGATTACGTGTAATTTGTATCGGTTGAATTGCTTGCGGCATAATGCCGGCTAGTGATGGGGAATGATAACAAATATACTTGATTATTATGTGTTCTCATTTAAAAATCGAATAGAATGTAATACCGTAATTGTTTTTTTTTTTAATATTGCTATTGGTGGTCGTAGTTACTTCAGATATTAAGCATCTTCCTATGCATTTTAAATAGATATATTTGCATTCATTAATATTTGATAAAGTAAAGTATATTCCAGAAATAAACATAAAATGTCTTAACTGGTCTAATTGACTTTTTTGTAAAGAAGATGATATTAAAAAAAAAATAAGGATGTCGTTAACTTATGCAAGATTTAAATATTGTTCATTTTTAAAAATCAGCATCTGGAATGTGAATTTTAAATTAAAATAACTAGTCATGAATTGCTTTTTCTGTTTTTTGTAATTTTCCATACCGGACCGCACACCTGCATGACATAAAGACGCAGTTTATTGCCTTCCATGATTTAGGAATTCTTTTGTTTACTTTGTGTTTAGAAATTTTAATCCAGAAAAACATGCTATTGTTATTGAACTTGTTTTATGGCCGTCGAAGCTTGCCAGTTCTAATAAACTCTATAGTAATTCCAACGGCATTTATTTTAATTCGAGTCCTGTAGCTCGTAACAGTAATACACTACTACTAGTAATACACAGGACTACACAATTTTGCCAAAAATCTTTCCTGTGTCAATGAACATTAGAAATACCAAGTCATAAATAAGTTACAGCATTGAACATCCCTGTCAAATATGAAGAAGAAGAGTGACTGGGTTTATCTAGTAATCCTTAAATCATAATTATTTTTGTAATTGGGCTTTCATACGAAAGGAGATGCTTGTGTCCGTTGAAGATGTCGTCAACTTTCACTGCAATCTTGCCAATTATTCTATCAGTACTGGCAGATATATGACCAGGAAATTTGGTAGCCGTCAGAAATGGGCTTAATAAGGAATTTCATATAAAAAACAAGTACCATTTTTAATTTATAGCCTCATGTCTGGTGAAGAAGTTATTGCCATTATTAGGGCGTTCCCATACTGACGATTTTAACGAACGTAACGTACCTCAAGTTCATTTTGTGTTAAGACCACAAATAGACAGGAAGGACAAAGGAAAGGAATTTTATATGTATGTATAAAGTTGCTGTTACCCGCGACTCCGTACGCATTTATTTTTTTAATCTGTAAAAATGAAAATGTAACGCTGAATCATTTATTTGTTTGTTAGAAAGTACGAAAATCTTTATTTCAAAAAATGCAAAAATTAACAATCCCTATTAATATTATAAATGCGAAAGTAACTCTGTCTGTCTGTCTGTCTGTCTGTCTGTTCCGTTTTCACGTAAAAACTACTGGACCGATTTGGCTGAAACTCAGTATATATATATTTTCGATACCGAGGATGAACATAGGATACTTTTTATCCCGAAAAATGGGATAGTTTCCGGGATAAAATGATATTTGTCTGTTTGTTTGTTATGCTTTTACGGAAAAACTACTGGACCGATTTGGCGGAAATTCGGCACGTATGTAAATTAAATACTGAGGATGGACAAGGGATAATTTTCATTTTGGCCTTTTTGGTAATTTTGGCCTTTTTGGTCATTTTGGCCTATATGGTAATTTTTCCTTTTTGGTCATTTTGGCCTATTTGGTCATTTTGGCCTTTTTGGTCATTTTGGCCTTTTTTGGTCATTTTGGCCTTTTTGGTCATTTTGGCCTCTTTGGTCATTTTGGCCTATTTGGTCATTTTGGCCTTTTTGGTCATTTTGACCTTTTTGGTCATTTTGGCCTATTTGGTCATTTTGGCCTATTTGGTCATTTTGGCCTATTTAGTCATTTTGGCCTATTTGGTCATTTTGGCCTCTTTGGTCGTTTTGGCCTCTTTGGTCATTTTGGCCTATTTGGTCATTTTGACCTATATGGTCATTTTGGCCTCTTTTGTTATTTTCGCCTCTTTTGTCATTTTGGCCTATTTGGTCATTTTGGCCTCTTTGGTCGTTTTGGCCTCTTTGGTCATTTTGGCCTATTTGGTCATTTTGACCTATATGGTCATTTTGGCCTCTTTTGTCATTTTCGCCTCTTTTGTCATTTTGGCCTTTTTGGTCATTTTGGCCTATTTGGTCATTTTGGCCTATTTGGTAATTTTAGCCTTATTGATCATTTTGACCTTTTTGGTCATTTTGGCCTATTTGGTCATTTTGGCCTATTTGGTCATTTTGGCCTCTTTGGTCATTTTGGCCTCTTTGGTCATTTTGGCCTATTTGGTAATTTTGACCTTTTTGGTCATTTTGGCCCATTTGGTCATTTTGGCCTATTTGGTCATTTTGGCCTATTTGGTCATTTTGGCCTATTTGGTCATTTTGGCCTCTTTGGTCGTTTTGGCCTCTTTGGTCATTTTGGCCTATTTGGTCATTTTGACCTATATGGTCATTTTGGCCTCTTTTGTTATTTTCGCCTCTTTTGTCATTTTGGCCTATTTGGTCATTTTGGCCTCTTTGGTCATTTTGGCCTCTTTGGTCATTTTGGCCTATTTGGTCATTTTGACCTATATGGTCATTTTGGCCTCTTTTGTCATTTTCGCCTCTTTTGTCATTTTGGCCTTTTTGGTCATTTTGGCCTATTTGGTCATTTTGGCCTATTTGGTAATTTTAGCCTTATTGATCATTTTGACCTTTTTGGTCATTTTGGCCTATTTGGTCATTTTGGCCTATTTGGTCATTTTGGCCTCTTTGGTCATTTTGGCCTCTTTGGTCATTTTGGCCTATTTGGTAATTTTGGCCTTTTTGATCATTTTGACCTTTTTGCTCATTTTGGCCTATTTGGTAATTTTGGCCTATTTGGTAATTTTGGCCTTATTGATCATTTTGACCTTTTTGGTCATTTTGGCCTATTTGGTAATTTTAGCCTTATTGATCATTTTGACCTTTTTGGTCATTTTGGCCTATTTGGTCATTTTGGCCTCTTTGGTCATTTTGGCCTCTTTGGTCATTTTGGCCTATTTGGTCATTTTGGCCTCTTTGGTCATTTTGGCCTATTAGGTCATTTTGGCCTTATTGATCATTTTGACCTTTTTGGTCATTTTGGCCTATTTGGTCATTTTGGCCTATTTGGTCATTTTGGCCTTTTTGGTCATTTTGGCCTATTTGGTCATTTTGGCCTTTTTGGTCATTTTGGCCTCTTTGGTCATTTTGACCATTTTAATTATTTTGGCCTTTTTGGTCGTTTTTTCCTATTCCGTCATTTTAGCCATGTCGGTCACTGTGGTCTTTTGGTCATTTAGACCATTTTGGCCTTTTTGGTCAAGTTTTGTAATTTATTTTGTTGACAGATAGACGGGGGATAGTATATATAATTAGCGATATAAAATGAAGTGAATCTTCCGTGGGCAAATACATAAAAAACATTGTAATATAATATAACCTGTAGCACTTGCTCTTTAAACAAGAGACACGCACTAGAGGTTAACCCGCGGCGCAGCCGCGGGGTAAACTCTAGTAATTAATAAATAATAAAATTATGTGCCGCAATTTGCGAAATGAGGTTGGCATTCAGTATTTTGCTGTGCCGAAATAGCACTGGTTTTCAGTGCCCATCTCCTTAATCATAAAAGTCATGCATCTCACGGTAAAAACAAACAAAATTAAATTCAATTATAATCAGCGAAATGTGTAAGGAATAAGAACAATGAAAACAGTGATAGCATAATTTAAAAAAAAAGTAAATATAAGTACCTAAAAAAATAATTAACCTAAATAAAGCACTTATTATATATACACATGTTACATGTGTAACATGTGATTAAGCTGTATGAATATTGTTCCTTTTCCTGTCATTGTGGCGTTATTGAATAACAATACACGTTCTTAACAAAAGCCTCAATATGAAATTTCTAGAAGACTTGACTTGAAGACTTGTTTTGTGAGACAAAAGGTAGCTTGTGGTCTCCCTCAAGATACAAACTATTAGATTGTTCCGCATTATTCTTGATGTATTAAAATGAATAAGTTACGAAGGGATTCTAGAGACAGAGTTTAAGGGCCGCTTGCATAACGTTACTTAAATTTATTTAAGAAACCCAAAACGTATTTAACACCCGTAAATACAATTAGCGTTTTGCACAACGCAAAATTTGCCGCTAAATATGTTTAAAGAACTGTCAATACGTTTTGTGTAAAACGTATTTAGGCAGTTTAATATGATTAACTAATTTTATTTAAAGGCGATCGTTATGCAAGCAGCCCCTAGAATATAGTTTACAATAATATTTAATTCCCTCCGACTGAAAGTCGGTTAGTTTACGTTACGTGTGAGAGCACCTTTATTCGGTACGTTTAAAATAAGATGGTCACAGAAAAGAATTTACAGATAGGATGGCTTAATTGACACGAATTTAGTTGTCATGTCGTCTCCATGCTATGTTAAGTTACACCAATTTGTGATTTATGCGAAATTAATTTTATTTCCTTAAAGACAGGTTTTTATCACGAGTATTTCCACTTATTCACGTAATAAAAAACGCAAATAATATAATTAATTTTGTAAAAAAGATACAACTTTTTGGATGGTAGGCAACTTGTCTTCCTTCTAGGGTTTCACTGTCTTTTTAGTAAAAAACAAATTCGGCTTTGCAATACTCACGTTCGTCTACCTTTCTGTTTATCTTTGTATGTCAGTCATTTTTTTCAGAATATTTTGGATATATACAAATGTTATACGAGTAGAAGATATATATGCCATTATACAATGCTGTAGAGAAATTATAAAATTTATAAAAAAGTTAAGATCAAGGGTGGACGCTAGCCCGCTACTCAATATAAATGAGCGATGATATTTTTTATCAGTATATGTTTAGTTCCATAGGGCATCGTTAGCTATATCTTGTAAAATTATGTCGATATTCTTTAAGCTTGTAAATTTGTGAAACGCAATCCAGAGCTATTTCTAAAATTTTAAGATGTTTACAGGTTTAACACTCGTCATGAAAATCGTTTAGCACACCCCCCGGTGAACAGCCATCTCTATAGTAGAAATAGCCATATTATGATTATAAAAATCTATAACAAAATACCTCCAATTATCAAAGAATATAAAGGTAACTTATTTAATATAAAGCTTTTTAACTGGCTGGTGGATAAATGTTTCTATTCAATGCAGGATTATATGAGATAAATACAATATTGACTAATTTTTTATTGACATTTATAATTTAATTGTAATATAATAAGATAATTAGAATAATAAAATTGTATATTAAGAATAATTTTGCATGCCAATTTAGCTAGCACACGTGAAACTATCACCATGCATATATATGTATTATAACATCTTGTAACCGTGTCTAATGCAAAATAAATATGATTTGATTTGATAAGTTCGTTTTTATTTAATTCGATGGGTGGAGAGATATTAACTAATGCCAAAGCAGTAAAATTGTTTTTACGAAGCGTAGAGCACAGCCAATATATACAATTTTCATTTAATACCACTCATCGGACCGTATCGAATATCATATTAAGCACAGACGAAATACAATCGAAGCAAATTACATTTCATCATTAAATTAAAATAAAAAGCAAAACAAAAAAGGCGCGTAACACGTGTTGTGTTGATGTGCATTAGCCGCCATTGTAGTAATATGGCGGCATTAGGGGGTATTGTCTGTGGATGACAGGTGTTTTGGCGGGTCAAGGATAGGATTAACTGTCATTGTTATGATTTATAAGATAAAAGATCGAATTGAAAATCAATGTTAAATTTATCGATTCAGTTTTGATTCTATCGATAATTACTAATAACAATGCTTATAATATTTTTTTACAGACTATATAATAGCTTCCGTTAGTCAACATATTTAATCAGTGGCAATCGGAAACAACTGTCTAATATAATCGAAAGTTCTTTTAAATTCTGTCTCCCTTTTTATCATAAAATGCGTGAAGTGTTGTACCAATTTTAAACGATCTCGTAAAATATCAAATTTACTACCACTTACCTTTATTAAGACAGGTGTCGTGTGTGGCTCAATAAAGCTGACTGGCCTTACCTGCGAACAGAAAAAAAGTATCACTTTATAGGCCAATTATTCAAGGACACTTAACTTACTGTAAGACTGACAGAGAATTGTTTATTATTCGTTAAAAACATATTTTTTCTTCTTTTAAAAGTGACTTGTTGAAACCTTATTTATAGCGCTATTGCTTAAAGCGATTATATTATACGAGACCATGTTGTATTTTTTATAATTGTTTGTTTAGGTTAATCATAATTTAACAACTAATAATAATACACAATATAACGTTATAGATTAGTGACAATATTTTTTAAAGTTATTTATTGAGATCTATATTATAACGTCACTAATGAGAGGCGATATTTTTCTATTTTACTCTGGCTTAAAGGCCTTGCTGCCAAGCCATAAATTTCCATAAATAACATAATTCTATTTTACTGGTGTGTTCTTGCTTTGGATCGCGTAATATTTAAATCCGTTTTATACCATGGAAACGATCTCATTTTCTGGGATAAAAGTATTCTCTATTCATTCGAAAGTACCTACTTACATATTAAATTTCACATTCATAATTTGTTCATTTCTAAATGCGATTAGCAGGAACAAATAAACAAAAATATAAACATCATAACAAACTCACTTTTTTTAATACATATTAGTGTGCATATCATGGTCCTTTTATTTTCGATCATCTTAATATAATATTTTCGCTTATTAAAATATTCTAAGGAGCACAAAAATACAAATATCATAAATATCATCGATCTTAATCTCGATTGTATCGATTAAAAGTTTTGATAAGGACACACCTATGCTCTGAATTCTGAAACGAAAATAACTGTTCTAATGTTTCGGACCACACAAAATATGGGCACATAATCGTTTATGTAAACAGGTCGCCTAACAAAACAGCTTATACATAAAATACTCATTTTCAAACAATAGAATCGATTATACGAATCGATTCTAGTATCGATACAGTTAACAAATTCATAGAATCAGATTCTGATAACTGTACCCACAAATCAAAGCTAGTTTCAAATAAAAATACCAGAAACATAAAAGATTTGTGAGATTCTTTCTAGCTTATTATGGCAAAAGAGAATGTGTGCTCGTAATGTTATTTGAAGTAAGTATAGTTTTTTTTTTCTAAAAAAATTAGGTTTTCTTAGTTGTAGTTCGTTTACGTTTTCATCATGTACCGGACGTACATCCAGTGTTTATCCGTGTGTTTATGAATGTCTAAATATTTTTTTTACAGAAACTGAAAGATGAGAATTGGTCTGAACAGTATTTAATGAGTTTTAGTTTTGTTGTTAACTCGAAAACCTACTTATTGAGTTATGGAATATTTTGGAGTAACTGTGTTGCTGATCTTTACTCCTTGCAATGCCTATTAAATTTTAACAAGACATATAGTGAAAGTTTTTGAAAATAGAACCACGCCATGAGATCGTAAAAAACAGATTTTTTTACACATTACATTAATATTATTTTTTTATAACATTGACAGATAGACATACGACATTGACACTTGTAAAAACGGCGCTTAATACTCGCGCCGTTATCAAAATGCGTTCCGTATTCAAATTATGGTAATAGTGGATATTTCTTAGATTCTTAGTGCTTCAGAACCTTTCATAGTTCGTGGACCGCTATACTTATTTGACTTTATTCATTACAAAAGCTTTAACTTTGATAACTGATTAAAGCAAAAATAATGTATTAATAACATTAAAATTTCATTACCAATAACATTTACATCTATAAAAATAAATTAACCATTTAATAGAGAATTTGCATAATAACATAATAGACATATATCATGTTTATTATGCAGCGGAGATTCGTCTGGCTACATTGTTTGTAAACTATTGATATTATTAGTAAATACTTTATGAGTCATATGGATAAGCATAATATTATTGACGTATTTACATAGTAGAAGTGCTTCTTTTTTAATATAGCTTCCTTTGCACGGTTTGTGTCGTCTTCAGTAGCTATGGGCTCCAAAAAAGTGTTAATTAAAAGGACCTTGTTTTTCAAAAAACTTACGATTGTTTTTCAAAGAAGTTAAAGGCGTTTTTAAAGTTGTATCACTTTGATTACAATGTATATTTAAATAATAATTCAAAACGAATTATAGTCTTAATACATATATTATCACATTACTGTTTCAGTCAAGCAGCACTAGACTTGGGACTTTGAAGTTATAAAGATATTTTTACCTTTTCTTTTTTCTAGAAAAATCACGACGAAATAATAAGCATTCCATTTTTTGTCGTGTTGCTACCGTACTCCAAAAAAACAGTAGACACGATGTCGCTCTTAGTGATATAAAAAACACAGGTCTTAGATCCTAAACTGCCACACTGTGTCCGGTTAAACAACTTTTACAAATAAGGCTTGCAATTACATGCTCATAATAGTTGTCAGTTGATTGTTTGAAATCCGGAATTCTTTTATTTAAAAGGACATGACACTAGACACGTACAGTATACAACATAGAGCCGCACACTTAGAACTTAAATAACTGTTAATTTTAAACCGAATGACCATAATAAGGACCATAAGGCCATAAGAATG
This sequence comes from Dendrolimus punctatus, assembly GCA_012273795.1. Lineage (NCBI taxonomy): Eukaryota > Metazoa > Arthropoda > Insecta > Lepidoptera > Lasiocampidae > Dendrolimus > Dendrolimus punctatus. The sequence goes on from CM022537.1 coordinate 2,284,772, forward strand.
ACCTGCACTTTTGGAAGGAAGGGCTATAGGACAGTCAACAAGAAGAAACATTTTTCATACGTCAACCTAAATTTGACGTGTCAATTAATAGCGATTATCCCGGTATACACTATATAAAGATGTATTCAAGGACAAATCAAGGTCAATGTAGGACTATTACAGGAAATAGACTTGATTTAATCTGTGCAGGAACGGAGAAAGAATACAATTTCCTGCGGCCGGGCGGCCTGTTGTAATAGGCGACAATACAACCTACAGCCAGGTTGTAGTGTATTTGCCCGTGTGAATGGCTACCATCCCTGTTCTAGAGTATACTTCCATAACAACCTTGAGGAGTGTCCCGGCATTAGTGGCCAGGATCCAGTCTCGTTTTAGAGAGCAGCAGCACATTTGTAACGCCTTTGTGTTGCAAACGTCCATAGGCGATGGTAGCCGCTTTCCATCAGGTGGGCAGTCTGCCTCTCTGCTGAACTCATGCAACAAAAAAAAGATAGGAACAAAATTATATTGGAATGAACTGCAAATAGATAGTTTGCGTCCGAGTTCCTTGATTCATATAAACCAGTGGTCTAGAAGTCACGAGTGAATAAATATCCACCAGGTAAGCGTGCTATACTAGACCGCAGTCTTACTATGTCTTGGTGTCCCTCTTCATCATCTGAGTATCTGTAAAGGTCTTATTGTACTGTTGTAGCAGAAGCCTTGTTTTGTCTTTCCTCCTACGTTTCAAGAGTGAGTAGTAGCACAACAAATGAAGTCTTACATTTTCTAATTTTGAGCAGTATCAGTACTAAATATATTTTGTACGAAACAAATGTACTGACTCACACGTGTACTACTCATCACTATTAATATGCATTTATTATTATTAATTAAGTTAATTTACATTAGGAGCACGTTTCCCTGTCACTCCCCTTACTAACCCAACCTAGAAACCAGCATAACCAGTCCATGCCAAGGCCGTTTCATGCTTCAATAAACACATTAATCAATCTCTTTTCCGGTAAAACGAAATAAAACGCTCATAAAGCAAAATTGCTAGGCGCAGCTGCGAAAATGGGCCCAACAGCTCAATTCCGTAAAACATGGATCATAAAATTTTATTCGCCTTAAATTATATGTTTAAATCTATAATATTACATATTTAAAGGAGCGTATAACGATAAGACTGGCGTTTGGACGGATAATTCGCCAATGATTGGAGCTTTAAAGCAGTGTACTCACTGATTAACGACTTGCATGGGATCAAGTGCTGTCTGCGTTCGATTGTTTTTGTTATCAACAAGTATAAATGTACTAAAATCACGTCTTATTTATGTTCTATACTTATATTCGCCTTTTTGAATATTTTATTGAAGTGATAACTTCTTATGGCAGGGTAAACCGCTTCGTCACGTAACACGTTACGGCGCCGGTCTGTCTGGCTTCCCTTTCTCTCACGTTAGATTAGTTTAAGTTATCACTTCTGTCGGGCGTCCCGAGACGCACAGTCTTTTCTTTATTTTTTGGGGGTTGTAAACGGAATCCTAAATTAAATACATACATCGTAATTCCGTTTTTGACAAAAGTGATAACCGTATAAGTTGTAGCAATATTTTATCGCATTTAATTCGTTTTTTTTTGTCATAAGAGTAAAACGTATCCTAAAGAAATGTCTACACTAACGAAGGTCAATAGAACAAACATTTCGTCATTAATAGCCTATTTGCGGCCACTTATCATTTATTATCCGTGTTAATTGTCTATGACTTATGTCAAACTGTCGGTGCGCGTTTGATTTTCGAACCGACCTCTAACCTAAGCGCCGTGGGTTATCCAGGTTGGTCACGAATGTCACGACGGACCTTGGTCTATGGGTTTGAGGCAATGTTGCCAGGGAGGTAAGAATTTTCTAAATTACAATATCAAGATTTGTTATAAAAAGAAACAATATTTCGAAGTCAATGTATATACCTCAATAATAATGTATTTATCTTAAACATAAACGAATAAAGTCGTGGTAGCGTAATGGCTAGCGCACGCGTCCTAGGCTCAAAGGGGTTCGATCCTGGCCGGAACGCATGCACCACTTAGGCACTTTTCTGACCTAATAATTGCATATTGTTACAATTACCACGGGCTAGCAACGGTGAAGGAAAACATCGTGATGCAACCTGCACATCGAGATAACCGATGTGTCAAACCTGCCAAGCCGCCTTGGACAAGCGTGGCGTGTATACTGTCCGTTCTCCTATAGTGGGACGCCCGAGCCCAGCAGTGTGAGAGTTATGGGCTGCTATTATTATATTATTATTATAAGCATAAACGAAAAAAAGTTTGGAAGAAACTTGTCAAAATGCTTTTCATATTTGATATTCCAATTATTGTCTCTGGCAACATTAAATATTTCATGTATCTTTATTGTGGGTTATGGCTTTATTTTGTATCTTTCTAATCGTGACCGGTGGGGTGGCCTTCGGTCGCCGCTCCCTTTTAGATCTGCACTGCAGATAATGGCTAGATTTATTTATAAACCTCTTTTGTCGTTTACGAAATGTGTTACATAAACAAACATGTAACGAATAGGTTAAAAATTTAATCGTACACAGATCAGAGGAGTTTAGTAGCTAAGGGCCTGGCACAGAATTAGCCGCAAATCTGGGTGTGGTTTACATATATGTCCCCGGAATCATAAGTAATGAGCGGGGGATGGGGGAGGTGGGGGAGGAAAACTCACCCCTTCTGCAACTCCTATGTGTCGGAAATGTGTAGTTCCTGAGTTATTAATGTTTTTGTCAATCTAACCTCACTTCTGTTTTTCACTAATATATAAGATAAATAGTGAATGGTTACCAGTCGGTTCTGGCACTCGCCGGCCGCTGCCGCGGCACGCTCGCTTCGCTCGCTCGGCTCGTGCGCTTTGGTCTACAAAAAACCTAACCTAACCGACTGTTTAAAACTCCACATATTAAAATTTTCGGATACATACAGTCTCCTATTTCGATAAATCCCGTCAAAAAAACGTAAAAAAACGTCTCGGCGACAAAATTACCAGATCATTGTCGTGAATTTCAAACTTCGATAATTAATTGAATATGTATTTTTTCCACTCAAAACCAATTTCAGTTGTTATAAATAAGTCTTAAATATGAATCTAAACACATTAACCATTAAAATCACTCAGGAAATCATCCGGGGACATATATGTAAACCCAACCCGCAAATCTGCGTGCCAAGTTTGCAAAACTTAAAAGTAGTTCCAAGACGTGATTACGCATGTGCTCTGCAAAGGGCAATCTTAAGGATCTCACTTATGCTATCTAGCATAAACTCATTATATCAAGACTATTAGTGTGGGAGATTCCTTACTTGAATTTAACAAAAAGTAGAGAAACCGGGATACTACAATAGAAGCGGGTGGAACGACAGTTAACAGGGTGGCGGTGTCATTAAAGCCATGACCCTATACCTAGCTCTGGTTATTGGAGGCACACCTGGGTCGTCAGTGTTCTGATCCTCAATATTTGTCCCTCGGGCAATCGAGTGCGCATAAACTATTCTATTTAGATAAATATAATTGGGCACCCTTGCCTGACCCGCAACCACATTTGGGTTGACGTACAATGGACCAAATTAACGGTGAACCACCCATAAGGCCAAAATCGCCTGGCAAAACTCCCTAACAACGCAATGACACGCGCACAAGTAAAACATTAGTTTTAGGGGGCGGGCTTTTATACCTTTCCGTAAACAAAGCGAGAGTAGAATACAAAAGGAAAGGGGTGTCGTTAATCGGCAAAATGCATATTGCAACTAAACACGAGTAATTGTTTCCTTTAGCTTACACATTTCAGAAATTTGCTGATTGATGTATATGAAATTTGAGAGTGTGTGTGTAGATGTCGAAACTCTATGAGCCGTTCAAAGCAAAATGTTAGATTTTTTTTTACAACTTTACCGGGGTTTGCGGGGCGAGCGCCTTCGCAAGTCGCTCGAGCCCGGGGGCAACTAGCTAGAGGGAGCTCCCTAGGGAGTTTTACCTCGGTTGGACTGTTGCCATGAGAGGGGGATGAATCTGATGATTCCCACCATAGGGCGACACAAAACTAATTGAGCATGTGCGACGGGTAATATAAAGCACGAGGAAAATGTTAGAGAAATGAACAAGGAGGAATTTGGCCGACCGTAGATACGTCAACGTGCTGGTAGAAGGTGAGACCGAAAAACCTTTAAAGTCACGCCATAGAGGCACAATCGGAACGAACTGTGTCAATTACAACGGACAGAGAGTTTTGGTCGGTAATAATCGGAAAAAAACGCTTCAAAATTGATTATAAAATGCGTATAGTGGTAAAATCTCGTAGCGTAATGGCTGAATTGACATATTAAATAACGTATTAACATTAAAAAAACAAATTCAAATAAGGAATTATAAGAAACGATCATTACAAAGACCGTTGGGGGTCATTAGCGTGTACCGGAAACCGGCGGGATGTCACGAATGGCAAAAATGTATTCAAATGTACCGGCTACTGTTGTGGTACAAAGTTTTTGGAAGAATTTTTATTGCCTAAAAACAAAATTTAAATAATAATTGCATACCATTTTTGAGCAACTGTGGGTTCTTAGAAGATTTAAATTTCGAATAGTCTAATCGCCATCTTATTTTTTTTTACGAAGAATTGTCTATGAATATACCTACATATTTTATAGGGTGTTTCCGTTTTCTACCCACTTTTTCTACCCACAAGTCTAAAATAATAATAATAATTCCGTTTTCAACCCATTACAAAATCCAATTCCGGTTTCTACCCACTGAACTGAGTATAGACAGCAGAAAAAGTTAACTCGATCAAAAATATTTATTTAAAATATAATAAAGTCAAAAAGATTCTCATACATTCTTTACAAACAACTAAAACTCACATTTAGATAATAAAACATTATTACATAGATCACATATTTAACGTTTGGTACATAACATTTTCAAAATTCACAACATATCAAAAGTAAAATATCAATTAGACTTTGAAGAACTATAAATTAGTTTAATAAAGAAAATGTTTGTAACTATTGTCCAATACACTGGATGCATTTATTGCTTTTGGAATCATAATATTGAAAACATAAATAAAAGTTAAGTAAAATTGGAATAATTGGATAGATTGGGTAATAATCGACGTTAAAAGTATGAAGTATTGACATAAATTATGAAATAGCATTTTTTTAAAATTTAATATATAAACGAGCTATGTTTCCTAACAGTGGCCTATAAAATTTTTGCCACAAGCCAAGTCATTAAGCGCAAATTCTATTTATTGTTTCTCTCTAACACATCATGTTTTTCGATTCCTTGCTATAAAATATATTTTCCTTTGAACCGTGTATTTTATTTTTAGCGTCATTATTAATATTTGAAAGGAACTGAAGCATGTTTAGTGACTATCTTTGCCACACAACGCGGTTTACAGTCACATGCTAGCTTTCAAGAGCGTTAGTTGCTTGTTGTCGACATCCGCATGAAGACCATAATTCTAGGGGATAGTTTGCGCCAAACATATATGCTTTGACAATATAATCATTAAATATCACTGCATCTTAATGCGTCGGACTCTATTCCATAATATAGAGAAAAGCTTCATCCACCATTTCTTTCGGTATTAAACCTAAGCATCAAAGATACATGTTTTTTAAAATGCCTTTTTTTGGTCATATTGAACTGTTTGCCTTTTTTAAATATAGCTTGGCAAAAGTGAAAGTAACAAGCTCTGGTTTTAGATTCAGGCGAAATAATTTTAAAAAACTTGTTTTCCATTTGTGTGTTGGGTTATTATTATCCAGTGACGTCATACACACTTGCAGCTAAGAAGTCGTTCGTGAACTAATATTGAGTAGATTTAAACATTTTAATATTGTGAGTTTATCTTGCAAATGAATAAATATTTGAAAGCAACAGTGTTTCTGACCGTACTTCAAAACAATGAAAATTAGTAATGGGTTGAAAACGGAAAGCTTTTTGGGTAGAAGACGGAAAAAAATATTATATTTATTTTTGTAGGTTGAAAACGGAATAGATTTTGGGTTGAAAGCGGAAAAAATATTTTTGGGTAGAAACCGGAAACACCCATTTTATATACATACGTATTACCATCTGCTAATTCTATCGTATAAATATCAAGAATTCGCTTTTATTTCTATTTGCATGTTTTATTTAGCTTCTGAAATTAAATTAGCGTAGGGGTTTCAAATAAAACATACAAATATATAATGATATTATAATTAAGTTAGAATCGTTTATTACGAAACCCTCATTATTAAGCAAATCAATTAACTTTCTGTGCGAAAATATGTCTCACAACTTCTCACAAGGCAGATACCACTTCAAAGGTTTGTCTTTTGGAGTGGAACTTATTTAGAATCGTTGTCATTTGAAAATCGATGAAACGAAAAAGTGACACTAAAAAGAGAAAAACACATAAAATTCAACTTTATCCCATTCAAAATAAAACCCAATTCTTTTTACCCGTTATTATTAATTTTCATTTTAAATAAATCTTATATATATATCTAATTATACTTATATTCTTTTATACGATGATCAAAGAAAATTTTGAATTTTGAACTTAATGGCAGTGATTCAAAGTGTAATTTATATTGAATTTTATGAATTATAATTTGTTTCGGAATGTAGACTAAAAAATTTATATCAATAAAAGTTACAGAAGAATTATCTGTGAGTATATTCTCTGAAGTTTCACTTCTACTGCGTGTGAACTGCACTGCACACACGTTTTTTTATATATATAGATTACAGCCTCATAATAGATAGCAATTTTAAATCTTATATATTATGTAACTTACGTATAATTTATACGTATTTACAACTATGTATTCATTTTGTCGTTAAATGTATCTTTTAATTATGAATTTAAAATAGCAATTTTACTTCTTAGTTGGGTTGCTTTGAATAATATTTGTCCCTCAACTGAATAATGACGAGTCTGGCGAGAATGTCCTTTAGTTGATTGTATTTCACCATATTCTAGAACAATATGTATAAGATCAAAGGGTTCACTGAATGTTGTTTAGGAAATTTTGAATGTATCATACTGTGTTTACCACGAAGTACATGATTTTAAGACTTCACCAAACGACTGTACATGCGCTCGCGCATAGAATAATTAACTATCGCGTATTGTTCAGTTTTGGACATTAAGCTTTAGCCTTGACGAATTCCAAGTTGTAAGCATAACGTAATGAGCTTATGTACAAGTCTCACACGGCAAAATAAATCATTATTATTGTAATAGCGAATCATTAATCTTTATGCCTTATTTCCGGCATGGTTATATAAAATTTAAAATACACTCAAAAATTTAAGGGAATTTTTGCACGTTTTATCATAGCTCAAATTAGTAGAACCAGTTTTATTTTCTTAATTTGTAATACCTTTTTTAGTAATTTATGGTTAGGTACCAAAAAAGATAATTAAGGGTTGAATACAATGTTTGCGAATTTATGAACTATTGTCAGTGTCTGCCTTTTTAATTGATCTTCACTTTGGGTGATCTTTTCCATATTATGACCAATGACTTTAAAACAATATCGTGTATAAAAGTACCTACACTATACAGCATTGTTTAAAAAAACCTAAAAGTTGAGTAAATAGTCTTGTGCTCTTCTAACGAAATTATGATCATATTTTATTAATAGTTTATTTATACGTTCAATTAAATTAAAAGTCTTGTATATAAGTATTATTTTTTTTACAGATTGCGACTCCCTTGTGTCCCGGCCCACAAGGGTCGCGACCACGTTGAGAAACGATGCTTTACAGTATACGAAGACCCGATTTTATGTCTCTTACGTCACATACGTACATGACGTCATAAATAAGTCAAATAGCGTATTAATTAAATTATTGTTTAAATATTTAAATTGTTTTCAACATGATTTTTTAAAGGTAAGATAATAAGTATTGTATAGTAACGCCTTCTTTTTGTATAAAAATAATTTTAGAATTATTGTAACATGTGCCATCTACCGAATTATCATCCATCACGGTTGCTCGTCTGTCTCGCGCTCTTTTTCAATACGACACAAGTAATTAATTTTATTATATACTGAATGTAATAAATAATACATATTTTTATGGTTATTTTTCCACTGTCTCGCTATGTGTTATTTATTAACAAAATAAATGTGTTTATTTCTCTTAAACATTTATTTTCCACATAACGCCATACAAAACGAATATGTCCTGTGTCGCGGCCCCCAGTTTCGTGTCTCAATCGCGTAACTCAGTCTCTTATAATCTGTTTAAACTGGATATTATTGAAATCACTTTAACTCGTTCTATATCGCCCGTAATATAAGCAAAACTGGCTTAGTCTGGGACCATTATTACCTACCCCCTGTCGTTACACATTCTATTACTGATAGAATAGTTTATCAGCGGACCATAGCCACGGCAACCGGCGACAGGTGGTTTAATTAAATTTATCTGCCGGCTCGTGCCGATCCGCCGATCTTATCTGCGTGCTCGAGACAAGCCCTAAACAATGTGGACTACCTGCGGTAGGTACGTCGCTCCTACTGGGTTCTAAACACCGCTCTATAAAACAAGTTTAAATTTTTTTCTACCTATATTTTTTTACACTAAACAGAACGCCAGCTACGTTTCGTTTGGAACATTGAAACTCTTAATTTTTCACTAGCTTATATTTGTTGCTCCCTAATCAGTCTTTTACCACATCCATCCCTGGATATTTAGGGGAGAATATATCAAACGGCGCGAAGTTGATTTGCTGATCGCGTATCACTTCCTCGAAGTTAGTCAAGATAGCGGAAGGCATATTATTATTTAATTGCATGATTCTTTAAATTGTTGCAATGATTTTTTGTTAAATATAAACTAACACCATTTCAAAAGACATTCTGAAAATGCGTCAGAAAAATAATTAAATACTCAAAAAAGGACTTATTATTACTAAAAACTAAGAATATTAATTTTAAAGTTCTTCTTCTTTTTTGGAGGATTATGGTTCCAACATAATTAGCATTGATTTTGCCAATGTCACAGTGGATGATAAAATGTCAGGTATATAGTATATAGTCAGGCATATATATAAAATAAAAGAAAGAGAAGTAAATTTAAATTCTGTGATCCTGTGGATAAAACAGACAGAGTGTTAAACTAACTAGACTACAAATATATGTTAGTCGATGTTAAAAACTTTGATAAAATATTTACATATTCTCATCAACTAGGGTTAAAATAAAGTTAACATTGACAGGGCGAGGAATGTTACCGGGTAAAATGCTGTAATGAGATCATCTAGCAATTTTAGGGCATCAAAAAAAAATATGGCGAACTGAACTAAGCCACACTCACTAAATTTAAAGTAGCAACTTTCTTCTTTATATGTATATAAAGAACAATAAATTTGGGGTGGAGTAAAGTTATAGGGCACGTTTATTTATTATGAACAGATCCGAAATTTTCAGTATAGGTTAGAAGGCTAAGGTGGATGCGCATCGAAGCGGGGTCTAAGGCGGGTGGTCTTAGGCCTCGTGGTTATTTTTTTATAACCACCCAAACTTAATTTTATATCTCAAGTAAGTAAGTAAGTAATCTACTTTTGGCAGTCAGAATTGAAATAATAGACTTGAATACCAAATTCAACTAGTTTGCTCATTTGTATCAGACTTTAATTTAAAACTAGATGAGACCTAAGTAAATTGGACGGCTCTGCATGCACCCTCATTACAGCGAACAAAAATAGGATATAACTTTAAAAACCCTAGCAATTAAATCTATAAGGAAGGAATATGGCTCTAATCAGCGTTCTCCATATGCGGCTGATCGGCTGCGCGAGCGCACGCCTGTGCGTCGCACGCTCCATTAAAATCGCGCCAACGAGGCTGAATCCGCTTTAGTTAATAAGAAGCGATTTATGGACGTCGTGTTATTATATTTCTGTGAATTATGAAGGTGTTAAATTATTAATAATATAGGATACTTATGGCAGCCGGACTTATGTATTTAGCTCGACAACACTTGACATAATTATGTATATCCGCTATAAGTCGAAATTTATAACCCATTTTAAATGTTATCTATAAAAAAAATGTTGAAATTATCTGAGAAAGACCTTGAAATTGAAGGCGAAAAAAATTAGTAATTTTAAATACCCAAGTTAGGTCCGTATCACGTATTCAGTGTTGACTAATTGGGTATTGGATAAATTACAGTAAATTTTAAAACAAGAATACTTTCATAAGCATAAGTGAATTTCATAATAGAAATAATTTTAATTACTGTTTATAAAATAATTAATAAGGTATTTGACGCAACAAAATTGTGGTGTCACAAAGCAGTACAAACGTACAAAAACTAGGAGGCTGTGAAGACGTTTTATGCGATGAGAAAAAGTGACATTTGATTTGACTGTGAAGGAAACCATTCTGGCAATCTAAAGAAAATTGAAATGTCTGTTTGTAACGTCAAAATTAAAATGTAGAAAAAATCAGGGTTAATTTGTACCAGAAGGTACCGGTAATTTTTGTCTGTCTGTCTGGATGTGTGGATTAGGCTTACTTTTAAAATTAGGGTACCGCGAAAAAATATTCCACGCGGCCGAAGTAGAGGGCACAGCTAGTGATGAAACCTGCAAATCGAGATAATTGGTGTGTCAAACCTACCCAGCCCCCTTGGACAAACGTGATGGGTATATCCTTTTCCCCTATAATGAGAGGTACGAGCCCAGCAGTGGGACGGAACATGGGTTGTTATAGTACAGCAAATACAAGTAATATATATCAAATACGATATTAAACTATGTATATAACATATGGAGGCATTAAGAGATGGTTCCGATAATAAAGCTTATTCGTTGCATGTCTAAATCCGTTCACGCTCAGCCAATTACGCCCACACGACTTTTTTGCACTAAATGTATAATTGAAAGTATTGGCCATTAAAGCGATGCTCGAATTGTGCGCGTACGCACCGCCGCAGTCACGTTTCGCGACAAGGAAGCCGGCAGATGTCATTAGCGGCCATTAAGGAGCCACCGTAATTGCCTGATGGCGACTAAGGGCTGGTGTTACAATGGACATATACATACATACATACATAACTTCACGCCAGGTCCCTTGCGGGGTAGGCACGAACAACAGAGCGCCATTTAGGCTTATTCTTACACACCTCACTTGCTTCTTTGATATTCATAGTTCTTGTCATGCACGCTCGTCTGTTCTTAAGGCTCCTGACATCACCTTCTGCTAGTACACGATCAATTTGATCATGGAAGGTGTGTCGTGGCCTTCCGCGACTTCTGCATCCATCCACTTTTGCATTGTATATCTGTTTAGTCATTCTTTCATTATACATTCTTTCGGCTTTCAATGGACATGTAACCCCACCAAATAGCAATTAGTAGTTAAATAATATAATATAGATATAAGAGAACAAGAAATAAATAAAAGTATAACATCCTACCCATCCCCAAACCTTCCATTCCTCCAAACACCTATCCATTCATTACCCATCTAAATCCCCTCCCCCTTCTTTACCAAAACCCCTCAGTAGCACAAATTTATTTACCCCACGAAATCAGTAGAAAAAATATATAAGTAAATGTAAAATCGTCACTCCAAATATAAAAATAAAGAGTACTACACTTGGGCAATCTCGTTCGCCCGAGAGAAAGGAGAAAAAACCCCACCAAATAAAACAAGAGGTTTTTTTAAATCGAAAATAAACGGCACGCGGACCTTTGTAGGCAACTAAACACATATGTAGCACTCGGTTGTCCTACGCTGGCCCTCTGCCCCCGTCTTCGCGATTTATTTAAAATATAAACATACCCTTCTTTTTGCGACGGTAATAGCACAAATATGAAATTAATAAAGCTATGCCCCTCCCCATTTCAACCCTCATCCCCTCTATCTCATTCCTACTGTCTGATTCCTCATAGTCATCCGTTTATCCGTTAAAGACTGGCAACTCGTTACATTTGCCATTGGTGTTGCAAACAACCTTAGGCGACGGTAAGCGCTTGCAAGAATTGGGCAATCAGCAGGTTAAGGATTAAAAGTATCAAACATTTCTTCACATTCATTCATCTTATTCTAAACATGTGTCTGTTACATTAAAGCTATTTAAAAAAAAACAACTGGAATAGACTGTATATGCATGTAGAACACGATGCAATTATTTTTAGATTTCTTGTCTTTTTGTCTGTTTGTTTGTTTTCTCTGATCGACTGCAAATTCTTAGAATTAAAATGGCTAGTTTGAAAAATATTCAAATTTCAATGCGATTTTTTTTCACTGATCGATAGCAAATTTAGAACTAATGTGATGACCTATATTGCGAAGTGCAGGAAATGAAATCTAAGACCTAACATAACACACAAGTAAAACTAGGCGAGCATAAGAAATGTTATACAAATGGATTGTTGGATGGAGCAGCCCTGGCTATAAGTGTTCCGTGCAAGGTCGAACCGTGGCATCTTGTGGAGATATTCGTCATATCTTACTATTATTAGCGTCGGCCACGAATAGCTCATTCATTGAGGGCCCGCGTAATGAGCCTTTCGGGTAATGAACGGGTTACGAGCACCGCAAAAAAATGTTCATTGGTAATTGGTCACGCTTTGACCGTTTCACAGTGCCGATAGACAAAGTAAGGCGATTAAGTAATATCGAACATAAATGCGGATATACAATACGGGAACTAAGAAAATACTACTGGTTTTATTTTGTCAGTATGCTGGTCTCGAAGAAACCGCTGTCAGTAAGCCGTTATAAGGCCGCCCGCCGGAGTCTGTTTTTTCTAACAATTACAATCTTAAAGTCTTCAAGTCACGAGTGAATAGGTATCTTCTAGGTAAGCGTGCTCCGTTCCAGACTGCATCATCACTCAGCATCAGGTGAGACAGTGGTAAAGCGCAAACCTATACTTCCATAACAAAAATAATACCTTATCTTATACCAATATATAAAGCTGAAGAGTTTGTTTGTTTGCTTGAACGCGCTAATCTCAGGAATTACTGATTTGACCTGAAAAATTCTTTCAGTGTTAGATAGTCATTTATTGAGGAAGGCCTATATTATTAAAGCCTATAGGCTTTATAATATCACGCTTAGACCAATAGGAGCGGAGCACCAATGAAGAATGTTTCACTCATTGTGGTGAAATTGTGTGTGTGTTTGAGACCCACTCAAACACAAACACAAAATTTAATTATTATAATTAGTTAGATTCACAATTGGAACTGGTAGGTGGCACTGGAATCGGGTTCTAGATTTTTATTTTTTCTGGGCAGGACAACGTTTGCCGGAACCGCTAGTTAGATATAGTTTCAGTAATCTAATGTTTGTATTGGTATACAATAAAGAGTTGCTTATCTATTATAGCCTTTTTTATTGGGATAGGTACCTGTACCATTATTAAAAAGTATTTTATGTGCATTAACTTGTAATAAAATTCGTAGGACAAAATGGATATTGTTAATAAGTTCTTCAAATGCAATTATGAACAGTATTAACGCTAGAATGTTATTCAATATTCAGGATTTTCCCTTGACCTTTCCCTAATAATTTGTGGTCGGCGCAGTGTGTCATTGCCTTCCATAATCTGTATTCGTCACACATACGTCACATTTTCATGTCATCTTTCACCCAGCCCAAACATTTCTTTTTTGGCTACCTTTGAATATTCCTATATCGATCAAGTAAGCAATTTGTGATATATATCTACTTTTTCTGCAGCAGGCGATTTCCCCGACTCGACGACAAAGACTCCATATTTTATTTGCGATGGTAGAAGAGTGGCTCCTGTATCCAGCTTCTCCAGGATGTCCACCGGTTTATTTACGTTACAGATAACCTTCCCGCAGGCTACCTCATGCGTCCCGATACTTCGACTTGTACTTTGACACCCCTCCGCGTTCGCATGGAAATGGGCGGCTATTTCTTCCGCGTCGAGACAAGCTATTTATCTACTTTTTTTGGACTAACATGTAATAATTTGACTATCTAATCATCAACTTATCGCAATACTATACAGGAAGAAGGCCCTCTTCTCTACAATATCTCTTCTGATCCAATCCAAGTCGGTGATCTTGCGCAGATCGTCAGTTCGCCGGGACGAAAGGTGTCTTACACTACGCATAGGACAATTAAACTAACTACTGTAAGTTATTTTGCAAGCAACAACATGGGCATGAACCGCCTTTAAATCCTAGTGTATAATAGCCGTGGCCAACATATCCGCTTCAACAAGGACGTTAATTAGCTTTCACCAGTTCAGTAAAACTTACGATTCACTTAATTTCAATCTATTAGGAACATTATGAACGCATTGGACCAGATTCCGTATTAAACGGCCTTTCATTCTGCTATTTTACGTCTAGTCCCTACACTTCATTACCCTAATAAAACCATAAATTGTTGCACGCCTAGAAGAAATTTGTAATTGAAAATTGTGGAATGCTAGTGAAATTTCCGTTAACATAATTGCAGTATTCATTGCCAGGTTAAGCATAAACTTTATGCTTTAAGCATGACTTGATGCTTTATGCCATAAAACATCTCACTTTAAGCTTGTTTTATTTTTTACATCGATATAGTGAAAATAATCTATGTATGTACATCGATATAACGCTGGATAAACTGTTGTTTATATTATAATTACGCAGCAATATGCAGGTCGGGGGAAGTGGGCAGCGCGATTATGAAAATGTTCAATGTTCTACTTCCCTCGCCACTACACGCACACACATCTTGCTTGCTGCCGTAAGTGAGCATAATGTAGTCAAGGGAAATGAAGTATAAACAAAAGTTTCTCCAACATTACATGGGTGATTGATTGATGATGATGAATGATTAACGTGAAAAACGTTCTATGCTTTACCTGAGGATGCAGTCTGTTATACAGTTGTCCATAAAGCAGCATAAGTATATCTGTATGTAAGCGATTTTATTACAGGCATGATTTACGTATTTTTTTGGGTTTTAATATTTTTCGGAAATTTAATTTACGTAGGTATATGATTTCTGGCTAAGATGAAAATATTAAGATGAATGTATGGTGTTACAAGAACAGATAAGGTGAGAAATGAGTTCACAAGGGGAACTTTGGAACTCGCATCCGTGACTGAAAAATTGAGAGAAACTAGACTAAGTTGGTATGGGCGTGTAATGAAGACGGAAGAAAGTTATGTGACAAAAAATTCAACTAAAAAATAAATAATAGTTTTAAAAAAACTAAAAAAACAGTTGGATTTTTTATGAAAGCATGTTTTTTTTAAACTATTATTTATTTTTTAGTTGAATTTTTTTTAATGTTTTTAAATACAAGGTTTTGAGATCCTGCATATCATGTAGCAGCAGAGTGCTAGCCAAGACAAGTAAAACGAGCCCAAACACGACGGGTCTATCTTGTTTAGTACAGGAGTTCCTATGGCCACCTTCCTACTTCATCATCAGATCAGCTCCATGGTACCATATTTTTGCATTATCATCGACCTTTGACAGGTGTGCAAAGTTTGAATTAAATCTGATAGTTCAAAGTAGGACAAAATCGAGCTCAAAGGGGTCGGTTACAAACATACATACATACATACAGGTGAAGCTAATAAAAGCGTGTAAAAAAAATGTTAAACTGCAATATCTATGGATAGAAATTTAAAGGTAAACCAACAAACAGATAGATGGATTGTGTGTAGGATGCTAAAATAATTTGTGGTATGACTAGAAGACGTATGTCGGAATGGAGGAGTGTGGAAGGAAAAGAGATATTGTACCGATTCTATATGATTGGGAGAAAATGTAAGAAAGATTTAACTTTTCTAAAGGTTCTGTTTATGCCTAAGTAACTCTAACAATGTTAATTCCACGCAATACTGGCGCGTTAAATTCTTAGCAACTAGTGGGGCAATATTGAATGTTCAGAAGCGTGACTGGCAAATGACAAGTCGTGGCATTCTCATAGTATTTTTCACCTTTGCGAATGGAATCGTGATCGGTAACAATTGCTAGTTCCAGCTTAGTCGATTCTAATCGAAATAGGTCGACGGTGCACGCTCGCTTGTGCAATAAACGTTGTCGCTTTTGATATCAATAAAAGGTCCAATTGATATTTTAGTGTTGCTTTCAGTGAATGCAACATCAAAACTGCCATCGCATGGAACTTCGTCAGTTGGTTGGAGATTGGAGAAACACCTACTGTAAATAAAGTCGATATCACGATTTTGAAGTCGCAAAATTTAGCTCCAAATTCCAGTATCAAAATAAATTGTTTAACTCGGAGATTTTATGCATTAGCAGCAACGTCCACCAAAATGAAATCATGATTCAAGATGTTTAAGCAAGACAATTTGCCAATATCCGCTGCGCAGGACTTTTCTGAGATCTAAATTAAAATCTAATACAATCCAAATATGAATGTCAAAGAAGCAAGTGAGGTGTGTAAGAATAAGCCCGAATGGCGCTCTGTTGTTCGTGCCTACCCCGCAAGGGACCTGGCGTGAAGTTACGTATGTACAATCCAAGACATCTTAATATTATAGTAGCTTACATATACTTTGCATACATGGTGTCAGGGGTATATAATAGGACATGTGGTACTTTCATCCAGAAAAAGTACTGATCCCGAGGTATAGACAAATATAGCCGAAGAGTTAGCGCTCACGTTTTATGGCGACATTGTTTATGTTGCCATGGCAACGACAATGACAACGCCGCAATTTTAATGTGTCGCTCTCATGGTCACTACTTGGCGTTTTTTATTGCTGAAACACAGCGGACAGGCTGACAGCCCAATTGTGATGGAAAGTGGTTACTGTCTCTTATGGACATTAACAATATTACAGGGAAACTGGAATTTGGGCACTGATGCCAGAACACAACTCAAAGTTTTTATGGCGACATACTTAAGTCTTGCTGTGGGTGGGCACCCCATCTGGCTGTGGGTTGCCTTAACGCCTTCCTGCACTGAGTGCCTATTCGAATTAAAAATTAGTTTAATATACATTTCTGAGAATCATAATGTGCTCACTTCATGATATAGACATCGTTATTAACGCGAACGACGCCGTGGGCAGAACCTAGTAGTCTTTAAAACGGAAACAAAATAACGATGTCGGTGTCGGTGCAGCAACAATTATATCTAAAAATAGTAACAGGCGTAAAAGCAAAACATTCTTCTCAATTACATCCATACATAAATAGACGTCGTAACAATCAAACACTATGAGATCTACGTCGAGTCAAAAAATGCGTTAATCAGCACCAACGACACCATTTAGCAAGACAATTAGTGCAGTTTATACCATACCCTTAACAACTTCTCCGGAACTATAAAATTACAGGCAGGTATGCTGTTAACTGTATGAACGACAAAAGCGGCATTGAGAGTAATTGTTAAGTTGGTACCGTTTAAGAGAATCAAGAAGCTATTTTAATGAAGATAACTTCCCGAACTTTTTGATAACGAATCATATGTTTGGTTGTTCAGAACTTTCGAGACTTCTAATTCTTTGAATGGGTTCTTAGGTAAGGTTACTAGTGAATAATGACCAATTTTTACATCTTGCTTTATCTATATATTATTACAACTTAGCCCCCCGACAAAGACAAATTTCACGAAGCACATTTTATCACCTGTCGGCATTTGAACTAATTGTAATACTTTTATGATCGTCTTCTTTTGTTCACTTATTTATTGGCATACGTTTCTAGGTTATTGTGGAGAACAGCCTATTGTCTTTTTGTACTCGCTCATTAGCATCATTAGCAAGGTGTTACAAGCTAATTCTAGGAAACTGTGGCGAAGTTGCTGGGCAAACATGCATTTGCATTTCTGGAGGATAAAACGACGGCCTGATGGTGAGAGGTCAGTCGACTGAGAAACACAATCAAGGCGAGACATAGACGTGTAGATTCGAGAATCTATTAGTGACGGACTTTGGGCGTATTATTGAATTACGACCTTGTGCATTACGTTTGGATTTGTTGTGTTCGGTTATATTTGTACCTGTGTAATACGTGTTTGTATAGTTCTAATAAACTCTATAATAATTCCAACGGCATTTTAATTCGAGTCCCGCTGAACTCGTGACGATATTACAATAACAATACGTGAAGCAAAAACTTTGTACGACTTTTTACGAAAATTTCGGGGACGGAGGAGTATGAAATTTCGCACATTTATAGTTTATATGGAGAAGGAATGCAGAATGCAATTTTTTTTTAAATCATGCTCGAAAAATATATTAAATCAATAAAAAAAAACATGACACACACTACCATGTATTTGAGACACAGACGCATATATCCTCTTTTGTTTGTTGTTAAAGTCAAATTAACAGTGTAGTGTAGTGTGATTATAGAAGTATAGTCTTTGACATTAATTATTAAGGTCGAATTTTTACCACGGGCGACCAGTCAATATAATTTGATAAAAAATATGTCTCATCTGCTTATCAGATGGATGAAGATCGATATTAAGCGTCTTTTAGACTATAAAGAACCGTGTATAAATATATATTAAGTTAGTACAACGAATATTATAAGCATTTATTAATCAAATTATGATTTCGTTATTAAAATTTATAGGCAAGAGCTTAATCACATTTACTAATCGCCTATTGATAACCAAACGAATTAATCTAATGCGAACATTATTATGGTTATGTCGCAGCTAACGGCTGAGTCAGACATTCAGCCGGCGCACATTCGCCGCCCACGCCCAAACAAGGACATACATCAACACACATTTTTATCCCATATATGAAATTACGTGGGAACAACTAGATCGATACAGCATATTGCCCATTTTGGCCCTAGTCGATAGAGCAAAGATTAAATTTGTCCGGGAATAGTTTAGTACTAAGCTAGTATTATACCTAATAATCTAGTAATATCAAGAAGAAGGGTTAATGTCAGGTAGGTTGCCGGTTGTAAACCAAAGCCAATCTAATTATGTATTTTATACAATCAATCACCCCCGGTCTCCCATAATGAACACTCCACAGCACGGCCTTTCTTTTTCAAAATGTTCTAAGCATTCTGTAATTATAAACCATATCTATTAATTTCACTGTTAATTTCACATTTCACAAATCTGTGATTATAGAAGTATAATGTCTTTGACATTAATTATTATGGTCAAATTTCGACCACTAGTTTACTTAATAATGTAACCATACAAACAGCTCCAATACCCATCAAAATAAAAATCGATGTATCGGAAATTTGTGAACACTATTATTTACTAATACTTGCGCTAATGTTTCTAAATAAATTATCATTATTTTCTAAAACTTTTAGAAAATGTTTTGTAACACGAAGTATATAGGAGACATTTCAAACAATTTGTCATCAAGTTGTCAACCATTCAACAACTCCAGCTATTGTGAACCGTATCAAACAGAACCTTTTGTTTAGCAATATTCTGTGACATTTTGCGTGGCTAATCTGATTTTAATATAGGACAATTCAACAATAAGCGATAATGTCATAATATCTGAAACAGAGTGTCGGGGTAAAGGTAAGGAAAGGAATGCTCCGATGGTTCGGGCATGTGGAAAGAATGTATGATGAAAGAATGACTAAACAGATACACAATGCAAAAGTGGATGGATGCAGAAGTCGCGGAAGGCCACGATACACCTTCCATGATCAAATTGATCGTGTATTAGCAGAAGGTGATGTCAGGAGCCTTAAGAATAGACGAGCGTGCATGACAAGAGCTATGAATGTCAAAGAAGCAAGTGAGGTGTGTAAGAATAAGCCTGTATGGCACTCTGTTGTTCGTGCCTACCCCGCAAGGGACCTGGCGTGAAGTTATGTATGTATGTATGTCATAATATCCGCTTAGTTGAATACGGAATGTACTCGTAAATGAAGCAATCATAATAAGAACAGAGTGAGATCAACGTGACCATAGATTAAACGTAAAAAAGAAGGGAAAGATCGAACACGGCTTAGAGTTTATCCTCTTTAAACTTACGGAAGGGACTTGCATCTGACAGACTGTTGACTAAGATCTTGTCTCACAGCTCTGGTTTAGAATGATTGTAGAAACACCAGGTTGGTTTGAAATCGAGAATGAAAATGAATGTATTTGTTTCAAAGTGGAATTTTACAGATAACTTATTGAAATTCATCGGTCTACCACTGCCAAAGCAATTTTAGTTACTATTAAAGGAGAAGAAGTGGCGCATCAAACTCTCGAGGAACATATCTGTACTTCATCAATATTCGTCTTTTTTTAAATGTAGTTTTTACTAATACAAGGTTTATCAAAGTAATTTTTATAAATAATTATTGATAGAGCTTGTTAGCGATCGCATCATCTTCATTCGGTGCATTCGTCTAGGAAAGCTTTAATAAATAAGCTTTCTCGCACAAACGTTTCTTTACTAATTGTTTAAACTATTGACGGCTTCTGCGGTTGAGCGGGCTAAGCCTTTACCAGCCTACCTCACAGCTCCCGGTTAGATTCCTGGTATAGTAAATTTCGGAAACGTATTTTCTCCGTTATTTACTATGGTCTGGGTGTCTGGGATCGGCCCCAGAGTGGTCCGTTGTATATTACCCATAACACAAGCATAACTTGCTTAATTTGGGGATATACAATCTGTGTGTTTGTCTGCCGATTATTATTATTATATTAAACTTATACACGTAGGAGATCTGTATGTAGTATCTGGAGTATCAGCGAGTCACACCCTATTTTATTACCTTTCCCCAACCACGAGGAGAAGCGAAAAAAATCCTCCAATGCAGCGATCATATTTAGGTATACAATATAATCGGTGCAATACATACTCGTATATTGTATGTAAGAAATCTAAATGCGACACACACAGAAGACACCCAAAATTTTCAGTGCCGGCCTCCTAAAGCCATGTAATTTTGTTATGGTGTTTAATTCCTTAGCTTCAAAGCAAAAATAAGAAAATTTAAAAATTTGTGAAAAAAGTGCCAAATTGACATATACATATAGGCAAGAATTGCTTGAACACGATATTATTTTGGCAGTCTGTATTACATTTTGGTTCTTAATCTATGATCCATGGACCTATGTCCAATACCGGCTTGACCGTCGCATTGTAATGCCGGTGCATTGTGCAACGCTGCTTTGTTGCGTCCGGGGCGGCGATTGTTGTATACAACCCCGACGAATTACTCAGCCCCGATGATCCTTGACCTGACATTGAATCAATACTATTTTTTATATATTTTATTATTGTATTACAATACATGAAAGTAATAGAAGAAGCACATTGATTAAAATTTAAGATTATGCACTGAAGAAAATGCCGCCGTATGACTTAAATTTTATTTTAATAGTTTTGATATCTTAATTTTTAAGAATTAGAATAACTAATTGATTGCAGGAAATTTATTATGTATTATATATTATATATCATAATAAATAAATATGTATTATTAATATATTTTATATTTATAATAATATATTATTGGATAATTCTCCAATTTTAGAAAAATTTATTAATCAATGAAAGTTTCTGTTATCAAAAAGACATACATAATTTGAAAATATTTATAATTCTTCAAAAAAACTACACAAATTTATTAATTCCAGAAAATAAAAATATCAATTTTAATTTTTTCAAACCTTTATGGAAATAAATAGGAGTTTTTACTTAAATTTCCTATATTATAATATACAAAATTTTAATTCGATACATAATACTTAAATTATATTTCTTGAAAGATGAAATGTTTATTTAATAGAATTAGTTAATTATATATTATATAGAAAAATGTTTCTCACTTCCCAAATTTTGCCGCCCTAGAAAATTTGCCGCCCTGGGCACTAGCTCCGACTGCCCGCCCCTAGTGTAAATCCACCACTGGTTATAGGTATCCTTTGTTAGAGATTCTAATAAATAATAAATATATAAATAATTCGTTAACGTTAGTAGTTTTCGTTTAATTTAATGTCTTTGTACTCGTATATATGTAATGTTGAATATTGTATCGCTTCCATTTTAAAAGCTAAATCAAAACATGACAGATATTAATTACCTAAATATTTTTGAGTCGTTTGCTGTCGAGACACTTGGACCGTGGGGTCCTGAGGCCATGAGCCTCTAGCAAAATTTATCAAAATAACTTATTGACTCTTCAGGTGATCAGAAGGGTTGGTACTTACCTCAGGCAACGGATCAGTATGGCGACCCAGCAAGGAAACGTAGCCAGCTTTCTAGGCACCTTACCCATAGAAGACGGTGATCTAGGCTCAGTATTCTACTTATAGTCTTGAGGGACTATGGGTAGAATACAGTACAAATAAGTTAAGTTTTCTTTTATTGTATTCGATTATATGTAATTTTATAATTGTTTTCCTATACTTATACTAAAACTATTACCTCGTCGTCGTCGTCGTCGTCGTCGTCAGCCATTCACAGTCCACTGCTGGACGTAGGCCTCCCCAAGACGGCGCCAAACTATTACCTAAATGAAGTTATTTCAAGAACCATACCACAAGAACATAACCAAGGTATAAAAACGTACTTCGCACATTTTCTAAATGAACAATAGAAACCATTTTATTATAATAGATTAAAATTACAGTTATTGTACTGTTGTTGTTATTTATATCTCTATGTTTAGTTACCACAGTATGACCAAGTGGTACTTGGAAACAATGGTAGCAATCAACGCTGACTAAGCGCCCTTGTGCGGGCCGTCGCGCCGAGTTTGCTATGTACAGACAGACGCATGTCGCTGTGATATCAATATGATGATTTAAGAATTATGCTCTTATCAATTTACCAGGGCTTTACTTGCATCTTTAGCTATGTAAAACGCACAAAAGTCAAGTTTTTATTCAATGGAAGTTCCACTGCAGAACGTTTTTTACAGGTCATACGTTTAAGTTGATCTTTACGTTACATCTACTGCCTCCTCTATCTAAACTGCTTACTGATTAGCGAGTATGTACTGCTTTACACATCTTAAAAATCTTTAATTTTGAGAAATGAAAAATATTTTACATTTCTCTTTGTTTAGTCAAAACATGGTCTAAGTCAATAAAAATTGATTAATTAATTTACTCAGAGATTTGCGGAACATGGCTACTAGATATTTGACACATTTTACAATAAACTCTAAAATAATGTATATAAAAAAATGCGTATCAATTTGCTATCGTCTTACTTTCAAAACTGTTACAGGAATAATCTTAATCACAATTAAACCAGTATACACAAAAGTATTTCATGCCTTATTAGAAATAGGAGACTCAGAGTACATCTATACACAATTAAAGAGGTGACAATTTCCATGGCGATACATATTTCGAGCCATGTATGTTAAAACAGCGAAAAATATTTCAAGAAATCAACAAAGAGCAATGCGGAATACCACGTGAAGTTGAAAACCGGGATTAAACGCTAGAGTGATGATTATAAATAATTTAAAAAAAAACATATTCCACTCGGATCTATCTAGAGCATAGAGCACATGTTGGCGTCGCGTGCGCAGCCGATAGACGCCGCGCGTCATTTGACACGTCACACACTCCAATTGATAAATGTGACATATTAATTGATAGGGGCGTAGTTAGACGCCGCCTGGCGACGATTTGTTTTCAAAAAAGGCTCCCTGATGACGTCATTAATTTCGTAGTTAAACCGACAAGGTCGTCAATGGAATAGATGGTTATAAATTGGAATTTAACATCAAAAATTTGAATTTAATTTAATTTACATTTATTCAAATGTAATTAAAGAACAGACCTTTCAAGGCGATTGAAAGAAGTCTCCATGACCAAAGGGCTGGCCTATATTTAGGGCAACGGATAAGCGTTGCCATACAACATCGGAATGCGGCCAGCATTTTGGAAATGCTCCCCACCGACAGTGATCTGGACTACATCTTTTACTAGTAAATATGTTTATAGTAGTATTTAATTTCTAAGTTAAGGAGTGTAATTTACTTATAACTTAGTTTATTGTTCTGTTGGTTTAAGTTATCATTATTATGTACTAGTATATGTTAGCGCATTATTGTAAGAACCCTGACTTCATATTCTACTTGTGTAATATTTAAATGAAATTGTATAATCTCTGTTGTGTTGTTATTTAATTTGGAAGCTATATATCATATTCTTAAACGCAGAATAAAAACTCCGGTTATAAATATGGCTTAATACCAACATAATTTGCATGAAGCCGTCCAAACAACGCAAGTTCAACGACAAGTCATTCATTTTCAAAGCAACAAAACCGCCTGCACTTCACGTGTGTCCCAGGAACTTCCCAATCTCTCAATGTTGAAACCCCTTTGCACAATGCATATTTGTTTGAAAGCAGTCTGCGACGCGACACTGTGTTTTGGTGCGTGTGTCGTTTTTGCATTAATGCATCCAACACAGTGCCGAACTCTACTGTTATGAGTAAGGTGTAATTATTTATTAATATACAGAAAGATAGGTATTTATTTTTATATGCTACTACATAGTTAGTGAACTAAATATTTATTTAAGAGCTTAGTCAGAAAATTCTATCTGCAATATAATGATATGTAATTTTATGTAATTAGTATATATTATATTGCATATAGCTATATGTTTATTATGTTTAAATAGTTGCATATTATCGCTATATATTATATATGTATATAACTTATGTGTATATTTGTATATATAGTATAGTTATATATTTATTAATAAAATTGAAGTAATCGTACAATAATTATGTATACCACCGTCGCCACTTCAAATCGGAATATTCTTGCCACGGGTTGTCTGGAAGAGATCGCTTTTTAGCGATAAGACCGCCCTTTGTACCCTACTATAATAATACTAGTTCGTAAGCTTTTCTGTAATGGTGTACAATAAAGT
The DNA here is from genome assembly GCA_012273795.1 of Dendrolimus punctatus. NCBI lineage: Eukaryota > Metazoa > Arthropoda > Insecta > Lepidoptera > Lasiocampidae > Dendrolimus > Dendrolimus punctatus. The sequence goes on from CM022537.1 coordinate 2,309,643, forward strand.
GTTATCTATCTATCTATCTATCTAAATATTTATGAGTTGTCCTGATGTTTGCTGTTTTCAAAGAAACAGTAAAGTAAAAACCCAATGTTGGGTGGTTATGCTAAATTGGAGTTTTGTATAAAGTTATTAGTGTCTGACTATTGACGTTTTATTTTTATTTCAAGTAATAATATGGTAGATAGTAGAAAAATCAATTGAGAAACTTCTAATAATCTTACAAAATGTCGCGCTCTGACAGTTTTTTTACAAAATTATGACGCTACAATTTTGTAAATGAACTCAAACAGCGTATTAATTATTGTTTAAACAGCTAATTTATTGTAACATGTGTCATCTATCTAATTATACAAGCGATCAAGTTTAGTGATTGACTGATATCAGCTCGCAATCCTTACGACAGCGGTAGTAAATTTTTCCAAGCATCTGAATACATTACTGGAAACTAAACACAAACCAACATAGAGGAATCAAATCTAAACGTAAAATTTAGTTCTTTAGTATTTTATGTGAAGTTTTTCTGTTATTATCTTATGTGAAAAACATCGGGGGCGTGTTCGTCTTCTAGTTCACAACGCTTAAAATGCTGCTTCAACTGTTCCACATTGCGACATCAGTCGTTACGGTTCCCAGGAAAACGTCACCAATAATGTCATAATTTGCGCACACGCAACGATCACAACGGCCTATTTCAAGAGGTGGGTCGAATTATCCGTTCCACTTGAGATTAAAATTATAACGCCCGCAAGCAAGTGGAGCGTGGTCGCTTTGAGCCTCATGTGGAACGTAGCCCGGGTAACGCCTATGAAAATTTGAATTTAGAATACCATAGTGTATAAAAATGTTTTCAAGTAATTATCAAGCACTTAGTTCGCTCCTGTCTTCATATGCATCCCCTTTCCCCTTCAAAAGACCCCATACAGACTGGCTGATGGGTTCCGTATACACGTTTTAATGCATGGCAAAATATTATCACTCCCCTGCACGTTATCGTCAAATCAAAATTGCGGTTTTCCACCGAACCGTCGCGTGTATTGTTTCGAATGACTCATGTGTAGTTAATGGTTTTAAAGTGTATGGTTGGGCATCTGATATGTGTGTATTATTCTGTGACTGAAGCCTAATATTACTCCTTGTCAAAGTAAGTAACTTTGAAATATTGCTTTATTCGTACCTATTAGAAATTAACAGTGATCTTCCAATTTGATAAAGTATTGAAGTAAACTTCACATAATTAAATAGCAATTATTATTGGATGGTATTAAAATAAGTGGTTTGGGCATCTAGAGAGAATGAAAGCAGGTAGCAGCAGGTAGAATCACAAAAATATATCTATATAAAAACAGTTTCTTCACATATCAATTTTCATTCTATAGAATTCAAAAAAATATTTTTGTTTTTTAATTACTCTTAAGTCGGTACTTTAGGAGTAAGTAAAAATAAAAATTCTATAAAATCTTGAAGTCGGTTTCTTTTTACAAAGTTTCTTGAAGTAGGTTACATATCCAATGATAATGAAATTTATACGAAAATGTACTGAATCGCATACAAACAGCATAATGAAAATCAATTCAGAAACAAAAATGTTATAGCTGAACCATAATATGTAAAAAAGAATTACTTTACGAATTGAGAAAATCCTCTTTTTTGAAGTCGGTTAAAACAAGTGTGTGGAAAGCATTGTGAATGGTAGACTTTGTGCCGGTAGACCTCGGCGAATACACCATGATCAAATAGCAGAAAGTGTCAAAGATCTTGCAGGTAAAAAGCACTTCAAATGAATGTAAGGTGTATGTACGAAGAGATTAATAAAAGTAGATAAAACGAAGGTTTTTTTGTCAGGATCGTCGCAAGTGGAGATACATCGTATCTGCTTACATCCATGGTAAACTAATCTATTATCTACTAATCCATAATATTATTAAATCCTAGACATGCCATGTCTGTACATTGAAGCTATTAAAAAAAACTGTTATATAAACGATGGAGAACACGATGCATTTTTTTAAAGATATCTTGTGTGATATATGCATGATATTAAAATAATAATTTTATTGTTCCATTTGAACAAAAAGAGAACTAATAAAATTGTTATAGGTATCCATTTGTCAGTCTATGTATGTCATAGTCATTTTTCTAAAAAAACTAGATAGATATTATTGCGCACCAAAATAAATAATTACAAAGAAATCCAATTTACAATACTTTCTAAGCAATAAAATAGGTGGCCTTATCTCTTAAAACGGTCTCTTTCAGGCAATTAAAATTAAAGATTTTTTTAGCTAATCTGGCGATGTAGGCGGTACAAGTAAAAAAGGATATAAGACACAAAATTAATTCTTATCAGAGATACCAATTCCATAGTCAATTGAAATATACGCGAACAATGCCCCGTAGAAAGCCCTAGTCTTTAAACACTTAATACCGGTCTAATCCACAAAACATGCGAAACCACTTTTAACAAAAAGTTATACAAACTGACCAAAAAATATATCTGACATCCACGCACACATACCTGCAACAAAACAACAGAATCATTATTAAACCATCTTAATTACAACAAAAAACATAGCGGATAGCAATTCTGACAGTGTTGTTGTGCCAGCAAGATATACACGACGTGGCTAATGTGCGAAATATATTTCGCCACGCCATGTTAATGGTCGTAAATGGTCGACCACTTCCTCGTTACAATGGAGCGTGGCAAAACAAAGATGAGTTCGTAATTGCCGTGTTAGACTCGTTAATTGTTGACACCAAAGACTGATGGCTGTCGGAAGAGCTTTATGTGAAGGATGGATTATTATTATTATAAGTTAGTATACAAAAACCGTGAACTTTTATCATATTTATCTATATTTTAGCCAATTGTACAATAGATTTTAGAAAAATAATATAGTACGAAATGTACTATATTTTCATCGCAAATTAAATTGTCGCGGTTTTTGTTCAGATTCATATGGTTATTTATAAAAAAATATTTACTGGCCAAAGCAAAAAGTAGTAGTGGGTAATACATATGTTAAATTCAATGATGACACAAATAAAATAAAGAATGAAAATAAATGTATAGTACACATTTATTTATTTTTCCGCTAAATTTCACAAAAGTACTATATTTAATAAATATGATTATTACCATTAATTGAATTTCATTTAACCGATTTTCACTACATATAATTTAACTATTGCAACTCTATATAGTCTAGTCGAGAAGTTTATTTTCTGCGAATAATAGTTACCAGTCTCTTAAAAATATGGTTATTGGGGGAAAAAATCCAAAAATCTACCTTTTCTAGATGCTATTCCGGATCGAATGAGCCATCAACCATATTTTTATGAGACTGGTAACTATTATTCGCAGAAAATAAACTTCTCGACTAGACTAATAACTGCGCCCTGTTTTTAAACTGAATTGTCCTGGTTTTTCCAACTTCAAATACTAGTTTTTTTTCTTAAATTTGGGGTTGGCAACGCTATCGCAATATATCGGGACTTTCTCTGGCAGATAGCTGATGTCATAAGGAGTAACTTAGGCAAATTTTTTAGGGTTCCGCGGGCAAAAAAATTTCACGTAGACGAAATAGCGAGCACGGCTAGTACACGACATAATTCAATCAGATCCTCGAATGCCCACGTCTTTTCTACGTATTTATGGATTACTAGCTTGTGCCCGCGACTTCGTCCTCGTGGTGCGGTTTTTGAACTATCCCACGGGAACTCTTTAATTTTTAGGAAGCGAAAGTATCTTATTTGTTGACCCGGGATATAAGCTACAATCATAGAAAATTTCATGTAAATCGGTCCAGTCGTTTCGGAGATTAACCGGTACAAACTCACAAACAAAAAAATTAAATTGGTTTTATTTCACTTTTTACATCCCCTGACTCGGTTTTTAGCATTTTTTTTTCATTTTACAGAAATTTGATCTCTTCAATTTTATTATATGTATAGATTATATTTCTTTACGAGAGAACAGTTTTCAAACATTGTCTACATTGCAAGACAAGATACAGATGTCCAAAGACGACAGTAACCAGTCTCCATCAGGTGGATTACGGCCTGTATGCTGTAATCCAGCAAAAAAGAAACCAGGAAGGGACATTATTATTGTTATTAAAGTCAACGGTTCAGCGAATAACATTCTGACCTACATTGAACTCACACCTACATCGGTCTTGATGACATCTCCATTCAGCATATAGCCATTATAAAACCGCATAGAAACCTAATGGCATTGTCACGCTGCTAATGTATCAAGCGCAAGATCATTTATCTAATATTCAATAGAGGATTTTTTGTCTGTCTTTGTGTTTGTTTTGGGTCTGCTTGGGCGCTAACGTTTGGTCCTGTCAATTTGTATCATGAATCAATGTCATGTTTTTTAATTACATATCGTCTGGCGTTTGGCATGTGTCCATATGCGACGCGATTTGAGCGAACAGATAATTTTTTGCAAATTGATAAAAAAGGCCTTTATTGTAGAACAACATTTATTCGCCTAACATGATATCCCGTTCAAATCACAATTATTCTCAAATGTTCGACATTTCATAGGGGAAAATGTCTTTGAAATTAAACGAACTACACACGGACACCTATTCATGGGACGCTACTGACTTCAAATTATGCAAAAGTTGTAAAGAGTCCCAGAACAAAGTGTAAAGTATGTTACAGGGATTTCATCCTTGTGATTGACCCTAGCGATCGATGCAATAAAATTACAGGTGTTATTTTTATAGATTTTAGTCGGTTCTATTTCCGGGTGAAGCAAGAGAATTTTCGTAAATCTTTGAATGCTTTTTTATTTATTTTCAAAAATAGGGAAATGTTTCTTTGGAGTAAAATTTGCTATCTCTATTATTTAGAGAACTCTCCCTCCAGGTGGTATTAAAAAATTCCACCCTGTGTGTGTGTCTCCTTTTTCCTATATATGTCGTCTCCATACAATATTCTCTCCACGGGCGTTGCACTAGTACATAAAATAAAACTGACAAAGTATGCATAAACCACACTCATGTTTATATCACTCCATTAAAAGTCAACGATATGACATTTAATAAACCGATGGCGCCATCTCCGACATAAGTTTACGCAACATTCCGGAATTTTACATTAAAAAAAACACGACTCACTGCGCGTTCCAATTGAATTTTTAACGTCGGTTGCTTCTATAATATGTTACCAGCTATTTCAGTTCAAAGTTTTATACAGTAATTATTAGTAACAACCTTCTCCGAGTTTCCACTTGTTTGGATGTTTCTGGGGTTATGCAAATGGGATTCGTCATTTTGCACGCAATACGAATGTAATTGTCCTTTTACGGTTCTATTTATATGTCTACAATAATTTTATAAATGCAAGTAAGTGTAAATATTAGTAACAACCTTCTCTAAATTTTCACTGGTTTGGACGTTTCTGGGGTTACGCAAATGGGATTCGTCATTTTGCACGCAATACGCATGTAATTGCCCTTTTACGGGTCTACTTATTTGTCTACAGTAATTTTATAAATTCTAGTAAGTGTAAATAAGTGTAAATATTAGTAACAACCTTCTCCAAGTTTTCTCTGGTTTGGCTGTTTCTGGAGTTATGCAAATGGGATTCGTCATTTTGCACGCAATACGCATGTAATTGTCCTTTTACGGTTCTATTTATTTATAGTAATTTTATTAATGCGAGTAAGTATAAATATTAGTAACAACCTTCTCCAGATATTCACTGGTTTGGATGTTTCTGATGTTTTTGAAATGGGATTCGTCATTTTGGACGTAGTACGCGTGTAATTCCGTAATGTTATAAATGCAACTACTGTTTGTTTACCTTTGATTACTATGCCATTAAAAAGATTTTTTATTATATTTAGTACTTTTGAAGACACCAAGCCAGTAGTGTTGCCACAAATTATGACTTCCAGTATTGTTGTAACTTTCGAGTTTCTTGTTGAATTAAAGGACTTTAATTATTACATTGTTGTACCCAAATCCTGATATTCGAAACCTCGATTTCAATATCTACTATACAGAACCTGGCAACTCTACCTATGTAACTATGTCGCAAAGGTCGTAAAGAGCTCAAAACAGTTAGGAATCTTGCGCAGTTTTAAGTTGGGAAGCACCTACGCTGTTTTCAAAATGACAATTTATTTTGAAAGGAAATTACATGTTAATTAATTTTTATTTCGTCGAGAGAGTCGAAGTCTTGGTGGCCTAAAAAGTTTAAGGTACATGCGTCTCATTCCAATGATATGGTTACGAATTTTGAAAAAGGATGTGTGCTGTTTTAGCAGTTTCCCTAACCTATTATTGTTTAATTAAAAAGTATTGAAGCGTAGGAAGTCTTCAATAAAGCTTCTCTTCTGCTCGTAATTTATTTGAATATTGGCAGTTGGCTGTAAACTATGAGTGTTTAGCGTAGTAAAAAAAATATATTGCGCGTACACATCGGGGCGAACGTTTTCATGCCGGCCGGATCGGTGTGTAACTCCCTTGTAGAATCATGCGGAAACAAGTATTGTTTATAATTAACACGTGTTGGAATTAAAAGAAAACATCGTGATAATACCTATATACACTGATGTGTAATCTTTCTCTTCATGTGGCAAACCTAAAATTATTTCTGTGTGAAACATTCCTAATTTTTTGTTAAGATTTGTGTGATACTATTTAACAATAAGGCTTGTATCATTATAATCCATTTAATTTTGTATATCTGTAGTAGTTTACTTTTGTTTCCTATTAGTAGTTGATTACGATTACATTAGTTTTATTTTACCATCCAAATTTTTTTTTAATCTCATTGGATCTCTCTCTTCACTGCCCATGTTTCCAATGCAAATGTATCCATATTAATTGGCTAAGTTTACCTTTGTGGTGAACAAAAGTTTTCATTCGTTCATTCATTAATACAGATTTGTCATAAGTAAAATCTTCAAAAATGTGGTAATGCGTGAGCGAGATAGCGAGCTCTATAGCTTAATCTTCCTTATTCCTTCACAAAATAGCGCAAATTGCAGAAATATAAGTAGCACATTTCGATTCATATTGACCACGTGCGCAAGAGTAACAAAGCGTATAAATCAAATTACGCAAATCCGCATTGCCTTCATGTCTATCGGCTTTATTGACATCTATTTACGAAGGACTGTATTGTTTATGCGATTGTCGGCAACTGTACAAGACTACGGGCAGAGAAATTGCAGCGTAGCGAGTTAAACTTGAAATATCGAAGCAAGTCTATCGATCGGTGTTTTTTTTTAGTCTCTGTTTTTCGCAGTGTGCCCAGTTTCGGGATCACAAAAATTAGATTTTAACATGCATGTTATACCAACATGCAACAGTAGCCTGTTCGTATTAAATATTTTATTATAATCTGGGTTGCCTGGAAGAGATCGCTCAAAAGCGATAAGACCGCTCATTGGTGCCATCTTCAAATGTAATGTAAAATGTAATCATTTTAAAATTTGTATTTTTTTAATGTTAATATGTGGTAAACAGTAAAGATTCTGTCTATCTATTTGTTTGTACTCACCAATCGTTAGTTATTTCCAGACAATTAAGATGATTAGGTACAACAGTATATACTTTGTTTTTCTAAAGAAATAAGTGTTCAAATAAAACGTTAATAAAATTGTGTGCCGAGATGGTTAATTGAAACCATTTTCTAATTTAGTGTCTGACATTAGATGATCCTTTAGTTAACTTATGGCCGATTTCTATATGTCATTATTTATTTACTTGTCTTATCATCGGTTGAAATTTGACATTACTTGATTGTACCTTATAACAAATTTTAACCGATAATCGATGGTTAGTAAGACATTGGTATCAGCCACAAATCCATAGAAAAGTATAATAAACATCATTATAAATAATAAATTAATTGGAAAAATCGTGTGTAAGTCATAACAAAATCATATTCTAAGAAAAACCAATGTATGTATATGTATGTCATCGATTCATCTAAAAATGAATCAAAAAGCAGTGTCAATAGTGTTATCCACACATTCTTCTAATATACCATTATCCGCTCCCGCTCAGCTTGTGATTCGTCCCAGCCTTTATTTTAGCGACAACAGCTTTAAATTAATGCAAAATGATCGTCGTTTAAACGAATGTGGGCGACGCGAATAACATTAGCTTCTGTCGGAAGCGTCTTAAACAATGTATGTTACTTTATGTTAGATTTAATTACGCGTAACGATAGCCCATTATGGCGTTTTAACGGACCGCCGCCTCTGGCTCGCGAGATGTGCAACGCTTATTCGAAAACAGGCGGCGATTTACAAAGAATAGCACATGTTTTATAGTACGCTAGTTAATAGATGCATTGTGAATACCTAGACTTTCACTCTTGTGATTTATTATCTATTGTAGTGGAACACTTCCAAGCCAATAGATGGCGCTGTGGAATAACTGAGGTCGCAAACGATTCCCGAAACGTATAAAGAATACATACAAATTTTCAACAATAATAAATGGGCTTAGGCCTATGGGATGGGCGTTCCATCTCGCTCCTTCATCTTAAAGGAAGATCTTCTAGCGATGATTGTGTTGCTTGTAGGGTCATCCCTAAGTATATTACTTACACGTGGTAGAGCAACGCTAGTATCATCGTCATGATTTCAGGTCTTAGGGCCGAATCGATCAGTGTGATGCCATTAATGTAATATTGAAATTCTGTGAGAGTGCGGTATGATATCTAAGAACAAGGTATCAAGGTAATGATTCCAGTATAGCTCTACCAAGTATATAATTCCTGTCCGTGCAAGAACGGAGAAAGAATTCAATTTCCTGCGTCCGGTCGTAAGAGGCGACAACACAACTCACAGCCTGGTGGTGGGGTATTGGCCCGTCTGGATTACTACCATCCCTAGTCTAGAGTTTAGGGCCATAACAACTTTGAGTTATGTTCCGGCATTAGTGACCAGGTTCCAGTCTCCCTTAAAAGAGCAGCAGCGCATTTGTAGCACCTTTGGTGTTGCAAGTGTTCATAGACGATAATAAAATAAATAAAAAATATTGAGCAAAACGAAATTTACAATTTTTGAAGCTGACACAGATACCTACAGCTTCTAAGCCCAACCAAGTCGACCTGTACCTCGGGAACCTCCTCCTTAATTGGTACAATTCTCATCGTGAAATTATTGATTACAGCCTGTCCGTTGACATTATGCAATAAAAAAAATAAAAAAACTCAGTGCCGCTTGTACCAGTATCTAACATATGTCCTCAATTTACAACACTTAAAAGATCCGAAACTCCATTATGTTGAAATTTAAACGACCGTTAGGAATAATTTAGAAATGATAGAACATTTGGTATTCCTAAAACCGTTAGGTTGTCTGCCGTTTTGTTAAGCATTCGATTGTATCGATCCCGAATGGGATTTATGTGCGGCTTTTGAACGATCGACACACAGACAAAAATAACATACTGAAGTTGTCACAACTTATAGGACACCCGTGTTTTACATTAACGTCCTGGATTTGAATACTGGCTGGATAGTATGCATAAATAAAAAAACATGAAAAAATTCTGTTTACTCCTTCATCCAAAATTAAACAGAAATTTGCTGCATATTGTCAAAAATTAACTTATAATGAAACTGAATATCTACTGAAAAATTATATACAGCTATTAATCTCTTTTAAAAATGTTTATTTCATTCAATAATAAACTTTTTTTATGTTTATGGCTTGGCAACTAGGCCTTTAAGCCAGATGACATAAACATTTTTGTGTCATTCACTGTCATTGTAACTGGCTTTTTATAATAAATTATTATGAAATAAAATTAATAATTATTCAATTAAAATGTCATACAAGCGTGGTGGGTATACTGTACACTTGTGTGTGTTCTAAAATCAGATAGATTGATGTTCTAAGAAAGACGATAAGATAGCTTTTTATCTCTACTTGTTCCAGAGTAAATATAAAACTCCAAAAATGAATTTAGTTAAATAAGTAAACATTGGTAACACATAGGTACTTATAAAATGTACCAATAAAGATCAAATGTATCAATTGTCATTCAACAAAATCATTAGTTCTCAACGAACGAATAATTTACCGAAACAAAACAATTTAACTCAACAAGGGGTGAAGACTCGAATGACTTCGCAAACATATTAATTTTATTTATTATTTGCCTTGGGTTTTAAAGTTGAGTAAAGTTTGCATTAACGGCATTACGTTGGGCGCCATTGATTAAACAAGGGTCGCATGCGCAAATATTTAAACTGGTAAAAGAATTAAATATTTTTTTCCTTAAAGAATTTAATATTGAAGAAGGAAAACATTGTTTTATAAGCAAACTTTTTGAAGGCCTAAAGCGGCTATTTTCGCAGATTCTTATGACGAATATGACATTTCGCAGATTCGTATGATGAAAATTATGCTAAGTCTTACAACTAACAGTACACCTAAATATATATGTGTTAATTTCACTAAGCGATTGCCCAAAGGCGGCCGCTTTAGGCCCTTTAACCTTGACTTTTCTATCTATACAGGTAAGCAACTGGCAGGTGGTCCACCTGATGGTAAGTGGCTACCGTCGCCCACGGAAATATAAATGTGATAAATATATATGTAGAGCTGCACCCCGAGGTTTCGCCCGAGTGGTGATGGAAAATTGGTATATTTTGGACAATTCACACTACATCTTTATAAAGCCTATGTCTTATTCTGATGTGTTAGCTATATTTTTGTAAAGTTTCATCAAAATCCATTCGGCAGTTTTTGCGTGAAAGAGTAACAAACATACATCGATACATCCATACATTCTTACAAACTTTCGCGTTTATAATATTAATAACATTATAAATACTTATGATAAATGTAAATATCATCATCATATCATATCATATTCCAAGGACAGATAATATTTTCTTTTACTATAAATTCTTGGTCAATTTCTTCATAAGAAGGCATAAAAGCGAAACACACGTAACGCCGAAACAGTATATTCACCCACCCATGTTTCTCAACAAAGCGACAAAATTTCATTTGCGTTATTAATTAAAATGGAATTTTTATGATAAATAAAATATGAATAAATTAATTTCTAGCGTATAAATATGCATGAATAGGCAATCAAATATTCAAAACTATATCTTATATAGACTTATATAAGAAACTATGCCAAAGATATTATATGAACATCACGTCAGGTCATGGGTATAATTTTACAAACGAATAGCTTGGAAAGATTACACTGAAATCTGGTTTTATATTTTAATAACCATTCTTTTACCTAACAACAGAGCCGCGGATAAATGTTACAGCAAATTGTATTATTCTATCCGTGTAGGAATGGAGAAAGAATATAATTTCCTGCGGCCGGGCGGCCTGTCGTAAGAGGCGACAAGACAACCCACAGTCAGGTGGTAGGGCACTTGCCCGACTGGATGGCTACCACCCCTGGTCTAAAGTATGTTGCCATAACAACCTTGAGTTGTGTTTCGGGATTAGTGACCAGGTTCCAGTCTCCGTTAAGAGAGCAGCAGCGCATTTGTAGCACCTTTGGTGTTGCAAATGTACATAGGCGATGGTAACCATTCTCCAGTAAGTGGGCCGTCCGCCTGTCTGCTGAACACCTGCAATAAAAAAATATCTTTTTTAATGATATTTTATCTGAGTTTGAAAATATCGTTAGAGAAATAATTTTAAATATTTATCGTATAATTTTGATGCCATGAAAAGGTTATCTCGTGTAAAATCTATTTGGCTAGCTGCAACGATGTAACGTAGTTCCAATTTCCAGTTATTTCCAAACATAATCTTCACTTTTGCATATTGAAATTCCCGCTCTCGAAGCACAGAATTACCTACCATTCGTTCTCTGGATACCTCGTACACAACGTTCCATTATTAGTTCCGAATGTTTCCACCTCTTTTGCAAACAATTATAAAACCAAGCAATATGTAGTTTTTAATTAAAATAGTAGTTTTTCTATAAAAATAAATGATGATAATAAATTTGTAAATTTATATAAAAGTACAGTATTTTCTAAGTTTTCGCGACTAGTACACATAATAAAACTGTTTTAACGGTATTAAATCCGGCATTTTATTGCATTCTTATTATTCCGACGTTTCGGCCACTTTTCAGTAGCCATGTTTACGGAATACCAAGACGACAAGTGTCAATGAGTGTTGCTAGTTTTATTTAGCCTACAACCAACTTGTTAATTTTAATAATTTAATTTGATTTTTGTTTACACATGACATCTTTGTCTTCCGCGAATAAGGCTATTGTATTAAATGATTTTTTTAGTCTCTGTTTGTTCCAATTATTTTGGTCGATTGATTTGCAATTGTACAGATATATGTGGATTAGGCTGTCAGTGAAATTGTCTTCACGGATGCTTATTCAAGGAGTTTACTTCGTGTTGCCACTCTTATAAAACACAATTTTCGTTACCCATTTGTGTTACCAGTGTAACAAACAAATTTGCGCAACCTTATTTAGTGTTGCCACTAACATATTGCTTTTATCACGACACCTTGTATTAGACAGTCTCTTATAACCAAATGACGAAGAAAAATGTTATATAAAGGAAACCCTTTGTAGATCGTGGACTATCACGCACATATCTTTTGGTTATTCAAAATACAGCTGCGTTTATTTTTATCTTTTCAAAAAAATCCAATCACCCCATCCCACCCCAGCACACACAGCTTCCTATGTTTAAATTTCACAATTCACCAATCATTACCGTCAGGACACCCCCCTCTGTTTACTATTTACATTCCCTTCACAGGGATTACTTTTAAAAGCGTGTGTCTGACACGTGCTCGGACACCGCTGAGACTGATTTAAGACATTCGAGTTCAGTGTGGCGAGTCTAATTGCGTATAAATCAGGAGGGGTAATGACTATTTGTTCCTTTAAATAAATACTTTGTCATTATTTTTAGACCGTCCAAATGGAAGAAACACTTTATTTTTTAGTCAATATGCGTTCTTTTTAAATCAATTTATTTTTGGGAGGCGCTCGAGCTTTATCGAGACATAGCCAGTCGTATGGTAGGATATCTCACGTGACCACAAGATTAGTCTATGTTAGCAATGCATTAGAGTTTAATGCTAAATATATGAGCTCTATACTTAAGCTTAAGAACTTCAGAATAAAAAGTATAGAGACGAAGCCTACGAAAACAAGAGCGTCTAATGAAATGAAGCATTATAAACTCGTATTCGTGAATTTATGCAGTATACACGTTGTTTGCGTCTGTGTGGGTAATAGTAATGTATCCACTGGAAACTACTTTAGCTTTATCGGTACTATTTCTAAAACAGAATACTAATTTCTCGTAACGCACTGCGGCGCGATCGGTTTTCTGTTCCGAAATCTGCTTCCGTTCGCCGGCTTCACTCTGAAAGTTCGAGGTTGGGTCTACCTATTTTGTTGGTCTAAGGTATGATTCTTAATTTAAAATATAAATAAGTATTAACATCTTGAGGTCACAGACTTAACAACGATGTTCTATATTCAAAAGTTTTGGCCAGAACTCGAATCATTTCAATCGTTCTTTGTAAAAACCATAAATGTTTTTCGTCGAATACCGCCCATTTCCAAGGACACCATTGGTTATTTTTAGCTCGTACCCGCAGAAGGACATCGCGTCCGGGCAATACACGACCGCCGCTGGCGCACACACTAATTTTAATCATTTTCTCAGAATAGGATCGCAAAGGGTGCCGCCATTGAAAACCATAGGGTTGCTATCACAAAGTGGAAGTTTGACATTTGACACATATCTATAAAATCAATTTTATTTCAAAGCGTTCTTTCTGACTGGTTAAATTTAATTTCGCAAGCAGTATAATTTTATAGTTTTCCGTTAACTAGTTGATCACTAAATTGTTGCCAGTAATTAAAGTACTCGATACTTAAAATGGCATATTTAAGATAAAAAGGGAGTTTGTACACGGCTGTGATTTAGTATCTTAGGTTTTGTTGGGCGTCGATGACGTCAGCCTATCAGTGTGTGTGACAGAGAGAACGATCTACAAGACCGAATTAAACCGATTTTAGCCGAAATCACTGTTTATCCTAACGTGCCTAAGAAAATTTTGAGCACTACAACTCCTGGATATGGAAATTTTATCAGGCATTTTTTCAATATCAGCCTCAGTGACTGCCTCTTGTGCTAAATTTGCCTGGAGGCAGAACATACACCCGCCCGTATTCTGCTTGAATGCGGAGAGGTAGTTCCATATAGGGCAAAGTTTATCCGTGCAGGAACGGAGAAAGAACACAATTTCCTGCGGCCGGGCGGCCTGTCGTAAGAGGCGGCAAGACAACCCACAGCCAGGTGGTAGGGCAATTTGCCCGACTGGATGGCTACCACCCCTGGTTTAAAGTATGTCGCCATAACAACCTTCAGTTGAGTCACCTTGAGTCACCAATGCCGCAACGGCATTGGTGACCAGGTTCCAGTCTCCCTTAAGAGAGCAGCAGCGCATTTGTAGCACCTTTTGGTGAAGCAAATGTCCATAGGCGATGGTAACCGCTTTCCATCAAGTGGGCGTTTGCCTGTCCGCTGAACTCTTGCAATAAATAAATAAAAAGTATCTGGAAGGCCCAGGTAGCTTCCGAGAAATCTTCGTCAACGTTAAGAAGCTGGGCAGGATGGAGTAGTCATCCACCCTCGCACGTAAAATAGACGCTACGTATTCGAGTTACTGAACCGCTCGCTTGAATAAAAAGAAGAAGTAGCGAGTATTGTTCTCATGTCTTCGAGGCCGATATTTTAGCGCAGTGATCTAAAATATCATGCTCATAGCACCAGTATGACGCAAGTGGCAACCCTAACGTCCAGGTACAAGCATACGTCTTTCATATTGCGGTTGACCACAATCAATCCAGGAACGTGAGGTGCGATCGACACACAAATTAAGTTTCAGGTTATTTGTGGAATCAATTTGTACCCACAAGTGTGTGTGTGCACACACGGCACAAGTGAAACTTCAGAAAAGTAGCCTACGAGAGAATTCAGGATCCATGTTGTCAATAACAAATGACACGAGAGGCTTATGATAACTAAAATAGGAAACAAATGCTCTAGTTTCAATTTGATTTACAAACTTCAAAATATTTCCAACTCTTTCTTTATGAGCTTAGGGCCTTACTTATAATAATCTCGTAAAGAAATGATTAGCCATCTCTTAAATAAGGGACTCTTAAGCCCCTAATCAATGGCTGTTTTAAATAAAACTTGCCATCTTGCCTCTTAGTAGTCACTTAAACTACCTTTCGATATTGGTTATTTTTGACAGTTATTTATGAGTTACTTTACCTCCACCTCTTATCCTTAAGAGGAGTTTATGGGTAAGATTTTCGTTAATCAGTTGCTGAGCAGTTTCTTAAAATTTAACAAACGATTATAAGTAAGGCCACTAGTGTTTAAATTATTAAATACTTAATGATAACCTTTAAAACATTTCCAATTCTATCTGTATGAACATAGTTTACATTATTAAGTTTACAGCGTCACGCTGTTCGTATCCATCGAAAGATATCACAACCGTGGCTAAAAAAGTTTCACTTCAAAAATCTTTGTAGAAACGACACACACAAAACAACAGAACACAAATAAAAAACATATAAGAAAATTGTATGCCCCCATTTGAAAAAACATAAATCGAGACAGCACTGATTTTCAATACCCACCTCCTAAATCGCACATGCGACCTACGGTAAAACACAAGAAAAATTAATTATAACAAAGGTAGGGAGTATGAATAATAGAGTTTCATACTCCCTAGGTACCGTTTTTGACTACGAAATCTTAAAAATGTCTAAAAACTGCGTTCTCTGTCGCATTTGACTTATCACAGATTTTGATAAATAATTTTTATATTACCCCTAAAACTGCACTTGCTATTTGCAGTAGCTTCTCCGCGAATCATACAAGGCTTTTAAAACACGCTTAAAAAAATAATTGGATAGTAGGCACATACATATGTTAAGTCATCATGAAATATAATTGTTTACAGTCGAATGACGAAACATGAATTATGGCTTTACACATAATACCTTGCAATCACGATTTCTACAAACAAAAATTATTTGGTTGATTGATATATCTATAAATATGTCAAGTCATATAACGCTATAAATATATAAATATTGCGCAATAGGGCATTTGACCATCTGGATGGCTACCACCCCTGGTCTTGAGTATGCCGCCAAAACAACCTTCGGTTGCATTCGGGCATTAGTGACCAGGCTCCAGTCTCTTTAGAGATGGGCACCATATTGTTAGCACCTTTGGTGTTAACAATATGGTGTTAAACATCCACAGGCAATGGTAAGCGCTTCCCATCAGGAAGTGTGTCTCACTGTTTGCTGAAATCACTCAATAAAAAAATCTCAATGGAGAAACCTTGCTACTATACTCTAGAGAAGGGAAGCTATATCCTTGTGTGTTCTAGAATGTGGGCCTACCAAGTACAATGTTCTCAAGTTCCTCTTATCTGATGATTAACCTTCAATTAGCGATAATAATGTGCTAGCATTATTGCTGATACGCTAAGCAATCACTGGGGTCTACCAATAGTGTCTAAACGAGATTGGGTTCAAAGTAATAATCCACAAAAAATCCGTCCTCATACTGTAGCGTTTGCGCCTCAGCACTAGCAAGCAACCTCCTAAAAGCTATTGCAGCAAGATTTGACTATCCCTTCCAACACTATCAGATTGGGCTTGTCATGTTGTCAAATTTGTAAAACTTACAATTTGTAGTAAATATATTTAATTACTAACAGCTCTAAGTTTAATTTGCAAGTCCAAATGACTTAACTAACACTCTAATAAAATATGGACTCAGGTCTGAAATTAAGTTCTTTCAAGACCACGGGCCATAAAAATGGCCCAGACTTTTGGAGGGCTTGCGTGGGGCAACGGGGAGGCCAACACGCAGAGGCCCCTTCACAAATTTAATCTAAACGTGGCGTGACACTGACCGGCGATCATCCCTGTCTACACCATATAAAAATGCACCCAAGGACAAGCCCCGGCCAGTGTAGGACTATTGTGGAAAATGAGAAGAGAAAGTACCGGGCTATTGGGGTGAACTGTTAGTGGTACTAGGGCTTTGGGAATATGGGGACTATGGCGTCTGCCCGTCGCAATGTTCAGGGAACATGGAAAAATGGGCAGACGGTGACTCGCCACTACCCAAATGAGGTTCTTATTATTATAAGCATGAAACGCAGGGTTTATAAGCGACAGGTTAATCTATTTTGATTTTAAGGAATGGCGAGTTTTTAAGACTTCGAAAAGGAGAAGCAACAAATTAGGCTTTAACTACAAGTAATTTCTTGCAGTCGAATGGCTGCCAATACTAACTCTAACGTAGATTTAATTCTTGTGCGGGGTCTTGGCAACCACCTGACTTCTAAGTTTGCGTTTCTTTGAAAATTCTGTCGTTTTTGTACATTTTACTTGTAACACAATTATGTTGTAATAGCTAACACAATTATGTTGTAATGGCTATGTAATAAAGATTTTATTTATTTTTTACTCTTTTCCCAGACCGTAATTCGAATTTTCCCATAACGAAAATGATTACATAAGGTATTACGCAAAGCAATATGAAAAGTTGTAATAAAATTTCAACACGCAACCAATAATACAATATTGTTATTGTCATCCAAATGTAGGGTGACGCTATAAGGAAAACGACGTTAGATACGTATTATTGTGATGGTCTCGGATACGGCATGAGGAACCGCATAAGGGGGTCAATGTCAGCTCTATACGTGCCTTCGCAAATTCGAAATTGCATAACCGTAGTGAATCAAAATACACGAAGAAACAGGCAGTGTATATTCCTATCGACAAGTCTTGAAATCCGCAAGATGCATACAGTTATGATCAGTCCGCAGACAACGGACGCTGAAATACTTTGGCCACATAGCCCGCGAGAATCCGGACAATATGGAGAGGCTTATGATCGCTCAGAAAGTTGAAGGCAAGAGACGTCGTCACAGCTCTCCAAATAGGTGAATTGATCAAGTTGCTTACCAGCTGGATATATTGATCAATTCGGCCCTATCAGTATGAGTGGGGTATAACCAATCTCGGTGGAAGAGAGCAGTTAATCAATCACTGCCATCAAAATCACGATATTGCTGAGAATAAGAGAATGACATAGAAGAGGAATATACAGTACTGCTTATGGTCTGTTTTCATATTGTATTGTACTGTCTCAAGTATGCAAGAAATTTTCCGGTTCCAAACGTTTCAAAATGTAAAGTTATCAATCACATTATGTACCTCACTAGGTACATAATGTGATTGATAACTTTACATTTTGAAAATGTTTGACCACATTATGTTCCACTGAACATAATGTGGTCAAACATTTTTGAAAGCCATATATTAAGTGAAAACTATTTTGTTTCTACTCTATGTAAATCGCTTCACGCTCTTCTCATTCTTTTATATCATTTTTATCTGATTTGCTTTTTATCTGAAAATAAAGCAGCTTCACAGATTGTATACAAGTCGTTTCTTTGCTTCAATAACGTGGTATCTTGAAAAACCCAAATTTACAGTACGCCATTTTTAAAGTTTCAAAACATATTATACATTTTTTAATATTTTTTACAATTAAATTTAGTGTCGATTTACTAAGCTTTTTGAAATACATGAGAAAGTTGTGATAATATGATAAATTTAGCAAAATATAGTGAGTGAGTGAAATAAGTGAGTATTGGGATATGTCACGTTATTGAAGCAAAGAAGCGAAGTGTACTATGACGTCATTTATACAAGCAAAAACAGTCATTTAACGCATTATTACAAACAAAACACAAAAAGTCATCTGTAGATCAGGCCCACTTACCTCCATGTACAGTTGTTCACCCAGTCATCTGTATATTTGACTAGCGCCACCTTTCTACATGTAAGTTGTACACCGAGTGGTCTGTACAATTGACCAGAGCTAGTTACTTATATGTATTTCGACGCGCTTAATCCGAATCTGAGGTGTTCTCAAAATTTTAAACAAATTGTTAGAAACGGTTACTTTTCGGTTTTTTCTCAATTTACTTAAATGCACAAGGGTGTTCACGTCAAACAGATTCCGATTCAACACTACTAAATACATGTAGGTGGGTGGGTCTGGTCAAATGTACAGACCGCTTTTTTGTGTACCGGTGTAATTACTGTTTAAATAATAACTAAAATTATTTAATATATAATAATGTTATTTAATATATAATAATGTTGGTATATAATATTGGTATATAATATATAAAAGCGGCACGCATCACATTGTAATTCTGCAATA
This sequence comes from Dendrolimus punctatus, assembly GCA_012273795.1. Lineage (NCBI taxonomy): Eukaryota > Metazoa > Arthropoda > Insecta > Lepidoptera > Lasiocampidae > Dendrolimus > Dendrolimus punctatus. The sequence continues at coordinate 2,328,945 of CM022537.1, forward strand.
AAAAAACACTGTAAATAAAATTCCACGGGCATTCGATCACTGGTTGTTATGCGGGCACATTGATATTATATAACCATATGCGAACGGATGTTGCGCTTGCGCATCCATGTGATAATTTTTACTTTTTTGGTGACCCGCTAAAATTCTGTTAGGCGGCACTCCTAGTCTTTAAATATGCACTTATTCGTATGCTTGTGTAATTTCTTGAATTACGATACAATCGTATCAAGTGATTAAACAGAAAGAATTCTAGTATCGTTTAAGTATTTTTTTTGACATTTTTACACGTTTACATTGATTTCCGCACTCAGAACGTCTTAAGGACGACTAACTTTTAACAAGTACGATTTTTAATTTTTGTTTATATAAATAAGTTTTGGGCCTTAGAAATGTAATGACTTGTCATAAAACAGCGTTATATTTTAGTATTCAAGAATGGAAACATGAGGGCTACATTTTTCTGGTTGACGAGAAATCCTAAAAATAAGCTCACAAATAAAGCAGGTTATCCACTACCATAATCGATTTATGTGAATGAATTTCAATAATTAATAAAACGAAAACATAACTAACCCCCCTATAATTATAAAAAAATATTAACATAATAAAACGAAATCTTAAAATCATTCTCGTCTTTTTAAAATCTGGGCCCAAGAATACATGAAAGCGTATCAGTCTCCTTTATCTACAATTCCCCTGGCTACTTTCATGCAGTGCCAACGTGAAAAGACATATTTTCAAATATGAATAAGAGAAAACCGGGGAAACTGAGGATCATTTGAATACTTCACAATATTATTATAATATAATTGTGGGTAGTGTAAGATTTCTTTTGCAATTTCGGAATTATATTTGTATGTTTAACAGATATAAGCATAGTAAAAAAATGTTAAAACAAATTTAAAATAAGTTATTGCTTTTTGTTGGCAACAGCGACACTAGTCGGTGCGTGACTAAATGAAATTCGGGCAATTACCTTCCTTTATTGTCGCCAAAATAGAGCGATAACGTGTCTACAAGTAAAAACATCTTAGTTTACGATTTAAATATACGAAGATAGATTGAAACGTAATGAAAACTTGAAGTTGCAGAAATACAGGGTGCTTCAAAAAAATGTATACACACTTTAAACTATTGTAGTTTTCCCGCTCTACAAGGCTAATGTTATATTTCTTCGCCAGGTGCCAGCATAATCGTCCCTCTATGTTATATTATCAGTTGGAATTTGTAATATCAACATGGGGGACGTACGTTTGAGTTTTGAAGAACGTAAGCAGGTTATTAAGTGGTACCGGAAGTTTGAAAATGTAAATGAAGTTCAAAGACAGTGGAGAAGGGAGTATGATACAGAACCACCTTCAAGATTAACAATTACACGCATACGAGACAAATTCGAAGTTCATGGAACAGTGTGTGATGTGCATAAAGGTCATTCAGGTCGGCCTCGAACAGCTTTGGAATGAGATTCAAGCAGTGTGTAGAGAAATCTCATTGGACGTTTTGATACGATGTACAGAGTCTGTGGTGACTCGTACTCAGAATTGTATTGATGCTGCAGGTCACCAATTTGAACAGTATTAACATTTGTTATTTATGTTTCATTTACGTTGGACTTTCAGCTATTTTCCTGAAATTTAACTTTGTAGAACGGTAAATAAATTTTCTATGGAAGTTCAAAGTGTGTATACATTTTTTTGAAGCACCCTGTATAGCTGTCTTTTTCTAACAATAAAACAAAAAAATCAACTAAGTATGATTACAGTCTAGATTACTATTCTTCATGGGGAATTTTCTGTATATTTTTTCGATATAGCATTATCATTGCTGGCACAGCAGAGTTAGTGTTGCCATGTGTTTAAGAAAATGAGATGTTGAGAAGAAATATTTAAGAAGCTGTATAAAAAAAAAACTTTAAGTTTTATTGCCTCTGGTGAAGAGTATTGTAAACAGATTTGGTATTGTCCGACCGGCGTAATCCATGTCTTACTTCCATCTCTTCTCTCCCATTCCTCCTCTCTAAGGGGCCATCCACGAGTTACGTGAAACGAATTTTATGATTTTTTAAGTGAAACTTCTTTAGAATCATTGATTTGGAACTCGATTAAACGAAAAAGCGACACTAAAAACAGATAAACACATAAATCTAGAGGACTAAGTCTGCAAGAGAATGAGATACGACTTTTACATTGTGCAGATCAGAGTGTCAATATTATCGATGATTAAACACAGGTCCAATTTGGACCAAAAAAAACTTATAATAATATTTTTTCGATCAAAACAGTGAAAAATTTAAAGTGGATACTTAAGAAGTTTATTTTGAATTATAATATGTTGACGAACGTAGGCCAAATAATTATACTTATATTAATAAAAGTAAGAAAATAATTATCTGTGATGCGTGCGAGAAACAGAAGCTAGACAGACTGGCGCCGGAACGCGTTACGTAACGAAGCGGTTTACCCTAAGAAGTTATCACTTCAAAAAAATGTCACGTAAAATACAGTTATATGTCAGAATAGAAAAAAAGTATAAAAAAGATTTGTCAATGCATAGGGTAAACCACTTCGTTACGTAACGCGTTACGGCGCAAGTCTGTCGGACTTCCCCTTCTCTCAGGTTAGATAAATTTAAGTTATCACTTCTCTCAGGCGTCCCGAGACTCATACCGTCTTTTTTTGATTGAGTTTAAAATTGTCGTAAAATACCTAGGAGAGGATCTGCATTAGTAAATAGCGAATTGTACTGCTGACAAGCGAGTTATAAATTTGTGCTTTATGTATAGTTCGTTATGAAAATAGGGGATTATATATAGGGGATTTATTAACTTTCGTGCCCCGTCAAAGGCAACCTGGCAACCCGTCAGCCAGTCGTCTCGGCGCCGCAATAAATAACAGCGAGATATGACCGGTGAAAAGACCGATAGGCCTGTTTGAATTGTTCCCGGCTCTTCCCATAGATAGATAATAATAGCCAGGACCGCAAATCACGATGTCAGCAAACTATACGTTACGGCCGCGGCCAAGCCCGCCGTTTAATGCCTACGTGCTCGGAGGTTACGTGAGCATTCAGATTCAAAAGTTTTTATTCAAAATAAGTTCCACTGGAGAACACTTTTTGAAGGTCATTCATATTAGGTATTCATTTACAAATAAGTAAAAAATATAATTTTACTTCCAATTCTATGTACACCGCTCCGCAACGTATTGTTACATACCGACCAAAAAACGCGCACCTGGTTTACTACCCATCCCGCGTTGGAAATTATTTTGTTTACTTTGTGTTTAAAATTTGCTAATAGCCTATTGTTATTGTTTTCGACTTTCGCAGGAACAATTAGCCAGATGTGCGGACGGATTACCTCAGTGAACGCGGTCCTTTGTTGATTATACAGTTTAGTATAAAACAATGCCCGAACAGAGGGGTGGGGCAATCAAGCGACGATACTTTAAGCGATTTAGTGACGGACTTTGCTCGTGTTATTGGATCGTGCAGTTTATGCTGGTTGTACCCTCTATCCATGACAGAGGGATAAGAGGGCTCAGACAGGAGGATTAATATTGAGGAGATGAGATATGGGATTTGAACAGGAGGATGGGATACAGGAGATACAATAGAGGAGCGGGAATATTCTGTGAGAGCGTGGTATCACACCGATCGAGCTAGCCCTAAAAGCTGTAAATAAGTTAATGATTCTAGGTTGGCTCTACTACCACATAAATATAATATCGCGATATAATCAATATTAACACAATATCACGTTAATATTCATTCCAAGTATGTTTAAGTGTAACAATTCTCTGATCCTGCCAATGTACTCATATAAAAAACAAAGCAACTTCAACGTGTCAAATAGAGTTGCACACACGATTATCGAGTAAAAAGCTCATTGAAATTAATTATGCCTCCATAAGGACAAAATGGAGCTGCACACTGAACCGAGAAATTCCTTCGTCTCGATTAAAGAAGACACTAGGAACGTTGGAAATATCTTTTTCCTTTAGCTTCCTACATTTTATAGGAGTAAAAAAACTTGAAATAGACCTTGCAATATTCCAAAGTACACCTATTTTATCGGCGGGCGTAAGTCGTTTGGACAGGTTTTGTGGGCGGGTTCGATTAGGGATGATCGATATGTATCGACATTGTTAGAATATCGATAAACAACAATGTTGCAGAGCATTTACTAGGGCTAGGGGGCTTTTATGCTGTTGTCGCTAGTTCTAAGATTTCGTTGTCATAAGTAATTATAAGCAGTAAGCCTTTCTTTCAAATTGAAACCGACAACAGGATTTATAAATATGCCCATAATTATTAGATACCTTATATTTTGTGTTGTGTTTAACATCTGACAAATTATTCATAATATTAAGATGTATGTAAATATAGTTTTGAGTTAAAATTAATATTTACCTCGTATGAAACCACCAACTTGAACACATACAGAATTTTTGTACGCCTTAGTATAAAACATGAATTGGTTAAAAATATTTAAGTATGGCGATGGAGATAGGTATTTTATTGCTAGTATTTGAGATAACCTTATACATATGAAATGGTATACAAGTTTCTCAGTTAAGCATGTTCTTTTGAATATATCTAAATGTTACCACATTTATTAAATTTCCTTCATTCTATTACTTAGATACTTAAGCAAAGAATCTATTTAGTAGTAGAAGTAATAAAATACTGGACTTAATCGCCTTCTTTTATATGCAATCCAGTTATCAAAAATGCTATCTAGTTGATAAACATATGGTAAGCATTTTCTTTGGGAAAAAAGTCGATAACAAAATCGATAATCGCTAGTGCAGCTCATCACTAACCTGTAGCTCGATAAAAACCCGGGTTGTCACCGCAGTAAGGTCTTCGCCCGAAGCCGGCCTTCCCCTCTCCCCCCGCCTCACTACCAAGGACGACGCCCGCGTTGCATAATCCACTCGCACGCAACTTAACGATACCGTTCATATTATTAGGGCTGATAGATAATAGTTTCAAGTTTCAATATGAAAAGAGATGGACGGATTGTATGAAGGATATAATGATTTGTGGTGTGACAGACGACGTATGTCAGAATGGAGGAGTGTTGAAGGAAAAGACATATTGTGCTGAGCACAAATAATTGGGAGAAGTTGAAAGAAAAGAGAGATAATAGTTTCAAGGTGACGGAAGGTGAGGATTTAGGGCGATGAAGACATGCTAATGTTAAGGCCCCCCCCTATCGCCATAAAGTCGAAAGTGGGGTGCAAACCTAACAAATTTCGTTGGTTTTTACTGATCAATAATAACTAAACAAATATATCATAAATCTTAAGTTAAGAAATAAAATCAACAAATCACCTCCAAATTACTGATATGAAATCTATGAATTTTAATTGTATAGGGTAGTCTGGAGGAGAGGAGACAAGACCGCCCATTGTACTGTAATTTTATGTGCAATAAAGTTATTCATTCATTCATTCATTCATCATTTTACTCATTCATATTTAAACAAAACAGGATAAAAAAGTATCTACATATTTATAAAACGGAGATTCACAATTTGTTTTTCTTAAAATAAATCCCGCTTTCGCCTGAAAAAAAAGAACAAGGACGTTGGCGGTGCTACAAGCCTTAATCATATTGTATGGGATGCGAACTGCGTGGACACGTTGGCCGCATCCCATTTACCAAACACATCTAGATAAGAAATTTCTACAGCAGAGGAAGCTGAATCACTAAAGTGGTGCAAATATACAATCCTCGGTGAGAGTTATAATCGGTTTGTGCCGTTTACTGTTGAAATGGTTCGGAGATTAGCCCATACAAACAGAGAAACAAAAATTAGGAAAACTCTAAATTATTTCTATTTCACTTTTTACATCCCCCTTGACTCGGTTTTAGCATTTTTTTTCATTGTATATAAATTCGAACTCTACGTTTGTTTTGATGTAAATTTGTTTTATAATCTGTGTTCTTTTTGTCATAATTTGACTAAATCAATTATATATAATTTGTGTTTTATTGTCCTCCGTGATTCTACCTGCTAATCAGAGGCGGAAGAACAGAGCTGGTATTAATGATCAGCGTTACGCTGAGTCTGGGTCCAATTTTATGACTTATATTGTTTCCTTTATTTTATTTTTCACAGTTAAAAGTGTGTCCTTGTTGTAAATAAAACAATACTTTCTTTCTATATTAATCATCTCGTCGTCTATTGAAAGCGTAATACAGATTCTATCACTAGCAACCCTATAACTGCTTCCCTGCGTAAGTACTTGCGCCTGCGCATAGCACCGGAATGAAAATAAAAGCTGAATAATGGAAGCATTAAAGTACCTTCGGCATTCATATAAGATGATTATTATACGTTCATTAAACGCTTTTCTTCAGCTTTGATGCAGAACGTATACCCACCACGCTTGTCTAAGGTAAATTTGTGAATGGCTGACTTCTATTCTTGACGAGCATATAGTAAAATGTAGAACATGAACATTGGAACATATATAAGGAGGTTACAATTCCCTCTTGGAGCTGAGGTCACGGTTTTGCTGCCATTATATCAACTTGACGATGAGGTTTCGAAGTTCTTCTCTTACTTTACCCATCACAGAATCGAATTTTAACATCATCATACCTGAAACAAAACAAATAATAATTAATACAATATATTAATATAATTAATTTAAAATAAACAAACGTTTGAACATTGCTAGTAAACAAAATTGTAGAAGTAACACTAATTGTCTGAGATGCGTGAACACATTTTTGACAGCGGGAAAAATCGTTTCCCAGGGACGAAAAGTACTGTTTATCTCCAATCCTTCAATCAGGTAACTTGACCGACTTAGACTGCTGTGCACCGACTTTTAACCGACGGTTGACCAAAAATAATCACTGTTTTTCCATACATTTTTGGCGATTATTTTATTTTAACCATCGGTTATAAGTCGGTGCAACAAACAAATGAAAAAATGTTTCCTAGTAAAATAAAAAAAAACGTGTGCGTCTCGGGACGCCCGACAAAAGTGACAACTGAAACCAATCTCAGTTGCACTATTTAATATTGAGATTGTTTAACTTGAGAAAAGCTTACGTTATAACTTAAATTTTGTATATTAATATGATAATGTAAGGACAGGTTATTTATTAATAAAATCTTTTATTAATTATAAAATATATTTTATTCTTAGTTACAATTTTTGAATATTAAGAAATACAGCTAGCGGGGTGTGAGAGAGGAGGAGCCTGCCTACCGCTGCCGTATGCGTGAAAGGGAAGTCAGACAGACTGGCGCCGTGACGCGTTATGTAACGAAGCGGTTTACCCTCCCATAAGAAGTTATCACTTCAAAAATTAAAGCATTGTTACCTAAACGAAAGGAAATGTCTATAAAACAGTATCTCACGTTCCTGGCATATTCATTTCAATCGACTGACATACAGTTAAGGTTTCCTATCCGCAACAAAGGTTCAGAACAAAGGAACATATTGGCCAATCACTGCTCTCGTCTGATATTCTAAATATCATGGCTTATTTCGCAACAGTATCGTTACATTGAAAGTCTAATATAATCCCTTTACTTTGTTGCAAACGTGAATTGATTTACAAATAGTTTGAAAGTAAAACGAAGAGATTATAATAACATCACGACGCGACGTTGAAAGATGTACAAGTTCTATATTTAAATCTTTGTGTGACTAGCAAACACGAATTTGCATTAATAAGGATGGCAACACCCAAGATATAGGTCGACCTTATTGCGGATGAATTATTTAATTCTTGAATAGTTTGGTACTTCTTTAGAATCGTTGTGGTTTGAACACTCGATGAAACGAAACTAAAAAAGATAAACACATAAATCTCTAGGACTAAGCCTGCAAGAGAATGAGACAGAATACATTATATTTAATCATTTAAACACTATGCTCATTCAGATAAAATTGGAAATGTCTTGAAGTTTTTCGTTCACACGCACACACACACACACACACAATTTTAATTATTAATTTATGTTTTTTTTGCCTTTGGGAGGCAAACAAGCAGACGGCCCACTTGATGGATTCATTGAGGAACTCATACTAGAACCATAAATTCGAAGTGCATACCTCAGCTCTGTCTGCTACCTATTCACGGAAATAACACGGTACTGATTTTGTCGAAATTTGGCGTAATATATGTATTCTAAATACCGATAATGGACATAGATTATTGCAAAAAATAAAAAATTCAAATTGTAATTAATAAGCATCCAACTGCTGAGCTCGGACCTCCCATAAACAGGACATCGAACAGTATACCCGCCACGCTTCAGAAAGCTACCTAAGTAGCTTATGCTTTCCGGTCAGGATTTGAACCCGCGTCTTTTGAGGTTGGGACGCGAATTCGCTAAGCACTAAGCTACCACAGCTCTAAGGTATGTATATTGACACAATATAATACAATAACATGCCACGTGAAATTATATTATTGTGCAAAATAATATAATAGTATGCGATAATAGTAATAAACCGTAATATTTATTATCGCTGACCCCTGCCGGCCGCGGCCGTATCTGCGCGCGCGCATCTCAGCCGGAACGGCGCACAATGCGCGCGCGCAGAGATAACGCGTCGTACGCATACATTATGCCCAGGTTTACAACGAGAATAATGCACATTTTGCTTAGTGTTGATATTATTATAGCGTTGAAGTAAGATACCCGTCGCAGTAGAATCAAAATAAGGCCGGTGACTTTTACGCTCAAGTTTATTCCAGAATAGCATTTAATTTAATTCTATTGTCAAGAACCAGCAGAAACGGTGAACCTGTTGAAAATATAATATATAGCACGCTTGATATAACAAAGAAATGAGAAAAAAATCATTTGTTCGAAAACATTCAACCGTAAGTACGTACATAGAATAAATTATCTATAAATAAGAGTGTGCCGGGAGATTAATATGTTCGGAATAATTAAAAAAATCAAAAACACGATTACAAAATAGACAATTTTATGTATGTACAATTAAAAATAACAATTTATAAACCGAAAAAAAAATATTACTTCTTCGTTTTCACAATAAGACTTGGCTCGGACCGAGTACACTCGTACGAGTCGGTTTCATACGAGTGTACACGGATAGTGTACGAGTGTACTCGTATTGTGGTCATTTGTCTCCTTGCACAATCAGGATATCGTCGACTGATCTGCTGCTGCGAGGTATAGAAGTTGTAGCAGATATGTTAATAGCTGAAGTTCAAAATCACGAAAGGGGAGAAAACGAAGAGAGAAAAAGAATTTGGACACGGAAATGGATTTTAAGACATGACCAAATGGGTGCATCAAATAATTTTCTTCGTGAAGTCGAAGAGGAAGATTTAAACACGTTTAAAAATCATTTGAGATTAAACAACGCACAATTTTCAGTTGTCGTCATTTTGTTTTCATAAAAATGATCCGAGTGAGCTCGAAAAATAAAGCAGAGTCCGAGTCTACTCGGATTAGGTGTTTACATAATACGAGTATCGTCCGAGTCGACATCCGAGTGCACTCGGTAGAAGAGGTTTCCGTTTGACTACTACTTAAAAAATATATTACAGCAATTACTCGATGTTTATTAAAATTAAATACATCTTAGATTAATCGATTGTAAACGTTAGAAATTTAAAAAAAAATTATAACCAAGGTAAAAAATTTCACTACCGACCGCTTATGGATCTCATAAATCTGACATAGAATAATATTGTAACGTAATAAAACCTTATATACTCCTTAGAATAACCTACTCAAATGATTCAATATACGATAAAACTTCCATATAAAGTATAGGAAAGGCATTAATTTATGAAACGCATGAACTTTTTAGTGCAATGACCTAATAAGGCGGTGGCCACACGCGCGCCGCACCATGATGCATTGTGGTTTCGACTTTGAAAGCCACAGTGTAGATTTATCGCTGGTGCAATGTTGTTCCACTAGCTGTTCCTGCATCGGAAACATGTGGATTTATTTTGTTTATGGCCAGCAGTACACGTACACGCCGGCCGATTTATACGCTGCATTTCTGAAGCGATGATGCTAAACGCAGACCATACATGTCACACCGTTCGCCACTAATATAAAAATCTTCAACTGAATTTGTTCGTTGAAGTTCTTTTAGAAAAAGTCCAAAAGTCGCTCTTAAGAAGCTTGAAAACAACTGAATTAAAGAGCAATTGCTTTTCATTATTAAGTTTATAATAGAATTGATAGCACAAAAAAATAAAAAGTTGGCTATACTTTTGAATGCGCTGAATCCGAATCTAGGGTCAGTTTGGTATAGACCAGAAGACGATTTCAGTTTTTCTACCTCTACGTATAGACGTAGAGGCAGTAAAACTGAAATCGTCTTCAGCTCTGATTGATTTGATAAATAATCTTGCCGAAAAAAGGCGAGAAAAGTGTATCTTTTGTTTGTCTAACTTAGCTCCTTGGAGCATTAAGTATAAGTAATAACGTACTCTTGCATTTTGTTGTTTCTTTTATTAAAAAAAAAACTCCTTATGGCACTTGGGGACTGCCGCGGGAAAGCTATTGCATAGCATTATTTATCCACTTATGCAATTATAATTATTTATTTATGCAGTAATTTTTTTTTCCATGATATTAATTCAAGTTTTTTCTTTGATATTAATTCAAATTACATTTTTTGAGCGTGGTGACCGATAAGAAAACAAATCACCTATGTATACATATATATATACCTACATGTAGACTTACGGGCCGCACATACGGTAAGTGTGGCATTATAAAGATATGATAGATACCTATATACTTTCTCAAAAACAGCTGCTTACGTATTCGTCCGATTTCGGAGCAGCACGTCGTCCATAACTTGCAATACCGGACATACCCCGACCCGCTACGAGAGCTCGCGGCTCACTGTGGCCACCGCACGCCTCCGCTCGCCGCGCCCGCCTCAGGCCCTAGTCACCGCGCATGGTAGGCGGAGTGGGAGGTTTTAGGTTTATTTTCGTTACGGATTTTATTGATTTAGTCGGCGCACTCAACGCCCGCAATAAAAGCTATGCAATAGCTTAAAAAACTTTACCCTTCCTTTGGGCCTCCCTACATATTTGGTACTGGGCTAAGACAATCTATGTCACTGGTAAGGCGACTTACAAGAATATACACCCATGTAAACGCATCAGGTATACAAGAATCGATCGAAGATTGGAACCTATTTACAATGTTATATCTGTCCGCGCGTTAGACTAGTGATTGGTAGATCTCAACCGCGAGCTTAGACGTTGTACAATGTTGTAAATTTTATGGTTCGACTCCAAGTGCATAAGAAAAACCATATAAATTTACTACCAGGAATATAAATTACGGTACTCACTGTGTTTATCTGACGGTACACGTTTGCTAATTATATGGAGGTCGTTAAGAAATGGAACATATTCTGGGGCTATAAATTAAAACAACTTGTAAGGCGCCACGTCAATGCGCATCGTCATTATTATTGTTACGAGTTACAGGACTCGATTTAAAATGCCGTTGGAATTACTACAGAATTTATTAGAACTATACAAACAGATATAAGACAGGTACAAATATAACTGGACGCAACCAGCGCAAACGTAATTTACGCTTCAATAACACACGCAAAGTCTGTCACTAAATGTACACACGCCTTGCCTCGCTCGTGTTATCTCCTTGACTGCCTCACCCCTCCGTTCGGGCATTCCTTAGTACTAAGCTGAGCAATACTCGACCGCGTAACAATAATTTCCAAGAATCACACCTGGCTAATGCCTACCATAAAGGATTATAATACACAATAGGTTATTTTTCTAATTTTAATTTAAACACAAAGTATACAGAAGAAATCCAAATGCCGAAAAGGTAATAATAAAATGCAGGTGTGCATTCGCTTTTGTCGGCGTGTAACTATCATCATTTTTCTTGTTAGCTTCATCTAATCATTTTGGGTCTTTCTCATTCATACTATTTTAGCATACGTCTTTTATCTCAGTTTAATGACCATGTTATTTTTTCACACCTCATCGATGTTCCTATTATTATCATCATTATATATTTTTATTTTATGAGTCGATCAGACAGGCAGACGGCTCATCTGATGGAAAGCATCGCCTATGGACATTAGTAACACCAAAGGTTCTACAGATGCGCTGCTGCTCTCTTAAAGGATACTGGAATTTGGCCACTAATGCTTTATTGATTATCGAAGAATATATAGTCTTTGACATTAACTATTATAGTTCAATTTCGAACACGGACGACCACTTAGTTCATCTAATAAGGCTGTTCAATTTTTTTTATTTTACTTTCGTTATTTCCAATGCTAGCGTAAAAATCTTCTAATTTAAAACAAACTGAATTGTCGATTCGTTCGATAAACTCAATAAACAATAGGACACGGTCGACACCTTCCCGATTTGTCGCTTATGCGGAACCGCCGGATGTCTGTTTGTATGATAATTATATTGGGATTACTTCTTAAAGGCCGACAGGACAGAGTAGTCATTGTTTATTGTTATCAGCCGATCCCTTTCCACCACTGGAGTTCGTCTCCCTAATAGCGTTGAAGAAGAGTAGTTGATAGAATGACGATTGCGCAATTGGGTATTTGACACATATTACAACAAATTTTAAAATCGTACTCACATAAAAAGCAGGACACAAAATATCCTATTATCGTCTTATGTTCAACGATTCATTATCATTCATAGAAATATTATGTTCAGAATTTAGACGATAATTAATAAGCTATTTGACTCGTTAAAATTGTGACGTCATAAGCCAGTATTCTCATACAAAGACAAGGTGGCTGACGTTTTGAGCGATAGTAAAAGTATCTCAGTTGAGTTTACTCTCCAATACCCAATTGACGTGTTAGAGCTATACTGAAATCATTGTCTTCATGTTAATCAAGACAATGATTCTAGTAAAGTATCCCTTAAAACTGTAGTTTTAGGGGCTGGCTCGAGGGTGTCATACCATGCTCTCACATAATCTCGTCGTCAAACGGTTAGCCTGGAACTTGTTATGGATACACTTCGTTTTCGATAGGTTTTCCAGTAGTTTTCTTTGAGAAACAGGACTCCTACAATTTTCACTTGCTACTCCATAGGTTCCCGCCTGGCAAATTTTTCTTTTTGTTCCCAGCTGGTCCGAATCGTCCAAGATTCACCGGTTTTTTGGAGATTATTCCCATAATAAGCACCACGTTCATAGTTGTAGATACTTTTGTTTAAAATACCATGATCTAGGTTATCACGCGTTCGGGTTTCCAACTCAATCGCCGCTGTCGATCCAAGTTCTTCTTGCATATTAGTAGCAACAAGTATAGATTTGTTTTACCAGTCCCGAAAGTGTTGATCGCATGCAATAAATAGTATTTATTTTCATAAAATACGTTCTCCATAGGATATTACTTCAAATGTTGAAGAAACACGTGTTCCTGTCAGATAGGTGTTCAAATCTAGCTCGTGCAATTAATTTTGCTTCTTAAATTAATTAATAAAAAAGCTGTTTATACACACAAGATTAATAAATAAGAAATTAACATAAATATATAATTCCAAATCCATAAAATATAAATGTCATAATTCGATAAGAATCATTATTAATGAATTAGAAAAATTTGTAGTGATATTATGTTAAATGCTGTCACCAAATATAGTAAACACTATAAAATTCTCATATTAAAATCTAGACGACACAGTGTTTTAGAATTTTAATGTTTGTCGAATATTTTATTACACCGGCTAGAGGTGTAATAAAACTGTTTTTTTGTTCTTCCTTCTTTCCCTTAATAAAGTTTACAAGCAATTTTATATCGGTTAATTTAGCTGGTCTATAAAATGGCTTTTTGACAAATATATTTCGGTACAAATTTGCATTTGGGTAATATAATTCTATTAAATGTTTGGTAATTGGGGGTGAAACCAGGGATTTGAGGCATGTATTTAAATAATTAAGTCGAAACGCCAGAAATAATTGTCGTAATTTATACATTAATATTAGATTAACTTAATAATTGAAGACGTGAGTGGATGAAGGTCGCATATTTTTTGCGTAGATGAAGGATATAAGTCGATACCAAATGACTACAGACCATAGATATAAGGCATATTTAAAAAAATAAAGAATTAAAAAAGGTGTTAAGTTCAGTTTAAAGTCAAAGTAAAACTTTGATCTCGATTTACTCAGAATTGGAATTATGCGACTTATCACCTTCATCCACTCATGTCTTCAATTAAAAGAAATAAATTTAATATTTTATAACAACGTAACTTTTTATTTTGAATCTTTATTTTATAAAAACTGTATTTAAAATGATGTAAAATTGCAGTACTAGAACAGAAAAAATGTAGTCATTTGAATTAGATTGTATGTATTTTTGAGCACTGTTATATAAAAGTTATTATATTTAATCAAAATGCATAGTGAAATGATAGTTGGAAGTTTGGAACCTTTATATCGTAAAGGAAAACCACTATAATTTAATTTAAATAACTTTAATTCTTCTAAGCAAATCCTAGTGAGTGTCTGAAGCCCGAAGAGACGAGTGGACTAGTGGCGAAGTAAGTTACAATTCTCTTGTTTCTTTTTCCATGTCCCTTAGCCTTCTCCCGACCATCGGCATCGCGCCCTCATTTGTTCACAACTGTTTATTGTAAGGAAATGTCTTTTTAATACAATTTAATGTCTATTTAGTAACAAATCGGCACTAACACATCGCCTTAAGTTCAAAACTAATGCGTTATAATTTATACATATACGAGTAATAAAATTGTAGAGATCCAATTTCTGTACAATGAAAAAAAATCAAATTAGGGGGATTGTCTGTTTGTACCGGCTAATCTCCGAAACGACTGGACCGATTTAAATGAAATTGTATGGTGGTAGCTTATATCCCTGGTCAACTATAGGATACCAAATATAGGATACTTTTGATACAGAAAAATTAAAGAGTTCCCGTGGGAAAGTTAAAAACCTTTCTACGCGGACGAAGTCGCGGGCAGAAGTTAGTGTAAAATGTTTTAATTATACGAAGAAAGGAATACATTAATTATAATTATACCATAAGTGTTAGAATTCTTGGAATATATTCTAAAAGCCGCAACAGTTTTCTCGGTAAAAGTTGAATCCACATTTTGAAACAAAGACAATTCAATGGTGGGTTTAAAGATTGATAAAGAGGATTTCTCGGTAAGACTTCGGCGTCCGATTCTCAGATTTCGCGAATAAATAGAACGTGAGATATCGCGTGCGAAATTATTATTATAATACATGGCTGAGTTTCACCATTTCGTCTTTCTAATCCGAAAGAATTATTTGGAAAATGGATGGAAAGATGCGCTTAGATAACAGTTCATAACCGTTAGCGAAAAAATAAAAATACTTCGATTAAAAAAAAAACTGTCATAGACAGAGAGAGATAATACTTTATTCTCTCTCTTTTCTGTAATGGTATACCCATAACAGAAAACACAGAAAAACTTATAGCCTAAATATATTCTAAATGACTACAATGGGCGGTCTTATCGCTAAGAAGCGATCTCTTCCAGACAACCCGTGGCAGGAATAAAACATAATATTTGTCAAAGGTGGTGGTATACATAAATATTATACGTTATAACGTCACACTCGATGCCAGGATTCCAATTAACGTTACCGCATAGAGACACCGATGTTTCACTCACCAAACCATCTAATTTTAATCCAATCAAAGAAAATAATTTGCTTATTTAATCAGTACAATCTGCTATATTGCCTCCTATTATTAAACTAAAAGTATTAATTGTCAAAAAACATATTAAATTAAAATTTAATTAAATTAACATAATAGCGTTTATAGATAACGTTGCATAGGCCAATTGGCCATTGTATTCGCATGATAAAGATTGAATAGGAGCGGGCTGCGCGTGCGCAAGCCAGCAGTTTCCGGTATACTTGACCCGATTCGTTGCTTAGCCGGTGGCTGTATAGACGCAACAATTACTATTATGGCAAGTCTATGTCAAAAACAATATTGTTGTGTCTATTGATGGTAGTTAAATGGCAAGCTTCATTGTAAATAAATATACAAAATGAAAACATTACAATATAACTGATAATAGGTAAAACGACGATGTAAAAGATAGACTGTACTAGATTAAGATTAAACAATATAAATAACTAGCGGTCCCAGCAGACGTTGTCCTACTCTGTAAAAATAAAATTCTAGGATCCGATCTCAGCGCCACCTACCCGTTCCAACGAATTAAAAGGTATCCTATGTCCATCTCATAGTTCTAAGTTACCTCCCCAAAAATTTTCAAGCAAAACGTTACAGCTATTCTTGAGTTTTAAATAGTGTAACTAACACGACCTATTTTATATATATAGAAGTGAATAAATTTAATTGAAAGAAAAAAACACGCACCGTAACAGAAGAACTTGAAATAGCCCAATAATAATTGACTTTTATGAATTATATTATACAAAATATTTTTTTGAAGCAAGAACCAAATTATTTCGAAGTCGAATATCAATCAATTCGACTTCAGCCAAGCCAATCACTAATTAAATATCTTTACTGAACTTGGTTCTTTAATCAGCCGAGGGCTCAATCTTTAGGAATCTATATAGATAAATAAAATTGAAGTGTCTGTTTGTAATATTAAAATAACAGCTTTTTACTAAATGCATATGAAAGTATATACGATAATTATACCAAAATTAAATAAATATTAAAATAATCGTTTTGGAATAATGACATTGTGACAGTGAATAATCTGTTTACGACATACTAAATACTTTCATGGCATAAGGATATTATCTTAATCAATAATGTATACATAATAAATTAAATAAATTTAATCATCACTTATAATATCTTATTAATTGAATTTGATTTGAAATCTTCTACTTCCATCCATGCGCGAAACCACTTCCGCGTAGTTCTGTTCAAGTAATCTGCCCATTATTATTACACGGACAGCTTTAATAACAAAATAAAGCTTTTTTACGAAACTTAAAAAAGAATTGCAATAACTTTTAAATGCAGATACTTTATTTTCGTGAAAAGGTTCTTTTGAACTTGACTTATAGCAGAGGTGAGGTATTTAAAAAGCGACGTCTCAATTAAGCATTGTCAGTCGATAAATTACACCATAAATGTATTGAAGTTTAAGTGCAAGATTATCGTAAAAGTCGAGGACTACAGCGAATAGTTTAAATTTTTAATATCGTTTATAATGTTACGCATTCAACGCATAAAATGTTGAACAAAGGGCGGCGTTATCGCTTGAAGCGATCTTTTCTAGGCAACCCGGTAAACTAAGGAAAATATTAATACAATAGTGGCGGTGAATACAATCTCTATTAATATTATAAATGCGAAAGTAACTCTGTCTGTCTGTCTGTTCCGTTTTCACGTAAAAACTACTGGACCGATTTGGCTGAAACTCAGTATAAATATGTTTTCGATACCGAGAATGAACATGGGATACTTTTTATCCCGAAAAGTGGGATAGTTTCCGGGATAAACATATATTTGTCTTTCTGTTTGTTATGCTTTTACGGAAGAACTAATGGGCCGATTTGGCTGAAATTCGGTACGTATGTAAATTAAATACTGAGGGTGGACAATGGTTAATTTTCATGTTGCCCTATTTGGTCATTTTGGCCCATTTGGTCATTTTGGCCTTTTTGGTCATTTTGGCCTTTTTGGTCATTTTGGCCTTTTTGGTCATTTTGGCCTTTTTGGTCATTTTGGCCTATTTGGTCATTTTGGCCTATTTGGTCATTTTGGCCTATTTGGTCATTTTGGCCTATTTGGTCATTTATGCCTATTTGGTCATTTTGGCCTTTTTGTTCAAGTTTTGTAATTTATTTTGTTGACAGATAGACGGGGGATGGTATAATTAGCGATATAAAATGAAGTGAATCTTCCGTGGGCAAATACATAAAAATTTAATATAATATAACCTGTAGCACTTGCTCTATAAACAAGAGACACGCACTAGAGGTTAACCCGCGGCTGCGCCGTGGGGTAAACTCTAGTAAATGATATAAAACATTCTAAGAATAAGGAAAAAAAATACTTTGTATACAAAAATAAGATATATCATACTATATATAGAATCTGCAGAATGTTTTAGACTTGCGAGGATTAAAGATATTTAGTAACCATCAGTTTAAAAGACAATATGAATTTATCTTGTCTGATGTTGAGTGGCAGTGAGTTCCATAAACGAACAGCTTGTACCGTGAAGTTATCAACGAAGGAAGAAGTGTGTACAGGTGTCATTAAGGAGAGATTATTACTAGAGCGCAAATAACGGTAATGGTGATCCTTTATTCTGATGTTTCCTAGGGCTGTCTCCTGAGAGTCATCGTCTGAATCATGACCTGGAGGAAATTTTGGTGTCCTCTATATACCCCTGCGACAAGACACTAATATACATAAACAAGATAATCAAGACACCGAAGAACATCGGCGTGTACAGGCGACTAAAAAAAATAGTACCACAATGAAGAAAACTTAAGTACCTATTTCTTTATTATACGATCACATACTGTACTCAAGAAACGTAAAGTATCAGAGAGAAATAACACACAACTGAGATGATAATGTTGAGATGGATGTGCGGTGTTACAAGAATGGATAAAGTGAGACACGAGTAAGGTCTTTGAAGATTGCACCCGTGACTGATAATTTGAGAGGAGGAGATTAAGGTGGTATGGGCATATAATAAGCAGGGATAAAAATCATGGGACAAAAAAGCTTTTTTTAAAAGGTTTTTAAATACAAGCTTTTGAGATCCTGGATATCATGTAGCAGCAGAGTGCTAAACCAAGACACAAGTAAAACGAGCCCAAACATGACGGGTCTATCTTGATTAGTACAGGAGTTCCTATGACCACCTTCCGACTCCAGCATCAGATCAGCTCCACCATATTATTGCATTGTCATGCGATATTATACATATGCGTTCAAAATTTAATCTCAGTCGGAAACCGGGAAGTTGGTCAAATTTCACTTGCAAGATTCCTCCCGAACTTATATACATCGGTAAATCCATTGCAAGTTAAATAAAAGCTTGTAAAAAGAATGATAAATTCGACGATTGGCGAAGATAAAACTAAAGGTAGACAAAAAAGAGATGGACAGATTGTGTTCTAGGATAACATGATAAATTATGATGTACTAGAGGACATACGCTAAAATGGAGGAAGGAACAAAGACATTTATATAGAAAACAACAACAAGCAAACACTTTTACGTGTTATTAATAATATATAAAGTATAGATTCGTGAATAACAATGTAAAAATATGGATGTGGTTATCTTAGGAAATATACCCTGATTTAATTTTACGCTTCAAAAAGCCTATAATAACATTAAGGCCTAACATACCATTATTTGGCTTTAGCACAATTTCCAAAGAGATTTCAAATTGTGTTGAAAAAAACTTACTTACATTCCATTAATACCTAATTTTAAATGAAAACAAAGTAATGGCCTTTGAACGACATTTTCTTATTAAATGTTTATATAACCCTGTTTCCATCAATCACGACCCTCGGCTAGCCTTCGCAGTAATAAGGTCGCGCTAATAATATGCGCAACACGCCAAAATATTATATTAAAGAAACACATTTATACAAAAGATGACTGGTAATCTCGAGATACGTGTTTCGGTACTTATATTACAACTGTTTTTACTTAATTTTATTCACTTAAAAGAAAAGTCTTTAAAGCAAAACTTATATAAATGAGTACAACTAATATTATTAACTTCGTGTTTGCATAAACTTTTCGATATAAAACAAGCATTCTCCAAGGCATTGAACGCCTAGCAATTGGGACGAAAATTAAAATTTAAACGACTATTCACTTTTATTTCAATAATGTTGATATAAGGGGATCTACCAAATTAAATCGATGTTGTTGAAAGGTGGTAGAAGTGGAAGGAAATGACAACAGTCAATGACATTGAATGACTCAATAGATGTATGCATGGATCACTTCGGTTGCTTCATCAAATTGAAAGACATAAATGAACAGTCTCACATCTGCTTAAAATCTTGAAACGCAATTCTTGACTGTGAACTTATTTTGCGCGTCATATCAATTGTTTAATAGCAAGCATAACATATAAAAAATGAATAACAAAATAATAAAAAAATAGATGGATTTCTTGTACACCATTACAGAAAAGCTTATAAACTAATAATATTCTAAATGTGCACAATGGGCGGTCTTATCGCTAAGAAGCGGTCTCTTCTAGACAACCCATGGGAGGAATAAACACAAATTATATTTGTCAAAGGTGGCATACATACATATTATAGGAGATGCAGTTACTAACATTATATTTTATTCATTAATAAACATATGCGTACGTAAAATATTATTATAAGTAAGAATTATACTTAATAGACATATTTATTACACCTATTGATATTACATATATACATATATAAAAAAAATATATGGACAAATATCAAACATGTTGCAAGTAGTGCTTTTTTGTCACGTTCTTAAATATTGTTATAAATAATGTATGAATAATGAAATGGAGTTGGACGGGACATATGCTACGTTGCAAAATAAATAAATGGAGCAAGCAAGTAACCTTATGGTACCCAAGAGGAGACATCAGAAGACAGAGGCGTCCAAAAACGAAATGGAGCGACGATATCCGTCTAACCTTGGGACCATACTGGACCAGAGTTGCAGAAGACCAAGCTCAATGGAAAGAGCTGGAGGAGGCCTATGCCATGAGACAAGCCGAATTGTGTGATATAAGAAACAAAATAGAAAAAGAAATAATGTTAAATTGCATGCATTCGGAATAAAAGGGCTTTATTATTATTATTATTTATGTATTAATGAAAAGAACAACAATTATAAAACAATGTAATAACTATAATTGATGTAAAAATTATTCTTGCACGCTTTACTTTCAATTTACAAAACTTTTTCCTCCGTTTCAAGCAACACCAAACCACATACTTGCAATTGTTTCCGTAGATCGGGCAATGAGATTCAAGCCGTTTTTGCTAACAAATCGTGCTGTACTGTAAGATAGATTGCAACTTTATGGGTCGTATTAGACGCCTGCGGCCAGTTCAAAGGGCTACCCTATACCCTCTTGGAAAAGGACATGATATTCGAGAGGAATTTATTAAATAAACCCTAAGCCTCAAGACTTAGGGTCTATAATTCAATGACACTATTAACAATTGTCATAAGACAACCAACAAAGTGCGAGACATGTCACGCCATAGATGCTATATGGTTGTCAGTTCTCCGGAATCAAAGAGAAAAGTACTCAAATCTTAATATATAATGACTTATCTACACATATATTTATGAGTTAAAGACCTAATTTGAATTGAGACAGAGGTGTAGAAATTTAGATAAACATAAGAGGAAAAGATAAAGTACAACATTCTAAAGGAAAGACATCTAATAAGAAGTTGTTTGTTTCAAAACTAAATTGGAGAAGTCGTTGTGAGAACCATGTGAGAACAGTATTAAATATGATGACATACACAAAGAACCAAGTTTCAATTATAAACTTATCATTAGCAAGTTTAATGTAATAAACTTGTGACTTAGGAATAATTTATGGACATATCCTAAGATACAACAGCCCTAGAAATACCACTAAACACACGGTTATAAAGCTTTCGTTTCTGAACAATAGGACAGACCATACAGTGTAGAGCAATCGGTTTCATGGGAGAAATCTCGAAACAGGAAGGCGAATCGAAATGTACTAATTTGTTTTGCCTTTTGCGGTGCCTGTGAAAGGTGCTATTGCAGCGCTAAGGGGCTAGCATGTTCTGGTGGGCGTGTTGATTCAATTTTCCAGAAGATAAGGTGTTCAAGTGAGTTATGATAAATTGTGTTATGGTATCTACATAGCAAAATATAGCATACTTCTAAGGATGATATTTACAAGATAGAAAATAAATGTTGAGATTGGTGTGGGTATTTTAGCATAACTCGAATTTCATAAAAGAAGGTGCTAATCGATCTACTTATGACTAATACATGTGCTAAATCATGAGGATGGTAAGAGTTTTAACTACTATTCCATTCTTGTCATTAATCTGTCGTCGTATCTTCTTCAGTACTAGAGTTAGCCACATTGTTAGTTTGCAAAATATTTGAATTTTTATATGAAAGTTTTCGTAAATTAGTGGTTTAATTAAAATTAATATTTATACAATCATTTTAATCAACATTGAAGGTGGAAATTCACCACGAAAACAGTGTAACATAGTTGTAAATAGTTTAATAATTAAAATAATGGTAAGGTACTAACCTTAAACAGGTATTTATTTGGGTTTGACGCAATAAACTTTGGCTTCTTTTTTATTTTATTTTAAAATAAATCTTATTTTCTCTTCACAATTTTTATAAAGCTTATAATAATAATAATAATATAATAATCGGCAGACAAACACACACATTGTATATCCTAAAATTAAGCAAGTTACGCTTGTGTTATGGGTAATATACAACGGACCACTCTGGGGCCGATCCCAGACACCCAGACCATGGTAAATAACGGAGAAAATACGTTTCCGAAATTTACTATACCGGGAATCGAACCTGGAGCCTCTGGTTTGTAGTGAGGTAGGCCGCCAAAGGCTTAGCCCGCTCAACCACAGAGGCCGTCAAAACTTTACACATATTGAAGTTATATCCCAGAAAGTTCTTTGTAACGTTGTGATGTGAAAATTAATGAAACGAAAAAGTAACACTAAAAGAGATAAACACATACAATTAAACAGCAAATCAAAATAAAACACATTTCTCTTTATCAGTTAGTATTAATTTTCAATATAAATAAAACTGAAAAGTTTTCAAATGAATTTTAACTCTATCAGTATACAGTTAAGGCAGATATTTTTTTATACGTAGATCAAAGGAAATTGTGCGTAACAGTGCATTGAATTTTGAACTTTATGCTGTTAAGTGTAAAATGTAATTTAGATTGAATTTTTTAAACTATAATATGCTGACGAATGTACAGCTCAAGGAATTATATTTATTTGATAAAAATTAGAGAAGGATTATCTGTGAGTATATTCTCCGAAGTGATACTTCTACTGCTTGTGATCTAACATACACACACCCACATTATTTTATTGTAGCTATATTTTTGTTAAGTGATTATCATCTTCAGTACATTTTTTAATTGTCAGTTACAGGTACAACTTTCAGAGTCCATACTGATTTCTTCTTTACGTACCGCCCTTACTTAATAACTACACAAAATCATTTCACCATTAATTTCAAAATGTTCATTCTCATTATTTGTGAAACTCTAGCTGTATGGTATCTCTAATCTGCCGTGGCATGACTTATGAACCAAAAACCTAATCTGACACACAATTGCAGGGAAATTATCAATAATCACGTCGTCTCCGAGTCCAGTTTCGGTGTGATTGTTTGCAATTTAGAAAACATAAACGTCGACTTTCCTTTCAACATTTCCGCTTAAGAGTCTAGTGGCGTGATCTTTGTGCTATTACTGGAATCATTGTCGCAAGCAATTTGTACATATTTCACTTCGAAAATCCGAGTGGATTATAGCTACAGCACGCTTGTTCACCATATACAAATAGTTCTAAGCAGGCTAGCTGGTCAAATTAAATTTAATATACTAGGATGACCAAACATACGATGTGGTTAATCGAGAACAGTACAGAACGCTTGTATACAAAAGTTAGCTATTCCAAACGTAGTGATTTATTCTGGATTTCGCCCTTATTAGCTGTGACTCTCTCAGAAAGTGAAGCATTTTTCAGAACTATCTGAAGAGCGTCAATAGCAAATGTCATTACATTAGATTAGATATGAAGATACAAAACCGAAAATGAAAGGTACTGACGCCTGACGAATTCATCCTACAGATATTAAATTAGAATTCAAAATGTTATGCTTAAGTTAACCGTATGTTAACCTCTGCCATAGATAATAAAATACACTGACATAATTCTACATAAAAGCAAATAGCAGCGGTTAAAAATTCCATACCGATCTTTATCATGGAACCGTTAAATTTTATAATTCGAAAATAAATTGACACGTTTTTCAAAGTATAGATAACAAAATGTCGTTATTACTTTTTCTATTTAGATATAATCTACTATTAGTGCTGGTGGTCAAACGATTATCGTGGTTGTTTTCTGCATTAAAACTTAATTTGATGTTATTTTATGATACCTCACAGAAAATATTTTAGAAACTGTTATTTTATTTGATAATTTTTACACAATACCGTGGAAATGGACTAGGTTTCCTCAGCATTACTGAAATAAGTATATTAAAATACTGAAATAAGTATTAATATACTTATTTCAGTATTATTCAAAAATACTGTTTTGGCATGGAGTACAGGTGCCACCTTGTAAAAAAGTTTGTACTAATTAAAACTTCTGTAAGCACAAACTATTTATATAATTTATCGTTAAAATTGAAATTTCACGTGGACATATTTGATGTGATTTCTAATTTAGACGTATTATTATCTATAGAGTTGGTAATGTCAATAAGTAGTGTTCTGGCATATCGAAGCCTGATATTTATTAAGAATTATAATCATCGTCAGCCATTCACAGTACACTGCTGGACGTAGGCCTCCCCAAGACGGCGCCACTCATCACTGTCCTCCGATTTGCTCATCCAGCGCCTACCGGCGATCTTGCACGAGTCGTCGATCCATCGGGTCGGGCTGGAGGGCCCCCAACACTACGTTTACAGAGACGCGGTCTCCACTCCAAGAATTATAATAATTTAAATTATTTTTTTGTAAGACTTATCAGTAGCTGAGATACCTCAGTCATCCATTATACGCCATTGTATACCCACTATCTCGACTATGACCGATAATATTCATCGTTGTATGTTTACTTAATTCTTAACGGTTCCTTGACATAGAGATCAGATAAATATGGGATATTCTCGACTATAAACTTTTTGTCCGGATTCGTAGTCAAATAACAAAACAGGAGAACTTTTTTCGGAAGTCTTCCAAAAGCCTGTCAAGCGTTTACCCAATGTTAGAATTTCTGGCTTTCATCGTGTTTGAAAGATTGCCCCAATCATACTATGTATATTGTATAATATATCATTGCACTAAAAGAAGACCTATGTCTCAAATTTTCGTGTATAGTGACTTCGATATCTTCCCGGGTTCAGACAAGCAGGCACATCAAGTCTCCAAATTTATTTTTTATAATTTAAATATAGGTGATAAACCAAACTGTTGTTTCACAATAAAATAATGTAATATGGGTCCATAAGCGTGATGCCACTGAATATTATGGACGGAACCAAATAAAGTTTATCTATTAAAGATATCTCTATATCTTCGTTCCCGTTAGAGTACTGCGACCGTGCTGCCATAATCCCATTGACCCACTAACAGTTCAAAATATCCGGTCGGCATTCTTATGTAATTGCATCACATGACACCAGAAATAAGTGGACAAAATCATGAGTAATCGACGAAATACCTGTATGGGAAACCTTGAAGTTTTTGTGAGGAAAACGATTTGATTAATATTTTTGGTATTTGGATACATTAATTTTTATTTATGTAATAATTTAGGTATCTACTGCAGCCGAATGTTTTAATTAATTCTTGTAATTGATTTTCGTTTAATGACTTTAATATTTTTAGAAGTGTTGCAAGTTATAGCTATATATCCTGATTCTAATAATTAAACTTTATTGATTATTAATCCATTTAAGGACATAAGTAACCCGAGTAAGTCGTGGTAGCGTATGCATGCACCACTAAGGCAGTTTTCTGACCTAATGTGCACATTGTTACAATTACGAAGTAACCGCTGTGTCAAACCTGCCAAGCTACCTTGGACAAGCGTGGCAGTTATACTGTCCATTCCCCTATAATGGGAAGCCTGAGCCAAGCAGTGGGACATTTATGGGCTATTATTATTAATGTAAAGGAGATAATCAATGTTGGAAGGTTTATCGTTTTTTTCGGAATGAGGAAATAAAAAGGGGCTCGCAAATTGATGTAGCCGATGTCTAACATTTGGTCTTATACCGCCACTGCCTGTAATGTGAAATTTCTTTAGGCACCATTATTCAGATTTTTACGAAGTATTTATAGGTAATATCTAACTAACTCCGTTGGCTCAGCGGCCGAAAATGTGTAGTGGCCTCCAAAACGAGAACACGCCACCGTTTCTGCACTGTGCGATTTTTGCCAGTTAAGGGCTTGGAGCTCACACAGGTCAGCCTCCACTCTGTGGAGTCTGTACTTCTACCATGTCGCCCATCCGATCGTGCCAAATAGGCCCTCTTCATGCTTCGATCCTGTCCCACCCGTTCCACGGGACCGAGCCTGCAGAGAGGGTGAGATTCTATCACTCTTATAATGTTAAGCTCGGCCACGAGATTTTAAATTTCAGTGTTGTTTCGGACCCTTCAGCTTCCATCATCTCTCCTTGTTGGCCCAAAACCTAAACAAACGAAATTTCAAATTGACATTGTTTTACTACCGATGACATTTGATAGATTACATCACTTTAAGAAACAGTTGACAAAAACCTTGTACTTTTTGCGATACAGCGCAATAACTGTTTTATCTAACTTCACGTTACATAATCGTTTCGACGTCTGTAATATTTACGAGTAGGTATAGATATGAGCATTCACATGGGATTTATAAAATTTGCAAAAAGCATTAGTTTCCTGCTGTTTAATGCTTGTGAGACACTATTAGCTGTTTGATTTATGCTTAATAAATTAATAAATTGCTGTCTAATCAATGTAGAGTTTAAAACAAATAATTAAAGGCTGCTTGTATAACGATCGCTTTTAAACAAAATTAGTTAATAATATTAAACTGCCTAAATACGGTTTACATAAAATGTATTGACATTTTCTGCGTTGTGCAAGACGCATTAATCGTAGTTAAGGGTGTTAAATGCGTTTAGTGTTTTTAAATAAATTTAAGGAACGTTATACATACATTACTACTACATTAAAATATCACACTAGGATGCAATACAAACTACAACCTCACCTCGCAATACATGTCATTGATTGCCTCCCTAACACACGGATCTCAACAAAAACCATCATAGCCACTGAGTTTGTTCACAATTAGTGGGGTATGCGCCTCGGAAAGTTGATAAAAAAGCCACAAGACGCGCTTGGACTGGGATGGATATGTCGGCCGCAGCATGACCCGGTCACAGCACGGAACCACACAATGCGTTGTATGTTTATATTATAGTTACTGCAAAACTAAACAAAGTTATTCTTAATGATTCCTCCTAACCTTGACCATAAAATCACTGTGCAATGTTGGCACCTCTCTCTCTTTTCTTCCAGTTTCTCCCAATTATTTTGGTCGGCTGAATATGTTATGGGATCGGACGTCTAGTCATCGCAGCGTACAACGAAGTAATGTGTATACCTTTTTTTTTTGGCCAAGCGAAATCCGTTTGAAGACTAAGCCGCGACAGGCACAGAAGCCTGGGAGATGCTCGCGACCCGGTGAGATAGTGTGGAAGTCGCCAGATTGGGGGTGGCACTAGCGTACCCGGTCAGAACCGGTGCCACGCTATTGCCACTCCCCACTTAGGGATACCCACTAAAACCCCTGGGTGTTCCGTCCTGCGCCTTATGCCAGGGCTACGGGAATGGGTGTCCCGGCTCCGCATGCCCTGGCAGGCGTGGGCCCCGCTCACTGGGCCTCTTCCAATGCCGGGGGCTACTCCCCCGGCCCTACTCGGTCTCGTTCGTGCGTGGGGCGGTCTGTAACGCGCCCCACGGGAAGAGAGATGAGCGCGCGCGGAACACTCGCGCTCTCATCTCGACGGCATGTGCGGGTGAGTGAGAACCCCTATACCCCTAGGGGCCCCACCCGCGCCGCCCGATTACGGTGGCCGAAGGTCTAGATCCGACCTCCGGCGTCGGCGCGTCCTCCTTTGGCGGGAGCGGAGTAAAGATGTACGCTCTCGCTCCCGCTCCGCCTCCTCCTTCGCAAACATGACGGGCTCGCAGAAGGAGAACTACTGTGTATACCTACACTAACCCCTACTTCTGATTAATTGGAAGATTTGGTGCGAGTGACAGCTGATGCGATCCGAGAGCCGTTTTTATCCGTGTAGGAACGGAAAAAAAACTACAAATTCCTGATGCCGGGCGGCGTGTCGTATGAGGTAACAAAACAACCCAAAGCCAGGTATTTGCCTGTCTGGATGGCTAGTACCCCTGGTCTAAAGTATCCCGCAATAACAACTTTGATTTGTGCTTCGGCATTAGTGGCCAGGTTCCAGTCTCCCATTAGAGAGCGGCAGCACATTGGTGGACGGTCGTAACCATTTTCCATCGGGTTGGCCGTCTGCCTGTCTGATAAACTCATGCAATAAAAAATAGCCATCACCTGCATGCATAAAGACACACGTCCATTTTTCTCCTCCTATGATGAATTAAAACTTTGGATAGCATTTTCACCCTATTTCTTCTAATGTTGGAGTACATCAGTCAGGCTGAGGACCCACCTGCGGGAAAGCAGTTACCGTTGCCTACGGACATTTGCAATACCACAAATGCTACCAATATACTGTCGGCTTTGAGCCTGGAACTGGAACGTGGCCACTAATACCGGAACACTAGTATATATAATTATGGCGGCACACTCTATACTAGAAGTGGTAGAGAGGTTGCCATCCAGACGAGCAAATTCTCTATAACCTGGCTGTGGATCCTTTTGTTTCCTCGACCCAGGTAATTTTTCTCCGTTCGTGTATGGATTTCTATTACTAGAGTGATCGTTTCTCAGAAACCAACTAACAAGCACTCCTTGTTATTGGAATTGCTTCCCAGAAGCTGTTTTGCACACCAAGGTTCAATGCCTCCACCTCGATACAGCCTTAATAAAATTTTACTGCACACACCTTTACGGAACCTCATTAGCGAACTGATATTTGTTCGCAACCATTTGCGTGCTTTAAAATTTGTTTTGTAATTCAAATCTCGTGCAAAGAGACCATTAAACTTTCAATTGCTTTTATTAATATTGAAAGAAAATTATCGCAATAAGTGTAATGCAGAAACTTTTAATATTATGCAACATCTTTACAAAATGAGGTTTCCTGAAATACAGCGCTCTCAGTGAATTCTGTCGCTTTAGTTGTGGTGTGGAAGCGGAAGCAACTTGTGCAGGAACGTTAAAAAATACTACTTTTTGCGGCCAAGCAACCTGTCATAAGAGGCGATAAAATAACTCATAGCCAAGTGGTAGGACATTTGTTGATCTGGACGGTCTCCACCCCCGGTCTTAAGTACGGCCGCCACCTTAACAACTTTTGAGTGGTGCGGGTTGAAAAAAGTTAAACTCGCAATGTATTTCCTTATTACAATTATATATTTTAATTATGGAATCTTACCGTATTTTTTGAGACAAAAGCCGGTGCCCGATCGGGTTATGAGTTGCTATTTCATCCAATACGTGTGAAAAGCAGCCGCGCGTAAGAGATAACAATACGTAGCGCCAATAAATTCATGGCGCTTTCGACCTTTTGGTCACTAGTTAATTTATAGAGACACTAGTAATAATAAGTTTGAACAAAACGCGAAAACGCCAATGAATGCATGGCAGCATAATTTTCATTAAAATAGTTTACATTCTTTTCCTAATGCTGCGTTACTTTGTGTCCCGGGAAACCCGCGGAAATCTAATATATAAAATTTTCGTGTTGCGGTGTTTGTTGTACTCCTCCGAAACGGCTTGACCGATTCTCATGAAATTTTGTGTGCATATTGGGCAGATCTGAGAATCGGATAACATCTGTTTTTCATCCCCCTAAATGTTAAGGGTAGTCCACCGCTATTTTTTATTTAATTTCTAGATATTTTTTTATTTCTTTATGATACAGCATTAAAAATACATGCCACCCTAAATTTTCAACCCTCTACGATCAACCCCTATTTTTTATTGGGTAGGACGACGTCTGTCGGGACAGCTAGTTTTATATAAAGCGTTGACAAAGTCGCGGGTATGTCGTAGTAAAAAAATATAAATATATTGCTAGATCCAACTTCAAATAATCAAAAATATTTCTTATTTTTGTTGCTACACTAATTTTAGATAGTAATTATAAGTTAATAACATTTTTTATCTCGTATACCTACACCTAGACAATTGTCAAAGCGACCTTGCGTTCACTACGTTGCCTAGGTATCACACTAAATAAATATCTACAACATTACCTAACGTTGAAGTTAGTTATTTAAGTGCGAGTTGGTAATTTATATTTTCTTTAGCCTCACTCCACAAAGATACCTACATGTCTTAAAAGTTAACAAGTTAATGCCATTTCGTTGGCTCAATTTAAACAACATCTTTGTAAATTACTGTCTTTTTGTTATTCGGACGCATAATGTTTAAAAGTGTTTACTTGAAAGTGTAGCAAACAATCTCATTTCGTTCATCGACGCAGGGTTTTGCCAGCTTGTTGGTTTTTTAACGGATACACTTTGGAGAGTGTACATTGGAGCTCTTCAATTTTATCCCGCCGTCTCTCTTCCATCGTCGAACAACCAGACGCACTTGCGTGCGACACCGCTATACGCTGGACATGCCACCAATTCAAACTAAGCGCTTTGAGTCCACCTTTATTATGCGCATCGCAAAGGAGTGGAACTCACTGCCGGAGTCTGTTTTTCCAGAAACTTGGGTGTCTTCAAGTCTCGTGTGAATAGGTACCTTCTAGGTAAGCGGGCTCGATCTTAGACAAAGTCAATCTCCGGTCAAACAAGAACCAATACAGTAATAAAAAAAATCATCCTCCCAACTCCAAACAAACTGTTTATAAAATATAACCAGCAGTAAAAAGACATATAAAGTGTAATCAACACTCTCGAGTACATAGCGTTGCAAGTTAACGCAATTTTGTATGCACTATTCGTGTTTCCCTTCACGACATGCCTCTAAGTCATTTCCATACAAAAATGCGTTAACTTGAACATGATCGAATAGTAAAAAAAATTCGCACTAAGCACACAGGTTACGCCTTTATAATTTCTTTATGATGAAGAAATGATTTTATTCACTAATCTCGACAAGTCGTTTAAGGTATTGCAATAATTATAAACGATTAAGCAGTTTAAGCACCCACACTAGCGCCCCGAGCAACTAATTCACACTATGTTACAATTGTTAGGTAATTTTTCGATAGAATTTAATTTACATCGTGCGTGGACGGTGATTTATTAAGTACAGGCATGAATTTCGATCTGATATTGGCCCATTCACCATGAATTAAAAAGTTTTGAGGTGATAATACGGGCCTGACAAGTTTAGCGGATATTGTCAAGTAAAAAATCATCGTGAAGAAAAATTCTAATCATAATTCGCATAATTCGCACGAAACTCGCAGTATGGTATCGGATATCCGCTTAGGTACAATCCCAAGAATTGTACAATTTATAGGCACCAACCAACTTAAGGAATTATGCGTCGCCAATTCAAAATTAAACCCAAGCCCTGAAACAACTAATTCGAGATTTGCGATTAGCCAAAGCCGCAGACCTGAGGGTTATTGTTTATCACATCGAGGAAGTAATAAGATTATGGCAGTTATGTGTAATTTCTCGGACATAGCACCTGGGAACCTGAGGTCTTTCATAGTTACTAAATATATTGTTTACATATCACCTTTGGCCTCAAGCGGTGACATTTACTAGGGTCATAGGTGAACGGTTGCTTGTATTCACAATGCGCACGCGCAACATTTCAGTTTGATTGATAAATATAATTCAATGCTACGTATTTAATATAAGTGATTCTAGCCTTTCAGACCTTGTCAATACATTATTTCGAATAAGTATCATTAAAATAATTCTATTAACGAACCGGTCCCAAAAGTAAAGTATAGTAGTAGTATAAATAAAAATCCTGTCCATTTTAAAAATACAGGACAAAAAATCTAGCCTGGAATTTAACTTGTTTTAAATTAAATTGAACCTTTTAATTCAACAACAAGAAATTTTTGCCAGTCAAATAAAATGTTTCTCAATGTAGATAAATGTCAAATAATCTCATTCACAAATAAAGTTAACAAGATTGAATTTAATTATTCTCTAAATAATCAATATCATACATTAAAACGCACCACATCAATAAGAGATCTTGGTATTATCTTTGATGACAAACTTACCTTTAGGGAACACTATGACTACATTGTGAGTAAGGGATCCAGTCTTTTAGGTTTCATATATAGGTCTACTCTTGGATTTAAGAAACCTACGAGCTTCATTCATTTATACTGCACGATAATTAGAAGTGTGTTGGAATATAATTCCACTATCTAGTCTCCTCATTATGCATTACACATCGATCGCGTTGAACGTGTACAAAAGAAAGAATTGCGAATAGTCTCATACAGATATAATTTAATTCGAACTCTTAAAACGTATCATGACCGACTGAAATATTACTCTCTAACATCCTTAGAAAATCGTAGAAGCACTTCAGACCTTATCTCTCTTCACAAAATTTTACATGGACATATTGATTCACCCTATTTAATTTCTTTACTTAACTTCAATACCAATTATCGATGCAGAAAACCAGCAGTTTTTTCCCTTCAAGTGTATCGTAATAATACTTCTTATTTCAATCCATTGGTTCGAATGTGTCGCCTTTATAATGAACTCACCAAATTAAACGCGTTAATTGATATTTTTAATTCTAGTCAGTTTAAGTTTATGAATAATTGTAAAAAAATTCTCTCACACAATCTGTATTAATATCTATTGTCGATTTTTCACTCATTTTTCTTTTTTAATTTTTTATATTATTTATAAAATGAATATGAACAACTTTTTTTAGTGTCTACTTTGTCGTTCATTTAATTAGCGCATAGTTTGGATTATAATCTGGCCCTGTATATTACATTGTTATTATTTATTTTTAATGATTGTAATCTGTTTTGTGCTTAAAGAAATAAATAAATAAATATTCTCCTCTCTCCCAGGTTGTCGTGTATTGTGTATTTTTATTGTGTTCATATATTTTTCTTATATGTTCTTATTTCCTTTCTTCAGTACCTACTGAGTCTAGTGAGTTACAAGAAGTGAAGATATGTTATTATTTCCTTCATGTAATTAAAACACGCCGCATCGGCGCCGCACAATCATACCCCGCCGCGACCAATGTAAACAAAGGCACGTGCACCAAGCCACGTCCCCTTCTCAGGACTTCGAAGAACTCGGGATTCGTCGAAAGCATTGAATAAAGCAACTGGAGCTTTAATGTCAATCGAGTAAGATGCTCATCGTAACTTGATGTCAAGTGCATCATTTGGTCTTTTGTTACTTACTATTCGAAGTAATTATGAAACAATGTATCATTTTATTCACGAGTTTTCAGTGTTTTTGTGCATCAATGACAAAAAAGCACCCTTATGGTGGTTTTTGTGGTTATCGATTATTATTATTATAAATCCGTGATGTCTGTCCGCCCGTCTGTGTGTTTCAGATATTTTTTTCAATGCCTACTTCTTGTCTCTATATGGCTGAAATTAGAATGAAAGTCTGTCTTCTAAATGTCAATATCAATTGATATTGACATAATTGAAATCATGAAAAAAGTAAATATTAGATGGTAGCTATCCCATCATCCGAGCGTTAAATCCCAGTTGCATTAGAGCGTTTGTTTCGAAGCCTGGGTCCGCTTCCTCACATTTTCTTTCCCATATCGTGATTTTCTTCTTGGTATGCGTGCCTATACGCATATCACCCCTCACAATGTCAAGCCAGATTTCATGAGCGTATCTCTCCTACCGGGACATTTGGCCGATGGCCACCATACACATACAAATAACAATTAAAAAATAATAATTGATATATACTTCCATAGTTACAGTTTAATTGTACAACGAGTTCCAAAATAACATATTTTGCATCGTTTTAGGAGTCAGCCTCTCAATTTCACAACTATGGTTTGAATCGAACAAGCAATGCTATAATTTCAGATGTATAATGTACTTAATTGTGTGTTGCAGTACAACGCTCGCTCCAAATAGTGCGCGGGAGTGGCGCAATATTTGCAATGCTCTCACGAGAACGCTTTATCGCGGCGTGATAACAAAACGACGATTGCGCAAACTCTACACGATTAAAGTCAACGATATTTATACGGCTGGAAACATTTTCCATTTTCAAATCTGGTGTCATTTCTTACTTTTCCGAAATTTCCGACTACTACCTGGGGACTTACCAGAGTATTTTTAATCAGTCACAAGATAGATCAAGAGTATTCAGAGGATTGGGAAAACACGCTTATTAAAAAAAATATTATTAATTATGTATTTATTGAGTAGAAACTTCTGAGCGAACTGTCTAATAATGCAACAATTGTTAAGGCGTGTAATCGTCACAGTGCTGGTTGTTTATTTCCACCTGTACCCCATGAACAGTCCACCCACGCAGTTCAAAGATCAAGTACGTATCTAGCCTAGCATTCCCCTCAATAACAAGTACCAATCATTCATCCTATCTACCACGATAAGAATGGCTCGTCTCAAAGAACCTGCCTCGTGTATTTTATAATACGTGCACCCGCCCACAAGTCGGTATATATCATCTGTCCGCCACGATCCACCCTACGCTCCGAGGTGGTTGTGCAAACCGAACTCGATCCATCGGCCAGAGATTGCGGGCCTAATTGAAACGTCTTCAGTGGGTGTATGGGCAAGACAACTTAATTAACACATTGAACAAAGTACGATCGCGCCGTTTTGTAACGAGCCAGTGACCGCGGGAACCTACGCCCGATTTACCAATGATATTGCATTACTTATTCGTACTACGTATTACGAATTTGAATAAGTAATATTTAGGTGTAATGGGTAATGTTGAATTATTTCTGGGTGCTAATTAACCTATGAGGAAAACTGTTTCGTTACTTAACGCTGTATTTTTTTCTTATTTTAATAATAGCTATTATTACACTAATAGACCCATTACGTGCAGTATTGCTCTGAAATTAGAAAATCTTGTAATCAGATCGCAACGCCACCTACCGGGTCCAATTTATATAGATATAACATCATTACAAGGTAACATTTTTTTAAAACACGCACATAGTATATCCCCAAGTTAAGCAAGTTATGGACACGTGTTGAACAACGGAACATTTTAAAGGCGACCCGAGACATCTAGACCATAGAAAATAACGAAAATTTCGTTTACAAATTTTCCATATCAGATATCGAAGTTAGGACCTCTGCTTCTAGTTATCTAGGCTAGCAAAGGCTTCGCTATTAGTTATTGTACTTTTTTTATCTCGGGTACTATTACACAGGTTCTAGAAATTGTTAAATAATTCTAATATATAGCCGGTTTTAATATCCATCTCATTTGCTTAACAACTAGTTAAAACTTAACCATAACACAATAGAAGTAAGTACCTAATGATATATATTTTTTCTACTAATATCAAGTAAGAGATACGTTAATAAGATATAATCTATAGAAACCGCGCTATAGATAGTTCTAGTCCGAATCCGTCGCCTCCTAACAATCTCAATAACGGAGTTCCTCGGATCAAAATTCCGATGCCCTTATAAGAGTTTGTTTGGCTTGCGCAAGCGACGACAGTAGGTGTCTCGTTTGTCGCGCGAATCATTGCTCTAGATGCGCAGAGACAATACGCTTGCGCCAGCGCACTACTTGGCGGCATTGCGCAAACGGTGGGATTTGACACGGTCGTGTCTTGTTAGCAGCAGAGATTTGCTATGGAGAATAATGTTACACTTAATAGACACATTCTTTGTTTTTCTTTTAGTTAAACTAGCAAACAGTTCCGCTTAATAGGTAATAGTTACCGTCCCCCATGGACATCCGCAACACCAAGAAAGTCGATACATTTAACAATTTTCTTGTGAATGACCAGGTTTATAATCGATTTTCCCTAAACATTTAATATACATACATCATGATTTTCGATCTAATATTTTTAAAGGTATCTGCAACTCCACCGTGTCTATTCTAGTTTGTGGCCCCTATTAGTCAGCAACGGCAATAATAAATACAATCTGTGGACTAATACACATATTTACATACCGAAGCTAAATTACGCTTGTATAATGAGGAAAATATACAACAGACCACTCTGCGGCCGATTCCAGGCACCTAGACTATAGTAAACAAAGGAATAACTACAAAAACATTAACTCGAAAAAACATATAACACAAAATGCAAAAACTAAACCACCCGGACACAACAAGAAAAATCAACACACATGACACCTTTTTTTTTTCAGGGGAAATCCGTTTGAGGACCGTAGGCCGCGCGAGAGGGAAAGGTCGCGGCCCGTGTGTGGGATTCGCCGGGTCGGGGTGGCACTAGCACCCCACGTAGAGATGTGGGGAACTATTGCCACGCCGCGGTTAGGGATACCCACTAAAACCCCTGAGCGATCACGGCCCCCCGTCTCATCTGGCCTTTCTTGTTTCGGCTGGCACAAGCCCTGCCACCGAGCTGGTGGTTGGGCTTCTTGCCGGCCGCTTCGCACCGAACGCAATGCGGTTTGGCAGAGCAGTCGCCCGCCATGTGGCCTTCTAGTCCGCATCGGAAGCACAGACTAGACCGATCGGCCTCGGTCTTACAATTTGCTGCGACAACACACATGACACTAAGGTAAGGCAATAGTTAGGTGGCAGGGTATTGGCGCGATTGGATAACACTCCTGGTCTAGAGTAGGCCGCCATAAAAGCCTTGATTTGTGTTCCAGCACTAGTGACCAAGTTCCGGTCACCCTTAAGAGAGGAACCTTTGGTGTTGCAAATGTCCATAGGCGATGGTGATCGCTTTCCATCAAGTGGGCCGTCTGCCTGTCTGCTGAGCTCATGCAATAAAAAAAAGAGACTCTTCAGCTACCATGTTTCCATAAGAGCATTTTGAAAAAAAAATAAGCAGAAGCTTATACGAGAATTTCTAAGTTTTCGCGATCATGACATAACAAAACTACGTTTTAACAGTTTTAATTTTTATTATTCCGACGATTCGGCTACTCTACATTCGCAGTGATCACGGAAAACAAATTAAAATTATACCTACCAATAAATAACCTCGCTAAATAATGTTTACATTGAGCTTCGCAATTAAGATAGCAATAATAACACCGTCAAATAACTTATACGTTCCCTCAGCTTTGTAACGTACCAAATGAATAAAATAGCTACAATTGCAATGAGCAACGTATCGCACAATTCCGCGCCGGCCATTGTGCTTATATTTGGGTCGAGTCAAATTGCAGCTGTTATCGCCTATTTGCAAATCGGTAGACGCCGGTGATAGTTAATACAATATTGGCATCCTACTTTTCGATGTTTGCTAAGCGATTTAGTATCACATCACACACTTCAGTCGAACATTTACCAAAAAACTGTACTTATGATGTTTCTATTGAAAAGATACTACTAATATAGTTTTAGCCACCTGGAATAACTGCGCAGCGGTTCTTTAGACCGCTTATACCACGTCAATAAGGACTTAACATAACATAAAAAATACTATATTTTGAAAATTACTAAGCACCGATTTTAAGATCTTTTAGATAATATATATTAATAATAATAGCTTTAGAAATAAGTTATTTTAAACTTTTTGTATTTTAGTTTTTGAAGTCGGTTTTTTTTAACAAACTCGTGACTATGGTAAGCCTGAAACGAAGTCGAGAGCGTATATTCGTTTAATATTTTATAAAAACTAACTGATTCCTCTAGTATCATAAATAACTATTTGCTTGAGTCTATGTTCTGTATGTGTATGTTATGTCAGACTCTCAATTTCTGGCAATTAATACATTTATATATCAATGCACATGCAGTTCTTGTCATCTACATTGGATACGTAAACATCAGATTTATGTGTCAGTCGTAGTAGTAGAATTCGTCACAAAGGCAAGCAAAGGAATCTTAGTTCATACAGCCAATTCTGATGTTTATTATGTCTTCGTATAGTAGCGCCGTTGTATTGCAGGCTACAACCGACGCCATTCGAAGAGTTCTTGTGAAAACTTGAAAGGCCACATCTGACTGACAGTTCATATTTCTTACAAAAACATAATTGCTACTCAAAAACTAACAATATCCTACAACTATTGTCCATTTTAGGAGTAATTTTACACATTTTTAGAAAATAAAACTGCACAGCACAACGGCTTCTTTCAGTTCCCGCCAAAAACTCTTTTTATTTGTCATAAATGACAGACAGTTACGTTCTGTTCTACTGAGTACTATGACCGTATTAACCATAGATAATCCTATATTTGAAAAGTATTAACTAACGTAAAGATTGGTCTGTGACATTTAAATTTAAAGAAAAATCAGCTGTAAAAGCCGATTCTTAAAAAAAAATCACAAACAATCGTTGCATTTCAGTTCCGAATGGTAAGTCGACTATCGTGGGAACCGTTCGAAAAGTATGCAACAATACCCTTTTATTGGGCCGTGCGTGAGTTGCAATTCTAAGGAGCACACGATTTTTTTTTGAAACCTTAACCGAGTTAGATGTATTTGGCACAGTATTCGGGAAATTACAAAAACTAAAATAAAACTTGTTCAAAACATTAGACTTGACTGGTTCGGACAAATAATAATATTACTATAGGCGACAGATCATCAATTATGTAGGGTTTGTTTGTGTTTTATATTTAATAAAAAACTAATCTTTCATTTATTGGGTTTTATTTGGACAAAAGTTTTACAATATGTTCCCACAGGAGCCATTTTATGAATAGGCGAACGCAATGACAAGCACATATCGGTCAGTCTATATAGCTGTCATTGTGTTGCAAACATAGAGCTACATATTCCTTGACTTTTTTGATAAAGCCTTCATTCACTATCGTAACAGGGTTTAGAAGCTTATCAATGTTACGTTATTCATACTAATCCTAGAATTCCTCTTTCTTGATTATGAGCCATCTCGGCAGGTGCCGTTTAGTAGTTGTCATTTGAGAATTGACACTTTTCTAAAGATAGATCGATTGAGATCATTGTAATATCAGTCCATCAACATCCAACTTCAAAACTCGGGCCTCTCAATTTCAGATAAAGACGGCACCACCCACTACGCTTGTCCAAAAAGGATTGGTAGGTTACACACATCGTATGTCTTAATGTCATTATGGTCCATTACCACGTGGTAATTGTAACATGATTCACATCAGTAGTCACTTAAATAAGAACGAGTTTCTTAACCTATATCGTGATATTGAATTAAGTCATTATTCGAAAATCTACACATGATATTATTATATGTTAATATTTGGTAGTTTTACCTGGAAACTTTTCCGGGATTCGATGTGTTCGAATTTCAAATTTGCCACCTCGTATCTACCGCTAGCTCCGCCATTTTGGAAAAATGGCGCCAAATAGCACTTATTTAATAATATAAGAGATATTATCAAATATTTACACTCATTTGACGATAAAAACATTTGTTACAAAATTAAAGTAGAAAAAAATCCTAAAATGTTTGTAATAGTGTTTTTTGACGTACGAGCACTGAAAAATTATTATTCATTTACAGCAGTGGTTCCCAAAGTGGGCGATAACGCCCCCTTGTGGGCGCTGCAGGCCTAAAATGGGGCGGTAAGTGACCCAGAAAAAAATGGGCATTGGCAGGTGTAGCCCATAAGAGTTAACTTGAGACCTCAGCACCTTTGTGTACTACTACCTATAGCGCTTAGGTCTCAAGTTAACTCTTGTGGGCTATAGTAAAAGTCTCGTTTAGAATGAATGTTTAATCTCCGCTAATGTAGCTCTCAATAATCAATTAATTTAATTTGACGTTATAATGTGTTTTAAGTAGGTGAAAAAATGGGGGCGCTAAAAAATAATTTATTCTCAAAGTGGGCGGTATACAAAATAAGTTTGGGAACCACTGATCTACAGCAACTCGTGTTTTTTTTTTTAAATTGAGCCATGGCTTCTAATGAAGTATATTGTTTTGTTTGTGAAACTCCATCACAAGAAAGCAAAGTAATTGAAGTGACGGGAAAATGATTGGAGACTTTTCGTAAGTCAAGTATTATAGAAAGGACAACAAGTGTAGTAAGCTTTTGAAGGGACTCTTCTTTTTTTAGAAACAAAATGACTGTACTAATATAGCAATTGTAGATTTATATACACGTAAAGATAATTATGGAGGGACTAACATGCCACCTAGACTTATAAACCTGTCTATTGTAAACCAGGTAAGGAATTCTGTTATCGATATACATAACTAGACAATGAAAACGTCTGCAACTGTGTAAACAGTGTCACCGGTACAAGTATGTCGGGCTGTGGCGAAGCGTGAACGCATTCTTGAGCAAGTTAGCGTCAGGACGATCAGTGGAAAAATTCTAGTCTGAATAAGTATAGACCGTTATTCCATTTAAGCTGATAATTTAGAAACTTCTTCGTGTTCTACATAATAAAAAATTTGATCTATCAGCACACCGGCTTCTAGCCCAATATATCTATGATGTTTTGTACTCCGTTTCTCAGTTTTCCCAGGTTTTAATTTCCCATATTGTCGAAGAGGAAATATTGAGTAAATAGAGTAAAAAAAATGTGTGTGTACAATTCACACACGGCAAAAGTGAAACTACAGACAAGTAGCATACGAGAGAATGAGATAAATATAGAATATCAGGAGTATTAAGACAGAATTAGGATAATTATAAGATAATAATATTACACATATTATTCATTATTATATATTAGTTATTATAACACATATTATTCAGATTCCATGTTTTCACTTTGAACAAATGGCACGAGAGGCTTATGATAACTAAAATAGGAAACAAATTGGAACAATTTGATTTATGAACTTCAAAATATTTCCACTTACAATCTTTATGAGCTAAACTAACTCTATCGAAATACCTTTTTTTCATGTTGCTTTCTTCGTTTGATCGAGTTTCAAGCCACAGCAATCCTAGTGAAGTTACAGTGCAAAAAACCGCAAATAGATACTAAAATAATCACAGGTATGTCGGGTTGTAGCGCTGCTTGAAGGCATTCTTCAGTGAATGATCGTCGGGAACTTAGGACGATAGGAGGAAAAATCCTACCCTGAATAAGTATAAACGGTTATTCCATTTCAGATGATAATATATAATACTAGCTGTCCCGGCAGACGTCGTCCTGCCCGGTAAAAAATAGGGATTGATCATAGAGGGTTGAAAATCTAGGGTTGTATGTATTTTTGTATGTTGTATCATAAAAAAATAGAAATTAAAAATTTTGTCTAAAAAATAAATAAAAAAATTTAGGGGTGGACCCCTAACATTTAGGGGGATGAAAAATAGATGTTGACCGATTCTCATAGATACCGGATAAGCACAAAAAATTTCATCAAAATCGGTCAAGCCGTTTCGGAGGAGTATGGCAACGAAAACTGTGACACGAGAATTTTATATATTAGATATTCTAGTGTTCTAAATTCCAAAAATCAGATTTACTACAAAGAGGCTACTTGTCATGTATATGCTCCGTCAGCCGCTCCACATGGCGACCACGGTCGTTATGGTCTTGACGAAATCTTCAGTAATGACGTCATCATTTTCGGTCAAACAGCGCTAACAACGACCCATGTCAAGAGCTGGGTAGAAATGGGCGTTGATCACAGAGCATTAATTCTC
Organism: Dendrolimus punctatus; assembly: GCA_012273795.1. Taxonomy (NCBI): domain Eukaryota; kingdom Metazoa; phylum Arthropoda; class Insecta; order Lepidoptera; family Lasiocampidae; genus Dendrolimus; species Dendrolimus punctatus. Next base: position 2,370,619 of record CM022537.1, read on the forward strand.
TCTATCGGTTGACATTGAGAGGCGCAATTTTCAAATCAACCAATGACATTTGTGTTTAGTGCATTTCATCGTCTATGACATCAACGCTCCGTAATCCGTTCCAAGAGTTTATGATTGTAACGTCCGCAAGCAAGTGGATGAGGAAAAATCGCGGTCGTGAACGTGGACCGGTCTGCTTTAATATTTATCTAAATTTTACTGAATAAATATCAATGAATTTTAGAGCCGTTGATAAATACCAAAATTTAATTTAAAAAATCGAGCCGTTTTTATATGCCATCTTGCTATGGCCTCGACGCATCCAATCTGGTTCTGTGTGCGGAATATAAACATTTGCGACTATATGACTCATTCCGTTTAGGCATTTTAATGTTCTAACGGCAGATGTGTGGTTTCCCACAGAAATCCAAATATTGTTTAAGCGAATGGCGAACACAAGTCTCGTGTCTGTGGTGTTATTCATATTATTATCATAATTTCCAGCTTACATGTGATTCACATTATACTATTTATAAGACATATTTATAAGATAAACATTTTAAGCACTTAAGTATATCTTAATATCCCCATTTTCATAGTGCAATTTGTTTGTTTTTGTTCAGAGCACTAAGCTTTTCGTTTAACAAGACATACCTCCCCATTCTAATCTATTGGTGGTAATTCAAACTCATTTCCTTGAGTCTAGGTTACAAACTGAATATAGAAGAACTTTGATTGCTTATACTTGTAACCTATATAGACGTGACAGTTTTTGGTGAGAACACAAAAGGTGATATAATTTACTTTCTAAAAAAGTATAAATAGATAGATAGACAATACTTTATTGTAGACCAAAAAATAGATAAACAGAAATAGAAAATACAATAGATAATTCCACGACTTTATCGCTAAAATCGCGATCTCTTCCAGACAACCCTTGGCAGGCTTAATAGATTTCTAATACTGACGGTGGTGCAGTAAATAGTATATAGTATATACTTTAATAGTTGTGAGATATTAATAGTTTTTGAGTAATAATTATATGGTTTTGTAAGAAATACGAACGGCAAACGTGGCATTTGACACAAGAACTCAATCCTACAATTTGAGTGAGATACTGAAGTTTTAATACATCAGAGAAGGCTGTGCGGAATGTGTTCCTTTGCCTGCCTTGCGGAGAATACTACACAAATAAAGCCATAGATAACAAAAATATCGTATTGAAACCAAACCATCTAGAGGACTGTAACTCAGAAGATGCTATCACTTTACAAGCGTTTAAGGAATGAAGCCAGTTATTGCTAATGACAACTATAAAGCATTATTTATTGGCTTTTCTGAGCCCCCGGCACATGATGAATTCGTTTGATGCTTATCATAGAAACGTTGTTAGCGCTTGAGAAATTACTTTCAGTATTAAAGACGGCTTAGTTGGCTGATTATTAAAGCTATTTGAGAAGGAACGATATGATCTGGAGCATGTACTAATTCGCAATATGTAAATGTCGATTTGTTATTTCAATGTGCCCCTTTATTCATAACAGTTACAGGAGGTTTATTATGTTAGTGTTAATTTTTAAAACTTCATGATTTCAACTTTTTCTTTATTACTGATGAAAAGCGGTTACCATCGCCTACAGACATTTTTAACAGCAAAGGTGCTACCAATGAGCTGCCGCTCTCTAAACAGGGCCTGAAACCAAGGTTGTTATGCCGGCAGACTCTAGACCAGGCGTAGTAACCATCCAGTCGGGCAAATGCCCTACAACCTGGCTATGGGTTGTATTGTCGCCTCTTACGTCAGGCCACCCCAATGCAGGAAATGTAATAATACAATTTAAAAAAAACTGGTATAACTTTAATGAATAAGGTGGTACGTAACAAACAATATTACTGGGAGGGACGTCTGATAATGTCTCAGACGAGTCTGCAACTTAACTTTTTAGTGCCAAGAGTTTCAGACAGATATAGTTCTAAAATTGCGTCTAGACGCCATAAAACTTATAACGCATTTCCGAAAGGAAATAGCTAGCTACATATCTCGACATGGCATTTTTGTTATAACCATGATACTTACTTTTTGAACTGCATCTAAAAATATGTTTACACTAGAAGCTTTCAACGTGGCTTTATTCGCGAAAACTACAGGTCCGTACTCTATGAAACCAATACCATTTTCATATACCAAATTGCAAGCCATGAAGAAAGAACAAAAAAACCTAAACCAACCCACGTTCGTATTTATAAAATAAGACTGTATTTGTATGTAAGTAATATAAAACAAAAATCTCTAAAAAAATACCAAGCAGAATCGCAGATAAAAAGCACCTCAAATAAACAGGCATGTATGTAAAAATAATGAAAGTAGATGAAACCAAGTGTGTATTAAGATCGTAGAAAAATGAATCCATAGTCTCAGACGACCCTCATAGAAGACAGGGGTGATAATATTTATGCTTAGCAAATCATAAATCACCATTTTAAGAATGTTTGTACGTCTGGTTGAAAGTTTTGTCACCAATTTTAATATATTGCCTTTCGATATCTTGCAGAATTCAGATATGAATATAAATTCAAAATGCCGGCGGATACATTCTTAACATAATAAAAACACCACGTAGAAAGCTGGGGATGTTTGGAAGAGATCGCTTTTTAGCGATAAGACCGTCCTCTGTACATAATGAGACATAGTAAGTCTGTAAGATCTTTTTTATTGGTGTACAATAAAGAGTTAATGATTGATTGGTAGGAATGAAGAAAATGGAGAGATTTGATTTCGAAAAGATTCTAGAAGAGAATATTACCAATTAAATCAGTATCAGCGAGTTGAAATATTTAGATGCGCAAGAGCATGATCTTGACACAGTATCGGTTGACACAAACCAGATGGGCAAACGTGTCATTGGGTCGTACAGATACGTGATACTCATCAACATTTTAACGACATGTTGTTGCAAAAATACTAAAACATTTTAAAGTAATTTGCATATAATTTGAAAGCGGTAGGCGTATATTTGTGTTTACTTTTAAAGTTCACAAGGTTAACTTACAAATGGCAACTTATCTACTTAGGAATCTGTTTATAAGATATATAAATTAAACAACATTTACATAAGTAATTTAACCAATTTTAATTATTAACTAGCTATAGCTGCAGTTTCAAGAGTAAGTAACTAATACAGTCCGCTGCTTTGGGTATTGTAGCTTGATGTTATCATGTATGAAAAATCTCAGCAACAACATTTTCTAAAATAAATCAATGAGTTAACAGATACAAAACTCAAAAGCTATCACGATATTCAATGATATTGAACGCCTTTAGTTTATGTATTACTTTAGTAGCTTCATCAATATTGAAATGAACAGTGTAATATAGGCATAACGTAAAAACAAACATACACTTGACTATCGTATATCGATACATATAGGTATATCACTGGCTTTAACTACAAACGATTGACACTGACGAGGCTAATTGCAAGACATGGTCAACTATTTTAGCCATTCAGACGCCAGTCTGTTTTATCTGAAGAACATCTTAGAACATTGAAAGAAACTTGTAAATACTTTTTGCCTTCGCATGTAACATAAGTACTTAGATACAATATTATGCCTTACGGTACTATTTTTATTACTTTTTACTTTTATTTCAGTCCTCCAATTTTGCCTTTAAATAACATATCTTCAACTTTCTACTAAGTCTTCCTATTATTTTTCTATTTTGTATTCTATAACAAATGATCGTCATATCTAAGGTATTGAAGCTATGTAAGTAATTTTATAATAAAATATCCGTAATAATTGGCGCCCGTTTTATTATAACCTTTGTGTTTCGTTTACTAAAATAGACAATAACGCACCCATAAGTAAGTTTTAAATTAAATAATAAAAATAAAACAAGCTTAAGGTTGTCAAAAACGTATTTAAATACGTCAGAACACTATTTTGTACAGAAAGGAAGTCATTACTACGTTGCTTTTATTACTTAACACGATCTAGTCAAATCATTATCAATAACTAGGTGTAGCAAGTCGTGGTAGCGTAATGGCTAGCGCACGCGTCCCAGAACTCAAAGGTCGCGTGTTCGATCCTGGCCGGAACGCATGCACCACTTAGGCTGTTATCTAATCTAATGTGCATATTGTTATAATTACCACGTGCTAACAACGGTGAAGGAGAACATCGTGATGCAACCTGCACATCGAGATAACCGATGTGTCAAACCTGCCAAGCCGCCTTGGACAAGCGTGGCGTGTATTCTGTCCATTCCCCTACAGTGGGAGGCCCGAGCCCAGCAGTGGGACAGTTATGGGCTACTGTTATTATATATAGGTATTTTTCGTCTATTGCCGCATTAGAGTCAAAATAAGGAATAAATTTCTATATTACAAACTTTGAATCGCACTTATAGTAAATGGACCTTCGAATTTCCAGTGAGATAGATCAATAGGGATCCAATGCAGCAGTGGTCTCTTCACAATGACAATACTTTACCTCGACATTTCCATCTCTAATCCGTCAAGTCTAGGTGAAGGTGCTCGCGAGCAACCGAATATCAACAATAGATTATTTCGCCCGCTATTACAATACAATGACAAGGTCAGACCAATTCAATTGTGGCAAGACATAACAAAACCAAATATAACATATTCCAAAGTCCTTTATTCTCAAAGAGATCTGTGTTGAGTATTCAAATAAAATAAATATGTTTGTAAACACTACATAATTGTTCTCTTAGATCATTTTACCTTGTGTAAGTTTTATGTATTCGGAACTTCTTTTTGATTTCGCATCTTCTACTAGTAGCTTGATCATCATTACTGATTAATTCATTTCGGCAAACGAGTGTTGAACACGAACATATACAAAATGCTTCTAGCATTGTGTATATTGTTACGTGCGAGCGGGGGTACGCACTTATGGATTGGAAGAAAACACCAGTTTTTGACTAAGAGCTTTTATTGACTTACACAGCCACGCGCAGTACCTCCCTGCAGGGTCGTCCCTGAACACACGACCAACGATTCACCAGTCCGGACGATAAGTTAACACACCTTCAATACCGTCGCCGATATTGCGTAGACCACCTCCGATATTATCGCGTGTAGCTCGCCTCTGGTTCCTCTCTCGAACTACGCTACACACCTACTTCACGTATCCGTTCACCAAACTTGTCACTAAATTCACCACTTAATTCGTCTCTGTCTTCTATTCACCTTCTCTTCCAATTCTTTGGTATCGCACTTATCGCTTCTCCGTCTTGGACTGAACTCAACTTTAAATTTCAACTCTCCACTCTAAACTGCCCGGTAGGCGCGCCTTACGCTATTTATATACCCGGAAGAATTTTCTAGAAGCCATCTATCTATTTCTTTCCCGAACCTTCTGTTCGGAAACTTTCGTTTATACATCTATCTATCTCTTTCTTTCGTTTATCGTGTATCCTTTTCTAAATATATCCGTCCTTGTCTTTTCCTTCCAGAAATTTCTAGTTCTTTCTAAAAGGTCTAAAACTGATTTACGCTGCTGGGCAGTTCCACCCTCGGTCGCCACACTATGTTCATTTAGGTCTTTTTTGTTGCGTCTCCCTTTCTCATCATAACAGTTATTTTTCTTTTACTATACCTACCTCTTTTCTTTTCCTTATTCTTTTTAATGCCGTTTGCACTGCATCTGTCCTTTGGTAATGACATTAAACTCAGATAAAGCATGATTAAATAGAAGCAAAATCGCTTTATTGAATTAAAATTCTGTATAAATAAATGTATTCTTTTATTGATTTTAATGGTTCTCTGACATTTGATGCGAACTATTGCTAAGCCAAGGACGCGAATTCAGTAATCCAACTTAACCAAATACCAACGTATCTCAAATATACATTTATGTCATGTTTTGTTTTTAGAAGAGTACTGTTAGCGACCTAAATAGCGACACAGCTGTTCGTAGCCTATAACAATGTGAGTTTATTGTTAAACGGGATAAGCCTCTCTCTATGGCGCGCACGCTTTGCTATGGCAAATTGTCATTGTCATTCTGTCAACAATAGCATAATATCTAATCGGTAGGATGGCGACAATTCAATAATGATGGAATTTAATAATTCGATAGAACTTAAATATGACATGTACGTAAATAACATTTATTTTAGCTCGTTTTATTTTATTGTCCTAGAATATTGAAAACACCTCGAAAATTAGAAGTTACTTCATAATCACTCTTTTGGATTTAAAATACTGTTTAATCTTGAGAATCTGCGCCTGGGTTCGTTTTCCTTACGTCATGACTCTGTTGAGCAACACACTTAATAACTTATGTCGATTTAATTACCTGTACTGAAACCTTCTATTGAACCTTACTGGAGATTGCAAACCTAAATATCATTTTTTTTAGATATTTTCCAGTGGCTAAAATTTACAGAAAATCTTTTTAAAACACGGGTCTAAATTGTCTTACTCAAAGGTATTTCTGACCTTAGTCGGATAAGTTATATGTGATTTAAAAATATACGCGACATATAAATTACGACGTGTTTGGACTTATATTTCAAGGCACAAGGCCCTTGGTCATTGAACTTAATAAAATTCGTCGACTTTGTACTGTTACATTGTTGTACGCACCTCATAAGCGATTAATGAATTGTACCTGGTCTCAAGACTTTCAAAACGAATCCTTAATTGATTACACTGAAAAAGCAGCACCAAACTGTCTTCTGAAATGCAGCAGTAGTGTTTTGTAAATTACAGATTCGTAATTCGTACAGAGACACTGCTTATGGAGAATATTACTTCTGAAGATTAGGCTCTTGATTTTTCCATATAATTGCAACATGGTAATAGCGTTATTAAAACATTTCGTAAACCAGTAAACATTTTATAGGTTCCACATCAAAATGTTTTGCTTCGTAGTAGTAATCCTAGGATAGATACGGAACAAGACAGTATCCTTAATTAGGATCATGTAACAAAAGCTGGAGAGAGTCTTGATAAACGTAAATCATGAAAACGTACATAGTATGGTGGGCTAAGTGAAAAAAACTTATAACATGATCAGATATTATATGTGTTGTACATCGGTTTATTGGTCTTTATAGTAATAAATCAGTGCAAGAATTAGGGATTACGTCTTATGGCAATATTGTTAACAGATTTTTCTTATATTTTTTTTCCTTACCACAACTAATAACACGTCAGAAATCTGCCAACTTTTTAGTCTAAATCCAAAGTTCTGAGTGCTGTTAAATTTAAAACATACCAAAATCTAGCGTTGTGTTGAAAAATTTAGCTCGAACTGGGCTTACCTGAAAAGAATAAAGAAGAGATTAATTAAAATATTATAGAAACCTATACATACTAATATTATTAGAATGTCAATGTTAATTTATAGACTTAAGTTTACAGGAACACAGAAGTCCCAGCTTTGATCTCTAGCATGCTTAATATCGTGAATGAATTTATTATGATTTGAATGTTCGGGATCGATCCTAGCGATCTACCGATTCGTTGTATACCCATAACACAAGCGTCACTCGCTTAGTTTGTGGTTATACTAATGTTTGTCGATTTATTAAAAAGAAATAATTCGTGCAGGAACGGAGAAAGAATACATAACTATAAGCCTGACTACAGCCAGGTGGTAGGATATTTGTCTGGCGGCATTGCGATCTTATGTTCCAGTTTCAATTCGAGGCCGGCAGCACATCGGTAGTAACCTTTGTGTTACAAATGACCACAGGCGACGGTAACCATTTTCCATCCGGCGGATTGTCAGTCTGCCTGCTGTACCTACTCCAGCAATAATATACAAAAAAAAACAAGAAAGATAACATTTCTTTTCTTCCCAGCCATTTGCTAGGTGAAAGGTGTTCGTGATGCTCGCCACCCTACCCGGCTGCGTATGCGCACGATTAACCCAATTCGCCTAAGTGCCCGCACTCGCAGGCACGTCACATCCAGATTAATACGATTTATTGCCAATTATAGAAGCACACCTCGCGCGTGGCAAATGGTTAAAATACACAATTTGTAACGCGATAACTACAACCGAACGGGGTGGCGGCCTAATTGCTTAAGTGGATTAGTTATACAGGACGTTGTAGTTATTCTATATGTGATCGCATAATTGGGCGAATCTCCTAATCGCGTCACTGTTCACAATCAAGGTTATTGAAAACTTGTGCTGATTATTGGTTTTAGGTCATAATATAACTGATTAATTCTTTTGATTCTTATCAATAAGGCAGAATATAAGATCAAAGAACCGAGGTACAGCCAATGATGAACTCGGGAAATTCACCCAATTTGATTGAAAAATTCAGTTTTATTGTACAAATTTTAAATACCATGTAACTTAGTGGATAAGGCGGTGGCCTGTCTCTCGCAAAGGCTATAAGCTGCGTCAGGTATAACGCTGTACGCGACCGATGACTACTTTGTATGGAAATGTACTATAATAGACACTCTCAGACGCTAGTTTGTGAAGGTTCGTCGCGTCAGCTATCTAAGAAACGACTACAATGCATTCTCAATAGTAATCAAGCAAATAACGTTTCTGCATAGGTAATAAATAAATAACTTATCAGCGATTCTTGCATTCATCTCTCGCCGTAATTTGTCCGGACTGTGCTGACCTCTATCTACCACCATTGTTCGCCACAATTTGAATGTCTAAGCCTTCAGTGCGTTTCGTAAGTAGAACAGCAATGGAAACTAGAGTTTTAAAATTTACTGTTTTCAGATAGTACCGGAATAACCGTACATTATTAATTTTGGGTCACGATTATTATTTGCATACAATGGTTTTCCGATCTTTGGTTGTTTCTTTCAAAACAAATAGAAAGAAATAATTCTTGTGAAAATTGTTCACTCTCCTTTCCTGTCATAATGTCGTAAATTTAAGCTAAAATAAAAATGTAGACTTTCCATAGATACTTTTATCATTTAAGAGATATTGATTTTTATATGCTAGTAGTCGCCCGTGTTCTAAATTCTACCATAATAATTAATGTTAAAGACTGTAACTTCTATAATCACAGATTTCATCAAGGCTACACTGTTAATGTAATGAAGCGAGAGTTGGGTATGGAATAGAGAGCACGAAAGTAGAGTAAACGCGGTCGAGATGCGAGCACTGCGCAAAATCTGCGGAGTGACGCTCACGGACCGCGTTCGTAATACCGAAGTAAGAAAGAGAGTTGGCCTGAAAGAGAGTGTCGGGGTGAAGGTAAGGAAAGGAATGCTCCGGTGGTTCGGGCATGTGGAAAGAATGTATGATGAAAGAATGACTAAACAGATATACAATGCAAAAGTGGATGGATGCAGAAGTCGCGGAAGGCCACGACACACCTTCCATGATCAAATTGATCGTGTGCTAGCAGAAGGTGATGTCAGGAGCCTTAAGAACAGACGAGCGTGCATGACAAGAACTATGAATGTCAAAGAAGCAAGTGAGGTATGTAAGAATAAGCCTAAATGGCGCTCTGTTGTTCGTGCCTACCCCGCAAGGGACCTGGCGTGAAGTTATGTATGTATGTACACTGTTAATTTGACTTAAAGAATAAATATTTTCGTAATATATTTTTTATTAATAATTTAAAAAAATAGCAGCCGTTGCATATTCTCTATAAAAACTATATCTGTGCGAATTTTCATACTCCTCCGTCCGCACAATTTTAGTAACAGGGGAAAAATCATAAATTCTGTTATTTCACTTAATTATGCCTACAATTTTCACCAATTATTTCCGATTTACGGGGGCAAATGTCAGTTAAGTTCGTGCCCTTAATGATGCGCATGATGTATTTACACGCTTAAAAGGGTTTTAGGTTAGGATTAGAAAGGCAGATTATTTAATGTCACGGACAAATATCATTTGTTATTAGCCTAAGGTAAGCCTAAAGGAGCTCGTTGTGCTTTATAACCCTTGATAATATGATATACTATTTCAGGCGGTATGTGACCTAATGTCAAATACTGACTACATATACTGTCTCACGGAACCTTCCGGCTTCCCAAGCTCTCCTACAACATCCACTATCTTATGTTCATCTTTATTAACTACTGGACGTGGCCTCCCCAAGTCTGCGCCATATATCCCGGTCTCCCAATTTCCTCATCCAGCTCTTACCGGCGACCTTGCGTTGGTCCTCAATCCCCCGGCTGGAGAGCGTCCTAGAATGTTTGCTGATACGTGATCTCGGCTCCAGGAGACGTTTGCTCCATCGGCCATAGGTACTACCACAGACATAAACATTATCTATTTTAATCAAAATAACATTTCTTTAGCGTAATTAGGGTTCCGTGGACATTTGGCAGAAACCCCCTATATTCCCTCCTTCCGTGTGTGAATTATAAGAATTTTTCTCAGAAATCGACTGGACCCATATCGAAACAATTGAGCAGAAAGATGTATTTTATATGGTCGTTATGATTGCGATTAAATAAAAATAAAGGCTTAATTAAGAATCAACTTATATTGTATATGTAAATTAGATGGCGTGTGCAAGATGTTTCTTAATTTTCTTGGCGGAGTCTGATAAAGGTTCTGTCAAAATGCTGTTGCACCAGATGTTCTATTTTAAGATAGCAATAAGAACCCTCCCTCTAAAGATTATGCATACACGTGACTTCCCAGGCCTTTACCCTTTCGACAAAGAGATGTACATGGATGTTTTCAACTAGCGTGCATACAACAGATACATTTGTGACCAACAACAGCTGGCTACCCTTACAATAGTTACTGTCATTGACCGTCGCTTTTGATATACGATCCAATAAAAGAAATAAATCCACATGCAACGTGCTCAAAGGACCAACCGTCATTGACCCTGGCGGTCTTTCAACCCATTAATTATTCTATTACATCAAATGGCATATCAACAGTGCGCGGGCGCACGTCTTTGATCAAACTCTGGGGTCGTTATATGCATTATTCGTAACATGTAGTGCATGCTTATACTTTTAGCGGACAAGTGTTATCATAGAGGTAAAAAAAAGATTTTTTCCATTTTTAATTAATACGTAATTTAACCACAGTCTAATAAAAATCTAACTCAGCTACATGTAAGTTACCAGATATGTTTTTTTAAAATTTAGAACGATTGATAAAAAAAAGTTGCGTCTAGGCTATACAGATTGGCGACGCGGCGGCGGCGGGGTGGCAATGTCATGTATACGAGCGCTTACGAGACACGGCTTCCGTCCGCACAGTCTAGCATAAATATTCATTTATATTCATTTATTCACCTAAAGCAGAGTTACATTTAAGTATATGAATATTTTTAATCCAGTGTTTTCTACTGTCATTTTTTTATTTTTTATTTATGTTACCATTAAAGGCAATAAACCCAATAACTTGGTTATTTCCTAACTTGCAGAAAAGCTGGACCTTATATTTATCGAGTACATCAACCGATCAATCATACGCGAAGCATACAAAGAAAATGACATGTACACAAATTCACTTGTGTAAGATGACTTTGTAAAAACTGAGCCATACAAAAAGACTTCTAAAGCGACTTACTGCTACATTTTTTTGTAACAAAACCTATTCTTCGAGATGGACAGCTTGACAGTTGACATATGTCACTATTGATATGGAATGGCACGTAACAACATACAGGAAAACTTTGCATTTTAATGAAATGAAGTACTAACAGCACAACGACGGACAGGATATAATTTACAAACTTTTTTGCAGTGCAAAATAATGATAAATATGGGAACTATAATCAATACTTTCACTCCTGCTGTGTACTGATGCTTAATTGAATATGTGGTCAAGATAGTCTTAAAATTAACATGAAATGCGTACAATAAAGCGCAAATTTTAAAATTTCACAGAAGAACTAGTTATAAAACTATATGCTGATTCTGGAACAAACCTATAACAGAAATTGTTACATGAGAGGTGAAAGTGACTTATTTAGGCACGAGATGGTTTGGCGCACGAGCGTAGCGAGGTCACTAATAATTCGAGTGCCTAAATAGACCTGTCACCCAAGTTTAACACTGCTCTTCATTTCGAATATGATGAAAGTAAATAAAAACTAACTAGTTAAACTAGCATCGACTTAACTACCACTTACTAATAAAATCAGGCGGTATATATATCTTCTATATATATCTTCTTAAAGGCCTCATACATTCATCGGCATGTTATAACGGTTCGTTTTCCATTCATGCAGTCAAACTACGGAACGCCCTCCCTTATGGATACGAGATAGACTGTCGGAAACCATCTTTAAAAGAAGAGTCAATGACACTATCTATCTTAATTAACTGATATATACGTTTATATATTTTATATATGTATATACTAGGTATGTATCGATATATGTGTATGTAAGTTTATAATGTAATATTAATTTTCAATAAATACTTTTATGTAACAACTATCATCTACACAACCGTGCCTCTTATCTTTACTCTCGCTAGATCCATAGGTTTGCTGGAAGAAAACTCTTTTTAGGGTTAAGCTCACCTATGTACATCACTATTTTGTAGTTTTATTTGTAACTATTTTGTGTACAATAAGGAATCTATTTTGCGCAAAGACTAGGTATTGCTATACAACGTGGTAACGCCGCCAGTCTTTTGGGAACGTTCCCGGTAAATGACAGTGGTTTGGGACCATTAACTCATCTTTAGACATTTTCCCCCCTTTTTTATTTAGTTTTAGTTTTTATTTATTTAATTCATAAAGAATCTAAATCTTAATAATGCATATCTAAAAGTACAATTATATCTGAAGCGTGCATGCACGAACAATGTTAAGCGGGTTTTTTAATCTGTAACAACTACCATTAAAACCCACGTATGAAACATTCAAAATTTCAAACCAAGTAAACAAACTATAATAAACAAGCTCATCAACAGATATGGCCGCGATCGTAATCGCGACCTCAACGTGACATCCGTTGTTTTCCAGCAAAAGTTCTGAGTAATTGAGACACCCTGCCCACGATACACGAGTCTTGGTAAGCTCCATACATGGAGGCAGCTGATTGTGTAAACACACCGAAATTCCGATGGAATGTGCACAAAAAACTTTTTGGAAAACTTTAATGTTTTTTTCGCATCATCCTTGCAGGCGCTCCACATTCTCGCGAAAAACTAGTGAGCATGTGGAGTTCTTTATATCTCGTGCAAAGTTTATGTAATTCTAATAGGGCGTTCCACTAGCAACGCACAACGCCCAAAATGCTCAGCTTGCCGTTCCACAAGGCGACCGCGAGCGTTGCTGTCGTGGCGAAAACGTCACTAATGACGTCATCATTTTCGATCACACAACGCCCGCAACAACCCATGTCAAAAGGTGGGTCGAAGTGGGCGTTGAAAAAAAAAAAGGCGCGAATTTTGAAACAAGATGGCGAATGAAAAATATCTTTCTTTATTAATTTTGTAAAATTAATTTTAATGTATTTTAAACAGCCATCTATCATTTTCCTTTATTTGTTATTCATATTTATTTACATGATTTATTTCTAATCAGTTTTCATTATCGTTGACTTGAATATAATTATATAATTAATGAGAAATTCATTGTTTGTAGACATAGCTTTTGCTGCAGAGTTATACGAAAGAGTTATAACTCAAAATTCAGAATTATAGATAGATAGACAACAAATAATTCTATGTATTTCTTGAAAGTCTAAATGGCTTTTAAATTCTTCATCTGAATAACGATCGACTATATTTTTATATTGTGTAATACGTGGTCTGAGATCACGTTTTTTAGTATTACGTTTATAAACTTAACGTGCACTCTTCATCTGAGCTAGGCGATTTGCTTTCTTCGAAATTATTACCGCGATGAAGTAGCCGATACCAATGGGGTCACCCATTAAGGACATTTTGTATAAATAGCTATATTTCTTTTAACATAGTCATCCCTATTGAAAAAGGCGCGATTTTCATATCAACCAATGACATTTGCGTATGACATTAATGACATCAACGCCCCATAACCCGTTCCACTAGCTTTTAGGATTGTAACGTCCGCAAGCAAGTGGAACGGCAAAAATCGCGGTCGTGAACGTGGTCGTTGTGAGTCCCTAATGGAACGCCCTGTAAATGTTCTGCAGTTAAAATGATTGGTATATTTTTATATGTCGCCTCTTTGCTTCAATAATAATAATCTTAAAAATAGAAATTCTAGAAAAGTGTTTGTACCTCGGCTCCAAGTTCTTTTTCTGGCATGGTAGATTTCACAAATGAATATTCCGTATTTTGTTTTGGGTGTCAGGGATTGGCCCTAGACTGATCTTTTGTGTATACCACCCATAACACAAGCAGTGCTTGCTTAGTTTGGGGTCGATATCTCACAGCTCCTGCTGGAAAAGTGTATGTAGAGCCGTCCTCCAGGAGCGTCACATATCGTCCGAAGGGATATGCAAATGCATTCCCCCAGCGTTTACAAAATAATGTATACAATGTATGTGCTTCTCTGCCTAATATTTATTTATAAAAAAAAACGTAAACCACTAACACCAACGAATTGTCGACCATAGAACAATATAAAACAAAACCCACGGGAATAATGAGAGTTGCTGATGAATAAGGAAACGTTCCGGTCCGCATTTACATCTACGGTGAGAGTTAGGAAGGCAGTGTCGTATTACGGTGTCCGTTTCGTACGTGCTCGTAACCGCGGATGTGTAATGTGGATATTGTTGGAAAACACCACGGACCGTGTCACCCGGTGAGTTGATAGCACCGCAAACCGTTGGTTTTGATAACCGGTACCGGATTTAGAACGATCGGAAGGAATTGGGTAAAAGTTCTTTATAATAACAGCCCATAAAAGTCCCACTGCTGGGCTCGAGCCTCCCATTTATGGACTAGCCACAAATTACGTCACACGAATTTCATGTTAACCCCTCTCCCGTGTTTGTCACAGTTGGTCACTTTCGTGACACTCCTCTCTCCCTAGTGTGACATCACATTTTTTGCAATTTAATATCATGAAATTAATAATGATCATCTCGATGTGCAGTTTTCATTGAAAACCGGTACCGGATTTAGAACAGTCGAAAAGGTATTAGGTACTTGACACATGTACCAGTATAATAACAGCGGAGAAACGTCCCACTGCTGGACACAAGTCTCTCATTATACGAAAAGGCAGTATACCCGCCACGTTTGTTCAAGGTATGCAGGTTTCATCACAATGTTTTCATTCACCGTTATATTAGCACGTGGTAATTGTAACAATGTGCACAATTTTCATATAGATTACCGGTCCCAAAAACATCATATCTATTACTTCACTTTTGAAGTATCATGATGAAAATTATTTTAATAACTTTTTAAACAATAATTAATTATTACGTTATTTGACATCGTCGTCTTGTTTTACTCTCGTATGACATCTGGCTTCGGTACTTCGTAATAATCATAAAAAGTGTCTCATTTGACTTTATTATCAACTACCCCCTTACCCGTAAGATTTTATTTTAATATGTATTGGTGGTAGGGCATTTGCCCGACTGGATGGCTACCACCCCTGGTCGAAAGTATGTCGCCATAACAACCTTGAGATGTGTTCCGGCATTAGTGACCAGGTTCCAGTCTCCTTTAAGAGAGCAGCAGCGCATTTGTAGCACCTTTGATGTTGCAAATGTCCATAGGCGATGGTAACCGCTTTCCATCAAGTGGGCCGTCTGCCTGTCTGCTGAACTCCTGCAATAAAAAAAAATGTATATTAGTAGCTTACCTCCTGTAAATTCTGTATCATTAGGTAAAGAACTACTACTGGGATACAAGATGTCTTAGTTGTAATGTAAGAAAGTTGGTTAATAAACTGTGTGGACTCGAGTGACAAACCGTGTCAAGCGTGTAAGAATGCCATCGCGATGCAATCTCTGCCCGTAATATTGCTGTTTTATAATATTATTGTTTTATTCGCCATAATAGCAGTCAAGGGAAATGAACACATACAGATTTGGCCAATTAACAATAAGTAAATATCCGTTTCTGAAAAAACTGGCACATACAGAGACTAGAGTATTCTCTTATAATTCTTCTTTCTATTCCCAATCCATAGTAGAAAGTACCGAGCATTTTCCACGCAAGTAATTTCGTGCAACAATAATAATTGTAAAACTAGAATGTCATTGTACTTGAAATGGCACTATAATAAATTCATCCAATCCTTTTGTCTATGCTTTAAAGTCCATAACCAGAGACAACGAAATAGCAAACACAGACAATAAAGTCTGCGAAACAGGAACATTCATCACAGAACGCAATTTGAAAAGGGAACCAAGTTCGACCGCAATTTTACGTCCAATCGGTCATATGACGTTGGGAATAATTTAGTTCGTGACATCTTTTACGAGGACGCCCGTTGTAAAACGCCAGTACGTCCGAACAATAGACGTTTCAATGGCCCGTTTCGCATTGTACTGTCCCGGAATACAGCGGTCTCTGGGAATAGGGGTGTTTGTCATTGTGTAGTACGACGGACTTGGCCTAGTTAACGGGACCGACGAGTTTAAGAAATTTTACTATAGTCTGCAAAAATAGGAAGTAGGTTGGTATAAAAATAGTTCGTATGCCTTTGGTATGTGTAAACAGCTATTACATTACACGATTTTAAGAAACAGGGAGTCAGGGTCCCTGTACAGGGCGATCGAGTGGTTCCGAACTCCCTAGCTCCCTGCCGCCCTGCCGATTGAGTAATGTAATAGGGAACAGGGAGGCAGGGAGCTCTAAGCTCAGTCGCTGCGGCGCGAGCGCAGAGTTAATACGTTGTATTGTATGATTTTGGATAGAAGAGGTTGAGATATCAAGAAACTAAATTTTAAATCTTGATAGCAGTTTCCAATTGCTAAGGATCGTAAAGTAACAACTAATCTATGTTTTGCACTCCCCCTATCTCTTAAGATAGTTTATTTATTCTATAAAAGGAGCTACTAAGCTTAATAGTTCGTCAAATTGGTCTGCCCCTACTCTTAAGTAGTTTCGTAGATCTGTCGGGTCCAAAACGCAGAGCATTTGCATATTTGATAGTTTGTTTCTAAGGAGCAAATATTCCTTCACCCACATCCTCCTCTTCTTCCTTTATGAACACTTCATGGTAGTAAGCGCCAAAGTCGGTGCCATAGCGACAGACGTGCACAGTTATACACGTTCACATTAAAACTGAGAGAAAATCACACAGGGTGCGGTTACAAGCGTAAGTGTAATAAGCGGCACCCTAACTGGTAGGCAGGACATCCGATAGACAGGGCCTTAGAAATCGTGTAATGTAATAGCCGCTTTACTCCTAAATGTCATATTAAGTTATAGTATGTTTTTCGAGGTTGTTTCGGACCTTCCAGCTACCATCCTGTCTTTGTTGGATCCAGAATCTTACGGAGATCTTCCTTTCCGCTACTAAAAGCTGGTCCTCCTCATTAAGGGTAAGCGTCCCAGCTTCGCACCCATACGTCAGGATGGGCCGTATGACAGTTTTATAGATCCTGATTTTGGTTTTTTCTGTTTAGAAGCCTGGCCACCAGTACCTTATGCAGGCCTGCACAACACCTCAGGGTGTTTTGTATACGTATAAGTGTTTCATCCTCTCTGGTGTTTTTATCGATGACTGTGCAGCTCAGATATTTGATTTTGGTTCAAAAGCAATATAAAGCTTTGCGTTCAGACCACCATTAGGAAGCTGTGCGCGTGCCTGGTGCGCAGGGTGCGGCCAGCACCAACGCCGTCCTGGCGATGATTTCCGATAGGGTAGACTGTACCTACGTTATACACTGCTGCGCTATGCATAATAGTATAGCCAACATAACTTGTGGTATATATATATATATATATATATATATATATATATATATATATATATATATATATATATATATATATATATATATGACAGTTAGTGGGCGTCATCAGGATAAAATGCGAGCATAAAACACAACGGCCACAGTTTAGACACTTTTAATTTAGATTCGATCAACATTTTTAGTTTAGTTAGATTAGTTTAGACCGAGCAGCGGGTTCAGGGCACCGCTCATACTTCCAACTTCAATACTTTCTTTAAAATTCTCTACGGTCCAACTCGACCCGTTACCATCACTCGAATGTGCCACAAAAACTCCTCCGTCTACCGAAGTAGATACTACTAAAGTATAGAAGGCATCTTGACCCCGCTCAAGACATGCTCTGCTCTCATTGGTCGTTTATTAAATTACAATATTCATAACTTTTATTAGGTTATAACGATCTTCAAGTTATAGAAACATTTAACAAATCAAATAAAATTGAATTAAGAATTTTAAAAGTAATTAAAAGGCAAACAAATAACATTGTGCGTTTATAATCCAAACAACAACGATTATATATATATATATATATATATATATATGTGAATAAGTGTGAACGTTAATATGTGTGTATGTGTACAACTTTTTAAATTGTGTGTATTAATTTTAATCTGAATAATGTAATGTAATATGTATTAATACTATGGGACATGTTTTAATACATACAATAAAATTATAAATAAATAAATAAAATAAAATACATAATTAGTACAAGTCGATACCTACTGCAAAAATATTTCATTTCTTAAATAAATCTTAAAAACACAGGAAGTTTGGTCTATACGTTCTGATTTCTCTGATAATGGTTCGTTTCCAATAATGCTCGAGTTGCTTTGTCAAGCATCTATGAAGAACGACCGTCTGAAGTCTGTTCAGGCGTAGGTCGTTCTCCGGCGTAGCAGTTCCGCCTTGGGCACACCGCAATTAGGCCAACAGTATCGCCCACGATTCGCATGGATTTTATTTAAATATATAGGTTGACGGACTATTGCTGAATAAGGGGCGGTTGCTATATCTTACCACCGTTCATTTGCCGTGGCATCGGTTAAAATATGACATAAGCTCCATACAATTAATGACAAAATTCAACCGATAGAAGTGCAAGTGATTGAATAATAAGATATAGGAACCGGATATAATAGAATATACTTTGAATGAATGAATGAAAATTATGTTAAAATGATGTTGAATAAAGAGCGTCGATGTGCGTCTCGTCGCTTAGAACGTTTTTTATTTATTGATTCTGAGGCGACGAAGTTTGCCGGGTCAGCTAGTATTTCAATATTTATCTGATTTACAGTAATTTACATTCCACGTGCAGTGAAATTCCGAAATGGATTCAAATATTGGTGGTTGGCTGTAGACAATTGAGTGTTCGTTATACTAGTTGATTATTGATGTTGTGCGTACACATCGGCGCGAGTGACTGTGTGAGTACTGATGTCATAATCCGTTCGGACTGGTGTGTACCACGCTTTCTTACTTGTGAAATGTTAATTATGCCCAAAATCCATGATCATTATAATGTCGTCGTGGTTTCTATATATTTATAATTAAATCCAGGTAGCTAACTTTGTCCAAATGTTTCTAGGAAAAAGTAAAGAAAGAGGAGTTCGGCTAGATAAAAAAAAAACAATTATGCAAACAGGAAATGTAGGCGTCCATTAACATAATTCAATTTCGTGGTTTAGTGCGCGTGCGACACGGGAATCGTGGTGTCACGTGACAATTTCTTTCTTAAAAACAACTGTATGGTAGGGCTGTCAGTGACATTGTCATTAAAACAATATTAAATCTTTAATAACATTCTAAGCATGCCGTGGTACATTGAAGCAATAAAGAAAAACAACTGGAATAGACTAAATTGTTTGTTCGAGATTCATGTAAGAACTACTAGGCCGAATTCGATGCAGTTTTAGCTGTTCGACAGACACAGCTTAGACTTAAAATCTACGCTAATTTGTGTCCCGGGAATCCCGCGGGAATTTCACGTCAAGCATGGACGAAGTCGCGGGCATATCCTATGTGATTGTATGTGGATAAAATAAATAAATAATAATAAAATCGGCAGACAAACACACACATTGTATAACCCCAAATTAAGCAAGTTACGCTTGTATTATGGATTATATACAACTGACAACTCTGGACTCGATCCTAGACACCCATTTCATAGTAAATAACGGAAAATCCATCTCCCAAATTTACCATGCCAGAAATCGAATCCGGGGCCACTGCGTTATACAGAAGCCGTCAATATGAAATTAGCGATTAGAAAATCAATAACGAAACACCATTCTTTAAACCAGTCTGAACAAAACTGGGGACCTAAGATGGCTGCTTTCGCAGATTCGTATTACGATTATGACGAATATAAAAATAAAATGGAACTTTATGCTATTTCTATATTTATGCTATTTCTAGTATATCTAGACACGTGTTAATTTCACTAAGCGATTTTCCAAAGGCGGCCGCTTGAGGCACCTGGACATATTTACCTATGTTTATAGCTTTTACTTGCTTTTTCGCTTTAACTGAGTCTATGACTTGTTTTAATAAATTGACACACCCCTGTGACAAACGAAATGTGTGTGATTCATACGTCAAACCGTGTCCGCGGCGTGCGCGAGCGCATATTGATGCGCGCGCCCTCTGCATCCTAACTAGTTTAACTAGCTGACATCTGTTAGCCGGATTGCTACGCACTTAGATTGTTCAGATGTGCGCTCCTAGAAACATCGCCAGAACATACCTGGAACAAAGAAATCAAAATAAATATGCATCGAAATATGAATTATTAACAAATTTAATATATTGTTACAAGTGCGGGACTCGAATAAAAAATGCAGTTGGAATTACTATAGAATTTAATAAACTATACAAACACGTATAACACAGGTAGAAATATAACTGGACACAAACATTACATTGCACGATTCAATAACACGCCCAAAGGCCGTAACTATATAGCTTATCGAATGTACAGGTCTTGCTCGTATCGTAATCGTCGCTTGACTGACTGACCCCACCGTTCAGGCATTGTTTTATACTAAATAATTCAATACAACAATCCACCGCGTGGACTAAATAATCCAAGAAAACGTAATCAGCACACCTGTGGCCATAATCAAGTACAGTAACAATAGGATGTTTTTCTTACATACAAATTTTAAACACAAAATAAACAAAAGAAGTCCAAATTCGGGCAGGTAATAAACTGCAGGTCACTTTATCGGCGTGTAAAAATATTAAAGCTATGAAAATAAATTAAAAATATTATAAATCGATTCCAGCTCGCTGTCAGTTGTGATTGTTCCCAAAACGTTACCGATATTGCCACGCCGAATGGCAACGCTTAAGCACAAGCCCTTTGGTCACATGAGAGTTGTATAAAAAAACTCAGAAATTCTACATAAACACGAACGAAACTGTTTCTTTAACATTACTTTGTATAATCCTAAAACATAATTCACCTCAAAATACTAATAAATTTCCCAACAAACTATTAATCACAACAGAGTTTGCTCATGCTGCAGCATAAGATCGGTATCGTTGTGATAAATGTTCGGATCCGATCAAATTTAATTATACTGTGTTACTAAACTAAAACCACTCTAAGATTTTTTAACAATGTTGTTGCGACGTACTCTATCTTATCTATGGTCATACGAGTGTCTATAGTGGATATACAATAACCCAGCCACTGGTTGCTGTCGCGCGGCACCCCCACATTTTGAAGTTATAACTTCTCATTGGAGGGAAAGCAATGAGAGTTATCTACTGAAGATAACGCTGATAACAGCAAGGTACCCCTCTTTTAGAGAAGTAACCCATGGGCTAATACTCCACTAAAACCTCATTCCTCCAATATGCCTCGAGCTCATGGTAGGAAGAGCATGAGACTTAGAACGTAGTTAGGCCGACGCTGATCCTGTGGCACCGCCATTGTTGCAGCATCGACGCGACGGTGTTGCGAGTGGATCATAGCGGCTGTAAGTAGCGAGTCGCGGCCATAGCTGCGAGATAACCAATATTTCAATACCGCTTAATCTGCCTCGACAAACGTGACGGCTATAATTTCTATTCCCCTAAAAAAATTGGGTGGCTCAAGTCCGTAATGTTCCACTGTTAACATTACGGACTTTTATTATTATATACTTGTTATATTACTAAAATAACAAAATACTCAGGTACTCAGTACACGTAGGTACAGAGTTACATGCTCGCCTATTTTTCTTAAAACAAACAGTATAATAGTAGAAGAACGTGAAACCACATTGAAACCGAACCGTGCATAAAGTGAACAAATAAAGCAACAGTTTCAAAGTTGTGGAACAAACAGACAGACAATTACGGGGCCCAAGTTTGCGCAAATCGCACTCACGGGACGTGAAACGGCTCTGTGCAATAAGTCCTATTATAATCTATGACATTTACAAGTGTTACTATAATTGAATTAGGTAAAACGAATCGGTAGCTAGTAGGTATAACACGACCGATTGCGAAAGATCTGAACGCGAAACCGCAGAAACGGTTCAAGGCGTCGTTTTTAATCTCGCCGGCCTATCGGATCGATTTGCAATATTTTTGATGTGATTGTCGCAATACCTTATATTACGTTTCGTTTCACGTGTCAATCTTTATCATTTGATTATTTACCTTGATGGTGAACGGGTCTTTTAATTGGACATTATTTTGACATCTATTGTTATGGTTCATAATTATTTACAATAGGTACGCTCAACGATTAAGACTATGATATTGTTTTGACAGTTATAACTGTCGAAACGGTTTTTGTTCAAAAATGTTTTTAAAATTAATTTCTTTAAAACGAACAATGTATTTTCAAATGAACTAACTATTGTTACGAGTTACGGGACTCGAATTAAAATGCCGTTAGAGTTACTATATAATTTATTAAAACTATACAAACACGTATAACACAGGTACAAATATAACTAGACGCAACCAGTACAAACGCAGTGCACGATTCAGTAACACACGCAGTCCGTCACTATGTAGCTTATCGAATGTAAACACGTCTTGCCTCGCTTGCGATTACCGCTTGAGGGGCAGTCAACTGCATGGGGACATTGCTTGATACTGCACAATTACAATATATGTTTCGACCGCGCAGACTGAATTTTTAAGAATTACACCTGGGTTATGCCTACCATAAAAGATTACAATACACAATGGGATGGTTTTCTAATTACAAATTTTAAAAGAAGACGGTCATAAAAGCGCTTCAATGTTATTAGCCCTATCGACGCCGGCGGGTAATAAATGCGCTTTGTTTGCAGCTGGCCCAAATTGTAACACTATGAAAAGTTTTATTCTAAGAAATAATTTCTCAATGCCTGAAAGCTAACATACATATTTGATATGCATAACGTACAGACCAGCTTTCCAAGTTGCGAGGAACACATTTAAAAAATACTGTTGTATGAATAAAACAGGTTGTTTCATATTTAATACTCATTCATGTTACAACATTATATTAGACAAATAACCAATTGATACCTAATCTTTTGATGAACAAGATATAGCAACAAACATTTTCAAATATACCAGACACATAACTTAGCAACCAGCAAAAACCAAAGTCGCTATACCAATTAAAATTCAATACAAATCATCACGAATGTGTCATCGGAGCGTGAAAACCATTACGTCAAAGAACGTGAGGCAAATGTCGTAAACTACACGCCATACACCAGTTTTATGTAGCTACAAGACGTTTTGCCCTAAAACGATATAGATCGCCGTTTCGTGAGGCATGGCGTGCGAACAATACGCAACGAAGCACGTATTTCATAACGAACCATCACGAAGATACTGTTAGTAGTAGCAGTATTGTTTATTCTTCAACGCTCTCTAAAGGAAGACTGGAACCTGGCCGCAGATGCCGGAACACACCGGCAGGAACGGAGAAAGAATACAATTTCGTGCGGCCGGGCGGCCTCTTTTTTACAGCAGGAGTTCAGCAGACAGACAGACGGACCAATTAATGGAAAGCGGTTACCATCGCCTATGGACATTTGCAACACCAATGGTGCTACAAATGCGCTGCTGCTAATCGCGGTCACTAATGCCGGAACACAACTTAAGGTTGTTATGATGACATGCTTTAGACCAGGGGTGGTAGTCATCCAGTCGGGCAAATGTCCTACCACCTGGCAGGCCTGTCACCTGGCTTGTCGTAAGAGGCGAAAAAACAACCCAAAGCTTGGTGGTAGGGCATTTGCCCAACTGGCTCGCTACCACCCTTGATCTAAAGTATTTTGAGCACGAAACATTTATTATTATTCAAATATTTTCGCCTATTTTAAATATCTAGGTACAATTTTACATAACTAATCATTCCTCCCAATATACCTGCACAGTAGAACAATAATAGTAGCGCGGGACCGTGTACGAATCGTGTAAACGGAACAGAGCTAAGAATATGCATGGTATGCAGCAGGCAACACTGCTATTTCCACTTGCGAATAAAATTTAATATACCTTATTTGAATGTCGGAAACTACGCAAAAGAACACTGCCGATCGGAATTATAAGTTTTGTAAAACTCTAGCAAACCGTTCATACAGTTTCTAAATGTAAAAAACAAATGTCAGTCAAAGACGGATCGGCGCGTTTCACAAGTCATTCATCTCAATATTTGTGCAAGTTTCCTTAACAGCCGATAGATAGGTATGACATGTTTTCAAAGTCGTTCTTAGATTGAGGATGAAGTATTGTTTCCTCCAACAAGCATCACGTGTAGGCAATATTAATGGGTTAATTAACCGCAAGAGTCTCGGTTCATTGTATTAATTATTGTTATTTTGTAATTAACAACTTAACCTCTACGTCGCGCACGTTTGTTAACTTACTCTTGGCAACGATTAGACTTTTAATCTATAATATAATAAAATTATAAACATGCCACATTTGTGCATTACATACATACATACATACATAACTTCACGCCAGGTGCCTTGCGGGGTAGGCACGAACAACAGAGTGCCATACAGGCTTATTCTTACACACCTCACTTGCTTCTTTGACATTCATAGCTCTTGTGATGCACGCTCGTCTGTTCTTAAGGCTCCTAACATCACCTTCTGCTATTACACGATCAATTTGATCATGGAAGGTGTGTCGTGGCCTTCCGCGACTTCTGTATCCATCCACTTTTGCATTGTATATCTGTTTAGTCATTCTTCATTTGTGCATTCAAGTTATTAAAAAACTTCAACGGACCGTTTTCGTAGAAAGGGATACAAAGTTTTTGCTTCACTTCACGTATTAATATATAGGTTTATCATCACTACATAGTATAAAACAAAGTCGCCTTTTCTGTCCCTATATCCCTACGTGCGCTTAAATCTTTAAAACTACCCAACGAATTTTGATGTGGTTTTTTCCAATAGATAGAGTGATTCAAGAGGAAGGTTTATATGTATAATACATGCATCATATACTAAGGCAACATTGCTAATTTTAGAGGTTTCTATGTAGTGATGCCCGTGCGAAGCCGGGGCGGGTCGCTAGTTTTTATATAAATCACTGCGATGCATCCGAATCGAAAGATAGAAGTGAATCGTCTAATATCAGATTCATACACCGCTTCACGTATTATAATGTAGCAAAAATACAAAAAAAATATTAACAGTCGTGTGTTGGAAGTGTGAATACTCACCTAACGAACCTTTGATATTTCACACGTCGCTCTTAAACAGTCAATCTTAACAAGAAACGTATGCGAATATGTGCTAAGAGTCTTTTATGGACAACGACGATTGTTCAGCTCAAACATGAGTATGAAAGCTATATTGTGGTCTGGAGAACTAATGATGTAAAAGCAATACTCGGAATGTAGTTTAAGGTAAGCGTCCACATGCCCGCATCGGACGCTTCGAACCATAGATCACTTCGAACGTATCGTATCAAACTGAGGCCCAAGTCTGTTATTACTATCTTATCAAAATTGCCGGACACTACCGTCTCAGTCGTAGTTTTGCCTGATTTCGGTATTCTGTTAACTCCAATGGGGTGCCCGTGATCTTTATAATCTAAATACATATAATTGAAATCCACGTATATAATGACTCATCACGATATCTCAGGAACATAATACTTATAGACTTGAAATTTGGCATGGACCTTCCCAGGGCCGCGCCGACCCCCCACAGCACCTGTGTGCGAAAACTATGAAGCGCCTTTTTTCCCGAAGCTGCATATTTCAACTTATTTTTTTTATTATTGTTAATTTTGACCGAAATAAATGCTCTCCAGTTATATATACCTAGATAACATTTTCCTAAATAGGTATAACCAGTTCGATTCCGCTTGCCAATTACTGCATAAATCCACTATAAAGAATAATTATGTTGTTGTGTAAGTGTAACAAAAATAATTTCGACGGCGGCGCCCCTGTCGTCTTGGCGCCTATGTGCGCCGCACACTCCGCACATAGGGGCGGCGCGGCCCTGGACCTTCCTTTTGCCACGTAGAAAGAACGTTTTTTACGGCACGCGAAGCGGGCGGGTATCAGCTTGTTACTTATAAGCTAAAATCTGCGAATAAAATGTTTAGAATGTTGGTAGCTTTTAGATAGATAGATAACTCTTTATTGTACACCAATACAAATATGAACTTAGACTAAAATTATATCTATTTATGTTACAAAGGGCGGTCTTATCGCTAACAAGCGATCTCTTCCAGACAACCCCAGGAATGAATTTAGATGATAATGGCGTTTAGTGGTATACGTAACATATAGTACAAACTACTTACATTTTAATAATAAATACACTCTATATATATATATATATATATATATATATATATATATATATATATATATATATATATATATATATATATATATATATATATGTGTGTGTGTGTGTGTGCGTGCGTGTGTGTGTGTGTGTGTGTGTGTGTATATATATATATATATAATTTATATAAATATAATACATAATTTTCAATATTCATTTCCCACTTGATGAAAAGCAGTTACCATCACCTATGGACATTCGTAACACCAAAGACGCCACAAATGTGCTGCCGCTCTCTAAAGGGAAACTAGAACCTGGCCACTAATGCCGATACACAACTCAAGGTTGTCATGGCGGCTTACTCTAGACCAGGGGTGGTAGGCATCTAGACGGGCAAATACCCTACCACCTGGCTGTGGGTTGTTTTATCGCCTCTTAGAAATGGTATTCTTTCTCCTTTTCTGCATGGATAAATATTTTGTGAGACATGAGACTGAAAGTTTGTTAAACAAACTCAAAACTTGCCCGACTTATTCTAATGATAATATTATACATTTTTTTAAGGATGTCATTTCGGTGAGTTAATTCGAATTAAATCAAGTTTTCTGCGAACAAAGTGACGGGATCAGAAAGTTAAAAAATAATAAAAAAAATATAAAAAACTTACTCAAATAGTTTCTTAAAACCAGGTGTGAATGTATAAAGTACACAACTTTGCACATACATAACGGGTTTGTGCGGCGGACATCCTGGAACGATTTGCATACTTAAACACGACGCCATTAGACCAAGTGTCGCGAGCTAGCAAATTAGTCTGTGGAAAACGAGCCCGGTTATGTGAAAACTAGATTCCTCAGAGCACACTCGTGAAGGATTTAGGCTCGATTCATACTGTTATGTGGTTCACGATTCAATCTCGGTCCGTTGCCGGTCCGGTCAAAGATTCTTAAACAAGAAAGAATCGAAGAATTGTCTCTGTCGTATCGATCTAGTTCCAATCCGATATCACGCTAGTTCCAGTAAGTCGAAAAGAATATTTGACCGATGCAAAATCGGACCTATCATGACTTGTACCGACAGTGTGAATACGCTTTTCTTTCAACTTAAGACTAGTAGTGTAGAGATAGCGAGGTTTGATCGGACCGAGACTGAAGCGAGATTGAACCATATACGGCATCATATTGAATTGAGCCTTATGCCAGTCCGCCACGGTAGCGAGCCTTGCAATAGTGTATATTGATTTGTAAGCCCCGGGCACGGTCGAGCCCCGACCGAGCCGCGTATACCGCATGATATGATATAGCTAGAGATGAGTAGGTCCAAAGGATACAAGTCCTCAAACCTGCATCGTCGCATTATTGATGGGTGTACTACTAACGTCAATTTAGATACCGGTAATACAGTACCGGTAATCTTGCACGGAACCACAAGACCGGCATCCATACGCAAAGGAATCGTACGCATTTAAAGTAATATTGACTTCATCAGAATTAAAGTACCTTAATGAATTTGATTTAACAAATCTAGATATTTCATAGTCCGTCGGACCCATACGGGTCTTAGGGAGATGGGACCTGGATATGCATCTTTAGACACCGCTGCATATCGGGATGCAGCTCCGAATGATACTGGCACCTACCCACCTCTAGATGTAACATGAATTGCGTTATATATTTTAATATTCTTGAAGTTTTTTAAATCCGTGCCTCACTTGGGCCTCGTACGAGGTACGGTTCGCGCTGGTCAGACATAAACACCTTTAACCTTTGGAGAATTACGGATTTTAGAATGTATCAGCAAATATAAATAATGCAAAACTCAAAGGTTAAAATAGGATAGAAATTGTATTAGATACAAAGAAGTACGTAATATATGTAATTAAACGTTTGTGACAGAACTTATAACCCGGCTGTGTATAGAATGAATATAGTGCCAAGCTAAACTTGTTTATTTATCTTTTACTAAACACCGAATGCAAAAATATAAAACAATACAAATGTATTGAATAAAAATATTTATTTGAAATTACCTTTTGTGATTTTTAGAACCGTTTTGAAAATGAAACTTAGTGTACTACATTTCATTCAATTCATTATTAAACGTGAAATGCAGTCCAAGAAAGTTACCATCACGAATCAACTACACTAGCCGATTTCTTTCCAAGAACCCCATAGTATATTCCATTCAGCTATTAATGTCGCAACGCAACTGCGGGTGGTCTTGATAACGCTTCAACAGTCGGCGAACGGCATTGTGGGCACCGATAACGTAATTAAACAGCACCCAAGTCTAATTTATTGATCTTGCCACTTTGAACATGTTTACTTGCATTTTTGTTTACTTATGGTTAGAACTCTTTAACATTATTGAAAGAAATAACATTATCAGAACATGGACAGCGAAACGGAATTGTCTATTGGCAGATTTGTCTTAGAACACAATCGTCGGGTCTGGGGACACCAAGAGACGTGTGGGACTGGTCGGTTCTCCACGCAGACTTCGCCGTAGCAGAAGTAGTTCCGAGAAATCAACCTGCGCCCTATTACTCAAGGCTTTTCCGGAACCGACGCCCTTTTTAGGATACCCTGGTGGTGGAGTGCTCTACTTCATCAGGGGTAGGATTTTGGATAAAAACCTTTAAGGAGAGGATACTGTACGTTCCCTAAAGAAATCGGGACGTTATTATAAATAAATCAACCTGTCTTGACTCCCTTTTTGAATGTAGTCGAAACAGATTTGTCCAATTGCGTGTGTGATAGCATTGACAGAGCTAATTTGTCTCAGAAACTGGCAATGTCAACTTTTCAAATGAAAACCACAAACATCTACACCAACCAACCCTGACCGACCTACGATGATTAATCAAGGATGTCATAATAAGCGCGAGTGGGCCATTTGTATTCAAGCCCAGTGCACCCCGTCCGTCATTTCGCCGACCTCTTCCTAGAAAGCAATGTCCCATGGCGAACCAAACACCGGATGCGCCACGTCATGCTAGTTATGAATTTTCACTTTTAACAAGCTGATGAAATAGAAAATCTTCCAGTCAACATATGATTATATTGTTTTAAAACCGTATATTATATTTCAAATACTTAGTAGAGTAATAACTAAAATGTTAAAAACGATCTTGTAAGCAAGCCATAAACAATTTAATGAACAATTGAAAAACATTTGGCAAATTTAGAATCGCAGTCGTTCTAACTTCAAATAATTAGGAATAAAGTTAGGGCTGTGAAATTATCACATAATAATTATGTTCCTTATTCGAAAAATTTATAAAATCGGCTCAACGTGCTTACATACAGTACCATAAAGCTTAAAGACAAAACCTATTTAGTTTTTGTTCAACACGTATTTGGCCGAATTTATTATTGCTTAAATCAAGGTATATTAATTATAAAATCATTACCGGCCCAAATCCAACAGTTAGTGGGCTATAAAGAAAATAAATAACTCGTAACAATTAAAAAATCGACAATGGCCAAAGTGCATTAACCAGCGGCCACAAATCGTTACGCCATATCAATAAAAATGATTGTGAATAAGGCATAAAAACCCCACATAAGTTTTAAGGACATAAAACCAATTGCACCAACAGAACTCATGTAAAGTGAGTATTATGTGTCAAGGTGACCGCTTTCAAAGCTCATATGCATATACATGCGAATATATTTGCATTTTCATGTCCAACATGTTGAAACTAAACGGTAGCAATACTTTCTATTGTTAATCTAATTGTTGCTACTTTGTTTAACTTGAGAATGAGCAGGATTAGTGTGCTAAATGAGATGTGTTTTGAAATTAAGCTCAAGCTGAATATGGATTTCAGAATGCAAAACTTCTGTACTGTTTATATAGAGCACTGTGTAGTTCTAGTAGTAGAAATAGTTCATTGCATAATTTACGAAAATATTGCCTGTGTCATGTATTATTTTTCATATATTAATAATATCAAAGAGAACGCGGTTTCATTCTACACTGGCACACTATAAGTGCCCCTCATTAAAGATGTTACCAAAGACAGTAGTAGTAGAATTCGCATTAAAGGCAGGCAAAGGAATCTTAGTCCATACAACCAATTCTGATATTTAATAGGTCTTCGTATCCCTAGTAGCGCAGTTGTATTGCAGGCTACAACCGACGCCATTCAATGGAGTTATTGTGAAAACTCGAAAGGCCACATCGGACTATATACAGTTCACAAAAACACATTATTGCTACTCAAAAACTATCAATATCCCAGAACTATTGTTCATTTTAGACTAATTTTGCACATTTATAGAAAATAAACCTGCACAGCACGTCTCCTTTCAGTTCACGGCAAAAACTCCTGCTGTAGTAAATTTTGGTAAAAGTAAAAATCAGGTAATCGGGTCGGGTTTTATTCATAATTTTATAAAAATAAATATAATGTTTCTTAATAACTTTTTATTTAAGTTATAGTCTCCAAACTTCTAAAGACTTTCGTTTTGTTCTGAGCTCCGGAATAATTTCAACGACAGTATTCGTTAAGTTAGCGGATTTTGGGGCATTTTCGATTCAATGCGTCTTTATTACTCAACAGCCCAATGGCGAAAACAGTCGATATTTTCATACTCCTACAGATCACTTCATCGATTTATAAAACAATTGCAATGGTGTCACAAGTAGTTGCTCTAATTAAATGACTATGTAATAAGAGGTATTGAACAATGAAGACACGTTTTTCTCCCACACGATCTAATAATAGTTTGTTAAAAGTGAACTTCTCTCATAACTTGGATAATATAATCGTATGACAAAACATAGTATACTCTCGTTTCGGTTGGTATTTAGCAATACACAGTTAGAAATGGCAACACTAAAACGGTCTAGTGATGGCATTCGTACCGTTTTTTGATTATTTCGTTTCGGTGCGTAATGCCGTTGTGTAATTTCGATCGGCAGAAGGGTTGCCAATAGAGAAAGCGAATTTTGGAATTTATAACAAACTGACAGGTTTGGTTGTCCTGCTCTGAAAAAATAAAAATCTATAACCCGATTGCAACTGGGTCCAATTTTGAATCAAAACTATACCGGGACCAACTCAAACACGCACAAAAGAAATATTCAAATCGGTTAATCCGTTTTTTATTTTTAGCGAAACTAAAGAACAACAATTGATTTTTATAAAAGATGATAATAAAATCAGCATGTAAATGTCACTCTAACGGATCCACGCTTCTCCATTTCAGAAGAATGGATAATCTCTGTCTGGAATTGAAACCACGTCATTTGAATGAAAAAATATTCTCTATGTACAAAAAAGTGTTCCTTTTTCAAATCTGACAACCCTAATCATCGCGCAACCGGGAGGTCATTGTGTGTAACGGAACGGCACCAGGCACCGCTGTTGTGAGATGAATTCTATTACCGAGAAAACAATGACTTTAGTACCATCAGTTCCTTTACAGGTCTACATGCATCAAGTGGACACAATTCTGAAGTAACCTTATTCATATTCAATATTGAATCTATAGTCTAAACGCAGTATTCATGCTGCTTGCATTTGAAAAAAAATATTCGTCTTATTTTATCTTTTTAGTATGCATGGCTTTGTATGTTATATGTTGTTTTTTTTTTATCAATCTCTAAATAATTATGATTCAGGTGAAAGCTTGATGTAAATATAAATATGCCTGATCACAATTATAGTAGTAAGTATATATATTCTACAACATGTTCTCCACTTCACGCGACCATCAGCAACCCTTATTGATGCCAAACAAAGGACAATTATAGTGGTAATTTGAAATGTTTCAATTTACAATAGTTCAAACTTTCTACACAATTATAAATCTTAATTTAGATAACAAAGTTATCAAATATTTTTTTTTTGTTCAAAGTACTTACTCGGTATTTATTTGTGAGAGTCGACATATAACCACCAATGAAATCATCATTCCAATCATAACTCCAAAAAAGTCTATGATAACTTTTCATGGCACAAAGCCTATGCACCTAAACTTGAATATAAGAATAAATAAATATTATT
The DNA here is from genome assembly GCA_012273795.1 of Dendrolimus punctatus. Lineage (NCBI taxonomy): Eukaryota > Metazoa > Arthropoda > Insecta > Lepidoptera > Lasiocampidae > Dendrolimus > Dendrolimus punctatus. Next base: position 2,403,200 of record CM022537.1, read on the forward strand.
AATCAATTCACGAAACGTACAAGTTTGTACAGAGTAAACAAACTTGACATTTCTCGATAATGCCTTCCGAACCAAAGATTCGCCCACTTGCCGACCAACTGGGTTATTACCAACCCGCGTAATGGACATCATTTTAATGGCATTATGGTAACGATAGTCCTCTTTAGAGGGTTGTCACTAAGCTATTCAATTTTTATTTATAAAGAATGGGTTCGCGTTTGACCGAAATTGCGCCTGATGTCGGAAGATACCTGTACACGCGAGATTTAAAGACACCTAGATTATATTCTTCAGGAGAAACAGACGACGGTATAAAGTTCTACTCTTCAGCGGTGCGTATAATGAACATGGAAGCATAGCGTTTCGTCCGCTTCGTTGGTATTTCCACCATACATGATGGCGTGACTGCGTGCGGCTGGTTGTCTGGTGGTAAAATGGTGAGGAAGGAACCAATTCATGTAGTTCCGTGGCACAATCCCCGAAGTGTATCCTATAGAATACCGACAAACTAGCGACTTTACGTCGATGACTTACGCTCTGAAGCCTGTCATCAAATAGTCAGTCGGTTATCGCCTATCAGTTTCCTAGCTCTTTTCTCTATTGACTCGAGTGTCTCTAACTGGTATTTAGCTGAGCCATCCCAAAGATGAGAGCAGTATTCCATGCAAGACCGTACTTGTGCTTGATAAAAATTCAAAATAATACAGTGATATACTGTTTACATATTATTTACTATCTATGTTCTCTATACATTACTTTAATGGTTAGGAGTCTTCCAACTGAAATTATTAGTATTAAACCTTTTTGATTGTTATATTGTCCTTTAGAGAAGACAGTGACTACAAGTGGGCTTTCAAAATTAAAGCATATAATGATAAGATATTTGCAAGTTCGAAAACCCTGGTTTGAATCGACCCCGACTGACGCGCCAAATATGACGCGTTCCAAATCATAATCAACGAATGACCCTCAGTAAAACACTGTCATGTGAACTTGGCGCCAAAGTGACCCCCAAGATTGTGAGTAAATATTAATAATCTGTACTTTATGCAATATTGTTATTGTAAAGTTATTACACCTACAACAGTTAATAATTTTGTTTAAATTTATCTAAATAGTAAATATTAGAATGTTATTCATCTTAAGTTACATTAAGTTTTTAAGCTACAAACTTACTCTAACTGAATATGAATAAGATCGCATTTTTAATATTTCGACACCGTTTTTAAGCAACTATTTAAAGAGAAAACTTGAATTGTAGTTTTTATATTTTCTTTAAAATGGACTGTAGTTGTAGGATATTGAATTTATAAGCAAGACTTGTTTTTTTTAATAACAATTGTTTAATGAAATTTCGTTTTTCCAGGTGCCATGAGAACTTCCACGCTTGACTTTGACAAAGATCTATAATTAGGTTGACTAGATTAATTTCAATAATTATAATTAATTGCCTAACCTGTATGGTCTTACTTCCTTTGGCTGCCATTGTAATGTATAGAATAAAAACTTTTACTCTCTAGCCTGTATCATCTGGGAGCCTTTGTCTATTATCGTAACGCATTGAACAAAAGCAATTCTTGTTGTAATATATGTCAATGTCACTGTAATGGGTGACAGTTGCCAACTGTCAGATATCAATGTAATATACTCTGTGAAGAATAAAATGAACTCTCTCTGCGTTAAATTTTGCACGAAGTCGTTTCAATAAATTAGAATCCTAATTAATCCTAAAACAATTCTCGATGAAAACGATAGGTAGTTAATTCTATAGGTAATCATTTAAACTAAACGAAAAATCTGATTGCTCCGTGTCATTCCATACCATCATTACTAAAAACTTAACCACTATAAAGATTACTTTAAATATTAAACTTTAATAAATTATTGCGGAAATCATATAATTAAAATATTTAAGGCAAAATCTAAGCTGGACGCAGAATCTCCATAACTCGTGGTCGTAACGAGTGAACAGACTATCATGTTACAAAGATAACGTTTACTAAAATATATCTGTAAAGTAATTGCTATTAAATAACATCGTCAAATAAAAGATAATTGCATATTTAATAGCATCTTGATGGCGTCTATTGATAGGTGATTTGATATTGTACTCAAATGTCAAAGAGTTTTTATGTTGCCATGCGTTCATGAGACCTCAGTATATAACTAATATAAATGTAGTGTAATATTATAAAACATATTTTTGTGTCAATATGAAGCGCCACTATTTGGAAATAATATTACTTACTATTAACAGCACGAACATTACAATGAATTTAAAATAGAGAAAAAGTTTTATTCGAATAGATGATACGATACAAGTTGTTACACGGAATACACGTATAGGGATGTGCCAATAGAAAGTAATTATATGGTTATTTATTTATTTTAAATTTAAAGTAATTTATTGTTGGTTTCATTTAAATTCATTTATTTGGTTTTCCAATTATTTATGTCTGTGTATATTTTTTTTTCTTAAATTTAATTTAAATCATTTTTCTAGGATTGTAAGGTACTTCTAGGGTACTATCTCAAATCTAACTTATCTTTAATACAACATTAATTTTTACTTATTACTCTCCGTTTTTTGAATTTACACTGTTTACTTCTTTGTCCTTACTATTTATACTTACTTTCTCTTAATTTTACACATGCTGAAGATATTACATTAACGACTGTTCTTTGTGTGTACAAAATATTAGAATTTATTTTAACATGTTCCCCTCAATTACGTCGTCATTATGGCAACGCGAACAAAGTTGCATATTTCCTTTAACTTAGGTTTAGGAAGTTGTAAAATAAGGAATCAAAAGACGGAGGTTTCGCTTCGCTTTGAGAAATTCTTAACTAAACAGACATACTCGTATCCTTTACCTATTCGGTTAAAATAACGTTTCCTATTACCGATATAGTGTAAAAGCAATAAAGTTATTATTATATGTCAGTATGGAATTTTGTTCATTACTAAATATAGATGTGCATGATTAATGTTACTGCTAAATCAGGATAAAATACATTTATTAATGACTAATACTAATTGCATAGGTATATAGGGACAATGCTATATTTAAGTCGCAGTCAATTTTCCTCTTTTTTATTTTTTAACAAGAGCTTAGCAGAGAGTGTCCTGCCCTGAAAACAATGAAAATCTAAGACCCTAATTTCTAAAATTTAGGAAATGTGATTCATTCACTGATCGATAGCAAAATTTTATGTTATAATATGTGTGATATTTTTCAACCCAGTAATCTCGCCTGGTAAACACTTTCCATCAGGTGTGCCGTCTACCTGTCTGCTGACCTCATGCAATTACGAAAATCTCTACAGAATTCTAGATACATAGATTAATTACTTCGTACACGTCACGCGGAAAGTTCTCGTCAGAAAATCCCACATCCGCGGCAGTCTTCATGTTTCTGCAATACAGTCGCTTACGTTGGTACGGCCACGTTTTACTGAGAGCGGCTAATTATGTCGGGAACAAATGTCTCGCCATGCCGCCTCCGACGAGTCCCGGTCAAAGAAGAGAAGGCCCAAGAAATGCTGGCTTGACTTTTTGATGTTGCAGACAGCGTTAAGTGGAGAAGAAAAAGTAGGAAAGCGGACTCTGAGCGTCGGAGCGAACTATCTGAACGCATCCAGGATTTAACACTTAGATGTTGATGAGATTACTGCGTACAAATCAACGTTCAATTTAAAAGGCAACCATGAAAAAGTTGCAAGCAGACAAAACAGGCGGTGCGATTCGCAAGTCCACATGAAATTACATAGCACTTCGCAGTGCACGCTGCATTATTTAATTTGAACGAAACGTTAAAATAGCCCCGGAAACTCACGTTCAAGGTCAAAATCAACAAAGTTTCACAAACAAAAATATCACAAACTAACACCTTATTTTAATAGCAGTAGAGTTTAAATTTTAATACTAGTGTATCAAATTCGCGTAATTCGTGCGTTGAACTTAAAAAGTTGTGACAGGGGTATTACGGTAATTACCTTAATTTGTAAACACAAAAAAACGACCGCCAACTCGTAGCGAGTTAACTGAGCGAAAAATTAAATATCTATCTGACGAATTGTACGAGTGAATACGCAGTATACACACACATAAGATTTGCTTAAGCTTGCAATTTAATCGCAATTCGACTCAATCGCAGTGTAGTGCGATTAATTTGCAGTGTCATTCTATCACAAAATTGTTAGTAAAATTTATTCATATAAAAAAATTGACAAGAAAAAGAAGATACCCAATTCTTTCATGTTTTATACTGACATACACAAGGGTGAAAAATTAGAATTAATAATAATAAAACTTTATTTATTTCTCCACACAACAGATTCAGAAAGAAACCTGGTGTGTGAGACTGGTGCCTGAAATAGATTTCTAAGAAATCTGTATGACAGATCACCAGTGCTCCACTCCATGGCTAAAATAAAAGATTCTTAAGAATAACTTAAATTTAAAGTTACACAGTTAAGACAGAAATAAGCTATTAGAAAGAAAACGAATGTATGAGCGTGTGTGTGTGTGTGTGTGTGTGTGTGTGTGTGTGTGTGTGTGTGTGTGTGTGTGTGTGTGTGTGTGTGTGTGCGTGCGTGCGTGCGTGCGTGCGTGCGTGCGTGCGTGCGTGCGTGCGTGCGTGCGTGCGTGCGTGCGTGCGTGCGTGCGTGCATGCATGCGTGCGTGCGTGTGTGGGTATATTTGTAGAATATTATTTACTTTATTATATAGGTATGGTCCAAGAAAGGGGAAAATCTTTGGACTAGGCTCGTCTAGGCTCGTCTTTAATAATTATAAATTAATTTATAGGTTGTCTAACTTTGTGATAATTTCATGGAACATGGAAGAGGATAGAAATTTATTTACGTAAAAATGCAACAATTATGAAAACAATAATCTATAGCGGTATCGAACCGTGTAGAGGGTTTCGGAGGTTGTCAGTCATACGTTATTTATACATATTATTAGACAATTGCCATTCAATATAGAACGCGCAAGACCTAAATGCACTTCAAATGAAGTTAGTTCGTAATATACTTAGTATTATTCTTTCATGATACTTTGAAGATTTATAGTAGTACGTTTGTTCCGTACCTTAGGGTGCGGACTGCGAAACAATTAACGCATCCCATCAAGACCCGTTCGTGAGAGCATTATCAATTTTGCCGTAGAAATCTATAATTGCGCAATATTTTCACGGAAACATCTTGATTCGAGAATGCTATTCCAGCAACTAGTTTTTTACGGACTCTACATGATATTTTTAATAGCTGAGTTATAATGAAATTATTGATTGGGAGACTTAATCAGACTTATATTTATATTTTTCAATACTATTTAATACTAATAATGAATGACAAGGGAGTTTGTTTTAAAACAAAGTTACGAGAAAATGCGTTTATTTAATAAATGTATAAATAATTCTTAAGTGAACAATGTTTGTGGGATATTGATTAGTATTTTAAAGTAGAATTATATATTTATTGCGAATATCTAAGCTGTTTGCTGATGGCACAAGAATTTTCTTGGATGGCGTCATTCAGAAACCTACAATTTAGCTGAGCTTTGCTTGAAGATTATTCTAAAAAATGTAATAATGATTAATACCTTCTCAACACTAGCTAATTACACAAATTGTGTATAGCCATACTAAAAAGGGCGAAAACGATTAATACAATCATCATTTTATTTAGATTTAAAAAATAATCGACAGTCATAAATAAGTTTCCTAAAACTCTAGGGTTCAAATATAGTATGTAGACAGAAAAAAAATCAGTCCACGAGCTAAACAAGAGTTTTGCATATCAATGCTATGAATCTTTGCCATGACGAAGATCTAAAGAATGCGCCGGGAAGAGCAGAGTGCTGGTCGATGACTGACTTCCCAAACAAAGCGCCGCCCGCGTGTCCCGAGCCGTAGGCAGATAGGCTCATCCAAAAACAAACCAGCGCGAATAATCGTGATTCACCGGATCGCCTTTTATGGAAGGTCATCGGTTAATATAGTTAATAGTGCGTGTGAGTTGCGTGTTCGGAGATTTCCGCGAACATTCGGCTGGTTCCGTAAAACAAGAAATATTTTAAACGTTGACAAAGATCTGGAAATGACCGGAACATTAAACCCATACAAAGATAAGTTTGTTTATTTTTAGGAAAAATATATTTGCTTTGAATCCGTACTTTAATTGAGTCATTATTTGGTTAAAATTAAAAATAAATTTATGAACTCGCTTAAGTAGTCCTTTAAAGTTTACTTGCCAATATTAATAGTTTTATTTCTGCGAATGCATTCCTCTACCGTTAACAAAAAAAGTATTTATACTTGGCTTGGTTATTTATTTAGGTTTATGGCTTGGCAGCCAGGCCTTTAAGCCATATCTTAATTTACAATATAGTTTCTTCATTTTCTTAAGCCTCTATGTAGCACAGCTGAACTGTAGGTAATCAGCTAATGTAATTCAACGGAGTTTTTGTGACAACTCAAAAAGCCACATTTGACTATACAGTTCACATTTCTCACAAAACACATAACTACTACTCAAAAACTATCAATATCCTACAACTATTGTTCATTTTAGAGTAGTTTTACACATTTTTAGAAAATAAAACAAAGCACCACATCTCCTTTCAGTTCCCGCCAAAAACTCCTGCTTGGCTTGGGGATATACAATCAGCGCGTTCCATTAGTTGCTCACAACGCCCTAAAAGCTCAGTTAGCCGTTCCACAAGGCGACCGCAGTCGCTGTGTTCGTGGTGAAAACGTCACATATAACGTCATCATATTCGATCATACAACGCTCACAACTACCCATGTCAAGAGTTGGGTCGAATAACCGTTCCACTTGGGTACGGATAACGCCGGCAAACAAGTGAAAAGTGAAAAATCGCGGTCGTTGTGAGTCCCTAATGGAACGTACCTAACCAATGTATGATTTTGTTTTGCTGATTTATATTTTAAAAAAAACACCGATTATATGACTTTGAAGACTTCCTGTTGTCAAAACAATGTCGATTACTCTACGTAAATCAAATCTGTAAACGAGGAAATCGTAAGCTAGCTTTAATTAACAGTGACCATAAACGTCCAACCTTCACGTGACACAGCCGAGATTAATTCGCAAACGCGCATTATAGCGGGGCATCGATTTCTCGGCTGACAATCAAATTTACATATATTCGCTTGATTATATCAAGGGTAGGTGTAATTATCTTTTTGAATAGTTGTTTTATTGTTCTTTTAGGGTTCTATAGGCATTATGGCCAAAAATTTTACTCATAATAAATCTCTATCCATCTGTATGTGCGCCTTTGTATGTTTCAAAATGCCATTTTTTTGAATAATTATTAGGTTGTTTTGGATGGAATTCATAGTCTACTAGTTGTGTCCGGGACTTAGACCGTATGTAATTTCTTCGCGATATCCTAATTTTACTCTTCATAACATTAGCTATACCCAGTTAAAGTTCCGTCAAAATCAGTCCAGCCGTTTCAGAGACTAGCCGGTACATCCAGACAGACAGTTAAAAATTCTCAAATTTGCATTCGGTATCTCCTGGTCCGGTCCCAATTATCCCCCCCCCTGATTTTTTAAATATTTTATTTTAACATTACAGACACTTCAATTAAATTGTATAGATATCGCCGGCGTCAGTGCAGGACCTTGAAACTAAATTTTTTGGGACATTTTTTTCGTCAAAATTGTTACATATTACATTTTGTATTTTTATATCACAATTTTGAATAAAAACAATATCACCAAACATGGAGTTACAGAGCGCACTAACGCCGACGATATGCAGCTAAACAATAAGTAAGTAAAACTGCAGGAAAAGAAGAATTATGATTGGCCACCACTTATGTATGCACAAATAACTTAGGGATAAACACAAACTTTAGTACACATAAGCTTATGGAGCAATGTTAGACATATATAATCAAAAATTATAACGATTATTTTAACTATTTTTATAAAATTTCATTCTCTGGAATAATCCTATTAATTAGTCAAATAAAACCGCAAAATGATCTACCAACCAATACTTGATATTCCACACAGGCAACACCGAACCGATTAAAAATCCAAATTGAATCTAATCGTTTATAGTGAGTGCCATTATGCCATGCCATTAGGGTACATAATTGGCACCTGGATAGACGAAAAAGGTTCGGGTGTGACCATTTAGCGATATCGGTGATAGCGGGCCAATCGCCATACTGCCACCATTAGGATACAAACAGGTGTCAAAGTGATAATTAGCGACTAGGGTTGCCATGGCAAAGCTTCCGTTTCTTTAAAAAAAATGCTAAAGCTTAGCAGACAGACTGACGGCCCAACTGTGATGGAAATAAGTTACCATCGCCTTTGGACATTAGCAATAACAGTGGTGCTGCCAATGCCCTGCCTGTAATGTTGTTGTGGCGGCATATTCTAGGCATATTTGTGTGTCTAGAAATGTAATTAGAGTAATGTTTATTTATGTGAGTATAAAGAGTTTTGAGAAAAAAATAATCAAGCTCAAGCCACATGCTGGGATATCTCAAAATTGATCTAGAAGTAATTTTCTTAAACAATATCATATAGATGCACATAAACATACTTTTATATCAGGTGGAAATGTATAATGTGTTTGTCCCTAGTGTAAAATATCTAAAGGTTACGCTAGTTGGAAATAAGTTTTAAGAAACTATGAATAGCAATTTCTTACTAGGTACCTCTAGCAATATAGAATAGCAAATAAGATACCATATTATTATGATAATAATTTGAATATTATAGCATAAAGTCAATTGGGTACCGCTTGTGACAACCCTACATACGATTTGCGCTTTAAGATAAACACTAGTCATTTGCGCATGCGCATTGGACTGTGCCTTTTGCGGCATTTGCAGCTGCATTGTGTTTTTCCTTTGAATACAAAATTTGCTTCAAAGTCATTCCATAACATGAAATATATAGTTGTCATTTTCTAATTGTTGACTACTTTTTTATTGCTAGGCCACAGTAGACAGGCTGACGGCCCATCTGATAGAAAGCGGTTACAATTGCCTATGGACATTTTCAACACCAGTGTTATCAATATGCCTCGTCGAAGGAAAGACTGGAACCTGGACACTAATGTCGGAACACAACTCATGGTTGTTATGGCGTACTCTAGAACAGCATTTGTAGGCATCCAGACGGGCAATACTCTGGCATCTGGTTGTTAGTTGTTTTGTCGCCTCTAACGACAGGTCGCCCAACCGAAGGAGAATATGCTTTGTTCAATCCTGTATCATTTGACGGAGCTTTTGTCCGTTTTTTTCTGTCAAGATTTCTATATTTCGTACAAAAATTCATGCAAAGGTTAATTCACGTAACATTACCGACATTGAGTTATAATCAACTGATTACGAGTTATTTAACATATCACTAGCCACTTTTTTTTCTTTTTAAAGCCTTAGCCAGGATATGTCGCCTTAATAATTAATAATCAACTATTATTTAAATTAGGTGGCGTGTGCAAGATATTTATATATTTTTTTGACAGAGTCTGTTAAGGGCTCTGCCAAAATGCGTATTGCACCAGCCTACATCCAAACAAATTAATATAATTTCTAAGGCTGTTAGTTTGTACACATTCCACTAATACATGCAAGACGTCAGTCATCTTACACATCTGACATGAAGAACAATTTGGTGTAGATGCTAATCTCATCATGTGCAAAAATTTGTCGCGTGGAATTTGTCCAGATCGTAATCATAAAGATATTAAGTAACTTATGCAAAATTGAAGCTAAATAAAATCCAGTTCAAGTATGATTTAAACACGCCTTTACTCAACTCAATAAAAGTAAATCAAGATGTTTAATATATAATATTATTTAACACTCTTTAAATTGGTCCGTGCAGGAACGGTGAAATAATACAATTTCCTCATTCCCGGTTGCCTGTCGTGAGAAGCGATAATACAACCTACAGCCAGGTGGTAGGGTATTTGCCCGTCTGAATGGCTACCATCCTGGTCTAGAGTATGCCACCTTAAAAGTTGTGTTCCGGCATTAGTGGCCAGGATCTAGTCTTCATTTAGAGAGCGGCAGCACAGTGGTAACCATCTTTGGTGTTATAAATGTCCATAAACGATAGTAACTGCTATCCATCAGGTGGGCCATCTGTCTGTCTGCTGAACTCATGCAATAAAATGAAATAAATAATAATAATAATTCTTATTTCTTCAGTAGTATTACAATGACCTTAGTTTATGGTTTGTAAATCTATGGTTCAGACCATGGGTAACAATGGCCCGGCGCCGTACTCTGCCGAGATGCCCATACCGTCCTCCGATAACGTTGTACTACATTCTAGTATACAGTATGTTAAAACATAAATTAGCAATAAGAATCCATACTATAATAAATCTGTAAATGGTACAAATTCGTATATTGCGCCTGTCTGTCTATCTGTCAAAGCATCATGTGAAAACTACTAATCGGATCTAATTGAAACTCGAAACGGTGCTAGCTTAAATCCTGGGGTATAACTGAGAATACCTTATATCACGATAAATAACATCGTTTCCGAGAGATAGACGAAAACAGCGAAAAGGATGGCGCTGTGATCGTGTTTTTTAAATTCACTAACAAATACCTACGTTGTCATAAACCAAATGTCATTCATTGTATTACTTTAAAACAGGTTGGCTTCGACTCTCTTTTGTGTTTTGATGAGCAGTGTGTAGACTGTATGGACTTAGTTTTTTGTTATTATTATATGTAAAAACCCGAATTTAGTTTTTAAATAAGTAACATATAGCTACCTAGAGCTATTCACGCGGCGTCGCCGCGGTGAAAATTCTAGTCTAATTTAAATCCTACGATTGATGAATTGATTTATTTATTCATTCGTTCCATTGAAATTAGGTCATTTTATTATCGATAGGCTTATGTCAGCTGGGGTCCTGGTGTTCACAACGCTATTCGAGCTACTTTGACCCATGGCGAAAGAAGGAATATCGAATTGTTTTAGTCAACCTGCCAACTAAGGTAATAAGCCCAGGTGTTACACCAAGTTCGGAAGCAAACTCTGTTATTGTAGGTCAAGCATATATTTAAACGTTTACACCTTTTTCATTGTCTGACTGATTGCCTGGTCATTGTAAAACTATATTTTCGTCAGTCTAAATACATCTATTTTTCTAAAACACAATAATACATTTTCAGTTACGACACCTACCACTCATTTGCCTAAGGTTGCAGCTAATGTAAATGGAGCACGCTGTATTTATGCGGGGTCGGCGGCATGCGCCGGCGCCGACTCCTCTAATAATAGTCGCATTCCGCTCGTCCGCCTGGAAGGGCTCACCTCGTGCGCACCTGCCCGCACTTTCCTTTTTCATATGCTTTCGCTCTATTGATTCTTTGTATCGGCAGACAGACATATTATATCTTTGGCCTAGGGGCTTATTGCGGCCGATTTAGGGGAGTCGTTTAGTGAAATTAACACATGTTTGGGTATACTGGCAAGCTTAACACGTGACAAAGTCTACTTTACTTCGATATTTGTTATATTCGCAAAATAAAACGGCCACTTTAGGCACCCATGTACATAGTGTGCTGTTTCATACTTATAAATACGATATGATACTTTTTAAGTAATCTAGCATCAAAATCATCAATGTACTTTGGCCCTTTTATCACCAAACGTGTCTTCTCTACTGGGTACTTTGGGCGAGTGCTTAGGGCCATGTGATCAATGGGCCCCCTAATTCCAGTCAGACAAAATCACAAGTCCATAACAGTTTTTTTGTTTTAAAAGAAAAACCTTCCGTCACACAAAGACGAAGAGATTAGCGCCCCCATTGTCTTAAAACTCCCAGAACCTCCACCAGGCCATAGATATTTACAACATACAACAGACTTGTGGCGATCCCAAATAGTCAACGCGAGGTTAAAAGGCCACTAACTTTACTAAATGTTTCACTAAGAATTTGCAAAGAGTTGGAACAGAACAGGTTTAACAAACAGGTAATAAATAGAAAACACGTCAGATTCACAAGATTTCGCAAAAGGAGTCGTTTTAATAATGAGCCGATTTCACTCAAAAACCATCATGTTCAGGTCTCTTCAAGATGTCCAGGAAATTACCTAAACTAAGTTAGCTCTCTACCAGAATTTAAAACCATGTCTTTATAATTAGACGCGTCTGCATTAGCATAGTATAACTTCAAGTAAAACATGAAACTGGTAGACAAGTAATCGAGATAACTGGCCATTCCCCAAGGGCAATGCTTGGAAAGCGAGGGCATTGAATCAAACATTATTAGGGCACTCAGGAACCGTGACGAGCACTGTTGCGGAACCCATTTGCAAGTGAACGAGGGACGACGGCGATAAGACTCTAAAGGAAAACGTGAGAAAATAAGAAATTGTGAAAGTAGTTTATAATATTATGGTAGAATCTAAAAATATGCTTAATGACCATGATCACGTCCAATCGCGGACTATGATGTAGTCGAAGATGGAGCACCTCTACCTAGATAGTACCTATTCACACGAGACTTGAAGATACCGGGATTGTACTTTTCGGGAAACACGAGTACTCATTCTGCTAGTGCATTCCACAATTCTGCTGTAGGTACGTATAAGGAACGTGGAGGCGAAAGGTTTAGTACGCACTGGTAGCGTTTCTATATATAATTACTTTTCAAACAATAATTAATACGATATTTGACTCCTGCTACTTGCTCGAAGGAAATCTATAAGGCAGCGACGTTCTGTAACTTGTAAGTTTATAGAAAGTATATTCCGGCCAGGATCGAAACCGCGCCCTTTGAGTTTGTGTCGCGTGTGCTAGCCATTACGCTACCAAAGTTCGTACACTTTAATAATATCTAAATGATTTAGACAACTTAAACCACATCTAAAGTTACTGTAGAAAATGCTTTATATTAATTATCTAAAGAGTAGAATTTATCAGACTTAACTTTATTTACTTTATATAACGGCTTCTGTGATTGAGCGGGCTAAGCCTTTGGCAGGCGACCTTACTGCAACGCAGAGGCTCTGGGTTCGATTCCTGGTATGGTAAATTTCGGAAATTTTCTTCGTTATTTACTATGACCTGGGTGTGTGGGATCAGCCCCAGAATACTTCCTTGTATATTTCCCATAACACAAGCGTGACTTGCTTAATTTGAGGATATACAATATGTGTGTTTGTTTTCCGAATACTTATTTAAAATTATTCATATGAAAATTTTATTATTAGCACGGTTGGTGAAAAATTTCTTGCTGCTTGTCCTGAAAACTAATATGCTGTAAAAAAGCATAATTTACATTACTTCTACATACACATTAATTTAGAAAATATGATCTAATTTAAATGAACAATTTACATAAATAAATTTTAATGCCTACATTAAATGTTAGTACGATAAAATTAATAATTCAAGTTTTACTATTTGCCTTATAAATTTTATGTTTCAATAGAACAGTTAACATTTCGCTAGTACGTTTAAGTGTTTATTTAATTTTATTGGTATATCTTTATTGTTCTATCGATTACAGCAACGGTATTTTAATCGTTCTGCACACCGTTGTTAATTAAATAGCACCGTGTCAATGTTACTGCGAGCATCTGTGGTTTTTACAATGTCATTATATTATGTTCGTGTTTAATCGTAACGTTTTATGATCTATGTAACATTGGTTAGGTGTATTTTGTTTATATTTCTGTTTGGAAGCATAATAATTATGTAATGGTTATGAAAGTGTTATTTATTTATTTGGTTCGTTTACGGTTACTACACCATAACATTGTAGGAGACAATTTGAATGTTCAATACTAATATAAGTGTGTAACCTATTACAATCAAACACAGCTTTGGTTGAAAGTTAATAAAAATTATTAAAATAAAAAATAATAATAATCACAAAATATAAGGACAAATAAATTTAGACATGAATTTATAGAAATACGCAAGCACACATTTTTAGTTTACTAGTAAATGAGGATTTAAAAAAAAAATAAGTAAAAAGGTAAAATGTTATGCTTACCTATGTCTCGATCTATATTTATTTATTTAGGTTTACGGCTTGGCAGCTAGGCCTTTAAGCCAGATCTTAGTTTACAATACAGATTCTTCATTTCCTTATGCCTATGTATAGCACAGCTGAACTACAAGTTCAGCTTACCTACAGGTAATCAGCTAGTGCCATTCAACGGAGTTCTCGTGACAACTCAAAAGGCCACATTTGACTGTACAGTTCACATTTCTCACAAAACACATAATTACTACTCAAAAACTATCAATGTCATACAACTATTGTTCATTTTAGAGTAATTTTACACATTTTTAGAAAATAAATCTGCACAGCACAACATCAACATCTCTCTATCAATTAGTTCACAGCAATTTTTTAGAGATGTAACGTCCCATTGTATGTGATATCGATAATAATAGTACGCAACGAAATAAGAGTAAAATCATTACTATCTTTTTATTTCACGTAATATTTTCGCGCACCATCGCATTGATGAAGCATTAAAGAAGATTGTTACATCAATGCACCATCGTATATGATTGACAAGATATTTAGAACAATTTTATTTAGAGAAGCAACGGACCGAGACCGGAGTGAGGTTGAACCGATGCGGTATAATAGTGTAAAATAAGGTGGCATGGGGGCTGTACAGTGCAACCACTTCATACCCCGATTGCTATCTTGCCTTATCGGGAACTATAGGCATGAGTATTGCAGTCCTGATTTACTCCACAGGGTGGTAAGTAGATTAGTCACATGCAGAGCAGGCCACGCTCAGCATGTGCGTCACAATCTGGCGCCCCCAGCGCAATCCCGGTGAGGCCGGGGCGCCCTTGGCGGAAGTCCTCTTCCGGTGGCCGCTCACTCGCTTCCATCTTGACGCTAATTAACACGACACATATTTATTATGAAACGACGATGATAGATTTAGGGCTTGTTGGAATTGTTTTGAGATATGCCTACCCCGACAATATATTGTATCAAACCGTATTACAGGTTCTAGTTTAGACATGTTACGTAATGATAAGAAGAATGATGTATGACAGATGGGTATTTTTTTAAATTTATTTAGGTAACGAACAATTAGACCGCTAAGGCTGGTGTGCACCAACCAACATTTAACCGATACTTAAAATAAAATAATCACTGTTTAGCCATATATTTTTATCGATTATTTCATTTTAACCATTGGTTAAATATCGGTGCACACTAGCCTAAGAAAATTAAATAAAATACAAACTAGGTAAATAATATTCGTGGCGCAACCCAACCCAATGTTGCCTACAAATATAATAGAAAAAATGATAAATAAATCCGTCGTTCTGTCTGTCTGTCAGTCAGTCAGTTACTACCCAGAGAATTACGAATTGTTTTAAAGATTTGTTATACAGTTATCAATAGATGTAAAATTCACTACAGTATTTAACTGATATCTGTTAGTGATGGGTATTTATAAGTTAAACATCTATAATCATTATATTCGGCGTCCACGGTGTTGTTGCCCGGCTGATTTTTCATTTGGCCTTTTTGCCACGTCTTGTTGTAGAATTCTAAACTAGAGTATGTGTTTTAAAAAACTGAATTTATGCACGACGTACATTGCCAGATTAGCTAAGAATGTTTGATAACTCCGGTTGCCTGGAAGAGATCGCTCTAAGAGATAAGGCCGCCTATTGTTTGACCTAAAAATATTTTAAACATTTTTATTGCATGAGTTCCGCAGACAGGCAGACGGCCCACTTGACGGAAAGCGGCTATGGACATTTGCAATATCAAAAGTGCTACAAATGCGTTTTTGCTCTCTTAAGGGAGACTGGAAACCTGGCTAGTAATGCAGGTTGTTATGGCGGCATACTTTAGATCAGGGGTGGTAGTCACCCAGTCGGGCAAAAACCCTGCCACCTAGCAAAATTTAAGAGTTTAGTACAAACTACAGTTCTGTTTTATTCAGTAATAAAATGATAGCTACATATCTAAATCTAAAAACAGTCATCATTTAAAAAGCAGTTAGTTTCCACACAAATTTTATTTTAAAATTAAAATCATTAAAAAGAAAGTCACATTTTGTAAGAACTCATATTTTCGGCGCTGCGATGAGTCTGTAAAAATTGATAAATGATTTCCATTATCCAGTACGGGTTAACATTCGAATACCAGTCACGGTTGTGCCTATTAAAGGGTTTCCGCTAATACCAAAACACGACCGTGCGGCTACACAAACCATTTCCAGTTACTAATAATAATCGAATTTCTAAGGAACGCCCTGTTCACACCTCGACTATCGCATTACAGACGGCAGTTACCCGTTAGCAGCGCCATAAACCTCGAGACAGTTAAGCAACTAAATGCTAAGGCTTGTCATTCACTGTACCACGGAAATGACGCACAAAAGAAAACAAAAATAAAAATTGCAATCTTTTTATTTTATTTAGTGCAGGAGTTCAGCAGACAGGAAGACGGCAAGCGGTTACCATCGCCTATGGACATTTGCAACAATTGATCCCTAATGCCGGAACACAACACAAGGTTGTTATTGCGACATACTTTAGACCAGGGGTGGTAGCCATCCAGTCAGACAAATGCCATACCACCTGGCTGTGGGTTGTTTTGTCGCCTTTTACGACAGGCCGCCCGGCTGCAGGAAATTGTATTCTTTCTTCGTTCCTGCACGGATGTTAATAAAAACTTGCACTCTTTAGCACGAATCTTGCTTCCGTTCGGATTCAGAAATAATACTGACAGCGTAATACTTTTTGTTCTGTAACTACCAGATTTTTTTTTTGTGAAATTTAATTGATAACCATTAATATGCATAAACAAATAATACTATCCAACCACTCTTACTCGATTATTTGTTATAATAATTAAAAGGCAAAACAATAATGAACAACAAAGGTAAGTCAAAAGCATTACACGAAATCTCAACATTACTAACCTAAATGAAATATTAAACTAAGTAATAAAACAAAAAACAAATAAACTAATTTAACACTATTATTACAGCGTATGAATAGATTTTAATATCAATTACATCATACAATTTGAAATTAAACTTGCACAAGCAGTTCACGAGCGTGTCAAAACAAATTCTTCCAAAATATTTATTTACTTATTCTAACTACACGAGGAAGTAACAGTTAGGCAGTCAACAAACATATTCGACATTCCAACGCCGGTTATATCGTTACGTCAACACAAATAATCTGTGTTGTGTTGAATAACACAATTTATTGCGCATAACTCACTGCGGTGGCTTCGCTCGCGGGAATGCATCGCGAAAATGACAGGGGCGCGTCAGCGCGACCGTCGCTCGCGTGTCGCACACTGATTTAGGGCCGACGACTGACTTGCAACGGCTCATACTGCTTATTTAAGAGATTGTCTCAATTGATGTTATGTACAACTCAACCAAAATGTCTAGAAAATTAACTTATTTTTAGTTTAAGCGTTGATTCGAGTCCAAAATCCGCTAAAAATAACCAAATACGCATGAAACAATATCAAGTTGCTCGTGAGCATTGATTTTCAAAGTTCACCAAGGATATGTAGCAAAAATATTTTCGTTATAATTCGACGATATTTACCAAAGACCAGCCAACATGATAAGTTTGCAACGGTTAGTTTAGCTACTTTAAATTAAATAATTGTTCTGTTAACAATCACAAATGTTTAATCTCTTGCTTACAAAATTATAATCATTATTATTAACGTAAACATCATATAAACAGCTATGTTGACAAAATGCGTACGTTGTAACTAAAGCAACTTGATACTTAGACGATGTTTGATGTCGTACTAAAAATTACTGGTAAGTATCGAAACTACTCTTGACCTATTATTGGTGTTGCTAGAGTTTAGATAAGTTTGCGAAAGTGGCGCCTCGATTATTTTGTACTTTATTTTGCCACCCTGTAAGTCCATAAACAACGTTACGTTCAGTGAATCAATTCTAATGCCCAGGGACAATTACAGGTTTTTGAGATGTTTCGAGGTGCGAAATATGATTCTGGAAGCATTGAAGAATTAAAAATAAAAATAGACTCAAAAATATAAATGAGTTTCCTTCCCTGTACTAAATACAGCTACCTACATACTGACTTCAGGCCAATCGTTTGCAAGAACTTAGTTTATTTAGAATTAGAAGCTCTAAAAGTAAAAAAATCATTTCTTTGTTGGTATGTAACAATATAAACGATTTGTTCTCATAGAAAAAAATATAGGTAATACAACTAAACAAATAGTACACATTCGTAACGCCCACGCATTTATATAGCTCAAAAGATTTGTTACAATGTCGTGAGCAATATCAAAACGCATCAAAGCACTTGTTTAACAACCATTCGCGTTATTAAAATGCCGCAGTTGCAGGGCAACTAGTAATTAGTGCCCAACGGATTGTGAACGATAACGTAAATCTATGTAACCGCCTGTTCTTGTTGTGACTTCGTAATTGATGTAATATCAGTTTAAGAACGCAATGGTTTCTTTGTAATGGACATATTATATTTAAGTGCTTAAAACATGAGCAAACATTCAAATCAATATAAAGCCTTTTTTCGTCATCTAAGCACAGGTTTCATCTACAATAGTTCTATTTTTTTTTTTAGACGGACCACCTGATGGAAAGCGGTTATCAACCAGAGATGTCACCAACGCGCTGCCGGCTTTAAAGAAATTTTATGACACCCTTTTTAAAGAACCCCCCCCCCCCCCATATTGTAGTGTCGTGGAAAAACTACGGCTCATTCATTCGGGAGCTCTAGAAATGCTCTAGAGAACTGTTGCGTACAACAGCGAAGCGGTTCTAGGAATTCGGGATAAACCCAATGTGGCCTGTGTTAACAAATAACTATATTAATATATATACGGATGTTATCTTTCTGTCAATTATATATACGCCATTAACAACTAATAACAATATCGCAAACATTAAGCGTTAATCCATCACTGCATCTACGTGAAACGGTTTATAAGTGTAACATTATCAAGATAAAGCAGTAAGGATTCAAAACATCTCAGCTTCATAATGTGGTATGATATCAACTTATGAAGGCAGAAGTTTGTACAAGGTCAAGGAGTCAAATGGAGCAATCGATTATGTTTAATAAATAATTAAAATTGTTTGTATCAAGATATTTTAAAAGTAAGAATGCTGTACTCATACAATAATATTATTCGTGCAGGAACGGAAAAAGAATATAATTTGCTGCGGTCGGGCGGCCTGACTTAAGAGGCGACATAACGACGGTATTTGCCCGTCTGGATGGCTACCATCCCTGGTCTATTTTTTTTTATTTGACTTGACTTTATGTTGTTGGTCCGAAGACTTCACAACTTTACCGGGATTTTTGGTGCGAGCGCCTTCGCAAGGCGAAGGGGGATGAATCTGATGATGCCCGCCAATGGGCGACACTATGAACTAATTGAGAACAGGCGACGGGTAGTATAAAGCCCGAGAAGAAGGATCCCGGCGGACCGGGATCGGCGGTTCGCGGCGGCCTACGCTATCTTATTGCCGTTTCACAACGTGTTATGGCTGGGAGAGAAGAAACGGCACCCTGGTCTAGAGTATGCCGCCATAACAACCTTCAGTTGTGTTCCTGCATT
Source organism: Dendrolimus punctatus (assembly GCA_012273795.1). Taxonomy (NCBI): domain Eukaryota; kingdom Metazoa; phylum Arthropoda; class Insecta; order Lepidoptera; family Lasiocampidae; genus Dendrolimus; species Dendrolimus punctatus. Next base: position 2,422,826 of record CM022537.1, read on the forward strand.
AGTGGCCATGATCCAGTCTTCTTTTAGAGAGCGGCAGCACATCAGTAGTACATTTACAAATGTCCATAAGCGATGGTAACCGATTTCCATCAAGTGGGACGCGTCTGCCTGTCTATTGAAGTCATGCAATAAAAATAAAAAACACTTCGGTTTTATGAGTAAGAGTAAGTTTAAAGGCTTCTTTCAGAACTATATAGAATCCTACAAACATATGATAATATATAATAACAGTACATAAGCGTGCCACTGCTGGGCTTGGGCCTCCCACTATAAGGGAACGGACAGTATGCGTGCCACGCTTGCCCAAGGTGGCTTGGCAGCTTCGACACAACGGTTATCGCGATGTTTTCCTTCACCGTTGTTAGCACGAGGTAATTGTAACAATATTCATATTAGGTCCTAAGTGGTGCAGGCATTCCGGCCAGGATTCGAACCCCCTTTGAGCTTCGGACTTGTGCACTAGCCATACCACGACTTCAAATATACTCTAACTCAATATGAATAAGACCGTTAATGCAAATACTTTTTAAGATAAATTAGTAACTGACGCTCAATGAGGCGTGAACCGTTGCTCAATAGTGGTTTTTCTTTCGGATGAAACAAAATTACAATTTGCGTGTATGTTACCGACATGATTAAGTTGTTAAGTCATCGAGAAATCATTGCGGACGGACAACCGGACGCCGGGCGCTTCTGACCGAAGAGCACTTGAGTGTTGGGCCGTAAACCGAAATTCGGAATTTGAATTAATAATATTGTTACTTAATCGAATTTGACAAATTCAATTGACGAATAACCAAAACACTAAAAAAGTTAATGTATCAGGAATAGTTATTACAATTAGGTTTTAACTTTTATTTCATTATTCTTAAATTATAGGACTGATTATTTATATAAAATATATAGTGTTTTAAATCTTTGTAATTTTTCAAAAACATTAAATATGACAATAATATTTTAACTTTATTACAACAGTATAAACGAATACAATTACTACATTAACATTATCTAAACATAATTTTTGTTATACATATTGTATTCTTCCTATGACCATCTCAAATACAATATTGAATATTATATAACATATTTAAATTGCTTTCCTCGTCACGAGTTTTCTAAGAAACAGGTATGTTAAATTATCCTTCATCGCATACCATGAACTAATTACAAACTGGTTTCTATGAAAAAAATCTTTATGATAATAGCACTACTATTGGATACGTGCATGCATATTGTATATGTATGATTAACTTAGAAAATTGCTGAAACTGTATAAACTTGTTTACAGCCTTAGTTCTGTTCTAAAAATTTAACCATATTTTTTACAAAAGTCAGACAGTTATTTAAAATACGTCGAACGTATTTTATAACTAACTATACTCGAGTAAATTTTACAAAATTTTGGTAAACATTATAAGTATAGATATCACGAATAAATGAAACATATCAAGCGCGTCTTTATTTTAAAATATGTCATACCTACTGTATTGTTCACCTGCCCATTGCAGAGATTGGTATGCTGCACCAAATTAATTTAGCAGATCTGAATCGTCAAATTCAATTACCCACTTCAGAAACAAATGAACCAACACGAAATAATAGTTTAAATAGAGAAATAAAAGAAATACCACAATTTCAAAAAAAGAACACAACCGCTATAGATTCGGCTACACGCTTGCCGAAATTACCGTTCGTAATGTACAGCACTAAATGCACAATATCTTTTTAGACTAAAGCAATTAAGGTCACACGTTGACAATTCGACAAGTCCCATTAAGAATTTGACGTGGCAATAACATTGTTGATTACATGAATTATCTTTACGGAGACTAGTATAATGTTGGGAGCTATTCGTGCCAATGACACCGGCATTCTATTATCAATTGTTTAAGCAGGTTTTCTTAGCTCAGAATTTATGCTTTACCATTGAGATTCTGCTTTGTTGTCACTTTTGAAATTTCACTTGAAATCTCATTATGTCCATCACAATACGTACCGGGATTGTTGTGTTAAAGAGCTACTGCTATAGAGAGGGAATGTTTGAGGTGGGCCTATACGAAATAGCAAAAACCACCCAAAGGAGTGTCGAGGCCGATTTTGAGGAAAACTTAAGTATTAGATTTTTGAAAAAATCTAATACCCTTGTTAGGATTCGAATCGACCGATTTTGAAATAATAAAAACAGGTCCTGTTTTATCACAAGGACATTATTAACTGTTTATACCTATTTTTTTTAGGTAAATCAAGAGAAAGGGTTGTTGTTGAACAAAATGATATATTTGCCATGCATTCATTAATTGCCCTTTGTACATAACTAGATATAATTTTAGTCTTAAGTTCACGTTTGTATTGGTGTACAATAAAGAATTATCTATCTAATTAAAGCTCATCTCATTTTATGCAATATCATAAATTAATATTCAAATCTCACGTCATTTTACCGCAATTAATCAAATTAGTTAATAATAATAATAATAATTTTATATGGTGTAGACAGGGATAATCGCCGGTCAGTGTCACGCCACATATTTACATTAAATTTATCAAGGGGCCTCTACGTGTTGGCCTCCCCATGGCCCCACGCAAGCCCTCCAAAAGACCGGGTCATTTTTAAGGCCCGTGGTCTTGAAAGACATACAAAAAAAATAATATACAAAAACGGCCTGTTTCATTGGTTTGTCTAAAAAATTATGAGTTATAAACTGCTAATGACGTCATGACGACGTAATGATGTTAATGACCTAGATGAAATTATGATTTCATAATTGGTCATCTGACTTTGCAACTCGATTATAATGAATAAAATTTTAATTTATCGATTTTAATCCTTAGGCTTATATTAACAATTCTCTAGGACCGTATCAAAAATACTCATTTATTTGACAAATTATTAATTGTTTTTATATAAACATTGTCAGCCAAACGAAGGAAGACAGCAGAGGGCCGGGATATGTGCCCCAAAGTTGGTGAGGCCCACGACCAGTAATCGAAGCGACAACGCCTATATGTCTGTATATGCAGATAAATAATTTGAATTTGGGAACTATCTACAGCAAGTGTTTTAAGTTTTGCAATCGTCATAGTTTAAACGTATGCATGCAAATTTCGGCCACGTTTAAAATGCAAGTAAATCAAGACCTAAAAAGCTCACTGCACAACAAGCCTTCATAATATATTTTGCAATGCATTCACATGCGCAAGCGGCGCACAGTTCGCTTCAACGCAATAATAATAGTTAGAAGTAATTATGACGGATCGAACCTCTTAATTGGTACACAAGCTGGTTACTGATATAAATTATAATACATTAATACCAATACCAAAGGACACGTCTAAATGCACTTTGTGCGACATGCGATTTGACTAGCAATGTATCAAGTCGATTTGAGTATAACTCGAATGGAATCGATATGATCTGTTCAACTCGCTTTAAGCTATATTCGCAAACATGCCTGTCTGAATTACGTCTAGCGGCACGTTGTTTACTACGAAGATAACACTATACACGATAACCATCAAATCCTCCTTTAAATAAAAATCCGACAAATATATAGAATGCTGAATTTTGATCTGCTTTTAGTTTCTTGCTCTCACGTATACATTTTTTTTAAATTTTTGCTCCTAACGCTAATATATTTTTGCGCAAATCTTTTTTCTTCTCATCGAGCTACAAAATACCATCATGTCAGTAGATTTCTTTTCCGCAAATCTCTAAGCAATATCTCATGAATGCGATGAAATATTCTAGCAAGATATATATAAAGAAACGATACAAAGGAAAATGGTCGGATTTGCAGATTTTTGTTACTTGATTTGCCACGAAATTACAATACAATACATGAAAATGGAGAAAACTACAAACTGAAATGACTTTATCAATAACTTGACATATATTTTTGATGATTTTAAATGTTTAAGGAGGAATGAAATCAGCCATTATCATAATAATTAAATATACGTTTTTGTACGGAAATCAAAAATCGCTTAATTTAAAACATCAATTACAAAAAAATCGAAGCGTTACAAATCTTTTAATACTATATTTATATTCAGAAGTGACGAAATTATAATAAACTGTCACAATAGTTAGAAGGACTGATTTTTTTGCCGACCAGTGTGTGCAATCAAAATTAACCGAATTGGTCCAAACACAGTGTATTTTGTGACTTTTCGTCTGAGCGTTCGGAGCGTTGGTTTTTCTACTCCACTTCGCGCGTTCTTCGACATCCCTTGCTTCCAGATCATTGGTACGCATGTCACACTTCACAATGTCAAGCCAGCGTTTCTTCGGCCTTCACCTCCTGACGCGATTTGGTGGAGATCGCACATAATCCACCGGTCTCCGTATCGTAACCGTGGCCGTTTAAGTGACTCTCAGCCAGTTTATCTACCATGTCACGGACACGAAGACTGCTGCGAATGCAAGAGTTCCTGACGTGGTCTTTTATTTCTTATAGACTGTAATTGGCTTACACAGATATCTACAAGACGAATTGAGAACCTCATTTTTTTAAGTAGGTTGATAATGCCTGATAAATATCTTTTGACAATTACTATAACAATAATTACTTATCAGCTCATAAATCTGACGATAATTATTATATTATGTTCATATAACTATTAATGCCTAAATTATATTGCGATTCTCGTGAATAACAATGACTGCGCTGTTTTCATCATATTTTTTAGTGCATGAGTTCACCAGACAGGCAGATGGACCACCCACCAGATGGAAAGGGATACCATCGCTTATGGACATTTGCAACACCAAAGGTGCTATAAATGCGTTGCTGCTCTCTTAGGGGAGACTGGTAATTGGCCACTAATGCCGGAACACAATCCAAGGTTGTTATGGCGACATACTATAGACTAGGGGTGGTAGCCATCCAGATGGGCAATAGGGTGGTCGTTAAAAATTAAATTTCTTGCGACGCCCCCTAAAAAGCTTCCTTTTAATGAAAAAACACTGGGATTTTTTTAATAATTTTTTCAAGTCAAGACAACACGTGCCTCAAGACGATTCAAGTTAATTTTTGGGTAATATCATGTTTTTTCAGGAAACTTCTTCATACTTAGAAGTAATAATAAGTTATAAGATTGGAAAAGTTTTAACAATGAAATACCTTCCGTATTATCATTCTCAGTGATGAATTTCAAATTATAGTTTCAGAAAAAGTTTAAAATTCTTCGTGATTCAAGCTTATCTTGCAATTTTTCTTATATTTTTAGTTTTAACTTGAATCGTCTTGAGGCACGTGATGTCTTGACTGTTCCGCGGGCGCACTCTCAAGGCTTCTTCCCAACGTGGGGGGGCCGGGGGGTGCGACGCGGAAACTATATTCTGGCATCCTGAGGAGTATGGCCCTTTACGGTGCCCCCATCTGGTTCGATGCGCTTCACCGCCACAACCGAACCCTGCTGCACCGGGCGCAGCAGGTTCTGGCCGTGAGAACCATACGGGGGTATCGTACAGTGTCTTGGACGGCGGCGACACTCTTGGCAGGCGAGCTGCCCTGGCCTCTCCAGGCAGACGTCCTGTCCAGGGTTCGTCGTACCCAGCAGGATGCCCTAGCTAGAGGACTGACCTTCTGTCAAGTCGAGATAGAGACGGTCAGGAAGCGGGAAACCGCTTGCTGCCTCGTCGACTGGTCTCGTGACCTCGAACACCCTGCGGCCGGCGGCTTTACGGTGGATGCAATCAGGCCACAGCTGGAGGAATGGGTCAACCGCACTAGCGGTACCCTCACCTTCAGGACGACACAGATACTGACCGGACACGGTTGTTTCGATCAGTATCTGTTTCGCATTGTGGGATGCTTGCCTTCTCCGGATTGCCGACAGTGTGGCGCACCCGATACGGCGTTTCATACGCTTGTCGAGTGCGCTGCCTGGGCGCCGCAGCGTTTCGAGCTCGAGACAAAAGTAGGAGCCGTCGGATCGCTCGGCGACTTGGTAACGGCCATGTTGCAGAGCGACGACCGCTGGGATGCTGCGGTTTCTTTTTGTGAGGCAGTAATGTCTCTGAAAGAGGCCGCAGAAAGGGATAGGGAGCGAAGTCCTTCGGCGCGTGCTACGGTCTCTTCTCGAGGTCGCCGGCCTTCAGCCGGCACCCGGAGAGGCAGGTACGCGCATTACTTCCCTCCCTGAGTTAGGATCCGGAACGATGGGGGCCCTTAGCTACTAGGTAAAGCAAGGGACTTAACAACTACCCCCGTTTCGTAGTGGAGTGTGTTCTCCCAGGGCACACTTCAAGCACTTTATGCGCTGGATCGACTGTTGCGTAACTATGTTCTATATCTCAGTCTTTCCTTCACATCAAAGCGCAGGGCCGCGAAGGGAGGAGGGGGTTTTTAGTGGGTATTGAGGTTGCTCGCCCGTGCGGCATCACTCGGAGTCTCCACACTCCTCTGTGTAGTCCATAGCGGACGGAGCGCAAAATAAAGCATACAATTGCTAGCGTTACCGCCCCCCGTGGATTCGTGCCGTTTCCTAGTGACGGCCCAGAGAGTGCGCAAATCGGTTAGTCATTTTCCTTCGCCTCAAAAAAATAAATAAAAAAAAACGTGATGTCTTGACTTGAAAAAATTATAAAAAAAATCCCAGTGTTTTTTCATTAAAAGGAAGCTTTTTAGGGGGCGTCGCAAGAAATTTAATTTTTAACGACCACCCTAATGGGCAAATACCTCACCACCTGGCTGTCGGTTGTTTCGCCACTCACGACAGGCCGCCAGGCCGCATGAAATTGTATACTTCCTCTATCCCTGCATGGATTCAGTGTACGAATGTATATAGAATATTTCTAACAATCTTACTGATAAAAGTTACCATTACTAAAAAAAGTTCAAAAATAGAAACTTCGTCCCACTCTCGACCTCTTAAGAAGTTAAAACATAGTACATCTATACGCAAACTATAGTGAATTACCGTCTATTCCGAAACACTTTCCACGTTGCATAACAGATTTTGCGTCGGATAAGGATTATTTATCTTGTCTCACCTACATTCAACGTGAATGGTGTTTTAAATGGCTTTTAAGGATATTAAATCATTTTCAAACTAGTTGGCATTTTAGCCTTTATAGACACCCTGCTCCAAATGCGTGTGCGTTTGTGTTAGTGACTGTAACCAAATGAGACTTATTTTTAGTGTAAAAGATAATGCCGTTAACGATTAGCTACATGAGTTTTCTGTAATGTTTAACGTCGTTAACAATGTCGCGTATCATTTTTTTTTCATTCATAAATTTAATGTACAACCTTAAAACTCCAACAGATTTATTAATTTTTTATATATATAAGGGCCCTTCACACCACTTTTTGCCTCTAACATAGTCAGGGCCTTTATACAGCTATTTTAATATTAGGCGTACTTTTCCAAGTCAGACCTGTCTGTAATACATCATACATACATAATATATTAGACACACACACACATACACATTTATTATATATATTTATGTTTAACTCTGATGAGTTAAACATAAATATAGTAAAATATAACGTCCAAAAATAATACTTTATACTACTACCAAAAATAGAAAATGGTCACCAAAATAGAAACCCATGTAAAGTGTGGTTTATTTAGGTACTAGCATTAATTTGCTCGTTAAGATTTGGTGATTACTTATTATTTATTTTATATTATTTTAAAAACCAACTTGACCCCAATGAATTCAACTCAATCGACATCTTTATAATAATGGACGCCAATCGCATTTGTCAGCATAATATCATCTATATACAAGAGATAGTACATGTCTAAACAAAAAAGTTGCTGCCTTTTCAGGAGCGAACTCTCGCCAACTTTCCAAGAATCGTTTGTAAGGGATTAGCCACACTTTTTCTCGCAAGTGTATAGCACCGTACACCGTTCCCATGGGCTACTTACGCAACAATGTAACGCGGCTGTTTTGCATAGACACAATCGTTTAAGATAACACGTACTTAACGAGCGCCTATTTATATTGGTCGGATTGCGTGTTAGCGCAATTATGCATTGTTCGCGTGTTTCCTCAGGATTAGTGCTTAGAAGCTGTGTTGTATATTGATGGAGTTGGCTTAAAGATATTGTGATTTGGTTTGTGTTTAGAATTAATAACAAGAAAAAGATAATAGTGTTACGAGTGCGGGACTCGAATTAATATGTCAATGAAATTACTATATAATTTATTAGAACTATATAAACACATATAAAACTATCACTGGATACTACCAGGACAAACTGCACGATTCAATAACACGCGCAAAGTCCGTCACTATATCGCTTATCGAATGTACGTCTTGCTTTGATCGTGGATCTCGCTAGACTGCCCCAGCCCTCCGTTCGGGCGTTGTTTTATAGTAAACTCTATAATACAACAATCGATTGCGTGGACCTAGTTTTTCCAAGAAAACGTAATCTGCATACCTGGTTAATTATTCTACGAATAATACGTAACTTATATCTACATTTATGCAAGAATAAATATTTCATTCAAAAATATATCTATTATGTGATTTCTCAAATGTTTATTAATCATTTAAAAAACAAATAATCGGTTGAACGCATAAATAAACAAATTAGAATCTCACGCACTCTGTGGGCTGTACTTTTGGCATTTATTAATTAAAAAACTGTTTTAATTACGGAAGTGTTCATGTTTGTGTCACGCATAAGTTCATTAATTAGATGCGGCCTTGGCAATCGAATACACGTTGAATTTCCATTATTTTGGCAATCGTGTCCCTTTTACGGTTTGTTTGTTTCAATCAAATTAGATAAGGTCGCTCGTAAATTTTATATACCGTATAGAATTGTTTTTAATTAAATTTTGAGTCATCTATGCGTGTACATATATGGAGGGAATAAATTACTTGCTCAAAATACAGATTTCCTCAATAATTGTTAATTAATCTTTGTCTGTTTGACACATGCTGAGTTTGGGTACTTGCGCCCTAAAACTAAAGTCAAGAGCAAAATTATGTATTGTAAGAAATTTAGAGATGGTATTCTTGTCAATAGTTTGGACATCGGACCGTGTGAAAGTATATAATTATATATATTGCCCCTCGCCAATCTTGTACGGCATTTTTAGGGGCCCATGCAGTGAGTGGCGACTCACCGTCTGCCCATTTTTCCATGTTCCCCGAACATTACGATGGGCATACGAGTCCCCCATAGACCCAGATCCCTAGTTCTAGTATATTTTGTTCTCATTCAATAGTCCTACACTGACCAGGGCTTGTCCTTGGGATGCATTTTTATATGGTGTAGATAGGAATAAACGCCTGTTAGTGTCACGCTACATTTAGATTAAATTTGTTTAAGAGGCCTCTACGTGTTGGCCTTCCCATGGCCCCACGCAAGCCCCCACCAAAAGTCCGGGCCATTTTTATGGCCCGTGGTCTCTAGTGACATACAATTATGAAGTACATTTGATCATAGATTCTTCATCTTCTTTTTTGTTAAATTTTGGCTTGGCACGGTTTGTGCAGCGAGCCAGTAATCATAGATTAAAAACATTTTTAAACCTGATACAACACAAAACACAAATACTCGTATATACACAACATAAAAATTCCTAATGGACATACCTTTAAATGTTATAATTTGAATTTGTCTTGTGTAACTGGACGCAATCTTACCAGTTGAAGTTGAAGCTTGAAAGAAAAATTGCGCTAGGTACATACCTGAAAAGAAGAAAGAAAGTTATAGTCTCTAGATACATAAATTTAGTCAGTTTTGGCGTTTCATAGGAGTTGGAAAACACGATTTTTACTACAGTCTTATGTTTAGATAGAATTATGCGATCATTGAAAAATTTCGTAACCAGAAATCCCTATCATTACAGTAGTTACCAATACAATAAATAGCGTGGTTCACAGAATACAATATATATACATATTCAATAACCATAACACATAACATGATAGGCAATTCTCGTGAATTCGGTACGGCCACGTTTAACGGAAACCGGCTTTATATGGGGAACAAATGTCTAGCCATGCTGCCTCCGATAGGTCCCAGTAGAAAAGGCAGGCCCAAGAAATGCTGGCTTGACGTTGTGAAGGACGTAATTTTTTTTTTTTTATTAATTTATATATTTTCAGAAATAATCTATTAGTTAAAAGAAACATGCAGACGTAAAAAAGGCACTGAGATGCTTAGTGCTTAGTTACTGTTGAAAAATGTAAGGTTTATAGACATTGCTTGGCTCATGAGATGCTGATTACAAATGGGTCGATGTCATCGTATTTACTTATGTTATTTAAATAACATGCGGACCGATGATCTGAAAATAAGGGCTGCTAAAACTCGCGTGACACTCGCGTGTGGAAGACAAAGTAAGAAAGCGTAGCCGAGGCTTCAAAACGAATGCTCCTAACGCAACTGGGTTTTACCGCTCGGATGGTGATGATAAATGTAGTTTATATAATATTGTTATTATATTAGAAGTTATATAGTTATTATAATATATTATATTAAGAAGTTCTGGATATGGTAAAGGAGAAACGCACAATATTCAAAACTCTAGAGGTAAGAAGGGGAACATGTTTGGCCATTTGCTAAGACACGACACCTTCTTATGCACGTTAATCGAAGGCAAAGTGGAAGCAAGGAGAGGGAGGGAAGGGAAGAACAAGGCGAGCATTTATGGATCAAATAAAAGAAAAAGTGGGTGTCGTGTCTTACATAGAAGTAAAACAACTGGCCCATAATAGAGAAGATTGAAAGAGGCTCCACCGACAGGAGCATGCTCTTAAATGATAAATGAACGAATGAGCTATTATATTATAAGTAAATAAATACAGTTGTCGATGTTCATTTTGATCGCCTGAAAATTCTTAACGGGTCATTGCACTACTGTCGACAAAACTAACACTTAAATTTCCCAGCAGTTCACATTACAAGTTGAACCCACATAGTTGGTTTCGCAACATTCAATACGTCGTCAGCACGGGGGTCGAATGAATCGAACAATGCCACATAGCTCGTGTGGAATGTAAACATTGCAAATGTGTAACTGTTTGACTATTTATATTACAGCGAAACATAATAAATTAATCACTTAAAGTACCTATATTGTTTGAAATAACCTGGTCTACTGGTTGATTCATGTGCTTCGCTAAGCTCAAGTTTCTTGCCAAAATATACATACATACTTTACATATTGCATTTGTATGTTATTCTACAATTCAATTTTCATATTTCAACGAACGATGAGCTGGGTATGCCCAGCCTTTACCGCCATTTTATCGTAAGTGATATATGAACCTAAGTAAATTTTTTGATGTAATAGATATTTTAAACTATTATTTTGTTTTAAAACTTTCAGTTTTAGCATACTGAATCAAAAACTGAAGGTCTCCGATATTCTATTCGACCACATACGCTGAAAGGAAAATTGTTAACGCTTAGTTACATAATTATAGGGCGGTTATCTCCATTGTTTTTGTTGCGAATTTACTATAAATAATAATTAACTTTGCATCTCCATATATCTATCTATATAATATATTCTATCTGTGCAGGTACGAAGAAAGAATACAATTGTCTGCGGCCGGACGGAGGCCACGTTCCAGTCTGTCTTTAGAGTGCGACAGCACCTTTAAGCAATGGCAACCGGTTTCCATCAGGTGGGCCGTTTGCCTGTCTGCTGAACTCGTGTAATAAAAAAAAAATCCTGAGAATCACACATATTGTATTTAGTGTGTTGCGGATTTAGAGCACCCTTCTGACCCGCCCGCCGGAGCACAGCTTCTCCCCACGCCGCATACCGCCGACGCCCATAGCTCGCACAGTTAGCAGCTAGGCGTCGGGCGGAACGGGGGATGAAAGAAGCGGCCTTGAAGGCCGAAAATTGTTCAAATTGCTCACATACATATATATATAGCAACAATACGCACAACTGTACTCTCTGCCATTCATCATTCTCTCTGTATTTCGTCTATGAATATTTTTAATTTAATTGTAAATAACGCCAATGCTAAGTAAGTTATACAGTCCACATCTAGCTTTATTTGGAAGAAGCAACTGCCATCAATATAGTAGTTTCCCAGGAAAATGATAGTGTCATACATAGAGAGATGAACAGATGAACATGACGATGTCATAAGAGTTCCGATGTTACCAAAACGACTACGGAACATTAAAAAATATCTCTCTGAGTGGTCTGTCTGAAATATAATATACAGCAGGCAATTAATATAACATTGAGTAAAAGCAGCTTAATTTATGCCAGTGTTAGCGCTGGCTAATAGGCGCGGACAGTTTCAAAGCTAGTGAAAGTGGTCGCGGTCGAGATGCGCAAACGCATTTCTAATCCGCACCTCCCAGCGCCAAAGTTTCTGTTTCATTTGATGAATGCGCGGACCAATATTGACAGAAGGCAATTTCAAATTTGTATTTTTTCTTCACGTTCGAGTTGGTACTATAATAATCAAGTGAAACTTCTTTAGAATCGTTGAGATTTGAACACTCGATGAAACGAAAAACCGACACTAAAAAGGACAAGATGGACTGGATAGTATAAGCCTGTGAGAGAATGAGAAAAAATACATTATATTTAATAATTTAAACACTAAGCTCATACAGATAGATCTATCCGTGCAGGAACGGAGAAAGAATACAATTTCCTGCGGCCGGGCGGCCTGTCGTAAGAGGCGACTAAACAAGCCACAGCCAGACGGTAGTGCATTTGCTCGACTGGATAGCTATCAGGATTACCCCTGTCTAAAGTATGTCGCCATAACAACCTTGGGTTGTGTTCTGGCATTAGTGACCAGGTTCCAGTCCCTTAAGAGAGCAGCAGCGCATTTGTAGCACTTTAGGTGTTGCGAATGTCCATAGGCGATGGTAACCTCTTTCCATCAAGTGGGCCGTCTGCCTGTCTGCTGAACTCATGCAATAAGAAAAAAGATAGAGTTGGAAATGTTTTAAAGTTTTTCTACTTCAAATTTCGTGTTGTAAAGTTTGAACATATTATAATGATAGTCTGGGCGTTCCACTAGCAGCTCACAACGCCCGAAATGCTCCGTTAATCGTTCCACAAGGCGACCGCGGTCGTTGTGGTCGTGGCGAAAACGACATTAATGACGTCATCATTTTCGAACACACTTGGGTTTACGATTGTGACGCCGGCAAGCAAGTGGAACGGGATAAATCGCGGTCGTGAACGTGGCCGTTATGAGTCCCTAATAGAACTTAACCAAGGACAAAGGGACCAAACGTTTTGTCAAAATGTTCTAGAAAACTTAGAAATATCATTCATGGAGATTTTCTAAATATCTCCGCGAGTATATACTGTTGTACAATACGGCTTGCCTCGACATTCACATCTGGAAACCGCCATTCGCCAAACCAAAACACGTTACACCAGCCAGGTTCAAGATCACGATTTTCGATGAAGAAACCGCCTCATAGCTTTCGTAAGTTGACATCTGACCTGCATTCGTTCGGGGACAACGTAACGAAAGCATGTCGAAAGTTTGCCTAACCTCCATGTTTATTGTGATATCCTATCAAGACAGCATGCTTAGGTGTTTGGTAACATCTGTTTCAATTTTTCAATTAAGACGAGAGGCGTTTCTAGATCGATTTTAGTACCGTCGTGCTAAAGCCATATAATCCATTGAGTTGAAGTACAATTGGCCACAATGACAGGCAAAGGAACTTGGTCCATACAGTCTTGTTTGATGTGTATGTATTAAGTCTTCAGTATACAGATGAATTGTATGTCTTCGATTAACGCCAATTACAAGAGTTCTTGTGAACAATCGACAGCCCATATTTTACAAGCTTTTATTTAACTTGATTTACCTATGTATGTAAGTTCGGGTGGAATCTTGCAAGTTCAATTTGATCAACTTCCCGGTTTCCGATTGCGCTGAAATTTTGCACGCATATGAATATCGCGTGACGTTGCAATAATATGGTAGTATGGAGCTGATCTGATGATGGAGTTGGAAGGTGGCAATATGAACTTCTGTACTAAACAAAATAGACTGGTCGTGTTTGGGATCGTTTTACTTGGCTTGATTAGCGCTCTGCTGTTACATGATATCCAGAATCTTAAAAGCTTGTATTTGAAAAGCTTATTACTATACAGTTCACGTTTCTCACAAAAACACATAATTAGTACTCAAAATCTATTAATATCCTACAATTCTTAAAATAATATTGACACGTATTTAGAAAATAAAACTGCACAGCACAACGTTACTCTTCACAGTTCCAGCGAAGATCTTCTATAATCCATTGATTGATTAAAGGCCTTACTGTACAGCGGTTACATCTTGTTGCCAGGTTCCCATAGGAGATCCTGAATACATAAACTGGTAATAATAGTATCAGCGATATAAATGAACAATATAATTACATTTTAATGAGTATAAGTCTACTTTACAGAATTTTTTGGACGATTAAATCTCTTGAAATAGTACGTATTAAATACTTAAAAGACGTATGTTTAAATTAAATCAATACCTTTTTAATTTTTATATACAAGCTTTATAAGTATACAATTAAACAAGTACTTTTCAATTTCTAGGTTTTTATTCTAGAAAATAATCAAGTGCAAAACGACGCTTGATGTGATAATCCATTCATATTAAAAAGAAATTTCTAGTCATAGAAACGACGCGATATTTAAATGTATAGCCTTCTTTCTATTTGCGCATAAGTATTGTTATGGAACACATGCTTTAAAGTAATTACGAGAGATATTTACAGTATGCAGGTAATTACTACTGGTACATTCCAAATTGAGTACTCGCGTAACAAAACATTATTTAGTAGTAACTAATTCAACAAGTGGCGTGCAAGTGGGTGGTTGCCGATTCTGAATGCGCACGCGCTGTGCACGCTCACGGCAGTGCGACAACTCAATACATAGGCTGATTTTGTATCAATTTGTACATCATATTTGATACATTAAGCCTATATTAGAGGGATCATTTCTGTCTTTCAATATAGATGAATCAACCAAAGTGATCCACGTGAAATCAAACTTAAGTCATTAAATTCCATTGTGTCATTTCAGTTCTGTGTTATTCAATAAAATCAATTAAATTTGGTTGATCCATCTATAATATAATCGGCAGTTAGCTCGACAGATCACAAGGGTTGCGGAGTAGAGTACCTCTTTCGGCAGTTGAAAATCAATCAGTCCGTCCGCCTGTTTGTCACTCTGTCTGTCTGTATGTCACGGTTAATTACCTCAGTAAATACAATGGCAGACGCCATAGTCCCCATAGGCCAGATCCCTAGTCCCAGTAGCAGTTCATCCCCGTTGTTTTGATTTATTACAATGATCCTACACCGGCCAGGGCTTGTCCTTGGATACATTATTATATGGTGTAGACAGGGATAATCGCCGGTCATTGTCAAGCCACATTCAGATTAAATTTGTCGAGGGGCCTCTACGGGTTGTCCTTCTCGTAGACCCCCCCCCCCAGCCCCCACGCAAGCCCTCTAAAAGTCCGGGCCATTTTCATGGCCCGTGGTCAAAGTCATACATATCATTTATTTTATATAACCGATTCATAGGTGTTAGTAAATTACAAAAAAGTTATAGCTAGAGTAGTAAGTCTCGAACCTCTTCTAATATTTAGTAACAAGTGTTATTGCTGGGTATAGATTTGGTAGCACAACTGGCACGTCATACTGGTTAGCCAGTACTTTTATATCGTTGGAATTAGCTCGAATTATGCAGAGCAACGAGACTGCTCGTTTTCTGACGATTGCATAGTAATTATCAACTCGCGCTTCAGCAAACATACCTCATATGCTGCAGAGTCGGGGTAGCCCCACCATCATTCAGAAAAATGTTCTATATTTCATTTTGTTGGGTGACAATTTCACTCAAGTTTCCCGCTCTAGAAATGTGTTGGAGTTCATACATAAAGATGAAATATGAAAAATAAAATCTAAGAGTGGCGACCCCAAACATGTAACTGCAGCTTGAAAATTTGTTTTTGAATAAAGGCGTATTAGCTGTCGTTAGGAAAGTGTTCAAACATTATAATCATGTTTTATATCATACACAAGTAAAATAGCAATTATGTTATCTACGAAACTTTCTTAGTGGATATTTCAACGCTAATTTTCCCACACTGGGAACACTCAATGCGCCGGCGCCGACCCACCTGCCTACTTGGAGCAAGATTTATTAGTACGGGAATGTCTAACTATAGAAACGAAAGTTGTCCGTCTGTGTCTAAGTTTTTACCACCATGTTCCTAAGCGATATAAAGCTATTACACGTTTTAACTATGCCATGACTCTGGAAAGGCATTCTTGTTGAATTGCTTGAGCTATACAAGTTTTAATGTTAGAAAATTTTATTAAAAATGCAAAGGTTGCGATATACAATAATAACCGTGGCGTACAACACAACACAAGTTCGTAGCTTGCTTTTAATCTGATTTGATCATCGGAAGCGGCCGGACGTTTGTTTTGATGTTAAACTTACTCAAATAGTTGTTTTATTAAAATCCCCAATACCTGGACAAGAGTTATTTTTATATATTTTTTTTAAATCATGTTGTGTGTTCTTTTTTATAGCCGTATTAGCTCATTATTGTAGGCAATCTTAATACTACTGTATTATATTCTAGCGATACGATATAATATTATCATTACATAGCTATAAAAATAAAAATTATTCAAACTTCTCAATGTTTTGAATACATTAATAAGGTGCCTTATCATTGCCAAGAACGGTAAATGGTATTTAAATATCATTAAATTGGTTTATAAATATTACACAATTCCAGCACAAGAATAAGCTGAGAGCAAACTTCATTTGCTATTAGTTTTTGAAATCGGTTCTTTTAAACAGTGTTTTTTTTTAGTTTTCAGTGTCTAGCTATAGATGGACCTACGAAAGGTGCTGCGTGCCTTAAAAAATATAGGTCCCGAGAAACTAGAACGGAACATTTTCATAAAAAAATATTCATTAGTTATTCATAAACTTAAAACTTTAACTTTAGGGGACCAACAATTCCACATCAAACTAAAGAACGAAAATCGGATCATAAATCTCCGCGTAATCGGTGTACATACATAAAAAAACAATCAAGTTCCAACCTCCTCCTTTTCGAATTCGGTAAAAAATGAGGCGTACATGTTCTTAAAAACTTCACTATTATTTGCAATTAGTACAGTACGTCGTCTAGTTCTTAAAATCAGAAGTCAGAAATAAAAACAAATAAATAATAGAACACGTAACAATTATGTATTTATCACACTGTAGACTTTAAAATATATATTTTATTATAGCTTCTATTTAACTAATACTTTCTTAAAACAAATAATGGCTCCATTGTAAAATTTTAAATTTACTTGATTTTGCTTGTTTCAAAGATAACTTAAGATGCTTGTTTGTTATTACAAAGATATGTACATACAAAAACATATACATATAATAATAATCGGCAGACAAACAGACACGTCGCATATCTCTAAACTATGCAATTTCCGCCTTATGTTATGGGCAATATACAACTACAACGGACCTCTGGTGCCGTTCCCAAACACCCAGACCATAATTAAAAACAAAAAGTTCGTTGACCAAAACCATTCAAAAATCGAACCCAAAGTCTACATTCCAGTAAGAGCTAAGCCGGCAACGGCTTTACCCATTCAACCACTAGAGGCTGTCAAAAGTCCTCCTTCATGAAGTTATAGTACCCCAGACCCGCTTATGCAATAATTAATCGTCATGCTTAACACATTTATGTACTTAATTAATCGTGTAAATTAAATATACTTAAAAATTAGGTCATGTGTGCATTGTACACAATAGATAACACGAATAACCCTAATACACTGGACTGACAGTGTGATAATGTTTCATTATTAGGTTACTTAATAAATCCGTTTGTTTTTCTGTTATGTGTAATCAACAAATATCATTGTACTGTCGCAGATCGTTTATTTGTGCATGCCATTATAATTACATAAACCACGTATATTTGGAGTGAAAACTTCTTTAGGCACTTTGGGCAATTTTGAGTTGGTGAAAAGCATTGAACTCGTAAGACCGCCACGCTCAGGTACAAAGTTTTCACTTCTGATGATTGACAGTTTTTTTCTTATATAATATAAAACCTTTATTATCCGCCCGTACAAAAATATAATTTAATTAGAGGAAAAATAAGATTACAAAACCCAAAATTCCAGGAACGGTTCTGCAATAACAAATGTTACGACTACGTTTATACCAAATTCCAGTTTACAGGCCTATTGACTCAAATACCTTGCCATAAACAAACCAAAATAACTAAACACAGGATACGTTGTTTGTCTTAAAAGAATTAGGACGCTGGAAATGGAAACCATTTGGGTATTTATGTACGTTTTTTGCGAATCCTAACAGACCCATATAATCCAATTTATTTGACACGGTTTTTACGAAATTTTACGTCTGTGATTATATATTTGGTGAACAATGAACAAGTGTTTGATTCAAATAAAAGTTTAAAATTCAACCTTTTTTAAAATAACTTAAAAAGATTTTAAAAGATAAGACTTAAATTTAAAAAAATACTATTGTCAATGTGAAGTGTTAAAATTGATGGAATTATAGACACGAAATCTTTGCCTCCGTTTGTTTCACCACGCCATCGCCCCGTCCATTCGTTCATCCGCCGCCTACAACATGTACTCCCAATTATTATACAATTATATTGTAATTAATTGTTTAAAGTAAATAAAAGGTGTATCTGAATAAATCGCTTTATTTCCACAAAAATAATTCACTTTGAAAGTTTTTTTACTCTGAATAGATTCTTATTTCTCCTCAGAAACATCATTCCATAGACAAAATATAATATATAGTTGTCAGTTTGACGTTTTGGAATTATCGAATGTTCTACTATCTATGGTCGGGATAAAATGGCAGTACAATAAAAAAATTATTACGAGAAGTAGCAACTCGGGTTATGATCGATCTGGATTATTACGAAACGCCTTGGCCCTTGACGATGATGGATGATTATGCGTCTATTGTGAACGAATCAGTGTTCAATGACAATCGGTAGATTGGTAGTAACGATATGACGCTAATCGATCATGAACCTAAACAATTGTGGAGTCATTGTGTGCACGCAGGAATGGCTGCTCATTTAATATTATCTGAGTTTAATGTTCTTTGCCAACTACCTTCTTCAATGGAAGCAGTTATCATCAATTGTTTTTATGAAGCTCGTTGCTCGCAATATGTAGAAGTTGCTTGGATAAACATCAAATTGAATATTAGTTTTGACATTGTTCCTTCTTTTGACATAAACAATTTCAGAAGATAATTTATATTGAAGGACAGAAGACATTTTACTATAGTGACTGTAGTGAAATAATTGATTAACAGTAGATGAATTATCTTATCTAACATCAGATACAGTGAAAGTTATTACAAAGTTTATCCAGGTTCGTGTAAAGCAAGCCATAATTTCGCAAGAGGTAAAGGTTAATAAATGAGTGAAGATATAGCGTAAGTAGGGACTGGACACTTAAGCTAATTAGTTAATATAAACTCGCCACCAATTTTGATAAGTGTATATCATTACTCTCGGGTTAGGAATAAAAATAAAGGTAATTTCAAGTCTAAGTTAAGCATATTTTTTTACATTGTTATCGGTATGGGCAACTAAGTTCACGGCAACGTTTAAACTGATGCCAAAATATTCTTCTACAGTATCTATGCCAATATTAGACGATTCATTTCTGTCTTTTAATTTGGATGCATTAACAAAGTCAACCCATATAAACATAAGCTTAAATTATTCAATGTGTGTCTTTTCAATTTCATCATGAGCATTTTTATTGCACGAGTTCAGCGGACAGGCAGACGGCCCATCTGATGGAACGCGGTTACCATCACCTAAAGATATTTGTAAACACCAAAGGTGTCATGTGCTGTCGCTCTCTAAAGGGAGACTGGAACCTAGCTGCTAATGCCGAAACACAATTCAAGGTTGTTACGGCGACATACTCTAGACCAGGGGTAGTAATCATTTAGATGGGCAAATACCCTACCACTTGGCTACGGATTATTTTGTCGCCTCTTACGACAGGCTGCCCGGTCGCTACCCGCAAGAGATTGTAGTCTTTCTCCGTTCCTGCACGGAACGGAGAAAGAATACAATTTCTTAAGGAGAGATATAGATAACTAATCACTTTCAATTTCATCATACTTACTTTATCTAACAAATGATAGGTACTCGTACAGGATGCAACGGCTTGACTCTGCACTTGTTGACAAGCCAATTTATATTGCCCTACATTACAATATCATCAAGTGTTTCTAGCGCGACGTCAGATCAGAGTTTAATTTGCCACGATTACCCGTGATTGGTTCGCGGGTCATGCGCAATTGTTCTGGCAATTGCCACTGAGCCATTTGCCTACTTATCAATTGCTTATTGATTTAATCAATCAATTGTTTTGGTGCGATTGCAATAATTAAATATTAGGCCATATTTGGGTCATTATAATACTTGTAATTCGAAGCAGTTTCTATCTAACTGGATAACATTAAAAATTTAACATTCAATAAGGACAATAGAACGAAAATTGGCAAAACAGTTCTCTGTGATTGTGCATGCATACATGGGAAAACATTGCCTAGTGATTCCGCATCCCTCATGTCCCAATGGAAGAGGTAGATCCAAGAAATGCGCACCAATCTCAAAGTAAGCGATACCGAAAACAACAAGATGTGTAGAGGAAAAAGAAGAAAGATGGGCCGCAGATTCCATGGCAAATGCTTCGGTTGCATCACGGCTTTAAAACTATAATATTGAATTACAGAAGGAACTAGTAGACTTCGAGATAGCAATTCAATGTTAATTTTTCAATCTCTAATGATTCAGGTATATCAAATTATATTAATATTGCAAATGCAACAGTTATGGGAAACAAAGAAGCATGAACATTAAAATGACAAAAAAATTGCACCCATAAAACAAAAGAATACGAAAACTGGTAAGTACATTAGCAATGACTTAGAAACTTTCCGTACACGACACGTGGTTTGAATGTTTACGCGTGACACGTTTAAGGATCGAATCGATTTATCGCTACG